>OX439041.1:56694325-57385991 GCA_949317995.1 Acholoe squamosa | reverse complement strand
TACTAAGACATACCTATTTTAGCTGCATCAGTAGTAGCCCATGCTAGCCGGCCCTTAAAGGGGGGCTAGCACGGGAAAAAACAATATGGGTACCTGCTCAAAGATCGTTTACAAATTCACAGAAACCAGCTAAAAAAAATGCACACGCAGGTACGTCTTATCCATGCTAGCCTTCAAATTGATATTTTAGCTAGAGGTAAATCAATCAACAGCAGTGTATTCACAATTTGACTGCTCAAAAGATGACACTTAACTGAAATGGTTCTAAAGCTGCTAATATCACCTTGTATAATGAATGGACCTGATGTAGCCTCTGTTGGAAGTCATTTTCTTTCAATTTATTCTGAGGGGGGGGGTCATTTTTTTTCAACCCATTCCTAAGGGGGGGGTGTCACTTTTCTTCAACCCATTCCGAAAGGGGGGGGTCATTTTTTTTCAACCCATTCCGAAGGGGGGGGTCAGTTTTTTTCTGACGTATTCATTCTGACAGATTGTCGTCCCCCCCCCTGCCATAAATAATGAATGCTAGATTTCTGACTAGCTGGTTATTATGAAGCATCTCTTTACACAGCTTCTGTGAAACAGCTGTGGATCAACACGGTAAAAAGGTACGCCTGCGCACCCCCTGGTCCTGTGTCCTGCTGCTTCCAGGGGTGGGCATATCGCAAAGTACTGGAGCAATGCCTCTTCAATGGGGATGTTGGGCAAATCGCTAAGAAAATTTTCAGCTTCTACTTGTCAAAATTTTGGGGGGTTGGGGAGGCACAATCCCCAGCACCCCCTCCCCACCCCCAAAAGGGTTTTGTGTTTTACCTCTAAAGGTTGTGTTCCAGAGAGTTTAAGAGGCAAACTACTCTGAGGAGATTTTTAGGGATTTAGGTGACAAATTGCCAGAAAATCTGCAATTTAACCTTTAAAATGGGTGTGTTATGGAAGCTTTAGAGGCAAATTGCTCCTGGAAACCTTTCAGATTCTTTGTTCTAAATTGGGGTATTGTAGTGGATAAGGGAGGAGGCATAGCACCTAAACATTTCAGGTTCTACCTCTAGATAGGATATGTTTTAGAAGACTTGGGGAATATACACCAAGAAAATTTCCAGATTTTACCTTAAAAGAGTTTGGGGCAATACCATCAGTCTTATATTGAACCTCCCAATCATGGCAAAGTGTGCCTCCAGATCACGGCAAAGTGTGCCTCCTGATCACGGCAAAGTGTGCCTCCCAATCATGGCAAAGTGTGCCTCCAGATCACGACAAAGTGTGCCTCCCAATCATGGCAAAGTGTGCCTCTAGATCACGGCAAACTGTGCCCACTTTCTACACAAACTCTGGCATGTTTCACGGTGCTACTGACGTTGCCTAGTGACGTGACATTGCCAGGTGAAATGACATTGCTAAGTGACATGATATTACATCAAAATAAGGGAGCAACATCACTCTCCAAACAGATCTTCTCAGAAGGGTCCACTTCAAAAGTTTAGGGAGGGATATCTCCAAAGATTCAATGAATTCTAGCAAAATGTTTCAGGAGATGATTTTATGGATATCTATCGATAATACTTTGTATTGTTTTTGTATTGTTCCCGTAGGAGATACTTATTTCAATGCCCAGTTTCATATGAAAACAATGGCGGATTTCTGTTTGGTTATTTGGTTCCTGTTGCTAAGTTCTGTCGAGAGTTTGTGTATTGACTTTTTTGTCCCTAAAATACACTTTTATTTTAAAGATGGATGAGATCTTTAAAAACCCCTTAAATATTTCAAACAGTGAAAATACAAGATTTTATATGATTTAAGAGAAAATTCGAGTTAACTCAGACTTTCCTAACTGCTTCACAGCCTAAAGATTTTGCTTCATCTGGTACCGCAAGGGTACTCAAGGCTGGAGCAGTCGAAAACTCTGATTCCATAACCAGCGATCCAATTATGCTTTTTTTTTTAATATAGGGTAAACATTGGTGCTCTGGAGGAACAGGTTGGTAAATTGCAGTCAGAAGATTTTCAAACTTTACATTTAAAATAAATGGGTTTGCAGCATTTTGGGGGGCAAATTGCTCCAAGAAAAATTACAGATTCCATAGGTTGATGTCAAAACTGGTACAAGTATTAATTCCAGAAGATTTGGGAGCAAATTAGGAATATTTATAATATTGTTCTGAGGGAACAGTGGGAGTTCAATCATTAACCATTTAGACCTCAAGGTGTAATCACAGTAGGGAATATTTAGATTATAACTTTAATATAACTATATTTGTGTTTTAAAGGGATGTGGGATCCTATGCCCCAAGGAACAGTAGAAATTCCATCCTTAATTGTATTGAAGTGTTTTTGAGCATTTTTCTCCCAGACCTCTCTATTTAGAATGGTGATTATACATTATAGGTCCTACAATGAGGAAGTATAGAATGTCTACCTTTGAGTTGTTTTGGCCAGTGTTCAATATATAATTATTTTAGGGGATATTTAGCATATATTGAAATGCTCATATCTTGCCAAGACTTTGGTGTGTAAAGTCTTTGGTTCTAATTGGAATACTTACAAAACTTTCATATTTGGCATGTATTGAAGAGGTCATAACTTTAGTTCTAGTTGGAATATTGACAAAATTCTTTCAAATTTAGAAAGCCCATATCATCCTCAATGTCACTTTCACACATTTTTTGCGACATTGCGACAGCTGCCCACCCCTGAGCTTCACTTAACATGCAGAGTATTAATGCCTGCGTCCAGGATCATGTGAAAGTCGGAACCCTATTTCGCCACGAGTGCCCCCCCCCCCACATCTCAAAATCCTCTAAGCATTAGGAAATCGTCATTTAAACTTGTCTCTATGCTATTTATTGGAATGTGATAATCGAGGATTTATTTGAAGTTCATCATTTAAAGTCTGAACAACAGTGGTATAAATGTATACTGTTATAATACTATAGTGGGAAACAAAGCCTATCCTGTGGTTTGCAAGTTAAAGGGACAAGCAGGAACTCAGTTTGGTTGCTACCAAAAAGATGTTTCTTCTCTATCCTGTATACCTATTGAAGGCTAGTGTAAAGTTACCCATCCTTATAAAACACCCCTCGTTATGCCTTAGCGGTCACAGTAGGCTACCTAGGTGGAACTCTGCAGTATGTTGACCCAGGATACATTTTCTGCTGACCCGGGATACATTTTCAACCAATGAGATGACCCCCTCCATTCACTGCAGAAATTTTGGGTACATTATGTAACACCTGGTACCCATCATGCTGGTTGTTATCAGTGCTTGTCTCGCCAGGTGCGAGATCAAGCAATGGACGACACACTAAGCATCCATACTAAACCCTTATAGTGACACACACACAATGCAGGGGCGGATCCAGGATTTTGATAAAGGGGGGGCCACAAATTTTGGACAAAGGATGGGTGGCCTATACCTATCACAAGCGAAGTGCAGCAATTTCATAAGTGTAGCGAAGTTACTATGGTGGGGGCATCGGGGGCATGCCCCCAGAAAAAATTTGAATTCTAGATGACATTTGATGGGAAGCGATATATGAACGAGGGCCTCGTGCGTATAGTGGCACTATACGCACGAGGAAAAGGTGGTCACAGGACAGCACAAGGAAAAGGTGGTCACAGGACAGCACAAGGGGAGGGTGGTCACAGGACAGGACAAGGAAAAGGTGGTTACAGGACTGCATGAGGAGAGGGTGGTTACAGGACTGCATGAGGGGAGGGTGGTTACAGAACAGTAACATGAGAGGGTGGTCACAGGACAACGCTATAGTGAGGGTTGTTACAGGACAGAACGAGGAAGGGTGGTTACAGGACACACAATTCCTTGTGTTGTCCTGTGACCACCCCTTCCCCCAGTTGCCTGTAACCACCCATTTTCCTTGCAGTCCTGTGACCTGCCTTTCCATGTGCAGTCCTGTGACCAGCCTTACCTCACCATGTCCTGTAACCACCCTTTCCTCACTTTGTCCTGTGACCACCCCTGCCTCATGTTGTCCTGTGACCACCCCTGCCTCATGTTGTCCTGTAACCACCCCTGCATCATGTTGTCCTGTGACATCCTTTTCCTCGTGCATATAGTGCCACTATATGCACGAGGAGCTCGTTCGTATATGATCGGCCACATTTGATGCATTCTGTTGTATTTCTGTATCCAAATTGAGAGGCTGTCATAGTCATATTTATAACAAATCTCAGCCTACGGGTGAGGGCAAGATGAGACTGAGGTGATTAACTGAATGGTAGGACTGATCACAAGGGTAGGATGAGAATGGTGTCATGGAGCTGGGGCAATGGCAGGATGAGACCTAGGTGGAGTGAGGGATGGACTGATGATAAGGGTTGGATGAGACTGAGGTGGAGGAATGGTGGGATGGGGGTTCAACTATCTGTGGTGTGGTCAGGGGTAAGGGCAGGGGAAGCAATGAATGGCTTGCAACAGCCTGGTGCCGCCCTTTTTTTTCTTTTTTATCTAAGGCCTCATATAGACATAATTTGCTGGGTTTTCACTGATATTTGTTAGAAACATTGATTTCGTGCAGGAGATGATGGAAAAGTTTGAGCATATATGCCAAACAACAATTTTGGGTAAGAATCTTCAAAAGTTTTGGAAAAGTCTTCAAAAAATCGGGAAAATTTTGAAAAAATTCTCCAAAAAATCTGAGGTCGGCCCCCTACAGCTGAGGTCGGTCGGGTGACCAGAAACAAACTTTTTTTTTGTTGGCCTTACCCCTAGCATTCCACACCCACAATCTCATCCTCATTTACCCCAGTCCCACAATTCCTCCACCTCAGTCTCATATCCCTTCTTAGTTACCAACACCAAGATCACCTAGAAGTGGGAGGCAGTAGACACAAGCATTTCTGAAAATCAATGGGGTATTATGGACACTTTTTAAAATCAACAGATCCATATTGGATCCCCTATTCAGGACCCTAATCTACCCTCACCTTAACCCCCCATGTAAACCCCTTACTTCCACCAGTTTTGTGTGACTTTGGGAGATGGATTGGTGATCTATTCACATATTTGTGGGAAAAATAGGGGCGTGGGCACCTGCCCCATTTGCCCCCCTCTAAATCCGCCCCTGCTCGGAATGTAATATGTTGCCGTGGGATCTGCATGTATCAAATCAGTCTGTATACGACTACCTCTAAGTAAAGGTAGAACCTCGGAAGTAAAGCAAGGATCTGGCAGGATGGGTAAAATCAGAGACAATGGGAAATTGCATATCGTCATACCTCTTTCTATGGGGTCACAGAAGGACATTTGGTTTGTACATAAGGTAAGGTTTGTCTCTCTATTTGGAGGTTGTCTGGTTAGTTGTCTTATTCCGGCAGTCATTATAATAGTGAATGGATAGGTGGGGGTGGGATGTGGATAATGAATTAATTTTCCTGTCATTGAATGGAATATGGTATAGTTGAAATAATTATAATCGTTTATAGGCACCTGTATGAGTTACAGAAGTGCCATGCTAGCCTAAGTAGGAGTACTAGCAGGGGTGTCTTAGGCTATATTGACTAGGAATAACCAGCTTTTAGCAACTGTCTAGTCCATATATAGGGAAAGAGGTTGACAGAGCATGGAGGGCATCGGGGGGGGGGGGCATCGGTTGTGAACACGCATACAACCCCCATCACTTTTTCCAGCGTTTGCACTGTAACCCACACCAATGTTTACTGGTTTGAGCTAGAAATGTTTGGAGGCATGTCATCAACGGTTACAGGCGTCACCACAAAATAAGGCCTTTACCTTTGGTGCCACCTGAGCACACCACATGTGTAGGGTAGAGGGATTCCCAATCAGAGCGCATAAATCATTTCAGGTATTGTGTTATTGTGGAAACATTACAGTTGGGGACATATTCGGGGTCAGTGGTAAACCGTGACTCGGACAAGATTTGAATTCACAGGTGTGTGCAAAGGAATACCTTTAAAAAGTTACGACAATGTGTCACTGAAAGATATGGTAAAAATGTATTATTGTGTGGCTTCATTTAGTAAGAGGCCCTAATGAATCGTGGCACCCTATATATCATCATTCTCATATAATTATACTGGTAATTTCCACATCTCAGGGGAATGATTATTTTGTGCTCGCGATAGTTATGATGATTTCAGCCTAACATCTGCAATGGTCTCATGAGAAAGTAGGAACGATGAAGGAGTCATTTCTCTTGATACATGTAGTTGCCACTCTTGTATCTTTATTATAGCATAAATCGTCCTGGTCTGAGGAAAATGAACGAGATAGAAAACGGCCATCTCATAAATTTAGGTAGTAGTCATTTTTTTGCCCCCCCCCGGGTTAGGGTTATACGGTGTACATTGATACACTAGATAGACAATTAACGAGTCACAACATGAAATCTCATTCTAATTATATAGACATTGGCTTATCAACAGTATAGTTTAGGGAGGGGCTTATGACGTCTTAAAACACTTGTACCTTTATCATGCAGTAGAGTTGTAATCCTGATAGCAGTAATCTATACCATGTCTTAACAGCACCACAAGATGACACGATAGTAATAATTAGTAAATGAGTCAGCTCACAGTATATTTTATGGTTTATTTTTAAAATCCGCTTATGTACAACCATAAAAAATCAATTTGTTTTTATCAAGTTAGAACTGGTAAGAGTATACATTGTATACACATTATTAGTATATACAACAATGTAAGTTTCAAAGCTACTGTGTATCTTCAACACCACCTATATCTACCTGAGATCTGCATTCGATTAATATCAGGTGATAAGAGTGATGTATAAGATCTAGGTCCTCAATAGTAAGTAAGGTGTGTGATATATAGTACATGGTATCAGTGAACGTTCACAGACCATGACAGGTCACTGGCTAGAATGTGTGTGGGAGGAGGGGCACCCCCAAATCGTACTGACCTGGCCTGGATCGGAAGGGAAGTCTTGATTGCACAGGGTCAATCACTACGACTGGTGTATATATATAGAGAGGAAAGGCATGCATTTGAATGGGCAATATAGGTAATACATGAATTAACTTGCAAAAATGTACTTGCAGGATATATACATGAAAAACATTGATAGAAATATGCCATGCTGAAGCCTTGAACTCTGGACCCTCCACATGCCATGCCAACTTGCTACCACTTTACTACAGATGCTGGTGTAGATTGGTCTGTTAAAAGGCCATCATGTCATTTCATTACAGGGCACCTGCACCTACAGCCAAGAGAATATGTCATTCCCTTGGCTGCTTGTAAATTGATGGCCTGGTTAGCTCGGTTGGGTGAGCAGAGATGCAGGGGTTGTGCGTTTGATCCCAGCCCAAGCCTACATTTTGTAGTTGCATTGAACCTACTGGTTCTAGTAATGCAGTTGCACCAGGTACAGTCACAGGGGAACAAGCTCCATTCATGAATATTCATTAGCACAGGGGAATGCACCAACCAGTGAGGCCACAACCTTATGAGAAAAGGATATTTTAAAAGTGACATAGTGACATGTTTTCCCCATGACGTAATTTCAAAAGAATTTCCAATGACGCTATGATTCCATAGATTAACGACGCCAATTATCTCAGGAATGTCCGTTGCGGATGCGCGTTCTATTGTTAAAAGGTTTCAAATATGTTGATTGATGATCATTTGTGAAAGCCTACAATCACTATCTAATATCTCTGATTTCACAATTATAAAAAGACAGTAAGTTATCCTTGGTCTTCGTTGTGGTCCAAAGGTGTTTTGTCTTTTTATCCACAAATCCATTTATCTATCTAACCTAGGCTTTTAAAGTGTTTTATTGGGAAAATACAAGTACAAAGGTAGCTGGTATTTATAGTTAGCTCCCACGCATTTTGGTCCCTCCGCTAGGCCCCCTTCCATATACAATTGGTAGACAATCACAGTAGATAGCGTGCACCAAGACATAGCTGTCCTTGGCCAGATTAGCGAATTTTTTTTTTCTAATTTCAGGATTTGCCATGCATAGATGGTTTTCCTCTGACAGGCTCCCTTTATAAGAAACTACTTCATCCTAAATATCTGGCTCACTAAATGCACTCTCAGCCTGAATTGTAAATATGCAGTAGATACCGCCATAGCAGCTACAATAGAAACCCGATCAAGTCAATGGGTTTGTATACTTACATCAACTCCCCCTGTAGTGCACAATTACAGGAGGGTGTTGCTCCATATAGTAAAAGGAAGAGCTGGCTAAAAATGCCTTCATTTCCAGTCCTTTCTTTTCATGTAGCTATAACTTGTCCCTTTTGTTGCTCACAAGTGGTCATTCAAGTATGGTGCTAAAAAAGGGGGATTTGAGTAGGTACCTAGTTGGGAAAAGTCAGTCAGTATAATATACTATAGAATGTGTGACATGAGTAGGTACCTGATAGTGCAGCTCTCTCTGTTTTAAACAGGGCAGGTGACTTTTCAGACTAATGTGGTCAGTGCAAGTTGAATGGTGAAGCAGAGCGTGACTTCTTTTGAAAAGAGGGTACCTACTGACAGCTCTTTTTACCATAGGAGCAACACGCTCCTGGCCTTTCCAATGTAAAACAGGGTCGCTGGGCTCACAGTGTGTACATATGTGGAGCTGTGACACATTGGCCTATGTCCATGATAGCCTGGCCTATATAATAATGAGGATTGCAAACCTACGAAAAATTCGGTACAATGTCAGGATGACAACATCATCAAGCCCTGACATTTATGGCCAGTTTTCTGGCAACCCTTCCCATGTCGCTCCACATATCAGGCCTGTCACTCATTATTTAGGCCTACACCTCGTTTTATAATGTAACACGATCACAGGCTGATTCTAGTTCACACTGTACCGATAGATGGCAGCATCTCTACGGGATGCTGCAGCAGCGTTATCTCGGTCTAGTACCGTGAATTTTGATGCTGATTCTCCTATTCTCGAAGGGTGAAGGAGGTTTTGTTTCTTATTTCTTTCCCTTTTCTCTTTGTAAACAGCACAGTGGAATGAAAATTGTCCTTCTCGTTTATATACTACACTAGAATAAACTCTAGTATGCAAATTGTGTAGTGTCCATTGTCATAAGTTATCTCAGTTAGAATTAGGTCCTATGATATGTGCTACCCTGGTAGCCTATCTACAGGAAACTGCCCCCTTTCTGGTGTACTAGTGATAGTGGTAGGAGCAGAGGATGTGGGATAAGTATGATACGATTACCTCAGATAACACGGACACTATCATATTTCTGTTTGTATTATTATGTACAATGTGCACTATAAGTAGGAGAATCGAGGATGGCGGAGTGGTCATTGTGTACTAAATGTAAGTAAAGCATGATTATAAATAGTGAGAATGTATAGGTCGGAATGTAAATAGATTTACTTCGGTTGGGAATATATGCGGCTTATACACAGGGTTTAACATAGTATTATAAAGATTGTGATGAGAAATGGTGATCATTCAAGACACAAAGTGTGACATATTGGTTGTTCCACAATTGGAGGTGCGGCTTATACATGGGGTGTTAGTGATTATCAACAATAGTCCTACAATGTCTATTTTGAAACAATATATACAGAGGATGAATACAGTGGTGGAGATAATTATTTAATCAATCAATGTACATTTTAGTGCTATGATGTAACCTGCTCCCCTCTCTCTGTCTAAAACGATTCCTCCTTTCAGTATAGACACAACATAAGATAACTGTATCATTGATGTGACTCCCAATAGACATGCATCCCATACACTTATTCATATTTACACGCCCCCCCCCCCCCTAGATTAGACTGGAACTATACAGCGAATACACATGCATCCCAAAAACTATATGTCTACTGCTGTCTGGGCCTGTTAAGTAGACCGGATCCATGTTTGGATCTCATGATAGTGAGACCTCCATCACACTCTCATTCATCCGTCCCCAGTCACCGCTCAGTGCACACTTGGACTTACACGATGGATACCAGGTTCATGCATTTAGGTGCATCGTTAGAGTCACTACCCTTCTATGAAGTAAGTTGGATGCATGCTTTATATGTTTTAGTAATGTTTGAGGTCATATTTCTTCATTTACATCGATGTTGTCTTGCAGTTGTTATCTACCATCCATTCAATTATACCTGATATGTTCAAATCTCAGTATTGCACGGTTCATCGATATCCATCTGACGATAACCAATGGTTAGGGGAGGCCGGCCATTTGGTAATAGGAAACCATCAATGGTAACCCCAGAGAGGTAACCCCTCCATCACTATAATCAAATTTATGCACCTTTCTTATTTTCCTAACATTTGTCCAGGTAACTGAAATTCGAAGAGATCGTGCAATATCGGGCAGAAGCGTAGGAAGCAAATCTTCGTGGGGGGGGGGGGGGCACCGAGCGCCCAGTCACAGCCCAGCAAGCGTCCCGGTGACGACCACCTTGAATTGTTGGCTCGAGCACGATGACGCCCATACAAAATGTATATTGAATTTGTATAGAGAAGTAATTTTTGTTCAATTATCTGACTTTAGACCCAGGCCCCTATTTCCCCCACCCCATCAATATATATCAATTTAATTTGAGAAGCAAAGGTTTAGGTTCTTTTCCATTTTGTTATAAGTTCTAGGCAAATTGGGGGGGGGGCAGACATACTCCTCCTACGAACCAGTCCAATCATAGTGAGGGGCAGTGGGTAAGCCCTAATTGCCTACGATTGGCTATTCAAATGCCTTTTCCCTCTATATGTGCAACAGTTGTAGAGATTGACCCTGTGTACCTAAGAATTCCCTTCCTATCCAGGCCAGGTCAGTACGATTTGGGGAACTCAAAACTTAGCTTCTGAGAAATGACTTCCAGACCCTAAGTTTTGGGCACCCCCAAATCGTACTGACCTGGCCTGGATTGGAAGGGAATTCTTGATTGTGCAGGGCCAATCACTATGACTGGTGCAGATATAGAGGTAAAGGGCATGCATTTGAATATGCAATCATAGGTAATACATAATCACCCAGGGTCAATCACTATGATTGCACTGGATCGTAGGGGTGGTTGAAATTGGAGGGAGAGGGGTAGGATCGTAGCGTTTGAGAAATGGCTAGCTGGTGTACTTATGCACTGACTCCCTCTGCCGTCCATTTCCAACGACAGAATCATGCCATAGAAATGATGCACATTGTGTTACTGTGTGTGTTTTGTGAAACACTTTGAAATATTACACTCTATTCAATTTCATAGTCTGCTCACAAATAGCCTCCAAGAGGAGATGGTGAGAATACTAAGCTAATAGATCATGGATGTTGGAGCCCTAGGGGAGTCTATGCTGGATATACCCGAGCCGCTCCGCGGCTCGGGTATATCCAGCATAGACTCCCCGTGGGCTCCAACATCCATGAACTAATAGGTTTATACCACGATTTCCTCCATTTTGTATTAATTTCTTACCTGAAATCCAAAGAATATAGCGAGGCGAAGACATTTTGTAAGTGCAAGCGACACGGCCCGTGTCCGCTCTGCGCGAAGCCATGATTGTTTTTGTTCCTTGCCGGGAGGGGTACCGCCGTGTTCACACTCACTTTTCGTATGGAATCCAACCATGACACGTCTTCAAATTAATACATACATATCCTTAGACATTCTAGATGAGTACTCCATGCTTGATATGTCCGATATATTCAAAATAAATAAGAATTGATTTTTCCATCGTAAGCGAGTCGCGGTCTGCCATTCCCACCCGCCTCCTTGTTCGGCGAAAGTGTGTCAGTGGCCCGGATGTGGATATAGGTCAAGGAAGAAAAACAATGGCTTCGCACAGAGCGAACTGGGCCGCTACTCGCGTACATTGGGAAAATCAATGGATTCTTATTTATATCGAAGAAAATGGAGAAAATTAGCACGCATTACTTGTCTATGGATCGAATACTTCTTGGGATTTTAAAATTATAACATGTCATGGTTGGATTCCATACGAAAAGTGAGTGTGAACATTCGGTACCTCTCCGGTCAAGGTCTTATTTATATTCGCATTTGATTTCATCACCGTTCAGTGTGGCGCAATGGCTAAGGCCTTCGCCTACCACCACTGCGGGCGGGGTTCAATCCTGATACGAGTTTGGACGATTTTTCACATTGAAACAATGGCGAGGCTAAATTTCTATGTCCGCCAGCGTCTCCAAAAATATTCTAAGTCCAACTTGACCCCGAAAAAGTATATACCAAAAATTTCAAAAATGCACAAGGGTGGTATATGCAGAATATACCACGTATATATCGCATATAAAACCACCGGAAGTGCCAGAATAGTGGTATAAACCCAAACAACCCACGTTTGACAAATGCTATAAAACTAGACAACGTTGTGGTCACAATTCCGTGACTATTAATCATGCTATTAGAACTAATATTTGCCTTTGTTGTCATGATGTAGTATATGGGCCATTATATCTCAAAAATTGCGGTCGGACATATGCAAATTTGCCTCTTTTTTGATCCCCAGGATGTTTACTTTCAAATAACACCAAAAAATGAATAGGAAGAATGGTTAAATAGTCTTTATTCTGCAGCCCTCCCCCCCCCCCCCCCCCAATCCCAAAAAAAACAGAAAGTGGGAGCTTTGGCAGGAATCACCCATATAGCAATTGATCGGTGTTAATGGGTATGTCTACCCCATATATATATATATATATATATATATATATATATATATATATATATATATATGAGTGTATCAGCCTGGTTGCATCAATGTGATGGTTTGGTCAGAGAGATGCATAATTGCATCCCTGCATGGGGAGTAAACTCCTGACATTAACCAAATCATTATATAAATACGATTTGATACGCCCCATTAAGGATTATAGGAATAAAATGCGTGACACTGTTGAGTGACGGTAGCGGCCAATCCCATTATCTAGCTCTTTATGTCTAGTGCCAAGGTTTCTAGGGAAGATGACGTTGGGCGTGAAATGTATAGTGCTTAAAGCCACGGGTGGTTTTCCGTAGGGTTTGAGAAATGCCTAGCTGAAAGTAGTACGGGACTCGCTAGACCACGAAATTGAAAAGAGAGGGGATGTCGGGACTTTTTAGAGGTGAACATTTACCTCTAAATCCGCCCCAACATCATACAGTCAGTCGTCAGTCGTTTTTGAAACCTCCCCAGCTGGGAGGGTGATGCGGGCAGGGACAGTGGGGCTCTAAACTTTTGGGCCATAGAGTACGAGAGAGACATTTCTTAAAATCACAAAATCATTTAAAGGTTAGAAGGAAAATGAACAGAAAAATCGAAAATAAACAGGACTTTTTAAACCTGAGGATATGTAGAAAAAAATGTAGCCAATTAAGTAAAAGACATAACTCCTTTAAGAAAAATAGAGAGATTTGTAACCCAGGGGTAAGAAGTAGGAAGCCTCAATTGGACCCTTATCTTATCTCTTATCTCTGATCTTCACAAAACTACTCCCGACTGACCACTAACTGCATAATGGGATAATTGGCGTATCTAAAAGGTCTAGTTTGCTTGACCTTTTAGTTTTGACCTTTTGAGGAGTTGGCCAAAAGTGAGGGGGACATGTCCCCCCTGTCCCCCCTGCTTTCCACGCCCATGACACACACACACACACACACACATATATATATATATATATATATATATATATATATATATATATATATATACATATATATATATACATATATATATACATATATATATATATATATATATATATATATATATATATATATATATATATATATATATATATATATATAATGAATCATATAATGAATCAATGTATGTTCCATTACTGAAGGTATCAAAGTATAGCTTACACCGCATATTGGAATGCTGAGCAATGACCAGCTCTGACATGCAATAGTACACTGTCCGCCCACCACGTGGAGTAGAGTCCTTTTTATTCTACAACACAGGTGTACCTTCTGTAGGCATGAACCTACATACCAGATTTGCATTCTGCTGTAGCTACAGCTGATTGTACTGCCTACTCCGAGGGATAGTCATAGCCCATTTACAATTGCGGCTGAGAGTGAAGGTAATCTTTGTCCAATATAGAAATTGCTAAATAATTCAGGTACACGCATTTGACCAAGGTAGATTTTCAATTAGGGAACTTTTTGCATAATTTCCTACATCACACTTTAGCTATAGCCTTGCACCTGTATCACAGCCTTAAAGGAGACATCACAATTATCACGATAGAAGACCGATACTTCAAAGAACCATTGGTTGTGATTCCTTTGTTTTTACCTCCACCATTGTGCCTGTTTGTGCATGAAGGACAAGACCAATATGGCGTTGTTCTTGGTGGACAATGGAGGCCGCCATGTTTATAAAGATGTGTGGATGGCACTTCATTAAAGGCCATGGACACTCCTGTGTGCACTCTACCTTCACTTCCAAGTTCTACCAGTACATGATAATAATGCCCATAAGTGTGTGTATTGGTTGTTGTATTTATAACAGTTTGGTTGCCAGGTGTCAAATTTTGGCGGGAATCAGGGTTGAAGTAGCAATGCCCCAAGCTGAATATCCCTAGACACATGTATTTTTAAAAGAGGTTTGGCATAAGAACGTTGTTTGGTTAGTTTCAGTTGTGGTCTAGATTAGACGCTGGCAACTATCCATGGACATGTCAGCCTACATGGAGAGACATCCAGGGAAAAGGAGACCAACAGTGTCACTAGAATATTCTGTCTTTGTCCCTAAATAAAAGAATGCGTTACCACATACCCACTGGGCAAAAAAAAAGCGTATTTTTAATGTTTGCAAAACCTTTTTATTTGGTTTTGGTAAAAAATGTTTTTCTTATGTTAGCAAAACGTTTTGTTTATCAAAGAACCTTTTGAACGTAATAAAAACATTTTTTTTAAGTTCGTTTTTTTTTTTCAAGGTGTGTAAAAACGTTCTTACGTTACATTGTTTCTATGATAAAAAAAAAGCGTGTTTTTTTAACCTAATAAAACACGCAAAAACATTATTTTAGTATATTTATTGACGTTTTTGACGTAGGAAAAACGTTTGGCAAACTTAGTAACCTAATCATAATGGGGTTTCTTAACATGAAAAAATGTTTCTGCCAAGTGGGTATTTTGTTTATTTTTCTGAACTATTTGATCTTGGTTCCGTTATGTGACAGGGTAGAGAGCAGGGATTTGGCTTATGTTTGAGAGAACTAAGGAACCGTACATTAAATTGCTATATTTTAGGGCATTCCGAGTCTTGCAATTCCTTAGTCCCCCCTTCTGGCGCAAGCATTATAATTGTTATCCCATCTACAACTATGAAATTATGTTGAATTGGGAACAGTGCAATCAGCGATTTCTTGTTTCTTGATCTGACTGAAATGCTTCACCATTTATTAGTAGGACCTGTTCTCCATCGGTCTGCGTCATTTAATATTGTTTTTTCCCTTATCCGCGTGACATCGTTTTAAACACTATAGTATAAAGGTCATGGAATGGTTGCTTATCAAATGACACGCTCTCAATGGGCAGCATGGTTCATATAAGTTTCCAAAGATAATTGATGATGCTTTAGTTTACCGAGATTTTAATACACTGCATCCTGACATTAATCCTATGTCAGCCTTCCCCGCCCTAATCCTGTCTCGTTTTCACCCAACCATCAACAAAATATTCATTGTCCGAGTAATTAGTCCCGGCGCCCCGCCCTGGTCCCATCCCGCTCTCTCTCTCCCTAGGACATGTCTTCCTCATCGCTACCTCTTTCAGGCCTTTGTATTCGATGCAACCCTTCAGAATAACAATACCTGTGAGCATAAGGAGGCTGGATGGATGGTTAGTAGTGGAGGGGGGTTAATTTTGGATGGCTTTGGTCAGGTCACTGTAGGTAGTGCAGATGGTGGGGGTGGGGGGTTGTAAAGGGGGGGGGGGTGGCGTTAACCCATGTAAACCCCAGCTTTATCCACATGCCCATACAGGTGAGCATGCCGTGTCGTGCATGTCTCTCACAGCCGCACCTCACACTACCCCCCAGCAGGAGGAGCAGAGCGTGCCACGGCTTGTACATGTGACATACCACGGCATTGCTACCCTGGAGACTGTAGACTGCAGTATGTAAGAGGCCCTGGAGGAACTGAAGCTGTCATCAACTTTTATAAAACTTTAAACTCAAAAGAAGGTTCACTCTGATCTGTAAGTACAACCTGGGAGGGGTGTGCCTCTGACTCTGCAGCTTCAAACCATACGGGCATAACGGCAGGGGCAATGCTTCTGTCGGGACATTCTGTGCATCGTTGGACAACCTTGGACTTGGTCCTGGAGGACTTAAATCTTAAATAACTACAAAAGGAATTCTCTCTACATGAAGATGGTATTTGTGTTTAATACCATTGAACAACTTTTTGTAAAAAGTTACTGCATCTGCTGCTAGGTGCTTGCTGGTACATTACTGTAAGGAATACCAAATGATATTTTCAATTATGAGGAAACCGGATTATTACAAAATCTGAGGAAGTTACGTGACTCAATCCAGCTCTAGGTGAAATGCTCAGTCTAAGGCATTATTTTGCGGAGGGGCTAACTTCAACCGATGTGTGTGACCACGGACTTTACACCCTCTGTTTAGGCTCTACAACAGTTAGCTTGTGAAAACGAGTATTATTGGTATCAGGGCCGAGCTACAGCATAATAAAAGACACTTCACTGGGTCAGATGCTGCTCTTGTAACTAACAGTAACACTGGAAGACCATCCATAGAAGGACTCTTCAGTAATAGGCAATATGGATGCGGATGCTACATTTACTTATGACCTCGTCCAGGGTCCAATGTTCAGTATTATGAGTATAGGGAGACTGCTGAGCGCCTTCTTTGGAAGTGTGGAGGACGTAGTTCACAAGGAAACGTCATGTGACATAGAACATGGGACAGAGGCTATTTTCATCAACAAAATGAAAATAATCTTCACCAAGGTAAAGTGACAGCATTATAATTACATTAATGAACGGTGTGCCGATTGGTAGTGTATTGTGGACTGCATGTGTGTGATATGTGGAATCACATTGGAGTTTTAATGATAAGAGTATGGAATAGAATATGCTTACAGCATCCTATTTCTCAAAAGCTGTTGGATGGACTCGACCAAACTGAACTAACTTGCAATGCTGTGATTGCCGGGTATATGGTTGGCACAGAGGTATTTTTGACAGCTCCCTTGCTACTTTCTTTAAGTCCTTGTAGGTAAAATCATCCCCATGAACAATTAATATACTATATGCAGCTCGCAGCCCCATCGGTAA
The DNA here is from genome assembly GCA_949317995.1 of Acholoe squamosa. NCBI lineage: Eukaryota > Metazoa > Annelida > Polychaeta > Phyllodocida > Polynoidae > Acholoe > Acholoe squamosa. Next base: position 57,368,777 of record OX439041.1, on the reverse strand, counting down.
CAGGCGCCTCAAGGCCCAAAATGATTTTGTTCACTTCAAATTTTGTAATAAGAAATATATTCTATCATGGTTTCTTTATAACACATTCATACCGGCAATTGATTTCCCATCATAGAAAGAAGCTTTGATAGGGAACCTGTTGATAATAGGGAGATTTATCAACCACTACGTAGGTAATATAACGCACACGTGCAACATAGGGCCTACAGCATTGCTCCGTCTACATCAAATGAGGTGATGAAAGTCATGGTTGCTAAACCTCCCTAATTTCAAGCCTGCATGCATCTATGCAGACACGTTGCGTCACCCCAATTATTTTTCCAACCCTATTGTCAACGGCCATCAGGTTGACCCGGGATAGCTCAGTTGGTAGAGCGGAGGACTGTAGTTGCTAATGCTAACCTGACATCCTTAGGTCGCTGGTTCGACTCCGGCTCGCGGGACATACCATCACGTTTTGACAATAGGGAGGTTTAGCAAGCACGACGTATGTCACCTATTCCTAATTTAACGCAGACGTAGCAGTGCTGTAGGTATGCTGCCTGGCTGCGTTATATTGCCAACGTAGTGGTTGCTAAACCTGCCTGATATCATGAAGTTCTACACATGACACAAGATTGACACCAGATACAGATAGAGCTAGCGGGTACATATCTACCACCTTGATGATTATCGATACATCAATTATGTCAATCTGAAAAGCCATCCCATGTTGAGTACAATCAGCATCCGTATGTTAATGCACTATTAAATGAGGGCATCTTGTTCACCATTTGAACATATATATGCAGCAGGCAATCGTGTTGTAAGCCTAGAGTCTATCAATGTGTGCATCAGTACAATTTGCCATCCTAGTCAATCCATTGTGTGTAATTGTAGGGAAACTTCGCAATTTTAATATGTTAGAATAGAATGCGTGCAGAATAGATAACGTGCAGATTGATAATGCTATGATATTTCTCGCCAAGATCCAAAGCTCCACTCCACAATGTAGGCCTAGGCGTTCACCTGCTCAAACAAGCCACATGTAGACGGTGGCGCAGTCTGTTGATATTCCAATATACTAGAATAAACTATGGTCGGTATCATACTAACTAAGGAGGCTATAGGTCACGGGGAACTAAATCCATTTCCTCTATGTTTCTATAATAGCCTAACACACAAAAACAGCTGCCTAAAATGTTCGTTGGTAAAAATTTCAACCATAGCACGGTTAACTCATTCATCCCTCATACACAATGTGACAGAATGTTGGATAGGCTTAACCCTGAAAATCTTGAATAAGGGAACAATATGTGCAGTGAGTGCCATTCTACCCTATTTTGGGCCTAAAAATCTCCATTGGCCAGATTAACTTTGGCATGCCTCATAAAATCCCCAAGGCCTGGCATAATATAAAAACACACCTACTATTCCATTTATTAACTATTTGGGAACACCTGTGATTTTTTTCATAATTTTATCAATATTTCTTCTGTCTAATTCTAAACCAATCAGCAGTCAGAACACCCTTCAGTACAGGCCTGAATACCATATGACTCGCGAGAGGGCAGCATTTACGTCCACGTAACCTTTACAGACTACCGAGGTACCTGGATACATTGGGCCAATGTCGGCTTATATTGGGCCAATGTCGGCTCATGATAAGTTATATTGGGCCAAGCATGCATGGACAAGCATGCCCCAGTGCTCCATTGCTGATTGGTATAGGGGGCTTAATTAGATTCATAAGCTCATCCGGCATACATGTGGTGAAAAATCTGCTCAAAAAATTACCAAACTTTGCACTCATAGGGATATTAAAGAGATATGGGCACATCGTTAACCCTTTAAAAGGCCACATAGGACACTGCATCTACAACATTATGCCCAATTGTCGTAATAGACGAGAAAAGGAACATGGGCCCGGGAGCAGGGAACTGGGGGGTACCAGTCCCCACTTTGAACGTTAAGTTTACACAGTGGTGGATACCTTTAGTAAATTTTAGATATCATGTGTCCATCAAAATTAAATATGCAATGCCATTTTGCAGTCATAAAGCACGAATTTATCGTCCACGAGTGACACCTTGTATATACATGTAGGCCTACTACATTTACGCATGATGCCGACCTCACAGGTTAACACAGCCAAGGTTACCGTACCTTGCAATCAGAGGGGAACAAGGCAGCACACTTTTTATATCAATTGTTTTAAAATCATCAGGCTCTGATGATATTTCCTTGACCGACAACACATAGATAATGACTGTATTTAACCATGTTTCACAAATTCACAATTATACAAAGGAGATAGTCAGGTATTGTTGCGTTCGTGAAAACGTTTTTAACACTTGAATGGTTGCACAACGTAGTACTAATATTCATAAATAACTCGTACAGGTATACAGGGGATTCATTAAGGCATCATGCCAACCCAATGGAAGGAGACACTCCAAAGGGGTCACCTTAATGGTCTCGTCTTGATGCACCAATGCAGTGCCAGCGAGTTACTCGCCAACGCGTTATTGGAGCATCAGATCGGATATGAACCTCTGAGGTAGCAAACTGACCTTAACATATTAACATATCTGTAAGCCGATTACACTACTGGACCATTGACGTCAATCAAACCCTCTCTTAACACACATTCCAACCTGCATCCACCGTAGACCTCACGCTCTCTGACTGTTAATGGATTTATCACAATAGAATGACATAATATGACACAATAACACAAGTGCAGTTTTATATCACATGGATACATACTTATATACATTGATAAACAGTGATGGGCAGAAATCTGCCAGGGTATGGCGTTACATTGTAGAGCAAATTTAAATACCATGTGTACCTCACATTTCATGACATATCTATGTGTGTTATTGTTTGGAAATACCATTGGAAATACATGTAATTTAAATCAGTCTACTACCAACGGTTTGCTCAGCATCAATTTATCATTCATTGGGCGGGCATTGGCTGTTCTTGAGAAAATTGAGGTAGGGAGCAAAATTCGAATATACAACAATGTCCAAAAAAACAAAAACAGGCAACAACTTAACGTATGACAGTTGCCCTTTTGTTTGAAAAGCAGAAAAATCAAACAAGATGAAAAATACAGGAGAACCATATTTTGACACTCTTAGTTGTGTAGAACTCTGTGTTTAAATCAGGTTTCAGGCATATAAACAGAAATACCCTAAACTAAAGCATCCACCTACACCACAAGACCCCAATACAGAGGTTCATCTAGTTCTTCTGAATAGATCTGCCAGTGAACCATGTAAACTGTCTTATACATCCTGTTAACACTAACCACAAACAATCATGCACTGCTAATAAACAGAGACAATTTCCCCACAGAGCACAAACATATAAGGAGGTCAAGGTTCTACAGAATATGACATTGTGACATATATCATTATTGAGTTTTGAATTTTCTAAATGTTATTTTCTCACTTATTGACTACCCTTTCTATCTATTTTTATTTTATCAAATTCTCCCTTTTTTTCGCGGTGCATTGTAATTCTGGCGCTGCTATGTCTACCTACAGAAGATGCACGTGCACATTTGGCATCCATTATATTGCAAACAGGGTCAATTTGACACCATGATAATCAATTATAATGATGCTTACTGATCCACACAAAGAAACGTTCACATGGCGAACTCTAGAATCCCAAATCTCATATATCATTTTGTCTGACTGACCAAGGACGTCATTGGACACCCACAACTACCAATGGCGATCCTACCAATCCCATACATGTCATCAAAATTCCAGTTAACCACACCAGCCCCCGCCTTTATTAATGAGCCAGAACTGCTCTTCTAACAGTGCACATGGATGAGCTGCTCGCACCAGCGGCACATAGGAATGTAGTGGATCCTTCCTGTGTCATCTTGTAACTCAATGTTTGTAATTCTTGTCATTCCTTCTGCTCAGGCGACTGCCACCCCCCCCCCCCCCACATATCCACCATGCGTATTTGTAAAATAGAGACAAATTACCTGAATTTCCTTTGAGATTAAATCAGCCATAGTTGCGCAAATACAATATATTTATAGGTATTTATTATTGTCATAGACATTGATGTATGTACTGATTAACGCCTCCCAAATTCTTATCTCTTCACATTAGATCGAAACAACTTTAAGGATACCACCCTTTTTCAATGGAGATGCAATATAGTTTAATTATTGAATGAACCTGCATATCATTTGAAGATATTTTAGATAGCCGATTTTACTTGAATAACATGGCAAATGAATAGATAAATGAAAATTCAGAAAAGGACAATAACAACTGCACTAACCCATCTGAATCAAATGTAGTTAAAGCCACTACATGTACATGTACTTATAGGCTCAGTATATATAGGACAGTTGCTCCGTTCAAGTATCTCTTCCTGTAAACTATCACCCAGATCTCAGCACTAACGACAGGGCGTGGCTCTGTATTTAGGTACACTGATAAAAATAGAGCCTAATATCTTAGTCAGTAGTGACTAACTTAAGATAGTCAAATGATAGTGCGATTTTTGGCTATCCCTCTATAGTCACCTGTGACTAACTTAAGTTAGTCATATAGTCAACACATAGTCATGCCTTTAATCTATTGAAATAGTCCTTAGTCAGATGACTATCATTTTGTTGCTAAGCAACATTTAGTTAGTAAATATGACTAATATATACAGTCAGTACTGACTATACCTGCAAGCAAACATTCATCCAATCAAAGATGGCTGCCATATGCCTTCCCATTGATGAACAGTTTGAACCCAAAATAACTACTGTTATACTGCAATGGCCACAAATATCACAACAACTAGTTAACTTACCTATCCATTAATGGCCACACATATTGAGTTTCCATGGATGGACAGGTTAAGATGATGATTTGGCCTGATTATAATTGTCTCCTCTTAGTCCAGGCAACCATAAATATGTCCTCTTTCTGGATGACGGTTTTTGTGCACAGAAACCTGTGACATCATCAATCTGTGAGCTCTACATATAGTCAAATTGACTATCTTTCTGACTAATATGTGACTAAGGTATATAGTCATGTGACTATGGGGCTCAGAATATGTGGGTATAGTCACTACTGACTATAGGTTTTATTATCAGTGTAATGACTTAAGACAAAGGAAACACCCTCCCCTAACACTTGTCTTGTCTTTTTACAACTGAACTGGATAGATCTAGACCACATTCCCGCCAAGCTTTACTGTTTCGCACTTTGAACACTGCCACTTCATTTTCACAGTGGATAATTTTTAGCGATTTTAGAATTGGGACCCATAGGAATGTAAATTGGCACTTAGTCACGGTTTAAGTTTATAAACTTTTCGATAGTATCAAGGCACACTTGATACTATATTGTTTGATTTTTATTTTGTGGATGCTAAACCAAAATTGTCTTTTAAAATCTAGGAAATCAAGTGCATGTACTCAATTTTTCACCACACTTGTTTGTAACAATATAAATCGTGAAATATGTCCTTGTCACACTATCATGATCCATTTAATGTCTTATCTCTAAGGATAGCAATAAAGTGATAAGTAAGGACGTCATTGTTTTAATATTAGGCGTCATAAATGTTCAATAGGGTTTGACAATATAAACATTCAAATTTCAATTACACATCGAATGGCACACCTTAAACCTTTGTCAGTGGAGTACTACCAAAGCTTCCTTGTCTGCAGTGTGAAAATTTGTGTGTACCAATGTCTTTATACTAGTACATGTAATGAGCCTACCTGGACCTTATTTCAATGTCAGGGATATTGAAATAAGCCGATGTAGACAATATGATTGGTACCTTATGTCGACCACCCTGGACTAACATCTTTCAGGTAATGTAGAATTACTAATTGATTGCACCTTGTTAACTACAATAGGTAGACCTTGCACATGCACAGAACATTACTCATAAATTTTGAAAATAGCCTATGATTAATGGGTGGTCGACTTAAGGTACACCAACATGCCTACTTGTCGGGTCAGGGGCGACTTACCCTATTCGGGTTTTCTCTTCTTTTTTTTTTTTAATTATTATTATTTTATTTTTTTTTTGGGGGGGGGGAGCCGCCATGTTAAATTCTTCAATCATATCTTAGCATCGAGTGAGATTTGTTATCCCCATGGAATCAAATGGACACAATCAGTGTCCTCTTTACACTCCGGGTTACATCTGCACTTGTGGGTGATCAGGTACGATCCCCAGAGCTTATCTGCTGAATCACTCCCGTATCATCTGTAGGCATCATGGTTTATCAGTATATGAGTGCCTTTCCGTAAGCATCACTACTCAGAAGGTTATCTACTATTATTGCTAAACTTGGCACAGCCCTTTTGTTTATGCTAGTTCAAACCAAGGGATTAGAGAATCTAAGATAGCTGAAATGGAATTATTTCCTGGATGATTATCTTTCAGGTTTGTAGAAAAAAAGCTTTGTGGGGGCTTGGGGGAAAAGGGGGTGGGGGTCTGTATTTCAGATTTCCTTTTTTCTGCCTAACCTAGTAGAGTTGAGAGTACCTGAATGGAATTATTCAAAGTTACATAAATGTGATATAGAGGACTCATTATTTCCTTCATATACATAATGCTAGCGTCCATAATGCTAGCTTACTCAAGATCCACCATTCTGTCCACTTGAATTGTAGATGCATTAAAGTTTGTATAGCCATCTATTGTACTCCAAACATTCTTGTTGTCTGCTGACAATTTATATGAAATAGCACAAGGTGGTTAATGTCATTATGCTGTTCTAATAAAACATAATAGAAATTGAGAGGAACGAAAAAAAAGCCACTCTTTATCTAATTTCCCTAGGTGAAAATAATTTTCTCATGAGATGATAATATACACGAGCTAGGAAAACAAGTATAATTCAGATTATTGCCTTTTTCCGCCACCTATCATGGGCGTGGAAAGCAGGGGGGACAGGGGGGGGGGCATGTCCCACCCCACTTTTGGCCAACTCCTCAAAAGGTCAAAACTAAAAGGTCAAGCAAAGGGAGGTAAAAAATTGCAGAAACCCCCCCCCCCCTGGTCCCACCCACTCTGAAACTGCTTCCCACCCCCTGCCTATATTTATCTCAATAACCCTGTGGCAAAAGGATATTTTTTTCCAAGCCATAAAAGGCAAGTCTAATGGTGCAGTTAGTGAACATTACCATGGAGTGGTGTGTATGTGTGTGGCACTAACAAAGTGGCAATGTGTGGACTTGTCTACAATACCCTGTCTCCGTGATAAAGGACACACCACCACAGACACATTCATGTACACAGCCACCACCTTACCCTATGAACAGATAGCACTAAGCCTGAACCACTCCAGATAACACACCATTGTAGATCAGGCAGCCCAACAGGCAACACATGCAGATGAGCACTTACTCCTGCACCTGGTGGATCACTCAGCCTCTGAATGCTTATTTAGGAGAGTACAGAGATAGGTATCCAGACAGGACTCACACGGAGCAGAATCACATATGGAGCATACCCCGAGCTTGTAATAGGAGAAGCTCACAGGTACAGTCACTGGAAACATCTAGAAGATACAAAGAGACCCCGTCTCCCGCTCAGTCTTAAAAGGAGAAAAATATATCTCAATAGAAGAGGCATTGTATTAGAAAAGGGTGATCACTGGGATTATAAGAGGTGAGCCGAGAGGGCACTAGACCTTAAGACAAGGTGTGCCTGTATATGATATAGCAAACACTCCAGCATGTTGATCCCTGCCACCCTGGAGGATCAGGATAGCGGCGGACAGTGTCTCGTTAACCTGGAGAGTACACAGGTAGGATAAAGTCTGTGTCCGGCTGAACCAAGCACAGGTCTACTCTGGGTACACACAGATCTGTTAGTACATGTTTTAGACACACACAAAGGTCATATACCCATGTGAAAGACGTTATAAGGGCATCCACGCCGTGGATAATAGTCACTTTACCATTCCCCTGAAAGTGAGTTTGGAGGGCGTGGTGGATTCCACAGTCATTGCTTGAGGCGGAGACTACTTTGATTTTGATGCAATTTGCCTGCCTAGGAGCATGCAGTTGTCATATTTTTAACGCAACTTATGTAATCATCAAAAATGGAGCATATTTGAAATATTTCAAACCAAACTTGGCTCTGCAAAGGAACCGGGACGATCCAAATGCATAACAAAGTATTTTTTGCAAAGATAATTTCTAAGAACTGGTAAAAAGAAAATGGCGATGTATAGAGGCGACCTTGATGACGTCAGAGACGCTCATGAGGACGCAGACGACATTTTACCGGAAATGGGCGAAGTGAGCCTGCGTCCTCCATCACGTCGCTTCATGAGGAGTAAATCGTCTGTAGTCCGTCCACCTCTACAACGCAGTTCTGCAGTCTCCGTGATGACACAGAGAAGGAGTCGCTCTTTGAGCAGTGCTGAGACTCCTCCGGAAATATTTTTCAGTGCTCCGACCAGCCCCTTTCCCAGCCCATTTGGCAGCCCAAACCAGAGTCCAGCTCCCAGCCCATTGCCCAGCCCTAGTAGCCGCAGTGAGCCCAGTCCCACAATTTCCCGTGCCAATCGCTGGTCAGTTCATTCCTCACCTGAGGTCAATGTTCATACTCAAAGCTTCAGCCGAATTGGCCGCAGACACCACAGCGTTTGCACTCCACCAGCGTTCAATACCTTAACGTCATGGTCGTCATCTTCATCATCGTCACTACTGGACGTCGACGTCACGTCACCGCCCCCTTCAGCCACGCTGTGCCCACGACGCTGGAGCGTCATGACGGCGTGGAGCGGGGGTGCGAGCCCTGCCATTGTCAGATGTATCTCCAAGGTAACTAATGATCCCGCTAATGATGTGCATATCTTGACCCTATCCCTGTAACCATTACCCTGATTAAACCATATGATGGGGCCATACTGCATGGAATAGTTGTACCGTTATACCCCGCGTATAAGGTGCGGCTTATACCTAAGGACAAACCCTGCTTGGCCAGTGGTGTGGACAGAGTTGCGTTTTATACGCGAGATTTGTATTTCTATTTGAATTTGGTTATTCATTAGCAAGAGAAATTACCGCGAGGGGCGTTTTTTTTTTTTATCATAAACCACCATAGAGGTACAAAGATTTCACACTATAGAACTGCCGAGAATGTCACAGACTCCACACCAGGTGCGTTCTGCATATCTAACTTGAGTTAGGGGTGCACCTTATATAAGAGGGATGCGCCTCTTACACACGCGAGGTATTATATATTAACTTGTATTAGACAGATAGGATCCGTGTTGTGTATAATGGTCTGATGAATGATGATACTGTATATAATGTGCCTTTTTGCTAGTCTTTGTCAATAATGTCACCGAGTTAAACTACCAAATCAACAGTGTCCATGGCAGCTGACATGTGCGTCTATAACGTGTCAAAGTAATAAAGTGAGCCAAATGATTCTTTTTATGACACTATCTCTTTTTTCATATTAGTTGTGACGTCAGCATATTTACAATGGTCATTATCACCTGATAATACCATAAATCATGTGTGAAAATACAGACACGTTTATGAAGTTCTTGCTAAACCAGAGTGATCCTATTTTACCTTTATTCTGTTTACAATAGAGAAAGTATTTGATTTTAGGGTTGTTATTTAGGCTCATGAACATGCATGTATTGCATACCTTTGTTCATTGTGGATTGTTGTAGTTGTCCATTTATAGACGTGAAGATAAAGGTTAACATGCTCCTAAATCACCGTATTGTTTAATTCAAACACTTGAGACCCTGACATACATGATAAGTCAAAAGCACTTGTGGGTATCTATTTGATCCTACTAAGGTTAGGGATGTAAGAATAATACTTTAACTCACTTGCCTTGTGCTTGTGGATCTTTTTCAACTATTCCAGCTATTGGGAAGGGGGTGGGGGGCTTTGGTATCACACCACACATAGCCTGCAGATGGTTCTAGAATTTACCACAATACCAACCTCAACTTCTCCACTTCCGAGTTCATCAAATCAGTTAGCCTTTGAAGAAAAAAAAACAAAAAACAACTTAACACTACAGTCGTCATGTAATAGTAATAGCAACATTAAATTACAGCATGATCATCTTTCACATTTGACAGTTCTGGCTCAGTGTCCTCTATTCAAAATGAGCTTCACAAATGTCCCAGAACTTGACATCATGGCGTCTCTACCAGAAAGAACTCATTTCATTTGTCAATGGATTTTGACATTACTATAAAATTTTCGGGTTGTCACTCCATGACGTTTTAGGAAGGACAGGGTGTCACTCCTTCAGTTTTTATTTGTATAAAAATAAACTGGGATCTTTTGAAACTGTGACCCTTTAAAGCCTAAAATCAAAATTAAATTGTCCCTCTCCCCATTTCTGTTCCGTTTTGTCCATGCGTAGGCACATAATGGCATAATCATTTGTCTTCGCTGTATTAGTGCTTCCCTAATCTGACAGGTGGCGGTGGTGTGCCATATCACTGGGTTTAGAAAGTGAGCCCAGGTGTTTATCTTCAGGGGTGGGCATATAGCGAAGTGCTGCAGCAGATCTACAAATTATTGTAGCAAGGTCTTTCCGGGGGATCAGGGGAGGGGTTGGCAATAGTGGCGGATTCAGGAATTTTCAAAGAGGGAGATTTGGTTATGAGGCCTAATTTGGGGGGATGGTGCGGGCGCCCCCTAAAGAAAAATTTGAAATCTCAACATCAAATGGTGCATTCTGGTGCATTCTAGACCCTAACAAAGAGGCTAGTCTTAATAGTCTTATAAATTCAGACATTTCCCACAGACACCCTAGATACGCCACTGTGTTTTAAAGGATTTAGGGGAACTAGTTACTCCCAGAAAAAATTCAGATTCTACTTCAAAGTATTGCTGTGTTCTAATGGGAGTTAGGTGGTTAACTGCTGCAAGAAAATGTTCAAATTCAACCTTGAAAATGAGTGTGTTATGGTGGCTTTGGGGGGAAAATGCTTCAAAATAACTTTCAGAGTCTCCTGAATTGGTGTTTTAGAAAAGGATGTATTTGAAGCAGAGTAGATGGCTCTTCAAGACAGTTCCAGGAATAAAGATATCAAACAAATCTATTAAAATGGGCATAACTTTGGATCTAATTGGAATATTTAGAAGATTCTTTCAGATTTAGAAAGCTGAGATTGTGCCCCATGTCTCTGTAGCATTTTCTAAGATCTCACATTTTTTTGCGACATTGCGACAGCTGCCCACCCCTGATCTTTTTTTGGCCCCCTCAGTCTCCTGCTCCCACGCCACACCTCCACGACCCTCCATGGTAACGTGAGGCATGGATTAGTGGGTAAAGGATGGGAGGGTTAAGCCACTGTACTTATAATAACACTCTTTTCTCAGAAACAAATGTAAGCACTGGTGTTATTTTTAGCCATCCCTGGAAAACTCAACATCGAGAGCCCCCCCCCCCCTCTATCCTATATATGTAACATGGCACATGTACAATGTACTTCGTAAGTGAACCCCTAAAATTCTAAGGGCGTGGTCATTATTTATCAACGTGGGGGTGGGGGGGTGATGGGTTTTGAGGGGGGGGGGACTTTTGAACCATCTAAAAAAAAGGCATGAAAATTTAGCATTAAAAAAAAAACAAACTACCCAGTGCGCGACTATAGATAAAAAACCCAAAAAAACTTACCACCCCTGTTGATAAGATTTAATAATGACCACTCCCTGATGGGTATGGTAACATAGACATTTCGTAGATTCGAAATCTGATTATTGACATCATATGATATTACAAGACATGACAGATTCTGACAAGCATCATGGGACATGTCGATTTACGTGACAGGTGACATGTAGCCATTTCTTTAATAAAACATTGCGAAATGAGGCCCTACCCCCTACCCCTCTAGGGTCCCGTGAGAGTGACAGTCCCCAGGCAAAAAAAAAAGCCACAAAGAAGGGCACAGGAATGTAGCTATGGACATGTTATCAGTGCATTGTCATGTTATTTGTCTTCAGTGGAACTGACTGTTTTTATTATGTCTAGACGAAAGGATTCACGATACAGACAATGAGGCATATGTATATAAAAACACCATTCAAACAGTGAAACGTGAGATATAAGACAAAACCCATAGATACAATCATGTCGTACTACAGTTCAATGTGAAACTTCAAAGAATTATAGAACTATACAATTGACAATGTCATGTGCAAATGTTCATTAATCAGAAGATAATAATATTGCGGTGAAGTAAGCCACAGTATTACGACATGGATTTTGTTTAGCTATGTTGCATATTGATAACAATATAATAAGTCTTGTACAGGAACAAGCTGCTAACATGCAACCCATGTCACTAATAGGGTAAATTAAAACTTGATGAGGCCTCCTTTACACACACAAAAAATACGAACACAGATTGCAATTTTAGATACATAGCAAATGATATCATCATAATTATAGATCATGTCTTATTATCTAATTTGACACAAATTGAGTGTTACAATTGCTACTTGTGTGGTTCTCCATATCAGACACTACTCCACATACCTGTCATTATATTAGGGAGATAACAGCTACCTGTTGTAATAGGCTAAAGCTGTATGTACATCTATCTATATCGTGGGTTGGGTGTATTTGGATTTAGCACATGACGAATTAGGTAAACACAGACATTCTAACACCTGGCTCCCCCAAGTTCTACTCAATATTCTTAGTCACTGTGACCCTCAGTCCCCCTACACCTCCCACACCAGCGCCACCGTGTGATGGACAATCCCAGTCTAGTAGACATGGTTACCAATAGCCGGAACCAATGGTTGGCAGAGGTTGTCACATGTCACTACAGTATAGGCTTACATCAATAGGTGGCACCAATGAAGTTAGGGGCCTGCTTTGGATTAAGGCAACTTAGTCTTAGAGGGACAGAGAAGGACTGGATTAGGAGAAGCTTTCATGGATTCACATCAAAATTCAGTAGAGATAACAAAAGGCGACATTCTCGTTATTTGAGAAATAATCGGCGTTGTAGCTATGGATTTTACATAAATGTAAGTACGTGAGGTGAGGAAACTTCCACATTCCTGTTGCTATATGATTAGTTAAGATTAAATTTCCTTTTGGGGTCATATGCAGACTTTTACTCACTGGAAACCTCTTCTCGAGCATCCGAGTTATGTCTCCATTTTAGCAGCCTTTTTTTTTTAATTCTTTTTTTTTAAATATCAATGATGGGTTAGTGTATCCATTATCATAAAACCAATATGACTAAGTTCATCTTTACATCTGGGATATATAGATGACTCCTGCCAAACCCACGAGGGGGCGGCACCACATCTCGCTCATTACTGTTATACTGTAGCCATTAGATTTGTTTTGCGAATACCTAGATACGTGCCTCGGGATTTTTTTTGCATTGTTCATATTATTCATTAACTGATAGATAATCAACCTGTATTTGAGAGCGACCATTATATATGAAGCTAAAGGGGAATACAATGAAAAAAAACAAACCGTAAGGCAATACATGTACACCCATAGAGTGCATTTGTTTGAACCATAGAATATAGAGGTTTATTCTAGTCTCTCTGTTTGAACCCATGATTTTAATTCTCGGACCATGTTATACCTATGTGGCACCAAGATAGTTAAAGGTGAAGACAAGCAAGATAATCTGTAATGGTTGAATATAACAGTCTCAAGTTCAAAGTTAAAGCAGCATCCCACCCGTAAATCTTAGATCTCATATGTCACGCATTTATACGTGTATAGCTACTGTTTGCCCATCGACACCACACCGAGAATTTAAAGAAACAGAAGCCTATTGCTCTCTGAAAGGGGTTTAAACAATGAGGAAGCCTTAATCTTGGGATTTTACATCAGTAGAATTCCTACTCCATAAGTACCACTCAGTGAGTTCTTATCATCTTTGAACCACTTACTGCATCCTTATTGGTTGTGAAATAGGGGTATTGAGAGCAAGACTGAGAAACGTCGAGAAGGTCTATATTGTAGATCTAATTGAGAATTAATGGATTTTGCTCAAGTGACCTAGCCTGTTGACGCCATTAGGTTTGATTTGAATGTCTCTATTGTCTATCGTAGAAGACACCCTTCACTAGAATGGAATCAATGATACATTTATACTTGAGTTAATCTACACAATAAGAAATATCCCCCTTCAATCTCTTTTGTGCTAAAACAAAATCTCTTGACTAGGGCGGGGGATTCTTTTGGCCCCTATGAGAGTGCAAAAACTTTCTCTTTCATTTATTCATTCATCCATTCGCTCATACCCAGTAAACACCATACCAAACTGCTATGTAGATTTTTGGTATAACTAGGTTTGGTTCCTACCAAATTGGTTTGAATTACTTTTTTTTTGTTTGGTATATGGACGTTCAAACATTAAGGTTAAATAACGTTCTAGATACGTAGCATATAAAATACGTTTTCGTATGTATTTTTATGTTTTTCTTGTACCAAAAAGCTACCTAAAAATTAAAAAAAAACAAAAAAACTTATAATGCTCCCTATATCAAAATTGTTTCCAGGTATGGCCTGGGATAGATCCCAGGACCCCTGGATTTGAAAAGCTTTCCTCTACAGACTGACCTATCCAGGCAGTCAAATTATCTAAATTCAAAAGCATAATATATTCTCTTGGATCTTGGTGGAAGGTAATGAAAATGACATAATAGACTTTTCATACACAAATCTTTGTCAGAATCTATAGCGCAGTGATAGGAAGCAGGCATTAGATGTGGAAGGACTAGGGTTCAAGGCTTCAACTTGAAGGACTTTTACCAAAGTTTTCTCTTTTTTTTTTCTTCTTTCCCCCTTTTTTTGGGTAGCTCTTTGGTAGTAGAATAACATAAAAATATGTAGAAATATATATTTATTATATATCTACGTATCTAGAATATACATAAACCTTAATGTTTGAATGTCCACATACCAAGCAAAAATTCGTAGTTGCAACCAAAATTCTACGTAGATATACCTCTTACAACGTCCATGTACCTCGGTCGGGACTGTCTTCTCGAGGAAGGGTGGGGGGTCTACACTTTTATATGTATGTGATATAACATAATCATCTGTTTAACGACGATTGGCTTTACTTTAAAAATACTTGAAAGTGATTCAGAATTTTACTTTATTGTGTTTTACAGGACGAGTACCTGTACCGGCTAGTACTACAAACAGTTGTTAACCCGTTAGGAGCTCCAGAGACAAGAGCCGGCTTCCGCCCCTCAGATCTTGCTGCTCATCTGAAACAGGTAAGTTTACTTAAATCAGTTTTGCCCTGAAATTAAATAAAAGAAAATCAGCACATATCAAAGGGAAACACGTGGATTTGAGTCGTGTTACTCGTCATGTTGTCATGGAGTGGGGGAAATGAGCCATGTTGATCTATCACCCATGGCCCATATCAAATAGAATGCCACCCTCTATGGTGTCATCCTGCTAACCCTCTTTCATCCACACGTTGCATTAACACATACATAAGGCCCTTTGGTCTGTGACACGCATGTGCCTATTATTTATGGGTGCCCAAAATCTTGAGGCCGTCACTCCTACACTTTTCAGGAAGGATGAGCGTCACTTTTTGGGTTTGAAACAGTCTCCGTCCGTCGATTACATGTATTCGAATCCCTGTGTCACTCCAATCCTTCCTACCCATGTACAGCATGTATAGCTCACATAGCCATTATCAGCTGGGGGCCGCCATTAGACCCCAACGGCACTATGACTAACACCTTCAGCCCCCGACTCCGCAGTATATGCCAGGGATGCCTCCCATTGGTCAATAATACAATAGCCATGTGCCGTATAGGGAAGATAGCTATCCCTGTATGGGGGTCGCCATATTTGTTCTTAGCCCCGACGCCATCTTGGATTTCCTCACAGAATTCTTGGAAACCTTTTGTCTCCACCCTCACCCACTACAGAACAATGGTCACTGATAAGGCTGATAAGCTGCATCCTGCCCTTATCTTAATCACTCTAGGTACCTCCCTATTGTTTCAGGTGTGAAGGGAGTGGATTGGCTTGATAGGGAGACAGTGGACTGGGTGTACTTAATCTGGGTGACATATGATGTGTTATTGAAATATCAAAGTTTAATTTCTCTTGTATTTAAAGCTTTAGATTTATACTAAGCTTATCTAGTTAAAGTGGAAGGTTTTTGTTTTACAAAGATATAAATTTTAGAGAATAGCTACAGATAGTAAATGAAAAAGAGACCATCAAAGTAAACTTACAAAAAGGCCAAATGTTGATTTAGCCCCCGACTACATGAGCCACCTAGCTGATTTTCCTAAGTACTAGCAATGTTCTGCATTGAATACAGGGTCTTATCTGATTAATGTCAATAATGCAACCCAGGTAAACCCTATATGCAGAGGCCCGGGGGCACAGGGCTATACCTGCTTCATGTACAATGCAAACCCTATGCAATCTTTACACTCCCAAATTGTGAGCATGATGCTCCTAAATCTAGTCATGTGCGCCCTACAAAGGTATAGAGGCCGTGCTGGCAGAAAATGGCACATGTAATGCCAAAAATAATCCCGCATCGTGGAAGGAGACGAGACGGGAAAATCACGATATCAAATGATATCTACATATTGCAAACATTCAAATATGATTTCCCACTTTCTTCTGAAGGGTCGTGCTTTAATACTTTAATTGAAATGAAAACCTCTCATGGAAATCGTTTATAATTTTTTATAGTAAATGTCAATAAAGCATTTTGTGGATTGCATCAAAACGATCAAGAGTTTTTTTTCTCACGAACCTAATCGTTTACAAACAAATTCTATAACTCATAACCCATGCATCATGCCAGAAAAAGAGCATTGCATTGCTATTGGTTCCAGCGACACACACTGATAAGAACTGATAAGATGGAACCAGCATGTCCCTGGAGGTGGATGTTAACCAGGGACAAGGTACCCATTATGGTATGTCTTATCAGTGGGTTTTACCTCAACCAGCGAAATTCAAAATGGCAGCTCCACGAGTCCTTATAGCGGTAAATCCACTAAGGCACACAGCGTCATGCGTCTGGTTTGGGATAAACGCATGCATCTTGTTGGTGCCCTTATCAAAGGTTAAATTGTTTTCTGATAAGAAACTAAGAGTACAGCAAGGTAATAGGAGTGGGAGGAATGATGGAATGACACCCTGCTATGGCAGTAATAGAGTATGCCATGATATAGGGGATGCTGTGGTTTAAGTGCTGAAAGGTTACAACTAATATCCCTTTACACTTCACAGATTTATGGTATAGCATAATGACACTGGTCATGAGGCTAAATACTTTTTACATTCACGAAATACAGCTATTCATGTTAAATACCATGCATGTTTTAAAATATCAATTCAATAGCAACTTCCAGAACAGCATTTGCGGTTTTGTCGCTCATATTGGAAACAAATCGATTGCTAGGAATTTATAATTAAAACTTATTGCCAGTGAGAACTCAACTGAGGTAAAACAGTTAAATGCTATACCCTCCATAAAACTCGCGTTTTAAATTTCAGTGATTATCGGTAAATAGCTCTTATCAGGTATCTATCATTTCACTTCATTTACTCCATTTTCTGATTTTCTTCAGGGGGGGGGGGTGCTCCACCTGAGTATTGCCCCACCCATAGTCCCACGCCCTCCTTTTGTCAATACTGTAGCACAGCTTTAGACACTGTTTATACCTATTTACATGAGCCCCTCTTATGGATGTGCCTATCGTTTACACAGAGTGCGCACTTGTCAGGACAACGTCTAAGTTTAGTTCAATGTCATTCTTCAATGTGCACATGCAGACACATTCAGAGAGCATGGGATTATATCTGGCCTCTACCTAGCTGGGATAAAAAGATTCAAATGCATTAATTTTGGTTTCCTTTATAATATAATTCGCTGTAAAGTCTGTCCATTTATATCATTACGATCAGCTGGTCCTTGAATCTATAATTACATAGATGTTTGATACAAAAATAGAATTTTCCTTTAAAATATGAATGCCAGCAGAGGGATCATGTAATAGGTTTCCATGCTTTCTTAGATATTGCACCATCACATGAGGATACAGAACCCACAAGAGAGATCATCAAAATTCTAAAGGTAAAATAGATCCGATATGGAAATCACATGGTCGTATCCGTCCACACCTTTAGTGGTGTTGTGTGACTCCAAATATAACAACAGCAACCTGTGACTTCTCCACAGATGTTTAACCTTCAGCTTTGTGACTTGGCCATGTTTGAGCCTGACTTAAGTGCACCAAAGAGCCTGAGATGCACACACTGTGCATATACCTAGATACCTAGGTACAGAGAGGGTGTTGTGTCGATATCTGTACATGTGTAGGTGGGTGCAAGATGGATTGTACTGACATGGGAGTTCCCCTTTGTAAAGGGGAGTGGGACTCCATTGAGTATATGAAGCAATATTGAGTTTGAATTGCAAGCCCCAATTTTCAACAGTACATTTGAATATTATAGTTTGTGTGTGTGTGATAGACTTTTAAACAAAGGGCAAGGTCATTACATATAAGTTCATACTTAGGCCATGAGTGGGGTCCTAAACACAAAACCTCTATACATTGTATATGACATTATCTGTGGTACTTCATCGGGACCAATAGACTGCTATATATGTTAAGGGTGTTAGAGGTCAATAGCTATGGCAATCTGATAATAGCAGTAACCACGATGGGTGGGACAGCCACATTCCAGTCTGCCACCTAATGGACACTGTTATACATCGCTACTCATTCTTCATAAAAAAAGAAGAGAAAGATTTATAGAACATCACCAAGGCAGACCATCAGACTTCTATCATCATACATAATAAAGAAAGGGGATTTATGGAAAATGTCATTCCGATTTCCATTGCCTTTGATTTCTAATACACTACTTTGCTTTCATCGTTAAGCACTCCTTCTACTTTTTCGTGGAAAATATAGGCAAAGGTGCTCATGACAAATGGCATTGAGACAGATTTCAAGGAAACATCATGTAGTTTCATAGACTAGCGGGTAGATTGAGGCCTACCATCGGTTGAAGATTACCTACCTTGCCAGACAGACTCAAACTTATTGCATGCTGGGGTGGGGTATGATTTCTCAAAAACCCTAATAGAAAACAATGGATTCTTTGCCTCTCTCTACATACCAACCCTCCACTGGTGCAACACAATGTTATTCATAATTTGCAAATCAAAGTTACACGTCTCATCTTAGAATACATTAGTCATAACAGGTAATGACCACCGAGAAAGACAGTGGCAAGTCTACTAAGGAAGGGACCAAACCACAGACTTGCAGAGGTTGGGGTGCCTTGGTAGTTCTGATGAAAAACCACCTGATACCTTAAACACCAGGGACGCTCTCAGATTCTCTGGAAGCAGACGACAAAATGGTGTTACCCAAATAAAACAAAGGGCGGGAAAGATGATACATGCCTGGAGGCTGGGGTATTGGCTTCAAATAGAGACTCCATATGTGTCATGCTAAATGCAGTTGACAACATAAAGGGGTGGGGCTTAAGGTGGGGCTTACATTTCAAGTTATTTGAAGGCAGATGACTGACAGTTACTCGCTAGAATAAGGATATCTAGTGTTTTCTATGAGTCTTGATCCTCTACAGGTGCATGTCTTTTGTCACCATGATGGCTGGATTCGGGCACCATACTGTCCCTCTCTGGAGAGCATCAACCTCGTATGATGCAATTAATCTGGAGAAATTGCACTGTAATTTAGATGGTAAGTTGAGAGGAACTCAAAATTTTTAAGACGTTTACTACCTTTACCGAATTGAAAAAGAAAACATATTTGAAGGTATGCCATCGGTGATGATCATTTGTGGTATTTGAGCGTTTGAGGCAGCAGAGGACCGGTAGTAAAAGTTATGTTCGGGTGTTGGTTCCGTTATGTTTCCTGTCCACACATGCATAAGAGCGGAAATCTTGAAAAATAGGGTAGACAGTTGGAATACATAATTATGCCCAATGTGTACATACATATACATACATATTGATCAACATTAAGGGTTAGGTGCTGGGGCACTCGTCTCCTCCAGTTCGGAAGCGACCCACGCTAAATCTTGGCTATGGTGTCTTGAGCTGTGTCAACCGACACGGGAAAAACTAACACTAAAAAAAAGCGTAGAGGAAGCAGCCTACTTTCCTCCCCTTCCGCAACAAGAACATCAAAACAAACACTATTTGGGTTGCTTTAGACGTCATTTGACTTTCTTTTACTGTCTACGTGACCCTGTCCTGTAGGACAGGTATACCACCTGCTTCAATACTGATTATTGTCCACTGAAAGAAATACTCAGTATTGTTCAATACACAATACACAAAATGGGATATCGGTGCAGGGGTGCATAGATGATTCATTCTGCTCATAGTTCAGCTTAAAGATTCTGGCTGGACAAAAGTCTGACAATGTCTTCTCAGACTTCGTATACGTTAGCAGCCATCCTAGACGTCACATATCTGTTCAGACGCACTACTGTGTGTGCCACACTGATTTCTAACCAATAGTATAAAATGTCGAAACCACGTACTTTGGACGAGGCTAAAACCAAATTGGAGCAGCCAGAATAGCTAGTACTTTATCGAGGTAGTAAAAAGTAGGGCAATGCATCAATGAACAAGTAACCAATGGATAACTCATGACGCGTGGGGGTTATCGACGAATAATAACACGAGGCCGTAGGCCGAGTGTTATTATCGTCGATAACCCCCACAAGTCATGAGTTATCCATTGACTACTTATTTTATACCACGAAACCAATAAATAATCAATATTATACCAATAAATTCAGATGAAAATAAAAATTATTCCCCCTCCCCGGGACTCGATGCCAGCCATTGTATGTACACGACCGGTACATACACCTCCTCACCCGCCAGCGGACAGCGGCAGCGCACACGGCGAAAAAAGACGCGTCTGGCCCGGGAATCGATCCACGGACCTCTCACGGCTGAGCGCGACGTGCTAACCGCTAGACCACCGCGTCTCCTCCTTCTGCGCACTCTTTGTGTATAATACACCTCGTCGCCCGGCAGCGGACAGCGACAGCGCACACGGCTTCGTATCATATCCAGATTTGGTTCTAACCGAGCGTATCTCGTCAGTCCCTGTGGCGCAATGCATAGGGAGTTGGATTAGGGATCTGAGACTGAAGGTTCAAGCCCTGCCCTGGCCTTGAAAATTTCGTGGGTTTTAACATGTAACATGTGACATGTAAGGACATGAGGTTGTCAATGTAAGGCGTGCGGTTATCCAGGATAACCGCACGCCTTACATGGATAACCGCACGCCTTACATTGATAACCGCACGCCTTCCAAAATTGATGTTACAGCCTATAGGGTGTGCAATATCGACAGATATGTGGATGGGAATAGACCCCAAAAAGCACTGTGTAAGCCAGAAATCGTGGTATAATCCATAGTAACTACTCTGAACACAGTTTTACATCTTTTTACTGCTATGGGCACCTTTATCATAAATAGAGACATTAGACTAGTACTGGAGGCCATTTCTTAAGGTACTACGATCACTCACAGCCCTACGACTACAAAATGCCAATGCTATTCCTATGGGGATTTTGGTACGACTTAAAGGTTGCAGTCGTAGGCTGTTAAGAAATGGCCTCCAGATCACCCGACGTCATTCATATCCCTATACCGCATGTGCTTATTTCAGGGGATTTCAGGGCTCGCTACATTTAGGTACATATGAAAGGTCATACCATACAATATTACAGGAACATACATAGATTAAGTATAACAAAACAAAACTACTCGTACCAGGTACCTATTGTTAGTTTGTTGCTGAAATCAGTACATTATTGTTGTGGCATATATAATTTGATCCAGGAGCTATGAGTTCAGTCAATCATTCTGAGAAGAACTAATGACACCAGGAGGTTAATTCAAAAGGCTCTGCCATCGCTACCTATGAGATGTCAGTGATTTCCCTCCCTTATTCTTTACTGCTATGGTAAGATAGGCCTGCCTTCCTTTCTGATAGCCAGCTATTTTTTAGGGAGCTCTGATAGCCTCAGCCCTGGTTTCACTATTCCAAGCAGCTAACAACTGTGCAGAGTAGCAACAGGTCCACAGAGAAAAAATAGCAGTGGAAGGTAAAAAATAGCAGTGGAAAAACTCGTTCTCTCAAGAGTGGCTTTACTGGGGTTCTGCTAATTATATATACCCTGGCTGGTGCAAGGAGGGCTGAAAGGAGAACAAGAGGTGCATGAGAGCTTTTGGTCAGTCACATTGGGGCTATAGGAACTGGTAAGTCAGTGCCCCCCTGCACCAACTAAGAGAGAGCGGGGAAGCATGACATTACTATGCCCTCAAGGACTATGAGAAAATCCATTCAAGTGCTTTTAACTCATGAGTAGCCTCAATAGCCCACAAGGACTCTCAGCAGGTGCATTCACTTTTGTGATGAGGAATGTCCCCCACACAGGTGCTCTTGAACTCAGGGGAAACCACTATCGTTTCTCAGTATAAAATAAGGGGTGGTGTTAGTACTGGAAGTGGAATAGTGAAGGACTGCATAGTACTTCCTATTAGTAACTGGCCTAACACCACTAGCTATTTTATTGTAGTAACACTAGGTCTTATGAGATGTTAAGAGATGTGCCTATGCTAACATCGCATAGGTAGCGATGGCAGAGCCTTTTGAATTAACCTCCTGGGGCCACATCCACTGAGCTTCTCTATATCCATAATAGCCTGACTTTCTTTTTTCGTTGTCTTATAAATGCACTGATGCTGCTGTAGACACGGTCAGATGAATTATTCCTATATATATATATATATATATATATATATATATATATATATATATATATATCATGTAATTAATTACATAAATGATAAACCAGGTTTATAACTATTTCCCCCATGAATACCTACACATGCAGCCTACATTACTGATAATAACCTTATCTATCAATATGACCACTACACACATCCCTTAAAGCTATATCCATTCTAAATGACCCATTCCCCCACATTACCAGCTTAACTAACTTAACACATACCACAGACAATCGTGACTTCTGCTCAGTATCTTCCATTTTTATATAGGGTGCATTGTATAGAGGACTGTTAGCTTTCACCAGGCAACCAACACCCACACTGGACTCAGTAGATTAACTAGATTAGTTTGTGGTTAGGATTGTGGCGAATGACCAGATCAGGGCACCATGAGACTGTTAGTCTGTTTGACCAGACTTGGACTGGTAGCCTAATGTACACATCATTACATGAAGTACACTCACATGAGCAACATATTCCACATTGAAGTGTATAATGTAAAAAAAAGGTATTAAATGGCATCTAATCTCTATGCAACCATTGTCCGGTGGGGATGGTTGTTTTATCAAAGAAATCAGTGTCAAGTTGGCAAGAAGGGAGGAGCACGATATAATGTGGGAGGCTGCGTCTATGGAGAGTTTGAACGGGAAATATCCGGAAGTGCAATATGTAATCGGTCTATTTGTTATGGACGAGGTAGATGTGCAAGAATCGTCAGGGAATTGCATTCATACCTTATGTCTGATCATGTATAATTATATAGATGTTTTTTTTTCTGTTGTTTTTTTCTTCTTCAAAATTCAGTTATATCTAAAATTGAATAAACTATATCATCTAGCGATATTATACATTTTCCCCAGAAAGAAATCGAAGATAAAGGACAGGGGCAATAGCTTTATAAGAGCCTGTCTCTAGACTTGGACTAGTCTATGTGATATATGGTGTCCTTAGGGATCAGGTTGCCTTTACGGTGCCTATACATACATGTCACTGGGCAGTCACTAGGTGTCTATAAATAGTTGCGGGGATACACCTTCACAGACAGGCAGGGACCACGTCATTTATAACGGGAACACCGCAGGGGACGGTACTGCACCATTAAGGCAATGCCATATACTACTTGATAGTCTATATATCAACCTCTCACTTTACAGACAGCAGCACACTAGGACACATAGATAGTGGATTACTGTTGAAAACAAGCTAAATATAGCAGGATTATATCTTTGACATATTATGTGTTGACATTGTGATAATGGGAGTATTTCACTGGATTTCACAATTGCTGTGATTTGGTATTCATACCCAGTACATAAAAACAGAGCAGGAGTGGACTCTATCACAGGGGTTGCTTTAAGTTGTAAAAAGACACGCCCATCATGGGTGAGAAAGATGGAAAACTCAAAAGAATGCTCAGTATGCGGCGGCGTTCATCCCTCTTACGGAAGTTACGAAAATTATCACAGGTAAAAAAATGACACTGGGGAGTTTTTATAGAAGCTTTATTTTGTAGAAGCTTTATTTTGAGTTTATTTGCCGCGTCGCGATGGGTGCATAGGGGTAGGAGCTAATCTGGTGGGAAGGGACTGCAAATATTTGTACCTGATGTTTTCCTCGTCTCTGTAAGGGACGGAAGGAGAGGCTTGGTAATATATTTGTTTAACCCGGCTTTTGAACCAAGTCCAGAGTTCTCACACATTTATAATAAAATCTGGTGAATATTTCAATATTTTCATATTCCTGTACATTCACCGTACTGCATTTGATACAACATAAAAGACTGTTGAAAAAGTTTCATTATTTTGTATGCGTATGTTTTAGAATATGATTATAAAACAATGACTCCGCACTTTTGCGGATATGGAAAAAATCATGAATTCAGGCTTTTAAAACATCCTATGGTCTCAGATTGCATTGTGGCATTTGTGGTATTTTAAAGATATTCGTTTATCGAAGATATAAGGTAGGGTATCAAATTTCTTCATTTTACCTTTACTTTTAGGTATTTGACGTTGAATCAGAACAACATGAGAAATGGCTCAGAGAAGTGAGATTCAACAAGGTACGTGCATGGCGTCTATTTCCATACAGTATACTGCATACATGTAGAGAAATACACTGGATAATTTGTATTTTGATATGAAGTGCGATGCCATCTTAAGATATCACAGTACTTACGATTGATCAATAATGCTTGCATATCTGGTACTATCATTGCCATTTCAATAGCACTATCAGAAATTCCATAATTTTGATCTATTGCAATTGCCATTTCAGCCCTCCAACATTGCTTTGAATGTCAATGTTGTAGAGGCACGTGGACTGCGGCCAGCAGACAGAAATGGTAAGAAATCTTTCATTGTCATTTACTATAAATCTAGCAAAATACATGATTTTCATTGAAGAATATAATATTATTCAGAAGCTTCGTAATACTTTTCATTATGTAGGCCTACGCAATGCAAAGCCAAAATCAATTGTTATGCACACCCCATCGTCTTGGGATATTCAAGTGTTCTCTATTGAAGATAATGATCATTTCAGGACTATCAGATCCATATTGCATCATCTGCCTGGCCCACCCTAGGAATAAGACACCTAAGGGGTCACCCAAAGGATCCCCTACAACAGCACGGAGGAGGAGGTCCTCATATGACCACTCAGACATGAGGAAGACCCAGACCATAAAAGCAACACTTAACCCAAAATGGAATGAAGAGTTTGACCTGTAAGTGTTTTATCATGATATATAAGATTACAGACATATTTTTATTTAATCTAGCATTGTGTTAGCTCTCATAGGGCAATATGTAATACTGGGGTTACTGTAGGTATTCTGGTGCTCCTCTTGAAAGTTCCAGAGTCAGGTTATAACCTTCTATAGAAGCGTTATTATCAACATTATACATAAAAATTCCATATCGAAACCTTATCATATTCATCAGACCCCCTTATTTACATTAACACATATTCTTAATTGTTAAGTACACATGTTTTCTAAATTCATTCATTTAAAATAGTTCATTGAATTTTCTCATATACATTGTATACCCCTTTTTATTTCCCACAGAGACGTGTCTGACCTGCAGGCTGAGGAGCTGCACGTGTACGTGTGGGACTGTGACGAGGGCACCACAACCCCCGACTTGAGGAACGTAGACAAGTACCACAGTCCTCTGAGGAGGTAGGAACAGTCTGTTTACACTACCCACACCCATGGCACATAAACCTGCTTTAAGCTAATCCTTTAAGGCCTGCAGATTCATTGCCCTATGTCGGCATGATGCACCAATGCAGCGTTGGAGGGTATAGACTCTGCAGCGCTGTATTGTAGCATCATGGCGATCCTTTAGGGACTGAATCAATTCTTAAAGGGTTGACAATAGGCATAGATACAGCCTTAGCAAATAGGCCGTGCATTGAAGTTAAGATATTATGCATTTCTTGAAGAAATTTAATGCGTGGGTGCTACCTGAAGGTGGCGGTGTTGTTCTATCAGTCTAGGCATTTCTGTATGGTGTATGGTGTTATCACCAATGTGTACCTTCATGGTATTATCTCCTCTCAGACTAATTTTAAGAGGCCTATGATTATATAAACGTCAAGTGGAAATCGAGAGGAATGGGCTATAAGAAAATAGATGTTACATCTATGCCCTGTGTGACCTATATGATACTAAAGAAGTGGGTAGAGAGGAAAGGGATCTTCCTAATATTACTACTATTTCTATCTACACAGTTGGCAATTGCGACATTCCATGGGTACCTAGTACAAGTGCGACATCATCCAAAAGTCTTAGATCAAAGAGAATGGGAGGTTCAGATTAGATTGTGACATATTTCTTCCTGCATAGTTATATCGAATACTAGTGTACAAGCTGAGGTATATATCATCAATAGAGATGATAAATATAGAGTATCCCATATCGCACCTGTCATGATCATAGTTCTTGACAAATGTGTCCAACTCCATTTCACTGGAAATAACGCTGCAACCACTCTGCAAAACGAACATATATGGTCACGGAATGGTCATAATAAAACCAATGACTACATAAATAATGCTAATGGTATTGTGACAGGGTGTCATCCATGATAATGCATTTATTAACAAATTTTTGTAAAACTTGTTAGTACATCACCAAACATCATATTGTATTTGTTTGCAGTTTGATACGACAGATCCGGCCAAGTGGCAAGCCTACAGATGACTTCCTGGGACAGTTCAGAGTACCTGTAAAGGTAGGATTACACTTTGAACCTCTTGAACAATGCTCCCTCCAGAACTTTCCAGCCAACCCTTGGCCCCTCCCTTTATAGGCATGTTAATATCAAGCACTATTTTGGATGTTGCATACACTGTTATCAGCCCTTATCTTCCAGCGTTCCACACGTAGGATCTACTTGATACATGTAAAATGAAAACCCAATCATTTCTATGATAATGATGAGGCAGTCCTCACTTCTGAATAGCTTGAGTTACTGACCAACATATCAAACTCTCTGTGCCAGCTAATTGGAAAGTTGAAAGAAAGCAGTATTTCAGATTTCTCACTGTACTTTCCCCATTTTTCAGGACATTCCGGCGGCTGGCTTTGACAAGTGGTTTGACCTGTATGAGGATCGTAAACACAGGGTTAAGGCTCCAGGACAATGTCGGCTCCGTGTCCAGTTGTCCAACAAACATGAGATGTCCCAGCTGGAGAGTGCAGAGAGTGACCAGTGCTCCATAGAGGATTTCTACTGTGTCACCAGGCAGATCTACCAACATGCCTGCAAGGAGATTGCACAGGAGGTGAGCATCCCAGTTAATGATTGAGCTCCCCATTAAGTGGATGACAGTATATTTACACGTATAAAGCGAGGATTGGAGGTGCAAACAAAATGCTACTACAATTTACATTTAAACACCAATGTAATCAGTAAACGCGTTAAAATATGTATTATCAAAATTTCCCGATGGTTTAATCACCAGGGAGTTTCACGTGTCCTTGAACCTTTATCATAATTGTAATCCAATTTCGACTTTTTTCCCCATATTCCCAGGCCCCTGAAGACGAAGATGGTGTGTTGAAACGGTTACCAGCACAGTCCAGAAGTATCTTTGACCAGTTTGCCGTACAACATCACTTCTCTAAGATAACCCAAATACTAATGTAAGTATCTAGAAGGATATTCAGTTCTCTTATTATATTATTTTATTTCCTCATTGCAACTTGAGTGAATTAACCATCATTTACGTTATTTCTGTGAGATGTTCATGTATGTTGAGTCTGAGGAGTGTTTATTCTGGTCAGATGTTTCTCATGTACACATTGATTCTTATCTCATTATCTGTGAGGTGCTCATTGCCTATTGAATCCAATGTTAATACTGTAAGTTGTTCATAGAATGTACTTTGAACCTAGTGGCAATCCTGTGGGCTGCTCATGTGATATTATGTTGAACCCAGTGTTAATTCTGTCAGTTGCTCATGTACCTTGAGCCAAGTGTTAATTCTCTGAGCTGCTCATCCCATACAGAGAGCTGGTGGTGGTGCTGGAGCTGGCAGCAGACCCTGAGCTGGATGTGGTTATCTCAGACCGTCTCATACAGGAGAACCTGGTCAACATGGAGGTGGAATGGGTCACCCTTAACGCTGGTAACCATGGAGACGGTATCACAGACAATACACGACTACAAAACACAGAAATGGAGGTAGGTGCAGCCTTGTTTGATTTTATGATGTAACTTTAGATTCGTACAGATGAATACAATGTCCCACATGATACATTTAGAATTACTGTGTTCTAGTGAATAAAGAAAAACAGTGATTAGATTATGCGATGCATACAGGTGATATGTCAGGGTATATTATCCATATTAATGTTCGTGGTGTCTGATGTCTATCATTTGAACTTATACAAGAACTCCCTTGTCCTTTCTATGGTGACCGTGGATTATCATAATTAGGTGCTATTCAAGATCAGTATGATTAAGCTAAGACCATCTAATTGGTGAATTAACCTTTGTCTCACCTGTGGTTATCATTTCTCCTGTAGCTGGCACTCCTAGATCGGGCAGCATCAGCCTATGTAGAGCGGTGTATCAGTGGTATGGACAACATTCCCATCCTCTTCCCTCCAGTCCAGCTGAAACTAGATCAACTCAACGCGCATCTCAAGTAGGTTTGATTGACTGTAATCCGTATTTTTTTTCACAGAAATTCCCTTTCTCTAGAATATCCGTTTATCATACATCTGGAGTTTGATCTTACGCCTACAATATCTCAAAAATACAATATTAGAACATTAAATTTTATCTGACCGACAAAGGCACTGTTGATACGGGCTTTTAAAAACATTTATTTTCTACCTCTCTCTCCCTGATTCTTGGGTTCCCAAAGGCTCATTTCTTTTCCACTTATTCCTTGCAGACTCCTAGTCAACCTACTCAATCTACATATCTGGGCTCAAAATGAATTAGCACGGAAGGACTTGGCCACCATTCTATGTGAGCGGCTCACTGCAGATGTAAGAAGGTGGACAAGCGAGCAGCTCCAAGAGGTGAAGTCCCTCAATAAAGACCCTGTCCTGCAGGAGGTCAGGATGCTGGTTGGGGTACTGGAGAAAGCCATGACCACCCTGACACCTATTTACTCCATAGCACAACACTTCAATAGGATTGGAGTCGACTACTTCAGAGTAGCTTCATTAGCCATGGAAAACAAGGTGAGTTTAGATAACACATACACTATTCTTCTACTTTGAACGTTCATTCCATTTCAGAGATTCCCTTCATGTAAAAACATCGACATGCAAATTTAAGGTTTGCATATGAACAAGGGGGCGCCATCAAGGGTGCATACCATTTTGGGCACGAGCGTTAGTCGCTATAACAAACCATTCCACAGTCCAGATTTGATAACTCAGGAGATCCAAAAAAGATTATCATAAGTGACCACAAGTTATGACACACTTTGTCAAATAAAATAAAACTCCCTTTCTCTCCTCAGTTGGCGGCTAAGGCTCAGGAGCTGATGTTGCACATGGACAATTACCAATTGAGGTACCAGAAATTCAGGGTCAACATCAGGGAGAGCAGTGCCACCTCACTACAACTACACTTTGCACTCAGGAACCTCTTCGAGATGGTGCGGACCAACATTGGTGACAGGTATGGTGGTCGCTAGCTACTCTTTCTATCAGAAACACATCAGTCTCATATCCAATCGTTTCTTAAAGGAATCTGGTTAATTCTCATGGAATTTCTATTTCTTTATGGGTCATTTGATAACTGACTGAAAGATACCACAGGTGTGGATGGGGTGACTGGTTTATTCGAATAAAGAAAGTGTCTATATACATGTATAGTATATAATTTGGCTTGCCTTACCCTTGCTTTATCATTCACCAATTTTCTCTCTTCTTCTCAAACAGCCCCCGGGACCTGTTCCGGCTGACAGTGGCTAACTACCAGACGTGGTTTGAGAACGCCGTCATCTTCTGGCTACAAACCTTTAAGGAGGAATGCACACGACGTATGGAGAGAGCATTGGAGATTGACAAAGATGTGGTCAGAGTTACCTCTCTTGTCAAGTACTCCAACTCATCTGTAGACGTACTCACCAACTTCTCAAAGGTATGTAAATCATGTATACAGTTCTTAGAAAACATGGGCATTTCGAAATCATTGGCTGTTATCCATTAGAGTTATGGAAATTCCCTAATACAAAATTAATACATATAGCCATTATATGTAATTTGTAAATATCATTAATAATAAACAATCTTATAAATCTCACTGTGAGCAATTTCGTTTCCCCACAGATTACATCGGAGTGGCGACAAATCAACTTCTCTGATGCAGATATTGGCGTCCTTGGTGTAACAAAGATTACTGATGTAAGTACTTTCTACAAAACAGGCAACTCCAATGGAGCAACACCATATAATGATGCACATGTCAATTCAATTTGCTCATTTTTAATGTCTGTCAAAGTATTCCAAACCATATGAGCAGCTCATTCATTACCTCCCTATCTGCTCCCTCACTATACAGACAATCTGTGACGGTGCCAGGATGTATGTAGAGAGACTGAGGACCATCCTGGAGAAGAACTGCTACTATGACGCTAACCATGGAGGTCACTTTGATGTGACAGAGCAGCTCTGTATTACCCTAAATAACATCGAGCACGTCAGGCAGTACCTAGACCAGCTCCCTGAGCTGCTCACCTTCTCTGAGATCTGTGATGCTATGTCTGTAAAGCACGAGGACGACCAGGTGGGAGAGCAATCTCTGAACGCATTGAATAGGTGAGTGAAACTCTACATCACAGGAAAACCATAATAATACATTAACTTCAGTGAAATTGCATGCAATTAGAACAGATGCGTCACCGTAAACTTGTATTAGGGGATTTATGGAGAGAGCATGTTAAGCAGCCTTTATATTAAACCAACCTTATTTGAGATGGAAAGGGCATGCAACCCCTAAAATTGAACTAAATAGTATCCTCATGACCTCTGTTGTATTATTAGGTTAGTACAGAGTGCACAGGAGGACATCCAGTCCCGTAAGCTGTCCCTATTACAGCGTATCACGGTCCGCATGACAATAGAACTCCGCAAATACACAGAGAAATTCACGCAATGTGACCCTGACAAGAAGTCGGTAAGTTATCTTGAAGTATTGGTTAGGGGAGCTAAACGTAAAGGGTCTCAGAGTCACACCAGAAGACAACATTACAAATCCATTCTTTATTAGAACTATGTGTCATAGTATGTCTCATCTGCCCATGTCTATAGTCAAGAGGGACACAGGTGTGCCACTAGAGGCCTTTATGGTAATTTATGATGCATAAGGCGTCCTGTGTAGTGTCATCATTGTAACCTTTTCTATGGGCTGCCAGGAAATATAGATTAGACAAAGAGTACATTTCCTGTCGATAAGGAAAAAGATGCAGTGTGGTTAATATCTTGCTGAATTTGCATCCATAGATAAACAGGAAACCAGAGAGGTATCAAGCTACTAGAGCAGGCCTATCGTATGAGCATAACTTTGATAACATATCCTGTTTGTTCCATAGAAATATGTTTAGGGCAGATTGACAATGAGGTGAATTCTATCATTTGTTATTCATGTTTTATGTAACAGTTGTTTTCCTTTTCTGATTTGAGGGGTTGGGTACTAGGATGGCCTCCTATAGAGGGCGCCACAACCACACCCACAGTTGCGTCCCGGACCTTGTGGTTGGACCAATGGAGAATTCCATGGCAAATGGAGAATTCCATTTCCTATTTATATCTAAAGGGACTGGCAAAACAGAAGAAATGATAAAATGAATATAAGGGGTAAAAAGGGGTGACTAAAGAAGGACCCCCCCCAAAAAAAAAAAATAGAATAAACTACACAAAGGGACAGAAGACCTTGTTAAACATGGCACCAATGTACATGCACCATAGGGAAGGGAAATCACACACAGCTGCATAACAAAGCAGTAAATTTCCCCTAACACATAACCCATTTGTTTGTGTTGTCCTCAGAGTGTGGATCCCCTACTGGCCTACTTGGAGCAGAACCTACAGGTGCTCTATGAGCGGCTCGAGTCCACCATCTTCCCACTCATCTTGCAGCAGATCTGGGAGGCAACTGTCACCTGCTTTGATGAGACAATCCTCCATGGGGTAGGCAGACCTCTATCATATACAGCACATCATGTATTGTATGATTTAAATGCTGATATGGAAAAAAAATAATTTGGAATTTGATTTTATTGTTTTCTAAAACCTTGTGCAAATGTTTAGAATATGAACAACATCAGAATGAATGGCTCACATCAAATGTTCTGAGGATGCTTGTAGTTCATTGTTGTGCGGTCCAATGATAGAACATTAACAGTTGGTCCTTGTACCCTAGTTTACCTACTATATCATCAAATAAAGAATGTTAAGAGTTGAGCACCTTTTGTAAGGGCACTATATTTCTACTGATACTTATATTATTTTCTTTCTGTATTCACAGAGGCCCTCCAGATATTATGAAGACATGTACTCAGTAAGTATCAGTGTTACCTTAAATTTACTTGCTAATGATATCATAAATATCTAACAGTAGGCCTGGCTGTATGGTAGAATGCTGTAATTTGTAGTAAATTTAGAATCATACTTTCAAAAGCTATGTACACATTACTAACCTGTCCCTACTTTCTCCTGCAGCACCTGAGATCTCTCAGAGCCTACTTCCATCGTGGTGGTGTGGAGGAGAAGCTGTTGGACAAGGATCAGTTCAGACTAGTGGTAGAGCGCCTACAGATGAATGCCCTCAGCTCTGAGCAGCTCATGTTGAAGTACTTCACAACACTGGTGCAAGACATGGTAAGTAGATTTGGACATTCAATACTTAATGGGGGTTTATAAAGTCTATGTTCTCCACCTTGTAAACATGATTTCTAAGCCTGTATTTGAAATGGCATAGCTTTATGCTTTATTCTCTATTTCTATTCACCTATTTTTTTAGAATACCCCTCTTGAGTACCACGGCCATCTTGCAATCAGGGCAGGCTATATGAAAGAAACTGGAGGAAACGCCACCATCTATGTCCAAGGTAGGGATCATATAATCCTCGCAGCATGCTATATGTATTAAGGATTAAAGGCAAAAAAAATAACACATTCTGAAAGGATAACATTATTACCAAGACAAAGATACTTGTTTTACATCCAAAAATATGAATAATAGTGATTTTAGACATCATTGTCAATGAAACTATGTTAATGAGTTACACTAATTCGTTCTGTTACTTTCCTTCAGTGGTGGGAGGTCAGAGTTTACCAGCTGTAACAAGAAAAGGTACCTGTGACCCTTATGTGACCGTATCATTGTGTCCCGAGTCCATCTACCAGAGGAGAGGATACAAAACACACATAGCTCATAACACCACACACCCCACGTACAATGCTGTCTTCCAATTGTAAGTACACATTTAACTTACAGTCTTTCACCATAAGCATTCAAGAAAAGGGCAATTCTTGCCAATCAAATCCAGATTGCAGCAGTATAAAACTCCACAACCAAGATATCCTAAAATTGCCCCAATAAGTGTGCAAGAACCCTTCAGTAACCATTGACATATAGTTGATCAATGTTGATCAGCCACTTCTCAATGGTGAATCAACAGTGGACTAATTTTAGTACTCTCTCTGTATGTTCAATTCAAATGACCGTTAAATCTTTATTTGAGTCACCACTGACCTTTTATCTATAATCATCCTTACAGCCCTGGCATTCCCTGTGAGTATCTGAAGCAGAAAGGAGCAGTTGTTCTGCTCACAGTGTGGCACAATGATGGCCTGCTCCCCATCAATGACATGCTGGGTGAGGTGCTCCTCAACATGAACGACATTCCTGAGATGAACACCAGGCAGACCATAGAGGACATGCCTGCTCTACTCATGTCCCTTAAACAGCCTGTTGAACCTACAGGAGGACCCTACAAGGTGAGCATCATACACTGATTAATCCTCTGGACTTGGTATTGTAATTGGCTATGGAATCTGAAAAATTCATCACCATGGTAGAGAATACTGTGGTTTCATATCTTACAAGATGATTAATCTGAAATTGTAGAGAAATAACTAGAACAGCTAAAAGGTTGCTTAATAATATAATATTTCCCTTTATCTTGTTAACTATATTACTAAACTCATTCTTTTTACAGATACTCCAGCAGCGCAGTGAATGGGACATATTGGCTCGTAAGTTTGTGTCTAAGAGGAGAGTAATGGCTGGCTACACCCCTACCATCGGACTCTGTGCACCTATGAAGTTCTTCCTCAACAAAGTACGAGGTCACAAGGTCCTAGCAAGAACTGCTTCTGAATCATCTAAGGACGCAGAATATCTTGATAAAAGATGAGGGAGTTGGGATATATCCATCGTAAATCAGTAGACCTAAAGCTGCCGAGATCTCTCAGGGCCTCCTGGCAGTGACTGGTAAGGGCCAGTGTGGACTCAGTCAGGTTAAACCAGGAAGGGGAATGCAGGATGATCCTCGTCTTTAAGACAATGTCTGTCTGGAGCACTAGACACTGCATCAGATGCAGCTGAATGACCCGAGGAGACTCCGGTGATTATAGCTTTGCCATAGACTCTGCGCCAGAGTCATTGCACGGCAATCACTCGTTGTATCGGGTTGCATCGCACGCTGCGAGGGTATGTAGTGATGGGGCTCTAAGGAATCAAACATGCAGACTTGAGTGGGATTGACTCCATTTTGAGAATCACTAAGCTAAGGTTCCTGAAGTTGCACGGCAACTTGCACTAATATCCACATCAAAGTCACAACATTGCAAATGTTGGTGGAAGGGCAGCAACACAAGCCACAGCTACCTACTTCTCTAGAAGGCCCCACATACATAAGATACTGCTGGACAATCGCATTTCAAATAGTACTGCACATTCCTTCTATTTATTTGACTATTTATGACTTGTAGGAAAACGCAGTTCACTTAATGTGTGTGCAGTGTCATTATCAGTATAGTGGTGGCCTTAAAACGAACGTCTCACATGTGCTCTCCATAATACCTTGTGCCCATGAGGATATTTCTCAAGTGACAGCTCCATGGAATTTCACATGAATTTATGATACGTTTCTTGATGCCAAAGATACAAGGAAAATAAGGAATAATAACCTAACTATCAGTAATATAGGGAAATGCCATGAAAAGTCTAAATGTAACATTATTCCATATGATATGTGCCCTGGATGTACAGTGTTCTATTATAATAACCACAATGGTGCTATGCAATACGATATAGGATGAAGTGTATGGAATTTCACTCTTAATCAACAAGTCAAACTTGTGTTTTATTCTACATGTGGTTTAGGATAGGCATAGATCTACAGAGTTTATCATTAAAAGGTCATTGCATATTCATCAATAATTCAATACCTACAATGAAATAACCCAGGAAACAATGTCAAGTCCATAGACATGTGCAATATTGATTCTTTATCATATTCATACATGTGCCAAAACATAGTGATTGCATGAATCAATAACAATAATATGATACTAATTCAATTAATTTATCAATACGCAACTTCCTAGCTTGATAAAAGTACAAAGAATAATCATCCAAATGTTATTATAACGCTGAATCTCAGGCAAAGTCAATTATCCACGTTTGTTAAAATTGTGTCTAACAATTAACATTTTTAATCCTCCAAATTAAAAAAAAGAAAGTCAAAGGTTGATGTAAATATTTAGCATGGGGACTTACAGCTTTTCAACTATGTTAGAAAGTAAAGATTCCAGCAGAATATTTACGTGTACATCATTGTTAATGTATTTATGTGAATATGTTAAAAGTCATATTGTATACGTCTGTATAATTTGTGTATGATTGCACCTAGAAGAACATATAATCATAGATGACACGATATCTCCCCCCTAAAAAAATCATTTCCATGCCCCCACAAGGCGAGGTACCGCTCAAATTAATTTTGGAATTTTTAGGCCTGTCCTTAAACTTCAAAATTGATTTTATTTCATGCAGTCTGAAGATCCACACAGGTGAAACCGCCCAGTTCCTCTAATTATTCCCACTGAGGTCAGAGGTCAAGTAGACCCGTTGCCATGACACCATAGCTTGTATTACTGTCAACAAATCCGGCCAGTTCACAACCAACCTGTGATTGGTCAATACATGTCACATGTCTAGCACTATAAAAGGGCACTTTTTCTAAATCAGTGCTCATTCAAGCGGTAACTGCGATAGGTGCCACATACCACAACCCCTTTGCTATAGATGAATGTTCAAAGCAAAGTCATGTTTGAAAGAAGTCTGCATATCGCCGAACGGCAGTCATAAACCTGGTGCTATAGACATACTGTAAATAAAGAAAATACCTATGGAGTAAGATATGTCATACATTATTTACGCTTTTGATACACTGTATTTATACATTGTAAAGTACAGGAAAATAAAGTACCGGTATAAGTGAAATTGAAGGTTTCAACTCTTTTGAATTAGTTGAAGTAGACATAGTGATGAATAGCGATGATTCAGGACCAACAAACATATGCCCTCTGGAGGGTATTGCCAAAGGAAAACAAGTTTAACTACCAACCTACACAAAACGTGTTCCTATAAATGTGCTCTATGGCATGCACGTCTTTCCAAAAGCAATACAATATGTTCTTATGGGAAACTGCAAACGTGAGCCGGTGAAAACGTGCACATTTAAAGGAAGGGGAGGACGAGAATAACTTTT
Organism: Acholoe squamosa; assembly: GCA_949317995.1. Taxonomy (NCBI): domain Eukaryota; kingdom Metazoa; phylum Annelida; class Polychaeta; order Phyllodocida; family Polynoidae; genus Acholoe; species Acholoe squamosa. Next base: position 57,331,695 of record OX439041.1, on the reverse strand, counting down.
ATCAACACGATTCTCAGCACCTTTCTGCATTCCATACACGTTTGGCTTTTGACAAGACAATCCAGACCAACATGACCAATGTCCTGTGTATACAAATTCCACCTCACACCCAACCAGGCCCAAAATATCAAAGGCCAATCAATAAACGAGTCTCACTATCATATGTCTCACAATTATAATTTTCCTCCAGTTGGTGAGGAAGTCTTATGTGCTGCAAGGCAATTCAATTTTATACAGACCGTCTATATACACCACAATCTATTTGATTTGGGGACCTGACTGAAGAGTGAGTGAGCACAATGGCAAACAGGGGTTTAGGAACTGAAAATGGGCAACTATGATCAGAAAATGGGCCGTAGATTGATTATGAACTCCCTCACTTCCAAATTGGGGTCCCCGCAATAGGGACAGTTTATTCCATATAAGTCATACAAAATATATGCAAACAGACCCTGGGTGTGGGTGTGCTAACATTTCACTCCATGATGTCTACATGTACACTGGAAACTATTGAATTCTTGAAATGCTTCTCCAATTATTAAAGAGGTCAAAAGTTCAAATTAAAGGAGCTACCTTTAGTGTAAGTCTACTGGACATTTCCTTTCCGTTGTAGCCTTATAACAGTTATTATTTTTTTTCTGAATTCCAACAAATCACAAAGCGATTATTTCCCTCTCCACCCCACGCCTTTAGAACGGACAGCATCAAAATGGGGTATCACCCACTATGAAAACAGTGTAGAAGGTGTAGTAAAAGATATGCATACATGTATTTGCTAAACATTCTCTTAGCCCCTCCCCCCATGCATACACCTGTTCCTATGGTGCATTCTGAGGTTCAGACAGTAGAATCAGCTTAAAGAGTTGATATGGAATACTAACCCTGGAAGTGAAGGGTTGCTGCTTGCATAGTAGAATTTGACTATTTGGATGGTAAGGGCCTATTCATAAGCTATGTCACACCAGAGGGGGTCGGGGTGGGGGTGGAGGGTGTCCACGGCTTCTATACATTTCTATATTAAAAGTGTGAGAAAGGGGTGGGGGAGGGTGTCCAAAAGGGCCTAAAAAGTGTGATATGGTTTATGGATCAGCCCTTACACCTACTGTGGTTACATATCTTTCCCAATCACCACAGTTAAGATTAAGTATTTCAAATGGTGTGTTCTAACTTATGTTTTCCTTTGGCACTACAGCTTAAATGAACAGACAGCCCATTTAGCGAGCCTGCTTTGGGCTAATAATTATTCAGTTTTTGGCTCAGACAAGCTGGTTCAAAGCAGGCAGAATACCGTTCATGGTTTTAGTTTGGGCAAATGGAGGGTTTCCAGTTAGGGCTACATAGGGTTGCCCTAACAGAGCAAACTGAACTAAGCCTATTGGGCCCCCAACAGTTTGTGTCCTCAGCAAGATGGGTGGGCCACATCAGGCTAACTGATTTGGGTACAGATCAGCATAAAAATGGGCAAACACATTGAGTACTGATTGGTTTCAAAGTGGGTACCCTGAATCAGGCATAGATCAGTTCCAAAGATAATTCGCCACATTGGGTTGAGAATGGGTTTTCAAAAAGCCATACCCAGTTGCGAGTTCTGAACTATGACACTAGATGACCCCACTATATCTAATGCACAGCTCTATTTAGGAATGATTTCCTTTTGTATGATATAACAGAAAAAGGCTTCTGAATCATATCAATTGTAACGGTACAAAAAAACATTTTCTCAGAGTTTCGATCTACCTGCAAAATGCATTTGAAATGTGCAAAGTTAGGTGATGCCAGCATTTCTTTTATGTGACTACACCATTCCTGTGGTAATCAGTTTATATTAAGTATTGAATAATGCTTCCCATTAGGATGAACTATGAACTTGAAGGCCAGTTTGTTACTGGACTAGATCAGGTTGACATGCCTTGGCCAACTAAGTTCAAATTGACGATTCTACTGTATTATGTGGATGGAGAGGGCAATACAGTATGCTTGGTCTCCTTGCAACTGTGAAGGCACAGGGGGAGAGGCTGGCACCTGGGGGCTAGAGCATACTCTCAGGGTTCAAATTATAGAAAAAGAGGAAAAGTTAGATTTTCCATGATATTTATCCCAGATGGCCTCATATGATCAAAGTGGGTAGCCCACTTTCAGCCACACCAAAAACCCATGCTGAACCCAAAGTTATAGTATCTATCCCAGATGGTGCCATGTGATCAAAGTGGTCAGCCCACTTTGAGCCACACCAAAAACCCATGTTGAACCCAAAACGGTCAACCCACTCTGACACTGATCTGTGCCCAAATTGGTTAGCCCAGTGTAGCCCACACAACTCACTGAGGACAAAAACTGTCAGCAGTCCATCAGTTAGCCCTGTGTGGCCCACATCTGAAGTCACACCAAATATATTGTTGGCCACAGTAGGGCCACACCACATTTACTACACGGGAGGTTGGTATAGATGGCCAAGCTGGCGATTTAAACAAATAGGTTGAATTAGACGTCCACACTGTTAAAAGGGTGTTTAGACAAGGGTGTTTAGACTCTAGACACACTGCAAACATTTTTTTGTCCCGTTGTTGAACACATATTAGGCAATAAATCTGAACAAGTTCAGTCTGATGATATATGATTGGTGTTAGTGTTTAGATTTCCAAGCCTTAATATCTGAAATATTCATTATGTTTATGCTTAGGTTTGTTTGGGTTCGACATGCTTAGATGTGCTTGACGTTTATATGGTGTCAAGTATTATAACATCATATTAAGATACGGTATTCACAGAAACTCCAGGTATATGCAGCTGTCTGTGCTGTTTATCAAAATATAGTGCAAGACATGATCTCCTTCTCTGCATGAGATCTGTGGGCTGTTTCAAAACTTTTAGATATTTTGTAGAGCTATTAGCACTTAGTATAACCAATTTAAAAGTGCCAATTTCCTAATATATCAATCTGTTTCAGAACTAAATATAACACAAATAGGGCAATGCCTAAATTAGGGTGTGTATCTCTCCCATATTAAGATAGCAACCTTTGAAACAGATTGATATATTAGGAAACTGGCATTATAAGGTCTCAAAATGTATGCTACTATGTCCCTAACTAACGACCTAAAAGATATTAAGTAACTGAATTCTGGTGGATATATGTGTAACACACATACTTTACCCCCATATGAATAATGTCATCAGTATTACATTTTTTATTTCCTCAATATATTCTACATGTACCTCAGAGGTGCACATATAACAACTTTTGGTGATATTAAATCCATTCTGAAACAGATTGACTTTGGCTATAATGGAGAGATATTGGGTACTATGCCATAATTTGATATAGCAGACATTAAAATATCAAATATAGCACCAAAAGCCAATATAGCAACTTTGGAAACAGATTTGCCTAATATGTCTACTGATAGAGGTTTTGAAACAGGCCCCTGCAATGATCTCTAGTGTAAATGATCTCCAACTACAGTTTCGTCTTCTGACTGCAGCGCCCTCTGAAGGGGTGAAGGTTCACGAGTCTCACATATTCGATACCATGGAGGAACTGATTAGGGGATGCATCTAAAACAGACACACGTTGTAACTAAGTGATTAATATTGAAGTATAGAAAAGGAAATTCTTCAACGGAAATAGATGCTACCCAGACCTAACCAATCACAATAGTTTTGCAATGGTTTGTCAGAAATTCTTTGAAGTGGATACACCCCTTGAGTCATTGTAGTCATTGAAAATAATTATATTCGCCATTACTCTCCACTCATAGTTTAACACTAAGTTGGATTATCATTAGTTATGCTAGAATTCAATTTCCAACCTTACATCTCAAATCGGCATGGTTCCTTAATTATTGCAAGGCATTTTCATGATTTCAGAAGTGTGTGTTGTACACCAGGGCTACATCCAGGCACCATATATCAACAAAACCTTTAGATTTCCCCCTCCAAATGTGCCTGGTTCAAAAATACTAAAACGAAAATTGATATTTTGGTAAGTTTCCCTTTTCGGTCAAACTTATCAGTCAACTGACGAGTTGACTGATAAAGTCTGAAAATTGACTGAAAAATTAAAAAAGGAGACTGAAATAGTCAACTTCACAATAGAATCAGGTACCATTTATTCAGTCAGACCTTTTCCTTCGAGTGATCGGGTTTTTGACTTTTACTGACTGAAATGGAATAAGGCCTTTATACCAGTAAGTCTACACCAACTCGATCATCCCATCAATGAATAATACCCCAGCTCATTAAACATGGGATTATAGCTTCTGACGTAATGAGACGAATAGCCTAGGTACAGAAAGTCTGCCAATGATTTGGCCAAACATCATGGTTGGTATGTACGTACTAAAGCCATGGAATTTAGGAAATGCCTTCATATCACTATAGCCCAAAAAGTTGCTACTGTCGATTACATGGATCTAGAGACATAGTCCATACCCATACATAATGAGGTGTACATGACATTGTTTTCAAAGAATGTTCTATTGCTTTTTTTTTGCATAATTATATTGAAAGGGTTTCGATTGGTCAACATTGGATACCAATCACCAAAACGTGGTCGAGTCGTGGGCAGATGCCCACGTCCCTCACCCCATTCCCGACTCTCTCCTAATGACCCCGCCCGAGCGTTTCAGTCACTCTGAATTGCAGACGACATTTTGTCACCAATGCCCGCCCCCAGTGCTTCGGCACGCCCCCGCAATGTGACGCCACTATCGATCCGCCCATGCACAGGCAGCAAAAGTCAATCAGCGACCAAAGACTGCATGCAGCAGGACGTCCTGGAGTCAACCCTCACCCGCCTGCCTGCATACACATTCAGCCTATGCAACAGATACCTCCACATTGATACATGCAGCATACGATATTTGGACCTCGCTCTAAAGGTACATAGGGAGAAAAGACGCCACCATTAGAGGAAAAAACAAGTGAGTCATATTTTTCATTGAACAACATCTTTGCGAATTATTACAGGGATGATCCAAAAGAAATGTGGAAAAATACAAGTGGAGGGAATCTACACACCTTTCTTGGTGGGGTACAGATGTGTGAAAATGCTTTTATTGAGAGGGGAAGTGTGTGGGCCAAGTGTGTGCTGAGAGAAATTTTCGAAAGATTCGCATAATGTTTCAATGCACATTGTGTATAATGTAAGTCTTCCCCAGGAACTATTCTTTTAGCAATATTACAGGTAGATATAGGCATACAAAAATAATTTGGAACATTTACGAGTGTGATTTCCTTCTCCTCAGAGAGACTTGACTTTCCAATTCTTAAAGGTTAAATCGCATTTCCACATCTACATTTGAATTTCTGGTAGAAGTAATGTTCAACGCTAATCAAACCAGTCGCCAAACCTAAGCATCATCTAGTACAGTGTATGCTTTACTTTACGGACATTTTAGACCAGAATGCACGTGCCGTGAGTTTACCCAGTCCATAATCCCAATTTCCGAGTTCTTACGTCATCCAGCCATCAGGGAAATTACCATATTGACTTTGTGGCACCCTGCTTATGCCCCTGTCCTCACAAATTATGCCACCCTCTGCTTCTAACACACCTCCACAAGCTAGTATTAATTTTTGATCACATTTCATTTAGCGTGTAATTCTAATTACAGTAGTATGCACATAATATATGACCGCTATACATTAACTAAGGAATAGAACAGTGAAATAGTTTGTGACAATTCGCACCCTTAATTTATTAAGGAAACACACAAAAGAAAAAAAAATTGGGTACCGACCAAAACAATATTTTGGCCTCCTTGTGTGTGTGTGGTGGCTACCTGGGGGACAGGTGACCTAGATGAGACCATGCAGGCCTGCGGCGCCCCCTCTGTGAGTCCCAGAGTAGCACACACATATACAGTAGCAGAACCACTACACATACATTAAGCTAATAGATGATGGATATCGGGGCCCTAGGGCTGTATATGCTGTATATACCCTCGCCAACTTGACCTCGAAAAAGTATATACCAAAAATTTCAAAAATGCACATGTGTGGTATATGCAGAATAATGCACGGCTAAACTGCATATAAACCCACCGGAAGTCCCGAAATCGTGGTATAAACCGTTATTATAACTAGTACCAAGATAATTATAACACCCATAATATATTTATGTTTCTTCTCTGGTCACTTGGAATACCATCTATGTTATGGGAACTCTACATAGGGATTTGTAAAATGGACTGTAATCATTTATGAATTCAATGATTTAGAACACACAGTAAATCATTGCTAGCTATAGAGGCTCAATACCTATGTGTGCGATCAAGACATGCATACCTGCCCTACACACATGCACATAGAGATCAAACATTACATTGATTTGTCTGCCCGCATATATATATATATATATATATATATATATATATATATATATATATATATATATATATATATATACACACACGCTAAACGTAGCCTCAAAGACGTCACCATGCTATTACCCCTTCCTCATCACCCGACCCCCCGCGGGCACCCCCCCCCCCCATCATGGCCAATCTGAGCAGGATTACTGGTGACATCCCCGTACCGAATATAAATCGACCCATTACACCCCCTATTATGATGCACCGTTCTGGTAATACTGTGGGGATGGCACACTTGTTGCTCTTGTGGGTGTACCACAATGACACCCTTTAGATTCTAGTTCCTTTTTCATCTTGGTGCTGCTGCTGATACTCAACAGTGCTCAGTCAGTGTGTGCTAGTATAGTCCTTGATGCCATTGTGGCATATATATATATATATATATATATATATATATATATATATATATATATATATATATATATATATATATATATATATAGAAACGAATGGGTGGAGGCATGTAAATATGTGGAGAGCCGAACAGGGGAGGAGAAGGGGGTGTAACTCAAAATGTAGCACTGCTAAGGTCTTCTCAGTGACTGACATGAAATAAACAAGTTACAAGCTGTCAAATCCAAAGGTAGGTCCTGACATAGGGTCTTTCTCCTAACTTTGAGTAACTAGTTTCTTCTCTTCTAACAAGTCCCTAACGTTGTGAACATGAAGGCTCTGTGACTTTGTGTGAATTTGTAATCCAGATTTGACTTTTTTGTTACATTTTGCTTAGGGGCCATCCACAAATGACGTCATGCTTCAGGGGGGGGGGGAGGGGGGTCAGGCCCGGCATTTATTTTCCATATACCTTCAGCATTGCAAAATTGGCAAAAGACATGACAAGGGGGAGGGGGGGGCAAAAATGGTCAAATTTTGCATGACGTCATTTATAGATGGCCCCTTACCTACACGACCCTCGCAACTCTATACACATTTCAGTGACAATGGTACTTTAAATGCGTTTATACATATAAGTGTAATTTAAGTGTCATTTGTTTCAAATATAAAATTATGGTAGTGTCAGTGTGATCCCAAGAAAAGTGCTACAGAACTTAGTATATAGATTCGACTACATGTATACATAAAATCCTAAATCAGTATTCTTCCTGTTGGATCCCCATACTGTTTTCCCCACACTTGAGGCTGGCCTCCAAGCAGATGTCTCCTGTTCAAACTGCAAGGCTTGTTGAGGTGGTGTTTGCTGAGAGTGGACTCTGTGCCTGGCTCTATAAGACTAAGGCTGCTACTGTCACATACCGTGACCATCCATAGTACAGGTCGGGGATAGATACATGCACTCTCAGTCACTTCCCCTCTACTATCACTCTCCCCTGGACATTGGCCATACAGGTAAGCATGTATCCTCTGCTCAGTATGTGCTGTACATAATCTGTCACTACCTACAGTAATAACAGCTGTAATATTACTGTTGCTTATGTCACTGTCTGTGGTTATCAGTCACTATCTACAGAAACCAGTCTCTAGTTATCTACTCTTTCCAGTCAATTATCTCTCACAATATACAGTAATCTATCACTGTAAGCAGTAATATGTCAACTAATTCCATGCTTATTCCACCCATATTCCACTTATTCATCCCATATTCCACACATACTCCAACCTTATTTAACTTATCTCACCATCATTCCACCTTTTTCCATTCCATATTCCCAATTTATTTCATGTAATTAAATACATAATTATTACATTTATATTACACACTTTTCCACCCATATTCCACTCACATTCAATCCCACCTTCATTCCAACCACATTCCACAAACCTTTCACATTGATTCCAATCTTTTTCAATAATTATACCCATATTCCAATTATTGCACCCAAATTCCACACTTATTGCAACCATATTCCACCCTTATTCCAGGCATAATCCACTTATTCTACTTATAATTTACTTATTCCTCCCATAATCCACTTATTCTAACCATATCCCACTTATTCAACTTATTGGACTCATAATAGTCTACACCATATTCCACACTTATTTCATCCATATTCCACTTACTCCAATCATACTTCACATATTCCACCCACATTCCACACATGTTCACTTATTCCACCAATATTCCACACTTATTCCACTTGTTGGACCCATAGTCTACAACATATTCCACCTTATTCCACACTTATTCCATCCATATTCCACCCATATTTCACTTATTTGACCCAGTCTTCACCATATTTCTCCTTATTCCACACTTATTCCATCCATATTCCACTCACTCCACCCACACTGCATGCATAGTTCACTTATTCGACCCTTATTCCACTTATTCCAAAAATATTCCACTTATTGGACCCATAGTCTACACCATTCCACCTTATTCCATCCATATTCCACTTACTCCAACCATACTTCACATTTTGCACATATATTCCACACTTAGTGCACACACAATTCACTTATTCCACCCATATTCCACTTATTCCAACCATATTCCACTTATTGGACCCATAGTCTAGACCATTCCACCTTATTCCACACTTATTCCATCCATATTCCACTTGCTCCACCCATAGTCCACTTATTCCACCCATATTCCACACTCAGTGCACGCATAGTTCACTTATTCCACCCATATTCCACTTATTCTAACCATATCCCACTTATTCAACTTATTGGACTCATAATAGTCTACACCATATTCCACACTTATTTCATCCATATTCCACTTACTCCAACCATACTTCACATATTCCACCCATATTCCACACATGTTCACTTATTCCACCAATATTCCACACTTATTCCACTTGTTGGACCCATAGTCTACAACAAATTCCACCTTATTCCACACTTATTCCATCCATATTCCACTTATTCCACCCATATTCCACACTTAGTGCACACATCATTCACTTATTCAACCCATATTTCACACTTAATTCACTTCCATATTCCAAACTTATTGCATCATATTCTACACTCTTTCACCATAATCCACTTTTTCACCAACATTCCACCTAATGCACCTTTTTCCACACTTATGCCATCCATATATTCCCTCCGCAATACATTTATTCCACCCATATTCCACTTATTCTAACCATATTCAGCCTATATTCTACTCACTCCACCCATATTCCACACATATTGCAACAAGAGTTAACTTATTCCACCCATATTTGGGTTACATAACGTTCGCTTAAGGACACCTGCACTTATTCATTTCAACCCCATGTTACCCTATGCGCTTGTATGAGACCTGGGCTTATTTTAGAGCCTGCACTTATAGTTTTAGACCTCCTCGATAATAGGATTTTTGATCGAAAAAAAAACAACATTGGTCCTGAACGGCTGGCCACTGTGGCAAGTAACAACTACACTGCCTGCTATACTGCTGGGGTCAGATCCGTGGCCCGGGAGTGGTAGCCAACCTGCTAGCCACTAACCACTCTCCACTAACCCCCCACCACACACACACACACACCTCCCACTGACATGTAGAGTCTGGCAGGCCCTACGCTTTAGGGGGTAAGGGAAGGGGTTATAGACCAGTTGAGGGTATGGAACCAGGGTGCAATTGGTACATTGATTTACAGTGGAGGGTAGAGCTCAGGGCAAAGTCTATGGGCCGATGCAGTTGTAATAGACCACTTTCGCTTAGCAGCGGAAAGTGGACATGATAACCTATTAACAAAGCTGAGCCTCACTATGAATGCTATACGTTTTTTCCAATTTATGGATATGGATAGTGTTTATGGATGATGTGCTTTTTATATGCCTCGTTGTAAAATATTTCAACCAGAAGACCCACCTTACTGATGGTTCCCCATGTGACACCCTGACTCTACTGAGGACCTGGTGCACATTGAGACTGCCTGTTGGAGAAATTTTTGGTTGAGAAATTAACCTATTAGTGTGACACTTTGCGCTCACCCATGGCCAAACCAACAGAGTAAATAGCCCCCCACCTGCCTGCCCCCCACACACACACTGGTCAATTTTCTCACAGAAAAATGACCCACATGGGGCTGGTGGCAAGTCTAGGGTAGGTTAACTACCCTAAGATTCCCCCCTATCTTACCAATAGGCTCCTGATGAGACTACTGTTGAAACCAGTGTTGGATTGTTTTTTCCCCCTCTAGGAATAAAACCCCAGGTAAAGACAGCTGGTCTTACCACCTGTGTCCAGTCTAAAACCCTTTAGACTGTGTGCAAGTCTACCCCAGGTAGCACCCACCCCTGACTGGTTACTACCAGACCAGTGGGGACTACACCTGATCCTCTCCCTCACACCAACCACCCCCCTCCCCTGCCATACAGGCAGTGTGTGTACAGGTGTGAGGCCAGGGCACAGGCACCCTGTAAAAGGTCCTGGTTTTCATGGTGGAAGCCATCCTTGATGGAGGATTACTTTGGGGATTACTTTGATAAGGGAAAATATCAAAAACTCAAGCCTTTGCTGCTTGCTTCTTGCTGTGTCATGACTTGTACAAATTTGGATTTTTTCGGTAGCTATATGGGTAGTAGCACCACAATCAACCAACAAACTGTACAGGCTAGTAGGATTACAAACATCAGCATAATCTTTGCTAACCTTGAACGCAAATGAACTATGGTCGCTGGCTACCTTAGCTGAGTCTTTCTTTCTACACTGATTTATGTAGTGAGTTTTGGTTTTACATTTATTACACCACTTGTTACCCTGCTTTTTGTTTTTACACTCAAAAGATCTGTGTCCTGGTTTTCCACATGCATAACACATATAACTAGGTTTGCTGGGGCTGTCGCTCTTCCCAGCATCCGACACAGTTTTCATCACATTGTCTTGTTTGGACTCTGTGTCACTCGACCGGCACTTCTTGGTCTCCTCAAAATTTCTAAGTGCCACTTTAAAGTCACTGAACCTATGGTCATCCTTTTGGGTGATAACAGTTCCAAAAGTATTATAGTCAGCTGTAAGACCTTTCCGAGGCATAGCAATAAGTAAACTGTCACTCACATCTTCCCCTGCTTCTTTCAGCGCATTTGAAGCGGTCTCCGCACGGATGAGATAGTCGGTGATACACTCATCAGTACCTTTTCTCAGTGATGTCAGTTCAGTCAAATCTGACTTCCCAAAGTTCATATCTGCTGTCATCACCATCAAAATACAAGTGTCTCGGCCCATTACCTGTAATGCTGGAAGCCATCCTTGATGGAGGATTACTTTGGGGATTACTTTGATAAGGGAAAATATCAAAAACTCAAGCCTTTGCTCCTTGCTTCTTGCTGTGTCATAACTTCCATGATCATCAGAGGCCACACCGGAAGTTCCCGAAGGTTCTACTCCCAGAATGCACTTCTTTATTTACTTTAGTTCAGTTTCTCACCACAGGGGGAGGCACCAGTAGCATTTTCCCACTCGTACATTGTGAATTGACGATCGTAAGGTTATAATCTAAAACTGGTGCCCTTCTGTTCTGTTATGATGGTTAACCGCACCCTGAGACCTTTGATTTTTTTCTCAGACAATGTTGGTCTAAATCTGGACATGTTAATAAATTGGAGAAGTATAGGTACTGGCTGGAGGACCAGTTCACATGGCGTTACCAAGTTGCTCGAACAAGTGTAGCCAACAGATGATGATGATAGCCTTTCATCTTCCCTCCGAAGGAGGGACCGGGACCGTCGAACCATGGATGGTCAGATCCGGGACAACCTAGGATACCCAAATATGTAAAAAATCCATGGCGATTTACTAAATCTGGTGCAATTCTGTCAGAATATACCCAGAGCATTTTTGTCTTGTCACTATTAACAGTCTATTTATGGTAACAACACCAGTAAAAAGCACGGTTAAAGTCATTTTGCATATTTGCTGCCATGAAATATAGCCAAATCATCCGCATACATTGAATAGTGGCAGTTTTTCAACACTAATGGCAATTGATTGATATAGATATTAAATAGCAAGGGGCCCAATACGGACCCCTGGGTCACTCGATTATGTCATCCAACCTTTCATCCCCCACATGCCGTCTTCCACTCTTGAGGCTTTGATATCAATGTGTGGGTGGATTCAGTGAAACTGACCCATTTCAGGACTGGTTACACCAAACTGACACACAGGTCTACACCTTCTGAAAGGTGAAGTGGCACCTGTATGTCAGTCATGCAACACTCAGCTGAGTGTGGAACATCTAATGCTAATTTGTCAGGTAACCAAGAGAAGCAGGAAGAAATTCCTGAAAAATCCAACGACAATGAACAGTGTTTTCTACAGCACTGGAAACAAGGAGATTCTTGATTTCCTGTGTGAAACCAAGCTCTTTGACAAAATATGAAACAAAGGGAAGCCACCATTGCATGTTATGATTCTGACTGGTTTTGTTGCAGATTGCCTGTTTTGCATAATGGTAGAAAATTCTGGTAGCTCCTCTATATAGTCAGGTAGCCAAGGGGGTATACCTTGCACTAAGGTATGGCAAAGGATTTTTGATCGATTTCGGACAATTAGGGTATGGTGATTCAGAATCTGCCTGTTGCCAGCCTGGTAATGTTGAGCATTTTTTGTTATTCACAGTTGCTTAGCAACCACTTAAATCAACAAAATAGCATGACAAAGGGGATAAAACATGCACAAATAAAGAAGGTGATCATTCCTACCCCCATAAATCCAGGTCAGACATTCTATTTATGCCGATGGCTTGTTGCTAAAAACCTCATGTTTCCTAGCAACAAGGATTTTTTCATGTTTTTGCTTCAATTAGGTCAGTACTTTCATCGTGATCCAGTCTGTTAGATAGTGGATTGGCACAATTTCCAGTCATATGACACTTGCAGAAGGTTGTACATGGCAGGTCTGCTCTTGTACAAGCACACCTTTTGGTTGCACATGGCTCATTGGCACTGCAATTGCACGCCACTGATTTCATTAGTTCTGGTGGGGTAACTTCTGATACTCCAGAGACATGGAATGGTATGCCCGACTTGATTTCCCAACCATAGTTTTCAATGTCCAAAGTTGGAGGGGCTAACTTTTCTGCTGACTTCCATATTATGGTCTGCAGGTGCGCTCTTCTGATATGAAGTTTGAAAGCAGGATCTGTAGTTGGCAGGGATTTAATCTTCGGAGTTTTCTTCTGGTGGATGAAGATTGAATATCTTGCTAAATTCATGGATTTATGTGGCTATACTGTAAATGGCACTTTTCACAGCAGGGCCTGAGTACCCCACATTCTTTCTAGAGCCATAATCAGTCTCTTTGCTGGATATATTTCCGAAACGAACAGAATTATAAACTGTGTAAAGTTAACTCCTCCCTCCCTTAGGTCCCAAATACCTGATTGTTATTTTGTAAGATAAACATATTAGGTGATGAGTATTAATAATTGCCACTCAATTGATAACTGATGATTACAGTCTGTGTTATCAAACAACATGAGCCAATGTATTGTATTTTGCACCATGATCTATTCATCAGAACAACAGATCTGAGAACAATATTCCGTACTCTAGTTTTAAGTGTTATACTATGTTTTTGTGTTAATTTAAAACCTCTTTGAGAGGTATTGTAGTAAAAAAATATATTGCACAGAAGGTTGTTGCCATAAATGTGTTGCAAAATTAACTTGTATTCTTCCCATATAAATACACTGTATGAGAAATAAAAGGCTATCAAATCTCATATTGATTCCTACATTTACGTCTGGTACAAGCTCATGCCTATGAGCCTTGACAAAATCATGATAGGTCCCAGATAATCCTGAATTCTCATGCATATTTCTCATGCCCCCTGCAAACTGGTACACTTGCGCGCCCCCCCCCCTCAACAAAAGGGGAGGGGAATTACATTTCTAACTCACAAATCATAGAAGGTTTGCATATGACAAATTTGGATGTATTCCAGCTCCTACACTTAGGATTTTAGTTTTCCCCCTAATTCTTTTGGCTCAAAATATAGGGCTCATTGAGATCTTCATGTTACATATGGGTTTTGATGGTCCAATATGCATATTTTGGGCAGCAGGGGGTTAAAATAGGCCCAAAATGACCAATTTTGTAGGGAAAAATCAATAAATCCGTTAATTTTCATAATTTTTTAAAAATTGGACAATAGGAATGGGTCCTTCCATTTATTACCACTGAAATCTGAAGGGAAACCGAAATTTTGGACCTAAGATTGCCTTGCTACGGGCAGTTGGTCTATATTTTTTGAGAAATAACTTTTTGTAAAGCAGTTTGTCTGGGCGAAAATTTTAGGGCATATGACCCTCTCCTAAAATATCTATAATGTATATGGGTTAATTTTCTGTGCTAACATTTAGAGTTAGTCCCATGCTAAAGTAATCTGGAAAAATAATTGGAATTGCTCCATTATCTTAGCTGTGAGCAGGCCATGAGTATTTTTTCAGCCAGACAGCCCTTTTTTTGGTGTCTTCCCGAAATAGCACATTCCTTCTCATCCTGGCTGGGGTTTACATATTTAACTATATTAACTATGTCAGTTATTTACCCCCCACATATATCTAAGTGCCATAGTGTAAAACAGATAAATTATCCCTCATGGTTTGGAATAGCAGGGGGAAAAGTCTAAAAAATGTCTTGCCGAATGACATGTCTTGCCGAATGACATTTTAGTTACATGCTATGTTGAGTGGTTCATTTCCTAAAGATATTATCATCATACCTCCATGGAAATCTCTAGTCTGGACCATTCTGACCTGTAGATTATAAAAATTGTATTAGCATTTATGTCAGATGCGTTCTTCTTATCCTAGAATGCATTCTTCTTATCATAGAATGAAGGTTCTTGTGATAAACCTTTATCGCGAATCTGTGGATCTGTCTTTCCGAATGACATTTGAGGTACAGCCATGGTGAGGGCTTGGTTTCCTAGAGAAATTATCATCATACTTCCATGGAAATCTCTTTTCCGGACCATTTTGACCTGTAGATTATGGAAATTGTATCAGTGTTTATGTCAGATGTGATCTTCCTATCCTAGAATGAACGTTTTTGTGATAAACTTTTATCACAATTCTGGGAATCTGTCTTCCCGAATGACATTTGAGTTACATGCCATGCTGAGGACCTCGATTGTGAGGTGTTCACATATTTTTGGCCCATTAAACCTATATACCACCTGAAAGTACACATTATGGGCATTGTCTTCCACATGATTAAAAGTAGCTACCTAAGACTGTGTCACATTTATGTATACCAGCAAGTTTTGAAATTTCCTGAACCAGGAATTTCAAGGAATTCAGTGAAAATGCCATTTCAGGCCTGAAGAAAAAGGATTCAAGTGTAGGACAAAAGTCCAAGTCCTTTAGCTGCAGCTCTCTGAATCCTATCCTTAGACCCAGTAGTCAACAAAAGTTAACATAAAAGTTGACCAAATACATTTAAAGAATTAATTTTGCATGGCTTAAGGGAAAATACCCCCCTAATGTCATTCGGCAAGACACCTTTCCTGGGTCTTCCAGAGTAGAGATGTTCAGGGTGTTGCCACAGCAATGGATTTCATATTTAACTGAAAATATTTCGTGGGTAGTTACCCCAACACCTATACATTATCCACAAAAAATATCTTTCAGATACCCCAGGGTTTAATCTCCGGCCCCCAAACTCCACTATATGGGGGTGACAGGCTTCCCACAGTCTCCTTGACAGTGGAGGAAGCAATTTAGCTCAAGACACGAGACTTTCAAGCCTAAAAAAAGTGTCATCAATCCTCAGACACTGCCCTTGTCATCAAAAGCTGAACAGACCGTACCCCCTTACGATGACGTCATATGCGTATGACCCATTAGAACTGGAGAATGCAACTTCAAGATCATGAATTATTAATGATATGACCTCATTTGATTCAGCCGATTAGAGAAACGTTGTATCAGTCATTATTCATCTGACAGCCCATATCGGTCGTTTGACCATTTGCTTGGTTTGCTTTTATACCCTCTGGGTTGCGAGTCAGAAATTTACTCTTGTAGATATCATATCGAGGGGCTGCCCGGTGAAGTGTTGTGATTAAAGAATTCTAAAACGTTAGGTAGTCAGTGATGGGAAGAATATAAGCATGGCACTATAAATGTGTATCAACAACTTTAAAAAAAAATGGCTTTTTAGTGGATTTGCTAACTGTAACCTAATATTTCCAACTATGATCTCTATATTTTATTTCTCTTTCGTTCTCTCACAGCCATTCTACTAACATTAGTACAATCTCCACACTACCTTAACAATGGATGCTGAGGAGTTCAGGAAGAGGGGCAAGGAGATGGTGGACCTGGTGGCTGACTACTTGGAGAATATACGTGATAGGAGGCCCCTCTCTAATGTAGATCCAGGTTATCTACACAAACTGATACCAGAATCTGCCCCTGAGGAACCTGAGACCTGGGAAGATGTCATCAAGGACGTGGAAAGAGTCATTATGCCTGGGGTGGGTATTAGTTCTGATTTGGGTCACTTTATATTTATAATCTACCTGACAGATTAACAATGTGGGCCACGTTATGATGTACTTGAAAGGTTTCCATATTACTCCCCACGGTTTATTTGAATCAAACTAGATTCTTTTGGAGGATATTTGTGGGGGGGGGGAGGGGTTCTATTGTGTGTTATATGATTAAAGAGTATCTAAGAGTTATTCCAGGATAGTTTTCACAATTTGAAAAGTCGGCATTTTTAGCTTTAGCTTTTCAAAAATCTACTTTCATACTATTATAGACTACAGTTGTAAATTCATCCAAAAACATTTTAATAACTTGGATCTGGATAGTTTTGACACTAACGTCTTCTCTTCTGTCATGACATGGAGGTATGAGATAAGATAAGGTCCATTCTCTTATGATATGATTATGCTTGATTATTTGGTATCTACCACTGATTTGCGATGGTACAAAATGCTGGGGTTTGTATCTTAAGTGTCCCCTCAACGTTAATCTATTTAACCCAGATAACCCTAAAGTAAAAATTGATAAGTAGACTGATATATGACTAAATATACCCTGTTCAAAATTTCAGATCTTTATCTGCACCGTGTCCAGAGATATGAGGGACTGCTTACTGTCCTACATGTAGGACAGTAGGAGTTAGGACTACTGTCTTTTAAAATTTGTGTTCTTTTGGTTGCCATGGAAACCACAATTCCTGTACGAGAGTGTTGGAAACTGACAAATAAGCTTATATATGGCCATTTATGCCAAACAAGAAATTTTAATGCTTTAGATA
This sequence comes from Acholoe squamosa, assembly GCA_949317995.1. Lineage (NCBI taxonomy): Eukaryota > Metazoa > Annelida > Polychaeta > Phyllodocida > Polynoidae > Acholoe > Acholoe squamosa. Next base: position 57,314,140 of record OX439041.1, on the reverse strand, counting down.
TAGCGGATCCAGAGATTAGCACCGTCCTACATGTAGGAAAGTAGGACTTTGGGCGTCTGTCTCCTCTGAAAAGGTCCAAATCTTTACCAGAGGGTAATTTTCTAAGTAGTAGGTATTTTGGGACATGTTTGTAATGCCATAAAAGTACCTAAGGATACCTGTATGGAGCATTTTTGGAAGCCTTGGGTCTAGAACTAAAGGGTGCAACATTTCACTTCCATTTCTGTTTAGTTTACTTGTGGATATAGACTTCAGGGTTAAGATGTATCGATAATTAATTCGTTAGTATCTATACACTCGCAGTGCTAATGATCATGGTATATCTTGATGTTTTTCAGACAGTTACTCATACATTACCTTTGAACAATTTATGTAACTCTAAACATGTCATGTTAAAAAACTTATTTGATACCAATATATTATAAATCATTATGATTTCGGTTACAGCAATCCAAGAGAAGACTGACTAGCAACAGAAGCACAGTGTACCGTCTCCTCACGAATATCTACTCTGAATTACATCTTTCATTATAATTGTGCTTATTGGGCCATGTGTGGCCAACCTATATAATATATCCAATTCCACGTGTAACTGCTTATAACACTGCTTATACAGTATCACACTTCAACCACTTACAGGTCACTCACTGGCACCATCCCAACTTCTATGCTTATTACCCAGCAAGCAATTCCTACCCTGCAATCTGTGCAGACATGCTATCGGATGCCATTGGGTGTATTGGGTTCTCCTGGGTATGGTATCCTTCCGCGTCCGTGAGAGTGTGTGTGTAAGATTGTAGTCCCACCCTTAGAACCCTTATAGTTCCTGGGTGCATTTCTTAAGTTAAGCACACTAACAAGATTCAGTTAAGCATGGCTGGTTTGTCTTACATAAGATACTGCATGGTCTCTGGAGAGTCTTTTAAGTCCTAATGTGGATGTCACAATAGGTATAATGATATAACATAGTCGTATAAATGTTGGCATGGTCATAGTATGCTGCCTTTTAGAATGATAAATTATGGTAGACAAGAATGTAAACACTTATTTACAATGCAGCCCCCCCCTTCACACGTGTGTATTAGGTTGAGGCTACATGTACTTGACTTTGTGGCTTGCCTATCAACACGGAATTCCTTTATTCAAAAAGAAAAGGACATTTCGATCATACTAAAGGCTAGCCTCGTAGGCCTATGGTTTATCCGCGAACTAACCCTGATGTGCTTTGTATGTGACCAAACATGCTATCTAGATGCAGTCATCCAAAATGAATCTAAGTAAGTTTCACGAAAAACCTCGCCTTTACTATTCGGGGGATATCGAGCTATACGTCCTATCTCTGGTAGTCATTGCATTGATCACTTTCAGCAGCCTGTCTTAGTCTATCCTAAAGTTTTACCTCATATCTCGCCCCATAAGATTGATAAGTCCACCTGACAATTTGTTCTGGAGGACTCTGCACAGGATACTGTTGAAGAGCTGACAACCCCTATATAAGGAAGAAAAACACCAGATTTTCGCAGGAAATCATAGAGCACAATACTGTTTGACAGATGGTTATGTCAGCATTGTAGGATTTGATAGACCTGTCATAGCTCTGAGGGTACTGATAACGGCCAGCCCAAGTTTCACCGCGACTTGAGGAGGTTGTCCAGTCAGAGGAATACCTAGTATTAGCTCCCAATTCTTCAAAACCAACTCATCTCAACAACATAAACTAGCATACGTTTCTACAGGCAAGTCTACACTCCAATCAGCTAATACGCAGTGATACCTTATAGCAGTATGTTTTCTTCCTAAGTTCCTAACCTTAGTTATATTAGTACTAATTTGATAGAACTTTTTGGGTTGTAGGTGACTCACAGGCAAAGTCCCTACTTCTATTCCTACTTCCCCACGGGAGCCTCTTACGCGTCCATATGTGCCGACTTACTATAGGTCGAATCCCACATGGCGAAAAATGGCTGAAATATCTCTGCGATTTTGTTCCTTGCGTTTTATGGCCCTTGTTGAGGCCATAAAATGCAAGGACTACTGCAAAGTTCACCCTAAACCACTGTGGGATTCAGTATTAGTTGATCAATCTTTGAGTTTTTATGGCCCCCACAAGGGCTATACAATGCAAGGGACAAAATCGCAGAGATATTTCAGCCATTTTTCGCCAAGTGGGATTCAACCTTCAGTGATGCCATTGGCTGTATTGGATTCTCGTGGGTAGGTATAGCTGTAATTATTATTTTAAGGAATTCATTTTTGTTTTGCTGCTGAGGAATACTGCTGGCATTGCTATGTGGAACTGAGCTCTACAGTCTGATATCTTCCTATACGATTGAAGCCCATTAAATTGTATGTATGTTTGCTATGTTGGCTTATGGGTTATGGCATACTATCTTCGAAATTAGAAAGAGTTCGAAATTAGAAAGAGAAGGAAGATGGAATGTCTTTCACTGCCTTTTTTCACTCCTATAGTCGGTTTCTCCTATTTCAATATCTATGCACAATACAGTCCTACACACCACACTTGCACAACCCTTTCCCCTTGAGTGGTTGTTCTCATTCCTATTTCACACTTCCCACTCAGCCTCATTGTTAGTAGTGATAGCCTGAGAGATAATTATTCTAATGTCTAAGTGTCATTCTCTTATTAGAACTTAGCAAAGGGCATGGGTATTGTAAAGTAACCTACAAATAATTATAACTCGATATTTTATACCTTAAGAGATATCATTCAAGCTATCCCTTTTTGTTATAGTTATGGTTGTTACAATTGTAAATTCTAAAATTCTCATATGTAAATGAAAAGGGAACTAATTCCTTTGTGGATTGCCATGTAAGCATTAAGAGTTCAATGGTCACTTACATATAATAGCTTACCTATCCTCATACAGTCATTGAATAACTCATTAAATCCCATGTATGACAGATATCCAGCCCAGCCTGCACGGAACTAGAGGTGGTCATGATGGACTGGCTGGCCAAGATCCTCAAACTGCCGGACTACTTTATGTCAGGTGGCAAAGGTGGCGGAGTGATACAGGTGGGCAATACAACAAAGAACTTCTACTCATTACTCTAATATGGAGCTGATAAAATATGTATAGATACTTCTTAACCTCCAGTGCAGTCGAAGGTGATGATCAAAATAAATTCTGTTTGACCAATAATGACCATTTTAGCATGAACTGTTCGATAGCCTGTCATTTATTTCGGAGTATACATCATATAGCTTCTATAACGTTATATAACGTATTCATACCTATACAATGCTACCTTATTCAGGGCACAGCCTCAGAGGCTACACTTGTAGCTCTCCTGGCAGCAAAGAGCAAGATGGTATCCAAAGTGAAGAAGGAGCAGCCCACCCTCAGTGATGCAGCCATACAGGAGAAGCTGGTTGCCTACACATCTGATCAGGTATATGCTCCATCATTATATGTCTATGCTTGATAGTTCTGTATAGTTTACCTACATCCCATTGAATGCATTCTAAAGCTATTTAGTACACAGTAAATGAACTGCAGTGTCGTGGTCTCATGAACTTTAACATTCATATCAATCACAGATAACCTTAATGTGAGTTTCCTAAACCACACAGAAACAAAGCATATAATCTCTGAATGACATTTCTCACTAAGCAACGTTATTGAGAAAAGCCGCCAACTTCAATATTAAATTCATCCCTTTCTCCATACCCCAGGCCCATTCCTCAGTTGAGCGTGCATGTATGCTAGGGTCAGTTAGATGTCACCAGGTTCAAAGTGCAGATGACTGCACCATGAGGGCTGAAACCCTGAATGCAGCCATCCAGGAGGACAAGAAGAAGGGCTTTATCCCATTCTATGTGAGTGTATATGTTTTATAAAGACTAATGGTTGAAAAAGATAAACGTTAGAGAATATGTTTTCTCTACCAGTTCCAAAGTGTACAGTAATATGTTAATTCCATTAATCCTATCATAATTTGTATGATCTTTCCAAAGCAAAGGGTGTGTTATCCATATGATAGAAGTGTGAGACAGTAAAGACCCTGTGCTGCCCTCTGTCAGCTCTATTTGCTATTCATAGACCTTGAAGAGGGAGTGATCATTATTTATCAACAGGGAAGGTGAAGTTTTTTACGCCCCCCCCTTGACGGCAGTCAAATTTTTTTGCGCCCCCCCCATGCCGGAGGCGCAGAGAATTTCCGTGCCCCTCTGTGATCTATAGTAGTGCGCAGGCTTTTTTGCTAAAAAGAGGGTGAATTTTTTAGCCCCCCCTGGCCCCCCCTCAAGAGGGGTCAAAATATTTTTAGCCCCTCCTCGGGAGGGCTCTGAAAATTTGACGCCCCCCCTCAAACCCACCACCTCCCCTGTTGATAAATAATGACCACTCCCTTACAGAGGTGAAGGGGGGAGGCTTTGCCAAAGTCCCCCTTCACCTCTATAATCGAAGTTTATTTATAGCAAATTTATGGTTCAATAGGTATCTGACAGAGGGCAGCACCAGGCCTTTACTGTCTCACCCTTCTGTATGGATAACACATATGCAGACCCAACCTGGGAACTAGTCAATGCTCATTAATTACTCAGTTATTATGATAAACTACAGGGTACTTAATAAGAAAGCTACTTCTTTTTATGGAGGAAAATAATAATTTTCACAATTGTTCATATAGTATTTATACACCTTTCGAAAGCAAGTCTACAAAGAGCATGTATGGGGATTTCAACTCTTAATTAACTATTGTATTGTGCGTCATAAATTGCATTTCAATAAGATAACATACAGTCTCTATCAACATTAAGGTTGTAGCCACACTTGGCACCACGCCGTCCTGTGCATTTGACCACCTGAAGGACATCGGCCCCATTTGTAAGTAATTATGTTTAATATATTATTTATCAAGCATTTCGTGAGGTAATAAGGGAAATTTCGACATACATACATTTATCAACAGGCCCGTAACTAGCCCTCTTCGCGGGGTGGTTCGATTTTGGATTAGGTGGAACTCAATCAGTTCAAAGGTGGAACCTTGCGTGAATTTCATGTGAAAATGCAAACATTTACCTGATTTGAATACAAATTTGTAATGGTAATGGGCCATTTGAGTCAAAGGTTATGGTTAACTCTCCAAAATCCTTAATAATTGTCCGATTTACAAGCCGTAAAAACTGACATGTAGCTTAGTAACTGCACTGCTCTGCTGGCTGATGTGGAACCTTTTTGGACCATCAGGGGCCTGGGGGGGGGGTTCGACGCCCCCCCTCCCCCTAGTTACGGGCCTGATTAAGAGGCGACTCTATCATAGTCATCATAGACTTTGAGTTCTAATTATAAGTCATGCTGAAACGAGTACATCATTTTGTATCGCAACATTCTGGTGTGATTTCCGATATTACCAGCGGGAATTATCTTTTAAAACCATTCTAAAACACAAAAGAGTCAATAAGCCTTTGCTCATCGTATCTTCTCTTTTTGTTTTACAATCAGGTAATGCGGCAGATATATGGCTTCATGTGGATGCAGCCTATGCGGGCTCAGCCTTCATCTGCCCTGAATATCGCCCACTGCTGGACGGAGTGGAGGTAGGCTTTATATATTGGCCCACCATGATATTCAACATTCGTTCAAATAACAATTTCAGATTCAAATCTTAAGCCCGAAGCTACAAGCATTTGGCCAATTTTTGAATCTTTTCATTATATCATGAACCAAAGTTGAAGAGGGGGGGGGGAGGTGGATGGAGTATGATATATAATGTGAAATCTCCATATTACAGACTAAAGAATTCCATATGATCATTCGATCAAAGTGCTGATGTGTTCTTTTCTGTTTGTTGTGAATTATTGTAATTCGAAAACAATTAATTTACTTTTGTATTACAGTTCTCAGACTCTTTTAACTTCAACCCACACAAATGGTTGATGGTCAACTTTGACTGTTCAGCAATGTGGTACGTATAATTTTATTTAATAAATAAATACTTTCCTGGCGTAAGGAATAAAATATAAATATCTAATTTTAATTCTCTGTAGATTCCCAGCCTTAGTTTCAAGAGAAGAATGAAAAAAAAAGAAGAAAATTGCTTCTCAGCTGAATTTCGAGTGCTGAGTTGCTGCTATGACCCACATGGTGGCGTAGCAGTTCAATTTCGGGTCAATTGTTGGTGGTTATTTGACCTACCGGTATAGGTCAACATAAAAAGCTGTATAGATCTATTCTTGAATCAAAGTGACTGCACGCAGCTAGAGTGAACCAAGTTCTCAATTCTGATGTTTCATCTATTTAATTTATTTGTCTCCTTTGCTAAGTTTAAAATAATATTGTTTCAGGTTTAAGGATTCAACATACGTGGTGGACACCTTCAATGTAGACCCTCTGTACTTGAAGCATGACCATCAAGGCAAGGTGCCTGACTACAGGGTAAGATTATACACTAGTAAGTTACCAGATAATGTATTATAAATTACATTAAGGGACAAGTCAAGAAGATGAGACTGCTGAAAAACGCTATTTTCTTATTTACTGGTCAACGGGAGGCAAAATTATGCCATTAACACTTTACCCAGACGTATCAAATGCTGATGTGGAATTTTTCTAAAAAATATTTGAGGTGATCTCACATCATCTCCAAAACCAGTTGTGTAATATTATGTGATACTTGACTAGGTTTGATGTGTATCTAATGTATACCTATTCACGTGTTTCAGCACTGGCAGATCCCACTTGGCCGTCGATTTAGATCCTTGAAGATCTGGTTTGTTCTCAGAATGTTTGGAGTCAAGAAACTTCAGGAACATATCCGCAAGGTAAGAAATGCAACGGGATGTTGGATTACATAATACCATTAACATTTCTATGACATGGTCCAGCAACATCAAATCAAGCATAAGCTCAGGTAGTCCTTCGAGCCTTTGCATTGCATCATCCATAATGGGAATTCAAAAGTTTTTATACCAGCCAAAGATAATTAAACGTACTCTTGGATTTACAGCATGTGCGGTTGGCTAAGGAATTCGAACAATATGTGAAGTCAGACTCTCGGTTCGAGGTTACCAACAGTGTGGATCTCGGACTTGTCTGTTTTAGACTAAAGGTAATCGACATTATACTCTGGTTTATTCTCGCACTTTGAGCTAACTTGTGCAAAATATTTCCGCTATCCACATACGCCTAATAGAAAAATATACTTAATGTTCACATACTTGGGGGCATTTCAATATCAATTGAGATTCACCAAGAAACCCGATAGCTCTTATTGGTGCATATCTCTAATGTGTACGATATCAAGCCAAGGCTGCGCCCACAAGAAAATAAGATTGGCCCCTTTTTATCTATACACCATACAAAAAACAACAAAAAACAACAAATAACATGTTCAGTATATTCCCCATTTCTAACCAAAACCCATTGATTAATGCTGATTTGGTTGTATATTTGTGGTAGAACAAGAGCAATGAGGAGAGTGAGGCCTTAATGAAGTTGATTAACGATGACGGTAGGATCCACATGGTGCCCTCTAAGGGGAAGGGCGTGTACTACATCCGATTTGCTGTCTGTGCCACCCGCACAGAGTCCGCCGACATCACGCACGCCTGGAAGGTTGTCTCTGACGTCACAGACACATATCTAACGTCATCAGCGGGCAAGAAGACCGAAGACTAGTCTAATTAGACAATATGCCTATACGAGTCATTATTTAGATGAGAATGTTAATCAGAGTAGGTCAATTGTATAATACTAGTAATTAATTGTTACCTCTAATAGGAAAATGTTGTTATACTCTGATTGGATCATTATTTTATTGTAATGGACGAAATGAAGTCTGTAAAGTGAAAGTAGGCTTAATAGTTGGCTGATGATCTGTCTCCTGTCACATTCTTCCTTGTCCTTATAATGCATTTAGTGTTTTAATGTTCTGTACAAATGGACGGTACTACTTAATAAGATAATTATTATCTGTACTGTTAGAAAAAAGGAGTAGTAGCTGTTGATCAATTAATGATTTTTAGCATTTATGCCATTGCGTTCTGTTTGGGTTTTTAAAACCTCCAGCTTAACTCCTAGGGTTTGATCACCTTGGGGTTGGCCAGGATAGGGGGTACAAGGGGAAGGGGGTCACGTCCTACCCCTCGATTGCCAATGCCCTGCTGTGTAATGAAGGGTGGTAACATCAACAGTATTTGGAATGTATCATTTACCTGTGTCACAAATAGACATTTTTTTTTATCTATTCGTGGATTCATTTTTGGACAAGATCATGTAGATGACAATGTGCTATTGACTGGCAGACTTGTTACTTTGGTTTAAAATAAATAGATTGATGCTGACAATATTTTATCCTTTGAGTTTCTAGTTACCGTATTAGATAAGTGAAGATCGTGTCTTGAGTCATGAATTTAGCAGGTACTAGACGTGCAGTATACAGCTGGTATATGAAATAGTACGGGTTGCCATGGGGACCTATGATTATATAACAGTGCATATGGAGAAAATAGCAAGGCACCGTGGGTTGACTTTTCGAACAAAATTGTATTGGCAGAACTGCAGTTTTAAGACACAAACAGAGCCATTTTACAAGTGTAATGTAATAAACAATATTCCCTTTATTTGCATCAACTATATACAAATTAATAAAGTAACATACGTTATGTAATCTGCATGAAGGGTGCAAAATATAAAGGTAATGGTCTATACCTTCACACAGGCCATTTTAACTCAGGGTCAAAAACTTTATAGGAGATAAGGCACATTGGAATGTATATGTATTCAGAACAAAAAAAAAAACGCAATCATTTGGCATTCATGTTAGATACTGCGGTAGAGGGTTTTGTGAAAATGCTATTATTAGCATACACCTTTTCTCAGTCTGTTGGGCTGGATTAGAGAAAGCATTATTTCAAGTGTCTTCAGAAAGTAATGATAGCTATAGAACTATGTATTCCCTAGGCATATAGACCAAATACCACTATATATAGTACAGTCTGTGTACCCAAAGCATCACATACAATTTCTTCTAAGTCAATCAGACCTTATCTTCAGAAGCAATCAGATTCTCCCTCTTGAGTTGCCAGAGGTTATTTGCTCAGATTGAGCAGTTTTGGAATTGGATTCATACCAACTTCCCAGTTTCAGTCACAGTTTATCCATGGTATCGTCGTAGACACAGCATGGTCTATGGTCTAGGCCCTACCTTTATTTCACACAGCCCTAAATGACTAGCTGTATTGTAAATCAGCAGTCAACGTTGACTTCCCGAGGAAGACAGCAGACTCGGAAGTCCTCAGGTGCTAGTGTTACTCCAAGAACACCTTGCAAAGATGGCAGCTGTCTATCTGACGCCATCTTGAATGTGAAGCGTTGTAAAAGTGCAGTGAAGAAAATGAAGACCTCCGTCCGTGCTAAGGCCTCTGCTGGGCACCTCCTTGGTCCTGAGCAAAGAGAAATAAAAAGACACAAAGGTAAATCTGAGAATGATTATATGGGTTACATGGTATTTGGGGAATCAGCCTACGCCGAAATTAAGCATGATCTTTCCAAGCTCTTTTGATAGACCTGCAGGCGTATTGACAAAATTGATCAGAGCAAGTTAATCCTCTAAATGATATATCCTGGTATGTGTTATTTCATACAAGTCCTAGAAGAGAATTCAAGATTGATATAGGGAACAGAGCCATTGCTAGTACCAAACAAATTAGCTAGGTGGCTCATGTAGTCGGGGGCTAGATCAGCAGCTGGCCTCTTTGTACAGTTTACTTTGGTTGGCCCTTCCTAATAGTCTATATGAAGCTATATTCTAAAGGTCTATACCTTTGGATAGCATATACTTTAAAATTAAACAATATAAGCTTTATATAGACTTAGTACTTCAAATACAAGAGAAATTAAACTTAAAAAGTTTTCTCAGAGGGCACATATAATCCAGGCTGAAAACCAAGCCATTGTCTCCCTATCAGGCTAATCCCCTCCATTCACACCTAAAACAATGGGCAGGTATTCAAGGTGATTAAGATAGATGCAGGGGCAGCTTATCAGTCTTATCAATTCCCATTGTTTTCTGTGGGAGGAGGGCAAGATAAGAGATTACCCACAATCCTCTGCCAGAGCCAAGATGGCCGTCAGGGGACAGTTACATAACTGCTTTAAAGATGGCCACCTCCATACAGGAATGGCTCTGTTCCCTATATGGTTCTGATTAATTTCCCCTCCATGTATAATTACGGTGCAGAAGAACTACCCCCCCCCCCATAGCCTATTACTGATATAACCATACCATACTGATAACAACATTATTTTTCTCCATTTCAGAGAAGTAGCAGGGGAAGTTGCTGATAAAGAGCTAAACAATATTTACCAATTCCAAAAGGTATGAAGCCTTGTTTGTTCCTATTGACGTCACCATGTTCGTCCAGAAAACGTTCAGGTCTGAAGAGGTCAGGTTGGTCCCAGAGGTCATGTGACCTGTGTACTGAGTACACATTGGCCAAGATGGCGGTGTCTGCTGGGATCATGTGACCATGGACTTCTTCATCAATATCGGAACTTTGGTGAAGCATCATTGGCACTGTGCAAAAAAAAATGTATCTATAGTATTACATCCACGTAGAATTGTATTTGATTTATTGACTCATTTATTTTGTCAATAATAAAGGAAGCCTGTCTGAGAAACATTGCTAATATGCCAGAATTTTAACTTCAGGAAACGATTAGGCATATATATGCAAATACATAGATTACAATATAGAGAAAATGGCCCCATGTTAACTGTTACTACATTGTTCTTTCTTGAAAAGCCAATTGAGAGTCCTAAATTTCACCACACTGAATATACAATACATATACTTACTGACTGATGACAGCCTCATCACTTCAAAAATGGTGGCTTCGACGTATGTCAGCTGCTGTTTTGAAGCCATAGTAGGCATCACTGTCCCCCCCAATACCTGGAAGGTCAGGAATTGCAATGTACTCATTATGGAGAACTATTTAGGATTTCTGCCACGATTCCTGACAGATCATTTCATTCATTTGGCGATTCCTTACAGGGAACCATCAGAAGTGACATCACTGATGGGACTTTGTGTTAAATGATATTCCATGACCGACTTTATACTTGTTGTAAAAAGGTAATGACAAGGAGGCGCGGCAGATTATTTTTGGTAAACATTTCTAATTTGGTTCTTTCTTCTAACCGAACTAAAGACTGGTGTCTAGTGGGTTTCATATACCTCTAAGAGGTATCGAGCTATTTGAATAAAATCTTACTTGGTCTATTTGTTGTTGACATTTAGCCTGTACATCCGGGTATCTGACCATGTATAAAAGGAGCCAGGACAATGTTGTGGCTGTAGTTTCAGATCCAGCTATGAACAGGTCCCGGATGATGAGTTTCATGTTAACATCTGTACGTAAGGGAATATAAATATATATAAAAAAAACATGGTTAATTGACTTTATATAGTTACTGGTGCCAGCAAAGCAATCAGATGATGAAAATCCACTCCCTCGACATACCTGGACCATCCGTCGGTTTCATCCGTATCATTTATCATTGATTTCTATGGAGAAAAATATGGATGAAGAGAGACGGATGGTCCATCCGTCGCAGTGGATGCACCCCTTATGTCGCAATGTAGAACAGTGCGCTAACAAAAAAGAGAAAACGGGACCGTCTTTTTCTAAAACATGCTCTCATCCTGAAGATGGGAGCTGCTCTTTATTCGCTGCCCACCTCTCTACCTATCTGCACACCTTCTCCATCATTTTGAAAGTAAAGCCTTCATAATAATAGCTTACCTGAGAAGACATCGTCACCAAATCTACTCAGTTCCTCCCTGACGTAGAGGTCCACGAAATCCCGGGGTCTGTCTGGATCGTACGTCGTCCTGTGGTGGGCTATTTGGTCATCTATGAGCTTATCTATCGCCGCTAGGTGGCGCATGGAGCGACGGATCTAAATAAGTGAGGATAATAAAAGGCAGTCAGCATTGGGCACCATGGAGGATTTTTCACTTAATGAGTTCACTTTATTCGTTAACGTTTAACACACCAATTAGATCAATCAATTAGATTCAAAAACGGTTGTCTTCAGGTTGATGTTGTATTATTAACATGCTGACAACACTTACCCTTGGTGTGTGTGGGAGCCATTCCATGAAGGGGAAGAAATTAATGGGCTCATTCACGGAGAACTCAGAGAAAATGTTTCTGATTGTATCCAACAGGTGGCAGAATCTGCTATCTTTATAGTCGAATCTGCAAATATGCCATTTTCCTAGTCTTTATTACATGGTTGGTACTCCCCTGCCAATGCGAAAATCAAAGGGTGCCATACTCAATGGGAGAGGGAATGGCGTGCAATGTTGCCATGCCCGATGGCCAGTGGATGTCCTATACAGCATGCAGGTAGACCGAGTTCATTATATTATGGGCATCTTGGGCGAATGATTTAAGTGTGATAACTCTATTCATTAAATTCACAATAAAAAGGATATATGACTGCAGTAGATGGGTGAATTTATCATATAGGTACCATCATGTGGAACTATTATGTAAAGTTTTACAAAATTTGACTCACCTGTCCCCAAAACACACAGCACAGGTAACGTTACTGGTGGCCTTCTGTAGCATCAACATAGGATCCACCTCTCTACCCTGGTTAATGCTGAAGGCATCCACCATGGAGGAGGCCTCCAGTACTACACGTTCCTCCAGGCTCCTGTCTCCTACACCAAAGTCCCTCAGTCCCACATGGGTGAACCTCCTCAGCTCCTTCCATGGCCGGCCACTCTGCCAGACTAAGCCTGGAGGGGAAGAAAAAAAAAGAATGGTTAAACTGTATACAATTACATACTTACGATTTGTTAAGTAAAGAAGAGAGCAATTCATTTACGTGAATAGATCGAAAAGATTTGTTGTCGATGTAAAATGTTGAACAATGATGTTCCGATTTAAAACACAACAAAACAATATAAAAAAACTGTTTCGAAAGAAAAAAAAACACGAAAGAAAATCCAAGAAGAATTAAGAATAAATGAATGTTTCGCTGGAGTATTGGTTGGATCAAGAAAGGAGAGACACTTTATGGGTGAAGATTGCTACGTTTCATCTAAACTCAGTACACCTCGTTCTTCATGACCATGTGTTTATGAAGAAGAAAAAAACCTTAATAAAATAGGCAGAGCACAAAAGCCCTTATAAACTGTCAAGGTCATGGTGTGACATCAAGACTGCAAATACACATAATCAGGAACCGAAACCATTGTGACAATATATGGGTCGTGGGGGTAAAAACATATATATAGCCAAGAAAGTAGGCTATGGCAGATGACAAGGGTTTCGTGCCAATGGTATACGTAGTCATGTCATTTTGGTACATTCTGACCTAATTCTATCCCTATAATGCCTAAGGTATAGGGTGTTGACATTCCTATATTGTAAACATGCGATTCAAAATTGTAAACATGAGATTTCAGGGGTTATTTTATGGGTGATCTCTCTCCTTGTGTGCCATATTTACCAACTAACCTGCACCTGCACAGACTCTGTGATTGGGTAAGAGTTCAATATGTAAACATCAACACAGCAAAATATAAATAACAACACAGCAGTCACACAGATCACAGGGTCTTGTACTGTAAAAATCAAACCTGTCTGATATTGAGTTGCAGAGAGTCATCAGTGTGAAAGTCTGCAATATTTACATTAGGTCAACTTGATTTAGTAAACAAAAACATCTTTTGGCAACAAAAATGTCCCTGAGATTGTACACAAAGCCTTCCCCACATAAACAAAAAGCTTTCTCAATCTTCTATTTACACCTTGAAATGATAACAAATATCACTCTATAATCTGTTTTTGTGTCTGCTTTTGTGAGAATAGCTCCGATTTTCAACAAAAATCGCGTAGTGGAGCCTCACCTATTGGACAACATGTAACTCTGTCTATCTGTTCCGATCCCATACCCCCAGGGTACTTTCTAATCCTCTATACAAAGTACATTTAACCTGCTTACAACACCAGAAGAAAAGAAAAAAATGAAAGACTATAAATAGAGTGGGAGGAGTGTACATTGGCATGGTTTCGGATCAGAACTTGGTTCATAATAGGAACTACCACACAGTGCATGTAATTGAATCGTTGTTACTTCTATACCAAAGAAGAACATTTTAGTAAAATTCATAGTCAAGCAACACGCGCCGCGTACATGATGTAATGCTTTAAATGAAGAGATAAAAAGGTGGTTGATAAAATAGCATCCGAAATTAATCTGTAGATCATTTCTTTACATATACGACTGGAAATTAGCAGCCGTAGACCTGTGTGTGATCGTAGTACTTTATGAAATGACTTCCAGATAATTTTGAATGTAAGCCTGCACATTCCTATGTTAAAAGAGAAGAGGCAGATTTCTCTGAATGACAGTAAACATTACAAAGAAAAAAATCTACCGAGTGGCTGAAAATGCCATCTCCCGATTGAACATGCAGCAAAGACTGTATGCCTATTAGTTACCATACAGGATACCAAAACAGAAGCAGAAAACATGTTGCCAATAAAAACACAGGAACATCTCTTTCCTTACCACTTGTGTAAACACAAGTTATAACTTGTGACAACTACCGGAATTCACAATCCTGCTCTCAGACGGAGTTCACGATTTACTATTGAAAGGAGGAAATGGGTTCAGATGTTCAGGATATGAACAGAAACCATGAACTTAATCAATTGTCTATAACCGTAACATGGGTTTCCCCATCATGTGAGTGGAAGCTGATCAATGGGGGTTATTTTGATGCCATCTCTCTATATATATTGGAGTTGAGATAAGCAACTCAGCCGGACATGGCACGATATGGACGTGTATACTAGTATCACTTTTGAAACTTTTGAAGTCAATTCCTTCTTTGAGTCGTGACTATTAGATTGAGGGTATCAGGTTTTGACATCACTGAGCCTATTAAAGCTTGGAATGAATTTATCAGTATGGTGGAAAGTAGCTACACCGCCCCCCCCCCAAATAAAAAGAAAACACGAAAAGAAAACAAGCACCAACAAAACAACAACAGCAACTACACCTATATATACAACAGAAATGCATGAGAGGTATATCAAAAATAAAAGTGTTACAGTCAAATGGGACCTTTAATAGATAGTTTCAGACCACTTAAAAAGCAGGGGAAAATTTACGATGATTTAACATAGAAACATGTTTAAGTTTTACCTTTGCATCCTTCAGTTACAAGCTGCACCAGGTACCAAGATGGACGGTCTGTGAATCTGTAGAACGTCGTCTTAATGACGTCATAATCACTCAGCACCACTGCCTTCACTGCCCCTAACTGTAGCCTGTACATAGTTCCATATTTCTCCGCCAGGTGGTGCAACGTCAGGTGAGCGTGCTTTGGTCTGAAGGCCAGCTGATGAAGATTGCCTATGATGGGGAGGGTTGATGGTCCTGGTAGGCTCCTTACCATGTTATTACACGTACTGGACCTCCTCCTGTGTTTCCTCCATTGTGTGCCAGTAATGGTTATCTTCCCTCCTTTTGTCCTTAATGACCATCCACTCAGTGTTACCTGGAGGAAGGTCAGGAGGACTGTGACCAGGAAGATGATTACTGTCAGGAGGCTTACAGGTGAATGGCTGAAACATCGGTCACTCCCACAGGTGTTGTCCAATGTAGTAGCAAGGGAAAAGGTAGGGTTCTTATTTTGTACACACCCTACTCCATAGGGTACAAGCCAATCCACCGTGCTATTCATTTTGCTGATCTGTTAGATTTTGATAAAACTTCAGAGTGTGAGAGAAGATGTCTTTGTCCACAAGCTTTAGCAATGCGACAGAGCACTTCCCTCCACCTAGACTGATCTCGTTCTTCCCTAATGGGGGAACTCCGATTAGATTAGAGGTCTAACTTGTCATCTCTAAAACGTCGTGATGAACAGGAATGCCTTCTGCCGCCTGACATCCACTTTAGCTGCAGCTTCCAGTGGAGATGAGAAGTACTTTAAAGGTTTCCTCGATGTCCACGGCCATTATAACCAGTATCAGCGGGAAAACCCCTCCTACCCAAGCCCACCAAAGTCACAAGATATGCACCAATAGGAGAGGATGTGGCTGACCTCACCGTTCACTCTCCAAGCATATCCTGACACATGATACTAAATGAAGGAAAAACGGGGATCGTGTCGTAAATGCATACATCCCTTTACAGATAGAATACCAGTTGGAGCAGATCCTGGGAACTGTCCCAACAAATCCCCCATGCATGAATGATGAAGTCCTTTTGGTTTTACACTAAAATGTACTGGGAAAGGCCCCCCCCCCTGCATTAAGACCCCTATTGCAGATCGTGTCACCTATTTTATTTTTATCCTTCAACTCTAACACAGACTGGCAAGTTTTTTACTGTATCATAATTAAACTATGACAATATTTAACCATGTCCCATTTAGCCTGTATGTTACTAGTAGCTTATAATTTCAGTCACAACTATTTAATAAAGCGCTTCCAAATCAATTTGGCAGATTCTCACCATGTCAACTGTTGGTGATATTACTTCCTACATGACATATGTGTGTAGCCTGGTAGAAAGGAGGCTCCATGCTGGAGTGCGTGCATTATCCTTTATGGAATGCGACAGTGTTTCAGTTCACAGACTGGTTAGGGGCAATCAATGATGTCATGACCTTTTCTACCATTTCTTACTCCCCCGTCATCATGTTTTTACTATAGAAAATGTGTAGGAGGCTTGGACCCCACCTCCCTTAGGGACCAAATGGGTGTTAATTAAGCTGTGGGTGACAGAACTGTAGCAATGATCGACATTTTAGGGACTCATTTTACAACTGGACAGGCTTGGTGAATATCTCAATCCTCTCCCCTCACACACTAGAGACTGATTTTGCAAAATGCCCTCCCCCTCTAAAATCACATACACATGTGGAATGATGGCGTCGCAAAGAGTATTGGAAATGACCTATTTAGTTTTGGCAACTCCCTCCACCCGGTGGAGGTTTTTGTCCTAGGGGGCTTTTTTTTTAAAAATTTGTGATCAAAATATCAAATAAGAAGTTGGGGTCCCATTGCTAGTTTCCCCAGGGCTGACCAATGTATGAAGATAACTTTACTATAGAATCCAATGAACCAGCACCTAATACTCGCTGATTTCTGATGGGCTTTACTGGATAAATCTAAAAGTAGATGAGGATTTTTATTTTTGCAAAAATCTAAAGATGAGTCTAAAAATTCATATCATTTATGTAAAATTATATGCTTCCATAGCCTTTACTTGTTGTAATATTATACTGGTTCTATTTTATGTTTCCATGGATTGTTATTTATAGATTCATTAAATATATCCCCTTTTGTTACAGGCATTATTTTGTAAAGGTCAGGGAGTGTTCACAAGGGAGTCCATGCCTGCCACTTTTTATATTCAGCTTCGTTCAACCCTTGAACCTCCTATACATTTCACGTGCGAGGTTTTCCCCCCTAATCTATCCTTCCTGCTAGCCATTTTCAAACGCTACGATCCTACCCCTTTCCCTCCAATTTCAACCACCCCTACGATCCAGTCCAATCGTAGTGATTGACCCTGGGTAATTATGTATTACCTACGATTGCCTATTCAGGTGCATGCTTTTCCCCTCTATATCTGCACCACTCGTAGTGATTGACCCAGTTTAACCTAGAATTCACTTCCGATCCAGGCCAGGTTGGTACGATTTGAGAGGGGCTGAAACTTAGTGTCTGAGAAATGACTTCCTGGTTCCCGATGCCGTGGACAAGTCATTCCAAAGATGTGTGATAGAAGCCCAAACATGCAAAATACCACAACAATATACGCGAAATAGTCAAAGCATCAAATCGATAGAGTAAAATCCATGGCGGCATTTCAAATCAGATGGGGACATGGGGACAATTGTCGTGATGATCCAAAACACAATGGCAAGTGTATCATCTCAACCCTCCAGGAGATATGCGCATACGAGGGTACCGGGTCACTTCGACGACAAGGTTAGGGTATTAAAGAAGGACCGTCACTTATATAAACCATGAGGGTCGGTCCCCAATGCTAGATACACACTAAAGTGACTTACATGTTAAGCAAAAATGATAATTTAATGTCAGGCTGGTATATCACTGTTCAAAACAGAATATAGATTTTATTCAATTGATGTATAAATACATGCTGACAAAGTATGAAATTGAATGAAATGAGAAATCAATAAGAAACAACGGGGGTGCGGGGGAAGAGCCCCCGATTTCTATGCAGGCCCTCATGAAACATAAACTAGTTTTTAAAAAGAGAAGGGAAAAGGGGGATACAGAGCCCCCGAATTCTTTAGAAAACCCCTACTCAAACATTTTAAACTTGTAAATAGAGGAAAACTTGTAAAAATGCTACTTGTATAAGTTGTAGGTTTGGGAGACCTTAATGGCTATACAAACATAGTCCGACCATCTCTAATTTTAATCCCAATTAGTAGAGTGTATGCAAGACTTGGTCGTCGAAGTGATCCCGAACCCATACGAGTGCTACTGGTGCCTTATGGCAATACTGTGAGCTACAGTTGGAATTCTGTAGTGGAGAATCATTAAATTCTGAAAGATGTTTAGATGACTTTTGTATCAAATAAAAAGTACCAAAAAGCAACTCAAATAACAAAAATAAAAGCAAACATGTGATATATATAGTAAAACATTACAGAGAAAGGAAGCAGGTTTGTCTGATGCATTGTGTGACGTCACAATTGGGCCTATTGTGATTATTATACCTCCTCCCCCCAGTTGCACCGAATTGACCGAAGCACTAAGGTACCACCATCTAACACTTGGACATTATCATTGCATTTATCTTAACTTTTTCTTTTAGCAATCTTTCATCCAGTTTGGAATCTACCTACGAAAATTAATAGGATCACTAATTTAAACCCATTGGGCCCATTGGTTTGAATAGACAAGTTGCGTCGTACCTTGCGTATAAGGCGCTCAACATATATGCCAGCACATTCCCATGTTGTTCCCCTCTCCACATTGTTTTGTCGGAGGCGCCATTGTTTGATCTGGTACTAGCAAAATGAGCAATGATATGACTGTCATGGTATATATTTCGCACAAGGCCCATACATCTCGGTGTGTATACATAGGCGAGGATTTGATACAATAGAACAATACTCAACCAACGTATAACTACAGGTGCGCCTTATAGTCCTAACATAAACTTTTTTCTTCTACTTTTGGATCACATGTGACATAAATTCATGAAAAAGTTTAGGGAAAATTATTTATCAGTGAATTTTGGAGCCACCTGTAACACCGCGGGTTACCTGTCAGGGCGGCACAAATCACATAATCATAGAATAGAAGTAGTCATAGAAGCCAATACTATGATGATGTGCCATTTTATACATGCCGACATCTCTAGTACCTGTAAAAAAACACCAGCTGGTAGCCTTGACAGATGCTTCTTCAGTGAATGATGGCCGAAACGACGGAGTGAATCATCACCAACAGATAATTCCCTCCATTCACTGTGGTATTTATAGGGTGCAATCCAACAAAAAGTTATGGAGTTTTTAGTCAAACGTGTTCTAAGAGGCATGCATCTTTTAGGCGTCTATATTTTTATAGCCCCAGCTGCATGCACACCCATGTGAAACATGCTATGGGATAATTATGATGAATTCTAATTCTTTCATATGAGATGGTATAAACCAGTGGGCCCATTGACGTTGATTCATCAGGAGGGTATCTCAAAAAGATTGGGAAACCAGTCCTCACCGTACCTATTTGATCCTGCAGTTCTCCTACATTCCTCACCCTAAGAACAGACATCCCTGCTTGACCTCTGGCACAAGTGAACTGCACGGAAATAGGTGCAGTTGCAAAATAAGAGACTGGACCCCTCCTATCCCACTCCTATCACTGACTCCCTTTTTACAATACAAGAGGGAATCCACTCCAGAAGGTCAGTGAGTTCAATTTTGAAATTAGCACCTCCGACAGGATCAATTCCTAATCTTTTTGAGATACCCTCCGGGCAACATTTGCAATCTTTGATCAGTTGATTTAGGGTTGAATTATGTTTGAATTTGAAAGTTGATACAACATAATCAAAACAGCTGTGTATGTGATTTAACATCTTAATGTTGTTTCAACATTATTTTAACCTTGATAGTTATGAGCTGATTCTAAGTTGACATGTCAACATTGAATCTACATTGAAAAAAACATGGTTGACTCAACGGTGACAAAATCAATATTGAATCAACATTGAAATGAGAACAATATTTTAGTGTTGATATGTCAGCTGTTGATCTGATATTGAAAGAGTTATGGTTGACAAAATTGAAATGGAATCATTAAAAAAAGTGTCAAAAACAGGTTGATCAACACATACCTACCGGTTGTCAAAGTTGATTCATTGTTCTGTGCCGGCTGGGTAGGACACATAATGGGGAACTCTCACGGTTATTAACAAGAGAAGGTTTGTTTTTGAAATTTATTGAAGTCAATAATACTCAATCAATCAAACAACGCTGCATGACAACATTTTTACCAACCATATTAGTTAATATGTTGTAATTATTATCATAATTAGTATGTTCACACGTGTGACAATTCAATACCAAAGCTACTCTGTCATAGTCATAATAGTGATGATTCACATTTAGTATCCAGTTCACAAAAATATATATAGTATGTCCTTTGTCCTGTCAATTATCGCTCTGTACTATATATCTTAATACACATTTCCACGCCTGTTTCCAGGCTTACAATATAAACATTATCACAGCGTTCACCGATTTACTGTTGCAGGCTAAATTAGAATAAACGAAAATCGTATCTACTGTCAAATTATACCATATTACTGAAAAGGAAATGATCAAGGATAATAAAATAACGTACTTTTAATCGACGTGAACTTTTATTTTGAGTAATACTTCATTTAAATGGATATTTCTTTAATGGCAATGTTACTCGATTTGGCACACCACTTCCTTTTCTCACTAGATAACAAAAAGAACAGATTTTGATAAAGATAAGAAAAAGATTATGAAAGGAGGAATATATCAATCTTAGACATATAAGAAGCAACGAGGGACATCGCGTCGGGATATAAACGCATTACAAAATTAACAATCAGATAACAACAAAACACAAAAGCTCATTAATTCACTCTAAGTAATCTCCACAATCTCCCATGATAAAGCCATATCCTGTAATCCATCAGTCAAATCGCCTCTCAGCTACCCGCATTCGGAAGTTCCAAATGGAGCACTTCCTGAAGGCCTACGTGCTATAACTCGAGCCATGTTGAACGCCATTTTGGGGCCATCCACAAATGACGTCATGCTGAAGGGGGGAGGGGGGTCAGGCCCGGCATGACGAAATAAATTTTCCATATACCTTCAGCATTGCAAAATTGGCAAAAAACATGATGAAGGGGAGGGGGCGTCAAAAATGCTCAAATTTTGCATGAAGTCATTTATGGATGGCCCCTTTCTCTTGGACAGGTACCAGCTTGATGGTGATCCAACTGCTTTGAATTAACTGGTGCCTCATTTTACGGTCTATTAATATTAGATTCACACGAAATGCAGCACTGCCAAACTCTCATGCCTAGATTATTCCTATTTAAGATACATTTCCTCAATCATAAAACCAAGCACATGCTCAAAAGATATAAAGTACAAATGTAACTATTTTTCATTCTCTAGACAGAGTTGTCCAAATCAATTTCTGACACACATGTATTTGTGGTTATTCCAATTCCACTTACACACCATAATACATGCATGTCAGTGAGGCCTTCTTGGTCACCCTCGTTTTACATTGTTGTATTTTCTCGTGATTTGAACCCAAGGAATCCACACCGTTTTATGCATTTAAGACATATGGCACTAACTCCGTCTTGGAGACATAGATGGATGGTGGTTCTGTGAATTATTTCCATCTTTCACAAAGAAAAACCTGCCTGGCCGCATGAAGAATATAGGGTGGGTGGTTATCCTTGGTCTTTCACTAGGCTCCACCTGCGACGGATCAGTTTGTTGTGTACAGTAGCTTGAACGATGCTCCCGAAAAGTCCTCTGTCTAGGTTTGATCCTGGTACAGTAGATATAGGCGTAGATGATACCCAGGATGAACACCAGGCCCCCCAGGACAGCTGCTATGATCACCAGGGCAATCCCCACTGTAACACCCATTGGCACTGTAGGTAAAAAACTGTTGAGATGAAGGTGCTGGGACTGTTGCTGTCGGCGTTCGACAGAGGGCGCTACAGTCTGGTGCCCCCGGTGACGTCATGAGCATCTCCAGAGCCTACGTACTGGGGGATTCAATTTGCACACATCTGTAACAGAGAAGAAACAGGGCTTTAATATATTGAAGGAACTTTGTTATTACCTGTTAATTGTCATACCACATATACTTATATTTTGATACCAAAGATTACACGGCATGTCCCCTTTAATTACAGTGAGAATCCTCCATGAGCGACAGTCGGTTTCTAGCGTGGGATTACACCTGGATTTGAAAAAAAGGAATCAAAACATACTACAGAACCAGATCGGCAAATATGCAGAAAGCACCATTATCCAAATTGAAGAAGACTGGGTTATTGATTCCCCACCTGTAAAATCAATAGAAGAGCACAACGTTAGGGGCAGGTGATGATACAAAAAGTCAACTTTGAATTGTACTGTTTTCTCATTAATGGATACTTACATACGAAATATTTGTATTTTTTATACATTTTCATTTTACAACTAATTTTGACATCTGATAATATTATAAGGGCCGAGTCATTTATTGGCAGTTGGGGGGGGGGCTTGTTAGATATAGGGGGGTTATTTTGAAAAAAAAGAACCCCTTAATGGGAGGGGGCAAAACCCCAAAAAAACCTTCACAATGGGGGGGGGTCCAAACTAAATATATGGGCTATCCAAATACTCACCGCGATGTGTCATTCCACACGCATATCCGATTTTTTATTTATCTATTTTTTTTTTTTTTTTTTTTTTGGGGGGGGGGGTCATTTTGCAAATTCAGGTCTTAGTGTGGGGGTCATAATAATCTATATCGTAGTGTTGGGGGGTCGGAAAAAAATCTACCCATCCGTCAAAATCCATCAAGGCCCCCATCTGCTGCAAATTAATGACTCGGCCCTAACACAGACAGGTTCTATCGACATTAGGATACTAGGATCTCTTTCTGATTTCATCCAGAATAGAGTCCATATAGTTGTAGCAGAATACACATTGCATGATCGTTTTAAAAAAGACATAAAATGTAGTCTATGATTTGGTACATAATGGTCAGAATATCACTACTTTTCAGGCGTTGAAAGTCAAATTGAAGTTGACCATTTCTCAAATGACATGCTTTGAAGAATCTACACCACTGCCTATCTGCAAGCCTCCGAATGTACTATTCTGCGGATGTTAACAAGCCAGGATGTATTTCATGTGTATAGATGCTTATAACATCAGTATAAACAGAATCTGTATTGACAAGACTTGGTAAGTAGTGATAAACGATGCACCACACAGGTACCATGCAGGTGTCTCCAGGGTGTAGACATCAGGGCAGCATTGATCAGTTAGTGTACATAGAAACATCTCCCTGTAAACCTCCATTAAAGGTGCACTATTCTCCTGCTGTATCTGTGGTGCACCGATCACATTGGTTAGGCCTATCTAAAAAACCAGAGTCAGTAATTTGAAGGTCCTGAATCGCTTTCCCTAGTAAAGGTTACAGTGAGAGTGTTATGTATACTAGTGACAGTAGGAGTACTATACGCTTTAGGCTCCGTGGAATGTTTCTTAATATTATATTTGTATAATTGTAAAACATCAGTTTTATATGTTGTTTGTTATCCATTGATGTTTATCAAATCTCTTTATCAGGAAAAGGGAGTGAGATGAGTTCCCTTCTTGGAATACACAAGATCACCACAAGTCATGGGAGAGTAGAGACAACCATCTATGGCAACATGCAAAGAGGGCCCCACAGAGATTCACGATGTGAACACAGCTTTAGGGTGGCATGTGTACTAAAAGCATTATGTTTAGTCATGGGGAGATGCTGGCACCAACGTGTCACCAATGACTCTTTTACTGCAGAATGAGCTGATCAACCACTGAATATTTTATACCTCACATCATCAATGGTGTGTCCAATGTAGTCATGTATATTTACCGTCTGTAATGTCAGCCAGGGTATTTTCCAATATGGCATGCTTTATGGTCATTTCCCATCAGGCTTATTAGGCCTCCGCAATCTCAGGGTTTGAGTACAGGTAAAATACAGACTGGGGAAGAATCAGATCTATCTTGTAGAGAAGTTGTTGACTTATCATAGGGCCTGCATCTCATAAATTTGAACAGCCACAGGCCTGGGTCACTTCTGGGATAGCTGTGAAGAATTCCATTGTTGGCCCAATATAGCCTTGCTTCCTGGTCATACAATTCTGCCCTGTTTAAGTTGTAAACAATATACCAAAAAATACCATTAGCTTCATATGGCCATAATAGCCTAACTATCCTTATGATATAAATCAATAGCTCCACAGCCAAAATAGCATCTCTTACCTGTCTCCCTCTCAAACGGAACACGTGCAAAGATGCCTCTCTATGTTTGGAAAGTTCGATATCAACCCTGTAGTATTGTACCCAACGTCTACCGCACTCTTCTTTTTTTTAGGAAATTATAGTAGAGCTTAAAGAAGATATATATATATACATATATATATATATATATATATATATATATATATATATATATATATATAATGCCTGGGCGATTGATTATATGTACAGTTGAGTAGTACAGTAGGGTGTTTCTATTATTTTCTTTGGGGGGGATGAAAGAAAAGGGATTATGGATGCTTGTCTTTTCACGTCAAATTCTTAGTTTTCAAAGGGACATGAAAGACAGCTTTTGTCTTTCCAGAGTTCCAAAGGTTTTCATGTCATTGGGGGCACTTTTACGATGGCATACATATTTCGGCCTCTACTGCAACCCTCTGACTTTGGGAATGGGAGGTACGACTGTGGTACATTGCACACATTTGTTTCAAAACGTGCATCATTAATGCTGTGTCCAATTCACTCCCTTTTCTATCCAGGACGTAGCGAATATGGACGCTCTGAACAGTGTAGGGCTATTTGTCAGTGGTTAAGAAATAAACGGTTGAGCTCTGGGCTTGCAGGGTTGTGGGTGGCGCGATAAGGGCAACTATATTAGCTGAGCCGGTTACCAGCAAGGATTCACTGATAAGAGTTGAATCATGTGAATTGTGCAGTGGATACAGGTAATTATCTCATTGGCTGATATCAGCTTCTGCTATCTCTTACTTCCCAATCCGGACAGGTGCAACACGTTCTACAGGTGTCATATATGACACTGTCCAGTGGTTATTACACCACATCGGAAGTAAAAGAGACTTGACCAGCGACTGACCTGTTTATTACAGGAATGGTTAGAATCCCACTATAATGCTATAGATGATATTGTATGGGCAGTAATTCCCCGTGCCTGGTAGACCAACCCCCAGAGGTGGGTCTCAAGGTAATCACTGCCCCATCATGTGTATCATACAGATCCAGGTGCGGTCGGTTGGTTGAAGATGGTAGGCGAGGGCATGTAGGTCAGTGGTACAGCATCAGCTTTGTTGTCTGAGGGTCCCTGGTTTGAGACCTGGAAGGTCAGGCCGCACACCATTTTTGCTGTCCATCACATTATCATTATAACCACCAATGGCTTAGGTTTTTTCTATTTATGATGTTAAGCTCAAAGGTATTTGGCAGACCCTAACCTTCATGACAACAATCTCACGATGCTAGATTCTAACCATTATACCAGGATTGATTCATTCATACAAAGTTCACGCCATGAATATAAACCCACATAGCTCTGTTTACTCAAGATTTCTTTTACATTTGGGTACCGTGGGTTACATTCGCACCTGAGCCTCAGAAACTGCATGGTATCAGGACAGGTGGGCCACAGAAAAAAAGAAACCAAACTTAGAATCATTAAAATCATTGATCACCACGAAGATACCATATGTGGCCTAAATGTGGCAGTGGGATGTATGTAAGTATTAGTGTAGCAACCTGTAAATGTTGATTACTATATATATATATATATATATATATATATATATATATATATATATATATATATATATATCCAAGCCTGTTTTTATATAGGCTTTTATTCAAAGATCACTGCTTCTTTACATGTGGAGTAGTACAGACCACAGTGTTTAAGTTATGGTATGCAGAGCCTCCTCTTTCGTCAATTATTCAGCTGTTGACTATCATATACCGTTCTCAATTAAAATGGGACTTTTACTGATAAAAGAAATCCTCTTTTCCTCCCTCTGAAGCTAAAACCCTAGACGCTAAATTTAACATCCCTTGGTAATTTATCTATTTATTTTAGACAAAATATCACAAAGGAGCATCGATAGCCCTCCCGACTCTAAAATCGATGTACTGCAATTTAGCATATGTTTAAAATTGATGATGATATCGCTATTCCATCTACATCCAGTGGCCCACCCATCCATCTCCAGTGCTACCCTTCCATTATTAGTATCTGATCCTTTCTCATAACAGTAATCACGACCCATTCTATAAGAGTCCCATTTCAGTTATTATCTTCTGATGAAATTGCCGTTCCTGTTGGACGGGCTTCCCTAGCCCACTTAAAAGGGTCTATATCTCCTATTTACTATCCCCTCAGGATGTGTGTGGTGCACATATGTGCGGGCACTGACATGTTCCTCTGTGAAATTGTGTAATGTAGTTCTCGCCATGAATATGACCTTAGCTGTCGAAATGGCGTTAAACATCTATTACTTACTCACTCCGTTCCTGTTGGATAAGGTAAATCACCCTCTTAGCCAGATGGCTTCATAATAGCTACAAAGCAAATTAGGATACCTCAATCATAGTTGAGAGCCAAACTTTCCTATTAGCCTCACAGGTACACCTGAAGGCTGATCCCTTTAGTCAGTGGTCATATTCACGGAGATAGGCAAAAAGATGGAGGAGAGAGGCTCCTCCCTCCAACTCAACTCTGCAAGTGATCACAGGAAAGGTTAATGGACTTGCAGGGAGATATGGAATCCGATATTCGTACACCCTTTTAAGTGCTAAATGTAAAATGTCATACCATAAATGCTGGAGGGAAGCTCGCCTCATATTTAGTATACAAAGGTAGCGCATGAAGCTACAGGCGGGACACCTAGCATAAGACCCTTAAGTCAGGGTATAGTAAGGGAATTCCTATCCTCTATTCTATACGCCAACTAATCAGGGGAATAAATCTGGCTACACCAGCATAAAACATACCTTTCTGTATACTACTCACACTGTATATTCTCCATGTCACCAGTGGGGTGTTTCAGAAGCCGGACATGATTATGAACATTAACTATCTGTTTTTAAAACTGTTAGATTCTAAACTTACAACTGCAACCATTATCATCTCTCACCAGTCATATAGTTATAGACACAGTAAGGTAATGGTAATGCTTTAGAAACACATGCAGTTATAAGCCTTCAATCACTATTAAAACTGTTATCATATCTCCTTATGACCGGTTGTAAACATTACCTGCTTCTGAAACACCCCACAGGGGGCGGAGGGCTCAGCCTGGGGTTGAATATTATCCATCGTACCAGGGCGGCTATAAGAACTATACATTGCCTCCCTAGTTGTACGCAGTCCAAGTAGCTGTACTCATTTTGTGTCAAAAGGGGGGAGCTGTTGATCGAATGAAAGTTAAACATAAGGGTCTTTTATAGCTATGATTACAAGTATAAAAGGCATCATTCCAGGGCCATTAAATAGAAGGAAAATGTCAGGCTTCCTAGCCTCTGGCTTTTTCTACAGCAAAGTACACCTGATCAGTGTCGAGGTGATAAGTATAGTATACTGAAACCAAATTGTCCTGCCCCTATTAGGTGGACTAGGTCAAAGCAGAGACATGGTCGAGGTAAATGACATACTCTTGTAATGTCCCCTCTCCACAAAAGAGATCATAAAGTATTTTTAAAGGTATTTGTTCTTTAAAACCATGTTTGTGGTCTAGCCTTTTATAAAGGCACGTTTACAGCATAAAGGCCACGCAAGCTGAAACATAGAGGAAGCTGCAGCTCGGAATCAATAGAAGCAGACGACATTTTGTCCAATACACCTATACCGACGGGTTAAGTCTCTTGTTGACATTACACTTATGGCAACGTCAACTTGGTCAGGGCATAGTCATGAAGGAGTGTAGTATAGGCATGAGGTTGAAATGGCTGCTTCTTTAAGAGATTGAAAATCTCTTCATTTTGTTTAACTCTGAGGGTACAATTATCATCTATATTAAAGGTCCCTTAATGCAGTTGATACCATGTAAAATGGATGGAACTTTGCTGTTACAGCCAATGAAAATATATCTGTGTTTCACAAATTGGGGAGGGTGGGGTTGCCGTTGACTTCTTCAGTATAGCTCTGTTGAATTCATAATATAAAGTACCCCGTCTCTCCCATACTACAGAACAGACTATTATTGACTTAAGTGGACAATGAGACAACAATTAAGGTCTCTGGTTGGCATTTTTGCAATTAGGAAAAGAATAGTAGCAACAGATTCCTCTGGCAATTTCAGGCATTCCAGGTCCATATATATCTGCCATACTTGGGTTTAATTCTTAGAACATTACTGTCCTTTGTACTGTTATTTCCCCCATTATAAAAAAAACCAACCTAATTGACTATTGATATTCCATAATCTATACAGCACTGTTAAGTATACACAGATCATTTATTGGGATATACAGTAAGGTAGCTATCGCCAGGCACAATAAGAACGTAAAAAGCCAGTTTGCTGTCAATACCCTGGCGGTTATATCACAGTATATATATATATATATATATATATATATATATATATATATATATATATATATATATATATATATATATATATATATTTATATATATATATCGATATATATATATATCGATAGAGGTGTAACCTTGAACAGGGTATACTTCCTATCATGTGTATGACACACCCTGCCCCTAAGCCTCAGACATTGCTTGTTATGAGGGGGCGGTGGGAGTGGCATATGGCATATATGGGACTAATCGAAGCAATACACGGTTTCAAGGTTTTGATCATTGTATGTATTGTGTTTACACGTGTATATATCCTGATATTGTATACATTTTAGTTATGATCTCCCAAACAATTCTCCCCATAATATCACATGCCCAGAACGGACCAAAATCTATTTAACTTTTATATCTCACATTTTGTTTAATGTGAATAGTATCAAGGACAGGGAGAGTACTTATTTAAAGGATCCATTTCCATGATTAAAGTCACAATATTGGGCTTTTGTCCCAGAAGATGTTTAGCAGGAGTCTATAGATATTGCACATTAATCACCTACAATTACCTGATTAGTTCGGATTAGTAGTGATTCTGTAGACTGTTGGGCCATGAAAATCCTTCATATCAAATCCTCTATGAAATCGGGAGGGTTTTGCTCCTATTGTAAAAAAAGCTGTGAGTATGTGCCCTCTTTCTAAACAAGTCATGCACTACTTCACCTGAGTACTTGCACTCACCACATTAGTCTGAAAAATCACCTGCCTTGTTTAAAATAGAGAGAGCTGCACTATCAGGTACCTACTCATGTCACACACTCTATATTTTATCATACTGACTGACTTCTCCCAACTAGGTACCTACTCAAATCCCTCTTTTTTAGCAGCGTACTTAAATAACCACTTGTGAGCAACAAAAGGGACAAGTCATAGCTACATGAAAAGAAAGGACTGGAACCAAAGGCATTTTTAGCCAGCTCTTCCTTTTACTATAGGAGCAACACCCTCCTGCTAACAGAGGCCAAGTAATTATAGTACACTCCTCTGCCACAAACAAGATCTTAAACTCACTACAAATGACTTTAGGTTTGCTTACTTCAGGAGGGTGTTGCTCCTATTGTAAAAAGAGCTGTGAGTATGTGCCCTCTTTTCTAAACAAGTCGTGCACTGCTTCACCTAAGTACTTGCACTCACCACATTAGTCTGAAAAGTCACCTGCCTTGTTTAAAATAGAGAAAGCTGCACTACCAGGTACCTACTCATGTCACACACTCCAACTAGGTACCTACTCAAATTCCCCTTTTTTAGCAAATACTTGAATGACCAGTTGTGAGCAACAAAACAGACAAGTTATAGCTACATGAAAAGAAAGGACTGGAAACAAGGGCATTTTTAGCCATCTCTTCCTTTTACTATAGGAGCAACACCCTCCAGTGTAAATTTTAATTTGACAAAGGAGCATTATTTATATTGTCAGCAATGCCCTTTTATTGACAAATTAAGAATGTGCATCCATTTAAGAAGTTTCTCAACTATAAGTCTCTTGATACAACAAGAACACTCTCTGGACAGGGGGTAGCGCAAAGTTTTCCCCTTTATGCAATACAAAACAACAAAGACATCCCTCCCTTTTGTTTATGCAAGTCCTGCTTTTTTCTACTGTCATTTTGGGTGAATAAAAATGCTTGACAGAAGGTAGAATACGCAGCATTAGGCCACAAGATAAGAGGGCAATCGACTTTTTTCACAATAGCTGAAGTGCTTTTTCTCCCTGAGCTCCATTTCGATTTTATCTCTAAAGGCATTAGATAAAAGGGGATTATGGACTTACTCTATTGCATCGCACTATTGTTTCACTTTTGTCATGGGGTCTGAGGAAACAGTTCTCTACCCTTCAGTACAAAAAATTATGTTGACTGTCGGGTAGTGATTCTGTCTGTAGTAGACAGCACGGCAGTAGTACTGACTCCTTGTCTAGAATCATTAAGAAATACTACTATTACATTTACAGCTGGACCCCATAAAGCTGCCAAATGACTGAAGAAAAAGTTTGAGATATGGTGATTTTCCCCCTTATTTCTTCTTGACAATCGTATCATCTTTGGCGACAAGTCGAACAGCAGATATAATATAATGCATTGGTAAAGGAACAAAAGAAGGAATGAATCAAACCATCCAGAAGATCACAACTATTTGCCAGCAGGTTGAGAATGAAACAATTGCTTGCTCAACATGCTGTCTCAAGGAAATAAATATAATTGAAAGCAGGTTCCATTGGAATATAAACAGTTACTGGCTCTTACATCGTGAGGTCCCTATCCCACAAAAGGCTACTGTTCTTCAAATCAAATCATGCATTTCTAGAGATCAAGCCTAAAAGTCCATTTGTCTCAAATCCGTTGCCACATAATAGTATTTGTATGGTTCCCAAATAGCAGACACTTCGGTGATGTCCCTGAGTCACATTATAATGACATTGAAACAGCCTATTGCACCTGATGAATACTGCATGTGGAACACCACCTGTCCTGTCATCACCTGTTAAGCAAATCAACATTCTTCCCTACAGCAATGGTGCTTTGTTAATTGGTTGGACAAGAACCTTTTAGCTATGGGTGGCCATGCTTATGTATTACTCCCACACCCAGACAGGTGCAACAAGTTCTACAGGTGTCAGGTTGGTCTACCCACTATCTATTACACCACACCGGAAGTGCGAGAAACTTGACCACTGGCTATATCAACCTTCTCAGCTGGGGGTACCAATCAATGAGAGCAGAGTGCATGCACTTTGCAGATATATTCAGATCACCACGTCTAAACGGCACCTTGTGATCATTTTTTCTAAGAAAAATATAGAGAGTCACCCCTGGGAAATAAGCTACTCAGGAATATACGTATCCTATTACATTTGATACTTCATGTCCTCTGTGACCACCAGCAAATCTCATTCCCTAGTCTGTACCTTTGATAGGCACAGAGTTATACACCACCATCCTGCCTGTTGATTTTACGTGGGCGTCCACTTCTGAAGAGACAAGGCGTTCAACTACACCTGAGAAAATGCTGGCTATCCAAAAAGGCTAATTATATATGTATCGTAGTTACAGGACTGGGCAGGACACATGTGAATAGACGTAATGGGATACTTGAGATAGGAACAAGTAAATATCATACAATAGATTTTTGTAATATCAGGGGCTTAGGACATGGCTTGTTGAAGGGGCAGTAGATCTTTGCACGAGAGTCCTTTTTCTTTTCTTTCTTTTTTGCCCAATCCACCACTCATTGCCGATTAACGGATTTCCCAAATATCAATGAATGGCAATAATTCTATCAAATCATTTTCGGAGAACTACATGATGGGAAAAGTCGGTTGTCAACTAAAAGTAATGCAAACATATCTGCACGAAATTAATAGCCATGCTCAAATAACAACATTAAAGATGCCCAGGTAATTGTTATTAAAATGGAGATCTCATATAGCAGCTGCCCACCAAATTTTTATTTGTGTAGTAAGACAAAGTAATTGCAAACAGAAAGCCTACTACACATCATGAGATCTACTGATCTAGTATGAGATCACAGTTTGAAAAAGACACTATTTGTTGTATGCCTGGATCATGTCCATATTGTGTCATACAGCCCAAATTGAATTCATATACAAAGATGAAATCTACATTGTCTTAAACCTAGGACTACATCGGCCAGTACTCAATGCTAATCTTGTTTTCCTATATATAATGTCACTTGTAGTTGCCATGTAGGATAGATCTGTATGAGTAGGTAAGGCATGGAACTATGGATAGAGGGAGCAAAGTTGCAGTTCATAGGAATTTGAACACAGACTCCTCAGCATTGGTCAAGAACCTATACGACAGAAATATACATATTGGTCTGATTGTGCTCCCCTCACGTCAATGACTAAACAAAGGTGATTAAGTATAAGGGTAAACCTGAGTGCATGTATAGGCAAGTTACAATGGAGACTGGGGCCGCAATTCAGATCAAGGTGTGTCTGGGGAAGCACCCACTATTTTTACCTACATGTTCTTCATGGCAATTCCTTGACATGCTTATTGATTTGCACCTTTTAAACCTCGACCAGAGTTGAGATTGCTCTCTGTAATTGTCATCCTACCTTTACAAATCATGACCTTCTCAGAATCCTTGACGCTTGGGTTATTGTGTACATAAGGGTAGTGGGAGCAGCTCAAGAACAAGGCCTGGCACTCGCGCTGTCCTTTGTGAGCTTACCTATTTAGTGCCGTCATCAGAGCAGTCACATGGCGGCTTTGCATGTTTACCCATGTAGGCCCAATTGCTCCAATACCGTCTGGGATATGTTGTTTCACACTCAAGGTGTTTCTATCTAACCTAACAACTAACGATGGGCAGGCAGGCTTTGAACTATAAAGTATGGTATTCAAAATTATTCAGAAAACACATAGATTTTGATTTTCTTGACCAGTTGTATGTGGTGCATTACTGGTGACTTGGTATGTCGTTTGAAAATATAGCCTCTGTGTGAATCAATTGATTTGCTCCTCCCAGATCAGCCTTGACCAGGGCAGACCTATAGGGTCATGGTTGTAGCACACCCTGTCATAATATAGGCTGAGCTAGAGTGGAGGGGTAGGTTCAAGGACACTTTTTGGCAAGGTCTCAGATCCCTGTTTATCCAACTGTCCAATCTCTATAGGGTTATCAGAAAAGGTAGTGTGTCTTCTTATAGCAGCCCTTGAGCTCATTTCCTTCAGAGTCTGGAGCTGTTCCTAATTACTTTTCTAATGTTGATCAGAATAACATATCAAAGATTTCTATATTTTGTATACATGTATCCAATTGTATGTTATAAACGAATTCATAAATAATATTGATATAGAGGCGGGAGAATCAAGAGTGATGGTCCATTTGAACTTTTCAACAGATTTCAAAGTCACTGCATCCCTGGTGCTTATTTGAAACTGGGGCTTAACTGAGACAGGTGCTCATTCAAAACTGGTGCTTGTTCAAGACGGGTTCTTCTGGTGCTGCAAGGTGCACAAATGAGCGACTGAGCAACTAAAATCCTCCTCATATTTTCAGTTGGTGAAGGCAAATGGCCATTCGATGCCCATGTTTGGAGTATGACTGTAGATGACATAAACGGAGACGGCCAGAGAATCTAGAATTCAAAATTGACTCAATTTATGAGGGATGATAACAGTGAATGGATATATATTTTTGTGACTGCCTCCATATCCATGCGCTGCTTTCTCTCAAAGCAATCCAATTTACGAGCCACTGTTCATAATCCCTGCCTCAATGCAGAACATAATAGCAATGCCTAAAATAGCTCCCATGCAAAATTAAATCACCACTATTATGCTGTCTCGAGCTCTCCCCGGAGACAATAAAAGACATTCCGGAAAATAGCAAATGGAGGTGGACTGAGTGCAATAGAGGAAAGTCAAACAAAGTCAAACAACTGCATGCAGTCCCACATGTAAGGAATTCTTGGCACCTTTGATTTTGCTACGTGAATGTGGCCTATAGATGATATAGAAACACTATACCAAACCTGTACAATATATCTAAAGACAGAAAGGAAACTCAGGATATGCTGGAGGTTGAGGCTGATGTCAGGGGAATACATCATCTCTAAGATGCATTGTGACATTCTACAGGTATATCTTGATACAAAGCATATCTATTTCACATAAGAATTCTTTGCATTACGGTATATCCATAGCTACTCGGTGTGTTGCTGCTAAAAAGCAATTGCATTAGAATGGCTGATCTTGTATCAGACTATTGGCTGCAAATTGAAATAGGACAGGATTTTACCATCGCCTACGTATAAAAACATGACAGGTGTCACATCCTCTGAGGGGTGTTTCATAAGGAAAGTCACATTTAAGACAGGTGATAAAGTTTAAGAGTAGTATATACATGCAAACTGAGCGCAATGGATTAGCTACTTACTAGGTCATGACCTACTGGTAGACCGGAAGTGACCTAGTTTTAACCAATCAGAGGGCTGGATTTGACAGGAAGTGACGTCATAAGGTTATGACCTAGTTTTTTCGACCAATCAGAGAGCTGGATTCCATAAATTAAAAGAATTGTGCAATACCTAGAGCTGACCTACTTACAAACCGGAAGTGACCTACTAACCTACTTGCAAAAACGTATGACCTACGTATGAGGGTGTATTGTGCAATCCTTGAAAGAAATTACACAATAACCATGACTCATTTTCTGATGCAATGTTCCTATGAATTTACGCAATACTTATGACTCACTATTTTGATATGAGATTAAATGCAACAAAGACACAACTCGGTTTTTTTTTAATTCAATCTTTTTATTTTTTCTTCCTATCAGAGTACATGCTAGGTATGAATCATTATAATCAGATATGCTTTGCAAGCAGAGTACATGGATATTATATGGAAAATGAATTCTTGTTGCAGTACCAACTGCACCCGGTCTTGGCTGGAGTAGGACTTTGACTACGGTCCTCTAAGGCCCGCATTCTCTCCATTAAATCCTTCAAGGCCTTTCTTCCTATGTCGTTCTCCTCCAGGGCTACCACTTTGTCCATTAACTCGGGCATGATGATGAGAATCTTGTCTATTACTTCCGCCGTGCTCTGAAGCCCGTCTATCACGTCCAGTTCACGTTTAACTTTTCCTTTCACCAAAAGATTGCTCACGTCTGCTTTGACTGCTACTTCTTCTGGACTCATCTCGAAATTCATTGCCTCTTCTTCTCTCTTTTTCTCAGGAAGGGCCTGACTATTTTGTCCATTAAGTTGAAGGGGACCTGAGAAAACCTTTTCACAGTGTGGTGTGGATCCTTGGTCCGACATGTTTCTATGAGGAAGTTAATGCAGTGGGCTCCACACGTTTTAGCGTAAAAGTTTTGCACTTGTTTTCTGCTGAACGACCCGTGACCATCTGACGACTTTTGCATGAACCTCTGGTGATATATAGTAAATGGAGGTAAGCCATAGGGATCAAAGTAGAATACATTCCCGTTATGAGAAACGTAAAATGCCACCCAGTGCTGACCAGGTTTAGAGCTTGGATCTGTGTTACTGACGAAACATGTAGAGGGAATTGGTTTTTTAGGACATTGATTACTGGCAAAAGTTCCCAGGTAGAAACGCCTTGTGTGTGGATGGTTTCCCAGTGCACCTGTTATGTCTGAAGTTCTCATTTTTTTTCTCAGTTCATGTGGTAGTCTGTGACAGGAAGACAGTCAGCCGTTAGTTGGATGTTGTTGTCGTAGAAGGAACACAAGACAGCAGATATGGCGTGAGTAGTCGGGGCGGCAAACCTAAGGGAAATGCCCAGCTTTCCTTGCTTGATGAGATTTATACGACTGTCTTCAGGTGCTCTGTCTGGGGTGAGGTCGAAAACAAAGAAGGAATATCCATCTTTGAAATCTTCCAAAGTTATGCCACAGTCTTGCCCCAAAGCCGACAGCCCACTGTCTATGAACATTTGACTGTAGGCTCTGATGCAGTTGCCTGTTTCGAAGTCGGTCTTCAACTCAAACTTTTGATCGTCATATCTCACGCATATTTCCTTCACGTTGAAATGCCTGCAGTTGAAAGGATTTTCTGTCTTAGTCCCAGCAGCTGCTGTTTCCTTTATCATACACAAGACTATCCTGGTGGGGATCTGAGTAGTGTCAGGTTGAGTCCAACTGTAGTCTTGTGAGCCACCGTCCAAAGTGTGTTTAGTTACTTTACACCTGGCTATGTGATAGTTGAAAGGGCCCCAATGTGGATTCCTGACACTGCTGACGTGAGTTTTCACCACCTCGTCGTCGACACATTTTTGGAGAAGTGTCATTTCAGCTTTGGTGATTTTGACCCAGTAGTTTTGATCGGCTGCTTGCATCATGTAGTAATTGGGCTGATTTTTTTCGAATATGAACTTGATTTCACAGTTCGGAGGCAGCACCTTGCACTGTTTAATTAAATCCAGGTGCGGCTTCATTACTAAGGCATGCTTGTTGCGGGCACTGAACTCTGCTCTCCGTGCCGTCCATCCAGCATTTTCGCCCGCTCTGGCTTCCATGTGACCACAGGTGTCTTTCATGTACTTTTGACACCCTTTCAACCGAGTCTCTTTGTCTTCTTTGTTGCAACAAATTGTGTCCAAAATGTAGGCCTTGAGACCATAGTCTTCATTGTTGCCGGTGACTTTCTCCCCATTTATCAGCAACTGGCAGGAAGCAAAGAGAGCGTGTGCCAAGTTGTTGACTGGAGCAGCTTCTATGCCTACGGCAAGGTGAGTTGTTCCGTCTGCCGCCACGGCTTCCAGTTCCATGTACAGCTCAGTTTCTGAGAGGTCTGTGTACAGGTTGCTTGGTTCGAAGGTGAAGTCAAATGATTCAGTGTGTGGAGTCAGGGCATTGTTGGTAGTTTTGGTTATTTTTTGACACTTTAATATGTCCTTTTGAGTGACAGGCAAGGCGTGTAGGTCTAGTTCACCTACTGCACATACCTGACCCTTGGGATGAAGGAGACTCATGACTAGAACAAGGTCCTTCCTCTAGCTTGTCCTCTGCCTCTGCCGTGTTGCCCCTTACGTCCTCCGCGCTTGCCGGTTGCTCGTCGTTTGACTGGAGGAGGTTCAGATGTACCTTTTATGTATCCTTGAGCAGAAGAAGCAGCCCTTTTGAGTAAGTTCTTCCCTGTAGCTTTACTTCTCCTAACTACACTTTTCTTGAAGCCTTTTCCTGTTACCACGTCGGACAAGACTCCAGCTCCTGTAGTAAGCAAGGCTTTGCCTGCAGATTTGGCAGCTGAGCGTCCTATTTTACTTAAGAGGGGAACAGCTCCTCTCAGTAAACCACCTATTAACGAACCAAGTCCGTGCCCTCTTTGTCTGCCCCTGCCACCGTACGCTGGTAAAGCACCGTTCCCAAACTGTGATTTTCTGTAGTATTCAGCGTACTGACCCCTAGGGGCCAGGTATGGAGGTGTTCCATAGTAGTGAAGCATGGTAATATACTCCTATCCTTGAAGAGGTCTGAAGGCAAGTACCACCGACACTGATCCGCTTTCAAATGGTATAGCTTCCCCAGTCTTGTCTCTTAAGTATATCCCTATCTGTCTGAAGGTGGTTTTAGTGACTGGCAGATATATCAAGTTCTGGAAACTTATGGTCTGCATGTCACCGTTGTAGCGATTTATGTTGATTTGCCTCAGAAGGGGTGCTTTAGAGTCACCCACAAGACTGTGCTTGACTATGTCAGAGTACACGAAAGCACATCGACTTTTGTACTGAAGGTCTACCACGTAGGGGCTTTGTGTTTTTCCACTTAGGAAAACACTTCCGTCAAAACCTAATTGTTTCCCTAAGTTTTCTGGGAGTTGCATGACCACACCAGGAGGCAAGGAAACTACACTTTTCATTGTGTATTTGTTGTAGTGAAACACGGTGGCTTTGTTGTTTTTCCTGTAGTTTCTTAGTTTTCTCACCAACATGCTCTGTAGTTTATTTATGGTCCTGTTCAAGTATCCTATCAACTCTGAGTTGCTTTCCAGGTTCACACCTTCTAAGGCAAACATATTGTAGATACTACCTTCCTTGAAGTAATACTTAGACAGGTATCTGCTAATTTCCTTGAAGCGTGTACATATTTTCACAGCCTGTAACTGACTGGGAGAGAGCGGAGAAACATTAGCAGAGTCTGTGAAGACGGCCTTTTCTTCAAAAAAAGAAAGAGACCTTTTTTCCCTGTCATCCATAGACATCACTTCAGCCACAGCCGACGATATTTCCCTTTTCTCTCTGCCTGCCGTGTCACGCTCCCCCTCAGCCTCCTCCTCTTCCTTTTCCTCCTTCTCTGGCGTGGTTGGTTAAAAGTGAATCCTCCAGATGGCGTCTCAGTCGCAGCAGCAGGAGTTGGTGGACTTTCACTTGCAGGATCAGCAGGAGGAATGGTTTCAGTCGATCCCACAGGGTTGACATGACGTAGGTTTTTTGTTATTTTTACTCCTCTCTTCAAAGCAGATTGGGCTGATAAATTTGATGTAGAGCTTGAAGCTCTACTGAAGACACTATGGGCTCCTGGTTTTTCCAGAGGAAAAAATTCTCTTCTGCGTTTGTTCAAAAAGCTACTACAGAGCGGAGGTTGTTTGTCAGGTCGTTTTCTCCCTGTACCAAGAGAATGGGTTCTTCTTTGACGTTGTACCACGTGGTAGGACAGGTTATTTCTTGAAGAGCACACTCTAACTGAGTAGGAGAGTTAATGTATTCTGCCAAAATTGTATTGTAACTAGTTAAAGTGTTGTCAGGAAAAACGTTCATAGATGAGTTACTAGGTAAAGTTAAGGTAAACGCCATTTGTTTATGTTCTTGACAGGTTCCCAAGAGTTAAACTTGTCTCCATAACCCTTCCACTTGATCAAGGCTTCTCTTTTCTTGCCTTTTCCTCTGTATTTTACTATTTTTTCTATGTTATAGCGTCTTCCGTGACGGACTTGCACCTTCTGAACTTCAGGTTCGTAGAAGCTTCCTTTTATCTCTTCTCCAAGGAGATCTTTCAGGTGGTACCCTTTGGGCGAAATGTTGTCGACTGTGTATATTTCCTCAGTCCAGTTAGGTTCGTACCCTCTGTTAAATGTTTTCTTTGTTTTCAACATTCGCACTTGATTTTTTCTCTTCAACTGAAGGACAGGAACTTTTTTCTTTTGAGGTTGATCGTACAACCTGT
The DNA here is from genome assembly GCA_949317995.1 of Acholoe squamosa. NCBI lineage: Eukaryota > Metazoa > Annelida > Polychaeta > Phyllodocida > Polynoidae > Acholoe > Acholoe squamosa. The sequence goes on along the minus strand of OX439041.1, from coordinate 57,274,532 downwards.
AGAACAAGACTTCAGAGTTGTCTTTATTTATGTCTGAAGGGGCAGCTCCTAAGGATTTGTGGTAAGTCAAATTGTAGGACTTAACCAAGTCGGGCAGCAAGTCAACCCATTTGTAGTTATTGAAATGAGAGAAACATCTCCACATTTTTCCTTGTAAAGTAGAGTTGAATCTTTCGGCTAAGGCACACTTCACGTCGTCGTTCTCTCCTGTGAAAAAATTGATTTTTTGATCTTCACAGTGTTTTTTGAAAATTTTGTTGACAAACTCTTTGCCCTTGTCAGTTTGAATTTGTTGAGGTTTTCTTTCTTTGCTCATTTTTTTGAAAGCCTCTGTCACGTCATCAGCTCTCTTACTTTTCACAGGTTGTCCAAAACCATACCTTGAAAAAACATCTATTCCCGCTAGAATGTACTGGTATCCTTTGTTTTCCTTTGAAAATTCTCGCATGTCTATGAGGTCAAGTTGCCACTGTTTGTCTATCCCCCATGTTTGTGTTTTTCTTCTTGGAAATCTTCTCTTGTAAGGTTTGTGTCTGGTGTAGGCGTCTACATCTTCCAAAGCTTGTTCTATGTTTTTTTTTCTTTGTTTTCTTGAAGTGATGACGTTGAAGTTTAGATACGCTGGTGAAACTTCCAGGTTGTTTAGGATCTGTGTAAAACCTGAGGACATCTTTTTTCAAAGCCTTGTGCGCCATATAAACTTACGTCCAGTTCCTTTTTGACTTACTTTCCTCTTCTTAATAGGGGAAGCTCTTTTCAAGGGACTGGCAGCAAAGGAAGGACTGTGCCCTGCAAAAGCCGACTTGTTTTTGACAAATTTTAAGGTGGGGTTCAGCCTTTTAACTGCTCTCATGAAAACCTGGCTTCCTTTAGGTTGGTCCTTTTTCAAAGACTTTGGTCGGGCAGCAAAAGCTAACAAATCTGTTATGTCAGTTCCAGGCACACGTTCCCCGTTAACATATATTTCTCCGTCTCTGTTCCAATTCAAAATTTCACTTCTGTGACGAGATAATTCTCTGTAGAGATTTTTAGCAGTCGTTCTGTAACTTGCAGGTATTCTTTCTTTTATGTCGGCGTCCATACCCTCTGTGTTGTCTCTTGCACGATGTTTAAAGCCTTCCTCCCCTTTGAACTCGTCTACACTGTCTCCGTCTGAATCGTCAGGAAGTGGTGGATCGTCTCTAGTCTCTGTGAAAGTGTGGTCATCATCGTCGTCGCCGTCGTCGGTGTCTTCTAAAGAATTGTTTACACCCCCAGCTGCTGCTGCTGCTGCTCCTGCAGGGCCTTGTCCTACTGCTCGACCAGGATAGGGACCTTCCCTACGTTGTCCTAAGGCCTTGGCTTTTTTAGTTAAAATTCCCGACTTTATCATAAGTTGATTGTACTGCCTTAACTTTTCCTTCAGTTTGAGGTTAGGAGAGTTAAGCACCTCATGTGCTTTACTTTGAAGGTGGTTCAGGACTTGAACCAGGCTGGAATCAGGAGTTAAACCTTCTCTTAAAAGTTGAGTGCTGTAGTACTGGTCTTGAACACTAGGTCCAGGCTGGGGAGGAGAGGAAGGACTAACAAAAGAAGGTTTTTTTTTCTCGGGGAACAAGATCCGCCCTTACGAGGGCCATCCTTGAATAAGACATGATTTTTTATCGACGTGCTCCTATGAGACCTGTTATCAGGGGTAAGGCGAGGCCCAAAATGGTTCCCAAAAATCCACCCTTTTGCTCAAAGGTTTTCCTCTTCTGCTTAACGGTAGCCTTGTGCCTTGTGACTGACTTGAGTTCTTTCTTGTAGGGTGATAAACGTTTGACTGCGTCGGACTCGTTACGCAACAGGTTTTTGTTCATTACGTTGATGCAAATTTGACTCATCAACCTAATGACCTCATCGCTGAGACCTTTGATAATGTGGGAACACTCTGCCGAGGAACACTTGGATATGTGTTTCAACAAGTGGTAATGTTTCCTAATTGTTTTAAATTTTCCTCCAGAAGGAGATCTTTTGGTCACCATTCTATCTTTTTCTTTTCGAAGCTGAAGCTTGAGGAATGAAAACCAAGGTGTTCCAAGGAGTTGTTATGCTGTTTCTTACCCTAAGCTCGTTAGGTGTGCTCTGCTTAAAGTCCAATAGGATGTATGAATGTTTCTCTTTGGTTTCTGAGTTATATACCTCCGTCAAAAAGGATTTCTGTCCTGGAAAGGCCTGTTTGCTTATGTGCCCTATCTGACTCATGTCTCTAGGGTTTTTAAAAACAACTAGGTAGTGTGCATTTAAGCTCAAGGTTCTGAAGGCAGGATTGTTGAAAAACAAGTTTTGAGTAACAAAAATTACACTTAAACTGCGATGGTGAGAGCCCACAGTGAAAAGTTTCATTATGGTGGGAACGTACTCGGGATCCATGAGATCGTCTATTACGACCAGTCCATGTTTAGTCACGTCTCATTCTCGAACAAAAAGTTTTCTGAAAGAAGACCTTTGTTAAACTTAACCCCCAACTTCGCCATTTCGTCGAATCCATCTTGCCATTGACTGTAGCAGTAGTATATGTCGTGTATTTTTGGAGCAACAAGCTCGTCTACACCTTCAATCAACTTGAAAACAAGTTGACTTTTCCCACAAGAAGTAGGTCCAGCTATGATCATTGTGAAGGGGCTTTGTAGACGTGGGTCAAAAATGATCTCCTTTTCCTTGTGATCCATGTTGGACGATATCTTAAACCAAAGTGACCAAAGGAGCAACCTCGTCCTCTTTTAAACCAGTAGAACCCTTGTTTAAACCTTCCACGTAAAGAGCTACATCAGAAAGTCCCATGTTGTATAGACTGGCTATTAGGCAGCTTGGATGAGATATTTCTCTATATTTCCAAACCATCAGAACTTCGAATACAGGATTTGTGACACCTTTTTTCCCTGGAACAGGGGTGGATATCAGGTTAAGCTCGTGGTCGCTCAATCCAAGTTGAGTTCCCAGTTTCCTCCAGTCAAGCATTTCGAACTTGTCTGCCAGGTTGACGAACAAAGTATCAACTTTCCACTGTTCTGGAGGAATTTCACAATGGTCCACTACGTTGTAATATCCCATGTACCATCTACAATAATCAGTTAGATCGTAACGACCTATGTCACTTAATGCATGTCTCAATACCATCCACTTGCAACGCACGTTCTTTCTGCTCCATGAAATAAGCATTTCTCTCCCCATAGAACGAAGAGACGGTATTTTTTCCATGTAATCCATTAAACTTAGTCTAAGTCCTAAGTAAACCCCTAATCGAGGGTAGTCTTTTTCAGATATTTTTTCACTGACCTTGAATAACAACTCGTCCGAAAGGTGAAACTCCATAGCGTCCAAATAAAAGGTGTTGAGCAAGTAAGGTAGGCAGGTAGGAAGGCAGGTAGGTTATGACAGGCTAGAAAGCATACAGTTGACTTATATAGGGTAGGGTAGGGTAGGGTAGGGTAGGGTAGGGTAGGGTAGGGTAGGGTAGGGTAGGGTAGGTGGGTAGGTGGTTTAGGTGGGTGGGTGGGTGGGTTAGGTGGGTTATTTTGGGCGGCCAGCCCGGGCCAATAAGCCCCAAACCCCCCATACTTGAGGGGTGCCCCCACCCCCCCACCCCATAGTTTTTTAAACCTAAACCCACCCTTTCCTACCCTACCCTACCCTACCCTACCCTACCCTACCCTATATTATCCTACCCTATTCTATCCTATTCTATATATCTCTCCCATTCCCTTCCCCCTGTTTAGGTAAGCATGTTACATCGTTCTTCGTTCGTTTAAATTTGTTATGACGTTGAGTGTAAAGCGAGCTGATTGTGGTGAAAACAGTGAGTAAGGGAGATAAGCTGGGTGCACCACATAGCCAGATAAAACCAAACTTTTTCTTTCTCCTCTACACTGAAACGATCCAGGGACGATGATGGGATGTGAAATATGGGGCAGGAGGAAAACAAAGTTTTGGTTTCTAAGCACTCAGCTAGAAGTTCCAAAATAGACATGAAGAAATGAAGACGCTGGTTAAGTAGGCGGGGATTTTCTTTGGCGTGATGCTCTTCTGCCGCTTTCAATGCTTCCAAATGGAAGGGGTTTTTCAGTGGGCCCTTTCCCTTTCTTCCATGCTTCAGGGCATAACCCAAGGTTTCCACCGCTGAAAATTTCGACAAGTTATGACTCAAAACCATTTTCCTCAAGGTTTTTCTGTCTTTGGATGTAAAACTTGATTGCACTAAAGAAAAAACTAAGTATAATTTTTTCCGGTGAAGAACACATTCTTTCAAGTATTTGCACACGTACCTAAAACAAATTGAAGAGCAACATATAATTTCATTTCTTTCCCTCACGTATGTCAGAACTTGAGTGTCGTCGGGGTGACGTTGTTCTAATACACGCTGCAGGGAGTAACGCGACATAGTAGGTCGAAGGTTGTCGTGTCAAATAACGATGGTTTAGTCCCCGTTTAACCTTTATAGGAAACCTGTCAGTCTTTCCTTATCGCACTTTCCTGAAATGATTTATTGCTCAAGGACGAAACAAACGTCAGGGTCAGTGCCTGAGCGTTCTGAAAAGAGGGGAAAACATGTGGAAGGGTGGGTTTGGCCCAGGGGCCTTACCCGGAGGATCATCGTTTATTTTTATTCAGTTTTATTAGGAGGACCAAAAATTAGATACGGGGTAGGCTGTTACCACCTTCAGCTGACCTTTTTCATGGGAGGTAGTTATTTCAGTTATAACTCTCACAACATGACAGCATCCATGGTAATTGTGTCCAATTTCTGTCCTGAATCCTCTTTCATAGAAAATTTTTGAACCTAAAGAGTGTGTAATTTTGTCTGGGTGAAGTAAAGTGGCTTTAATTAAAGCCTTCACCATAGTAGAATCGATGAAAACTGAATTACCAGGCCCTCCCCCCAAAGGTTGATCCCTTAGAAAAAAGGGTTTTTGTCTGTCTGAAATGAATTTCTTTGAACTTCCAGAGGAAATGGAATGTCTAGACATCAAGTGTACCATGGCACCATGTCCCAAAAGAACACCTGAAAAAAAACTTTCCCCATTTTCTGAGATAAGTTTTTTCACAGAGGGTCCACCAGGAACCAATGCAGTGGTTTGGTTGTGCAGAAAGCATTGTTTGAAGTTACAGTTAGGAGGGATGTAAAGATCCCTGTTCAAATTTTCAGGACAGAATTTCCACACAGCCCACACCTTACCTTCTTCTACGCCCCTCCTGATGTCTGAAATAAACACCTCCTGACGCCTTTTGTGACCTACGGTCAAAGACAAAGGCAAAGGACAAAAGTTAGCCATGTCTGCTTGAGAGAAGCTAGTTCTGATAAATGACGAATGGTCTGCGTTAATTACAGAATGGTAACAACAAGATTCGTTTTACAAGCCTCACTCTGAACGTTGACTGAACGTTATCACGTTTTTTATTTGAGTTAAGCTTTTTACTTTTTTCCAAAACAACACTGACTAAGTGTAAAACATACTATGAATGGAAAAGCACGGTTATCTACGACTCATGGACGTGGTTGTACGTTATCTGAACGACAAGGGAACGTCCCAGCATCGTATCAGGATAGTTACTATAAAGTAGACTTGAGCTGCTCGATCTTCATCAAACCTTTTCTGACGTTTGTCTGCTGTTCGCCGTCCTGCTCCTGCACCTTCCAGCCCTGCCACCCTTTCATCTTCAAGGAGAACAATGCCTGGTCGCATGAAGACGGGACTTAGTGTCAGGAGAGGAGGAGCTAAAAAACTGGCTCCACTAACTTTTACTACTTCTAAACAGACAGAGGAAAAGGCGTCGGGCATCGCCCCTCCTCCTACCTCTCCAGCCTCACCTGATAAACCACCTGCAACTCCTGCTCGGCTTCCAACTGAAGTGCCTGATGCAGGAGAACAGGAAGCCGCTCTTGCAGCTCTTCATGGCGAAATCACTGATTTCCTGGATCGCGTCCGGGATCGCTCTCCTCAGGAAGCTGGCGACGGCGATTTTGACATCAGGGAATACATCAATCCCCCGGCACCTTTGAACTACCAACCCCCCACTGAAGCACCTACGTCCGCCTCTTACTCACCCGTGACTCCGGAGGAACCTTCTCCCCAGGTCAGTCCAATAAAGGTTATAGACCTTACAACCTCATCACCGGCAGTTAAACCCATAGAAGTGGTGGACTTAACACAAGGGACACCTTCACCTGCTCACCGCGGGGGGTATTCGCAGGTAGAGGTTATAGATTTAACCGGCCCTTCTCCTCTGTACTCTCTCCCGGTTCCGGTAGAGGAGCTGCTTCTTAAAAGCCCGCCGGAAAAAAGAAACTGTTCCAGTGAGAGAGAAGGGGAGCCTAAGAAAAAAAGACAGAAGCGCGCCTACCACAAGAAAACCCCTGTCTCTACCCCTGCTTCAGTTTCCTCAGCGACTTCATCCTATGGTGCCGAGCCAATTGGTTCTGTCCCAGGTGTTCCTTCTCCTAAAGACAAGTCACACAGGCAAAAGTTTGGGGAGGGCACTGCCCCCAGTTCTTCCAGCAAGCTTGTGGGCTTTAGGTTAGTGCCTTTGGTGGTAAAAAAGTGGCCTGCTCGATTTGGTTTCCAAGAAAAGTCACCTGCCCCCAACCAAGTTTTTTATCCGGAAGGGGATAACAACGCCTGCATAGAAATATACAGGGAACCTAGCATCAGGGGAGTATGCTTGAGAACCTACCTGGACAAACCTTACGAGCGGTGCTTAAACCTAGAGGCGCGTGAATTCAGGAACTTAGTGGACCAGATAGAGTGCATCCTAGGAAAGTACAAGGAGTTACACCGCCTAGCTGCCCTTGGAGAGAGGAAGGTGGATAATCTTTTGTTGTCCTTGAACCAAGACTGCACCGACCCCAGTGGAGGCCGGGCTATGGTCCTGGTAAACTTGTACAAGGGAACTCCTAAAGTTCACATAGGAACAACCAGCTACGTGGAGGAAATGAATGCCTCGGTGTCTTCCAGCTTCAGAATGCCCCCCTCAGCCACACACTGCGGACACACTGTGTCCCCCTTCATTCTGGAGGACATAAAATCACGAGTTGGTCCCTTCCTAGACGAAACGACCGATTTCTACTCTGGGTAAGTGGTCAACTTTGTATAGTGTCTGGTCAACAGCTCCTTGTTCAGTGCTTTTACATTATCATGTATATCAGCTAATTTGTAGTTAGATTTAGATGTACTCCGTTTTTAGTCAACATAGCCCAGCGTAGGTTTAAGTTCCATATGTACTCCATGTATACTTAGGTTAGGTTTTAGTTATAAGTTTGTATATAGAACATAAAGTGAAACAAGAAAAAGAAACCTTAAAAAAAAAAATGCCGCCCAAAAAGGTAAAACAACTTTACACCGTCAACTGTCCAATGTGTAACACCCCTAGACCTCCACGTTTGGTTACTGTAGAAAACAGTGGAAAAACTTTATGTAACTCAGATTCTTGTAGAAGAGAAACTTTTTCCGACAGCTTAGAACTTCCAAAAGAAATAGAAAAAAATTCTTTGCATAAAAGCAGTTACCGTGACAACTTCAAGTCCATAGCTTCAGGTTTGGCTGTGCTTGGTAAGCTTCAGTCCATTTTCAACGTCAGAATGACAAGTTTCAACAAAGACTTGGGAGCCAAACAGGTAATAGAGGCGCTTACCTCTATTCATAGAAATCAAGTTATGGCTTACAAAGTGGCTGTCTCTTTTGGAAGGTTGTTGTCTTCCTCTAAGGAGGAAGAAGAAGAAGAGAAAGTCATGTACTTTCATGCTTCTGCCAACAACTCGTCTTTGTTCTATGACAGTGAAAGTCATAGAGACCCTTACATTTTTATAAGGGACGACAAAGACTTTGCAGAGTGTTTAGATTTAATAGAAAACAACATTAAAGAAGACACTCAAAGACCCTCTACTAAATGGAGTGTAATAGGCAACGTGAACGCCAACATCACACTGATAAGGGCTACGGGAGGAGAATATCTTTTAGGTAAAATGAAAACTGTTCCACCAGGTTTAAGACAAAGAGGAATGCAACACTTTCACAGAGACCCTAAAACCAAAAGGGCGTACAAGGACAACTTGTGTTTCTTTAGATGTCTGTCTTTCTTCCTGTATGAATCTTTAGAAAAAACTCAAGAGCTTTTCCTTGAAGCCTATCCAGGGGTGAACAAGGAGACTTTTGAGGGTGTTATCATAAGAGATTTAGACAGGTTAGAAAAAATGTTTGAAGTTAACATAAGAATCTTTTACCTTCCCTCTTTTGGTAAAAGAAAGGGGCGACCTAAAATTATAAGGTCAAACATGTGTTCATCCAAAAAAATCATGAACTTGAACTTACACAGAAACCATGTAAGTTTAATAACTAACATGGGACTGTATGGTAAAATGTACCCCTGTGAAAAGTGTCATAAAGTTTTCACTCGTAGCTTCCTTTTGAAACAACACAATGGGGTGAAAAAAGATTGCACCAAAGTCAGCTTCAGGTACAAAGGTGGAGCATACAATCCATCCAAAACAGTTTTTCAAGTTTTAGAGGAACTGGGAATAGTTTGTTCACCTGAGAAAAAAATATACCCCTATAAAATTGTTTTTGACTTTGAAAGCTATTTCGTCCAACCTGAAAATTCGTCCCCAGAAAATGCTAACACTGTGATAGAAAAAACTCACATACCCCTTTCTGCCAGTGTAGCTTCTGATTTTCCTGGGCATACAGAACCAGTGTGTTTTGTCAGAAATTCCAACAGGGACGACGATCCTTTGGTTAAAAATGTGTTGGAACACATAAACAACTTGGGGCAGTTGATAGGAGAACAGGTGAAAGAGAATTTTAGAGATGTTTTAGACGAACTAGACTCTCTAGAAGAAAAACAAAAGGAACTAGAACATAAAGCTAGCAAAGTTTTTCCAGCAAAGAACAAAAAAAATCCCAAAAAAAAAATCTCCCATGTTCTTGAAGTGAAGGAAAAACTTCTTACCTACATAGAAAGAGTCCCTGTTCTAGGTTTCAACTCTGGAAAGTATGACATTAATTTGATAAAAAAGGAATTTCATTCTTTTTTTATAGACACAGACAAAACAGAAATGAAAACCATAAAAAAATGCAACAAGTACATAGCAGTGTACACAGACCATCTTCTTTTCCTTGACATGTTTAACTATTTGGCACCAGGTTATTCCTACGCAAACTACCTGAAAGCCTTTCTAAAAGGGAAAGCTGAAAAAGGTTTTTTTCCCTACGAGTGGATGGACAACATAAGAAAACTGAACAACAAAGCTCTTCCTCCACGCCACTGCTTCTACAGTTCTTTGTCGGGTGGTGGAATAAGCAAAGAAGATTATCTTGAATGTAAAAAGGTCTGGAAAGAAAACAAAATGAAAACTATGAAGGACTACTTGATATATTACAACAACCTGGATGTTAAACCCTTTGTTTTAGCCATAAACGAGCACACAAAATTTTTTATAGATCGTGGGGTAGACATGTTCAAAGACGGTTTAACTTTGCCAGGTTTAACCTTGAAGTTTCTTTTCAACAACACTGCACCTAATGCCACTCCTTACATTCTTTTTGGTGAGAAAGAAAAGGATGTTCACTCCTTGCTCAGACGCAACTTAGTAGGGGGTCCCTCTATTATTTTTCACAGACATCACAAAAGTGGAGAAACAAGAATAAGACAAAAAAAATACGGGTCACAAAGCAAAGTATGCAGACACATAGTAGGGGTAGATGCTAACAGCTTGTACCTCAAGTGCATGGGTGAAGAGCACTGCACAGGTTATTATGTGGTGCGCAGGAAAGAAAACGATTTTCAAGCTGTTTGCAGTCAACAAATTAGCTACTCAGCCACAGAATGGTTGCGATACAAAACTGTGACAGACAAAGTCAAGATATTACACCAATACAACTACGGGGAAGTAGTATTGGGTTCAAGGAAAATAAAAGTGGACGGTTATAATCCAGCTTAAAAAAAAGTATACCAGTTTCACGGGTGCTACTGGCATGGTCACATATGTCACCTCACTAAATCAGTTTTAAAAGACCCCAATGGAAAGGCATGGTTAGAAGAAAAAAACCAAAATACCATTTTGACTACCCTATATCTTCAATCGTTAGGTTACCAAGTAGAGGAAAAGTATGAGTGTATGTGGTTGAAAGAAAAAACTGAAAACTTGTGCAGAGAAACAAAAAGTGAATGGGAAATTAAAAGACCGTTGTGCCAAGGCAGAAAAAGTCAGGATGAAATACTGAGAGGGGTTTCTAAAGGAACAACTTTTGGACTTATCCAGGTAGACATAGAAACACCTGAATACTTGAAAGAAAAATTCAGTGAAATGACACCTATTTTCAAAAACTGTTTAGTAGGAAAAAAAGACGTAGGTGAACATATGAAACGTTACCTGGAAGCAGCAGGTAAGCTAAAACAACCGCAACGCCAACTTATAGGCAGCTACCACGCAGAGGGAATTTTGTTGGGAACTCCTCTCTTGAAGTGGTACCTGGAGAAAGGTTTGGTAGTTACGACAGTACACCTTCTCGTAGAATACACTCCAGAACAGACTTTTTTACCCTTCATGGACGAAGTAACCAAAGCTAGGAGGAAGGGCGACGAAAACATAGACTGTAAGATTTTGTCAGATCTGTACAAACTTTTGGGAAATGGTTCATACGGAAAAACCATATGCAACAAACAAAACTTTGTTCAAACAAAGTATCTTCACCCCTCTAAGGCAAGACGTTTGGCCATGCACTGGTCAGTGCAAGATGTGCAAGACATAAGTGACAACACGGTAGAACTGTCCTGTTTGCCCACCTCCATCACCTACGACCTCCCAGTTCAAATAGGGTTCATGGTATACCAATATGCCAAACTTAAAATGTTGGCTTTCTATTACGACTTTCTCCTTGAATACATAGACGAGAAAGATTTTGAAATGTGTGAAATGGACACTGACAGTTTTTACTTTGCTTTAAGTGCAGAGAAAATAGAAGACGTAATTATTCCTGAAAAACGTGAAGCTTTCTTCAGAGAACGTCACAAATGGTTGCCCTCTGAATCATGTGACAACAGTCACCACAGAGAGACCTATGTTCAGACCAAAGTTTTGGGTGAGCTGTGGCTGCCTCAACCATGCTGTAAGAGCCGTCTGGCGTTTGACAAGAGAACCCCCGGGTTATTCAAAGTGGAGTGGGAAGGTGATGAAATGACTGCCTTGAACTCCAAATGTTACATAGGCACAGGAGTAAATGTGCCCGTTAAAATGAGTTGCAAAGGTGTAATTCAAAAACAAAACCCCCTGACCACTGACAAGTACAAAGAAGTACTGGACAGTGAAAATGTTGTCACGGTAGTCAACAAAGGATTTAAAGTAGTTAACCACAGCGTTACGACTTACTCTCAAAGGAAACAAGGTCTAACCTATCAGTACATAAAGAGACAAGTATGTGAAGACGGTGTAAGCACCCTACCCCTTTCTATATAAAAAATGGTTTCTTTTTCTAGTTTCACTTCCAGTTGTACATTTCGTTGAAAGAAAAAAATTTTAAACAAATTGTTCAAATGAACAAATTTCCTTCATAGAAAACAGTGTTAAAATGGAAAATGTTCATTTGAACAATTGTTCAAACGAACATTTGTTCAAATGAACATTTTTCCCCATAGAAAACAGTGTTAAAATGGAAAATGTTCATTTGAACAATTGTTCAAACGAACATTTGTTCAAATGAACATTTTTTCCCATAGAAACAGTGTTAAAATGGGAAATGTTCATTTGAACAATTGTTCAAACGAACATTTGTTCAAATAAACATTTTTTTCCATAGAAAACAGTGTTAAACTGGAAAATGTTCATTTAAACAATTGTTCAAACGAACATTTGTTCAAATGAACATTTTTTTCCATAGAAAACAGTGTTAAACTGGAAAATATTTTTTGTTCAAATGAACATTTTTCAAATAAAAAACAAAGGTAAAAAAAATGTGTACTGTATCATGAAAAAAACTAATAAAAAGTAAGAAAAGTGAACTGTATCACCCAAAAAATAAAAAAAAACTTTTCACAAAAGTGAACGCTGTACATGTTCACGACAAAAAAATAAAAAATCCGGCGCTGAAGAAATTAAGTTGGAACAGAAAAAAAAGTGGTACCAGATTTCTTAACTCATAGCGTCACGTTCACCAGATTATTAGTATCTGGTTAGATTTAAGCAACCATTTTAACATGGAAAGTTTAGAAGCTATGCTTGTGGAGCAAACCACAGAAACTCCACCTTATGACTATTACATGCGTCCAGTTTTACAAAGTGTTGCTTCATATAATCAAGCTTCTTCTATAACACCTGACAATGATATAAGTTCTGTAGCATGTGGATGTTCAGAGAATTTCTTTTGGGAAATAATACCTGCAGAAAACATTGGTTATTTTAGAGGAGCTGAACCAGACACTGTTGACCACTGTATAACTAGTGTTAAAATGTACAAATATTTCTCTTCAGCTTTTTGGGACGCCTACAGAAACTGCATGTACTATTGTCGAGTGAAAAAAGTTAACTTGATAATGCATGATTGGTGTATAGGAGTATATCAATTGCACACTGAACCTGGCTGCCCAAGACACTACACAAGGTACACTTTAGGAAGTGTAAGAAAGTTTGCTCTTACTCTCCAAGAGTTAGAATGTAATCCCATAGTAGGAGTGTTTTGTCAGTGTAATTGTAAACTGGAAGTATCTGCTATTGCTAAAACTATTTGTTTCACATGTCTGCAGGTCTCACTGGAACTTCATGCCTTAAGTATACCTGGAGTGAAAAATCATTTCTCCTTTGAGGTAAACTTTAAGGATAATATTTTATCTGGTCTTTTACCTGGACCCAAAAACAGTCAAACTTACTTCCTGGCCCAGGCTTTGTTCGAGCATGCTATATCTAACATAGCCAAACTTAACAGTTATTGTTTCCACAACACATGGAAAACTAGTCTCACTGGCCAAAGCTGGTATCAAGCAAGTAAATTCACACACAACAAATGTTTTTGTAGTATATGTGCACGCCCCGGAAATGGAAAATCTGTCTTCATCTGTAAATATTGTGTCTAATAAAAAAATATAATCTGTTATGTGAAATAAATGAGTTGTGTTTTATTTTAATGCATGAAATGAAGAGACATAACAAAATGAGTCATAAGTATTGCGTAAATCCATAAAAGTATTGCATCAGAACATTGTGTAAATTCTTACAAGCATTGCGCAATGCACCCTCATACGTAGGTCATACGTTTTTGCAAGTAGGTTAGTAGGTCACTTCCGGTTTGCAAGTAGGTCAGCTCTAGGTATTGCACAATTCTTTTAATTTATGCATCTAGGTCAGGTCACTAGGTCAAATGGAATCCAGCTCTCTGATTGGTCGAAAAAACTAGGTCATGACCTTATGACGTCACTTCCTGTCAAATCCAGCCCTCTGATTGGCTGAAACTAGGTCACTTCCGGTCTACCAGTAGGTCATGACCTAGTTAGTAGCTAATCCATTGCGCTCAGTTTGCATGTATATACTACTTTTAAGACAACATATTTTCAACCATTTAACATGTCTTAAGTAAGTGTGTTTCATAAGTAGTTGTTGTAAATATCCTGTTGACTTGTGGTAAAAAGAATTCTTATGAGAACCTGTTATGAAACACACTTCTATTAAAGTTGATGATAAATATTTAAGATATTATAAAGTTTTCTGATGTGGCAACTTTGCATATTTTGCTGGGGGACCATCTTATTGGGCCTCTTGCGCTAGGAAACCCCCCGGGAATTCCATGTGTGATGTTATTGTACCTCTCGTTATCAGAAAAGTTGTTACAGTTGTTGTAAAAGCTGCTAACTTTTTCTGATACATTCATTTGGTCCCCCAATTGATTTAGCTGTTTAATACATCCCCCCCATTGGCCCTTGCTATTAATCACAGTCTGCGGGTTGTCCACAGCAGTCAGATTTATTTTGTCCACATTTACATATTACAGGATGTCTACAAAATTCAATTTTTCGAGAGACCATTGCTCTGAAGTCTAAACAGAACTGATTGTCCAGATGCTATTGTTACATAGTGTCCACAAAACACAATTTGTCCACAGACTACTGCTCCACAGTGTAGACAATCATAATTTGTCCACACTGAATCTCAACAAAGTGGCAAAAAATCACAGAAAATCTATACTATTATATTAAACTATCTTCACAAAACCTGACACTATAGAGTGTCACAAAGCATAATCTGAAATATAAAAGATCCATTTTGTACACACAAAGATATTACATAATGTGTGTCCAGCGATTATTGTACTGCAATATGCAGACAAAGAGACACACAATATTACAGCCCAATCACCCAACCATTATCATAATAATTATGTCCACACACGACTGCTACAAGGAGTCCACAAAACATGATGTGTCCAGACACTACTGCTACAAATTGTCCTAAAAACACAATCTAGAAATAGGTTGGGGAGGCCAGAAATAGGTTGTAGAGACATGGGTCATGTGGCGTGCGAAAGTCGGTACCCGTCTGGCATTAAAATGTACATGCCAATCACTGTACCCAGCCAACACGGTGCCAAACTCTCGTCGTGCTACTCATTCCCGAAATGTACAACGGTTATCTAATACATGGGACCGGTCACTTTCTCCCGGAAAAATACACAGATCGTCCGAAGTGATTGCTATAGCCCATATAGGTGAGAGAGTGGGGAGATCCGCAATGGGTTGGAGAGAATGGGTGGGGGAGGCTGGGGATTGGTTGAGTAGGTTGTGGTTGGGTTGGGGAGGCTGGGGATTGGTTTAACCCATTGAGGGCTAGCATCGACTATAGTTGTCACCATGGTAGGCCTAGCATTGACTATAGTTGACAACATGTTAGGCCTAGCATCCACTAAAGTCGACGCCCATTATATAGGATTTGTATAGGAATTAAAAATAGGTTCCTCCTCTAGGAATCATACTTTTTTCAAAGGCCATCTCCACGGCCAGGGCAACCATTTTTGCTCTACCCTTAAAGGGTTAAAGAGGCAATGCTATGTCCCTAACCACTCATAACTATCCTTTAGTGAATATAATCGTGAACAACACAGTACACTCTAATTGAACGACAGATACACACAGTAGGAGGTATGCCAAAACAAAGCTGGCCACCTGCAGGGTATGGGAGCACACATAAGAAATTGGCTGTTTGGGGAAGAAGCAGGATGTTATGTCATTGACAGTAGAGGTGCTAAGCATTGTGGGGTATAGGTACAAGCTGTCAATACACTTAGTATGTTATGAATACACATTAAATCAAAACATTAGTGCAACTCAACCATTAGTAATCACCCAAAAAAGTATGCATGATATCAATGAATATTTCATCTGCATTATCTATAGAATAAGAGCTATCCTAAAATTGAAGAATTAACTAAATATTCCAAATGAAAACAAAGACAACATTGCGTTTAAGTAGTGGGGGAGAGTACATAATTGTAAATACTGAATGTTCTAGTTTCTTTGGTTGTTCGGATTTATAACTAATCGTATGACTTTTTAGACCCTGGATTATGACCATTAGGATTTCCTATCGTACACGACACACCACACTTTCATTTAACTCCAGTCAGGCTTATAAATGTGCATAATTCATATATGAATAGACCCTGGGAATAGATACTGTGTGCAAAATTTCATTAGATTAGTTCAATAATCCATGTAACAGTGTCTGTATACGAGATGTCTTATACTGTAGACTGTGAGTGTTACGTCTCTCCATTAAATGTGTACTATATACATGACCTGAAGGTATAGAACACCAGTCTTCAGCTTAGCCTTAATCTAGTCCCCTTACAGTTACCCTAGCCCCCCCCATGCAGCCCTATCCAGTAATAAGGTGCACCTCCTGATGAGTGTCACTGCCTTTGATGTGCCAGTGTCAAAATAACACAAAGGTGGATGACAGGGGGCGGGTGTCAGTCTGTACTCTCCCTGTGTGTGAGGATATCTCTCTTATATAAGAGCATCTCCCTATGACATGGCAAAACTATATAAGGACCGAATCGCAGAAACCACAAGAAAGGGTTTGATACACATTAGGGCCACCACTAAAAATTGAAAATAAAGTTTCTCCTCACTAATCACTGAAAAATAAAAGACGATGTGGGCCGTTTTCTCATTATTTTTTTCCTAGCTTAGCAGTATTGAGATTAAGATGCCATTTCAAATTTTCAGATCCTATTAATTCCCATTTTTAAGGTCATGGACAGAAAAATAAGTAAGGGAAAAAGAACTTATTTCTAGTCCACTGCATTAGTAAAACTAACAGCTTTAGCGTGCCTATACTTTTTTTCAAATTATTGTTTCAGGACAAAAGTTTTTATTCTTTTAAAATCTGAAATCATTCATTTTTACCAGATGCAGGTGGTGATCATAAATGAGAAAACTGATATATTTTTGAGTGGTCTGGTACTTACATGTTAATGTCATCATTTCTATGACATTTCTTTATTGTTTAAGTCCATAGAATTCAATGCTACTTTCATTTGGGGTGATATCACGCATATCATATTGTTATATCATGCAAATGGTGAAGGGCATATATATGCATTTTGTACAATGCATATACTCTAGAATATACATATAGCATTTCAAAAATCCGTTCATTGGTAGGACTTTCATCCTCTGAGCGAATACATACATTTAAGCTAGTAGCCCTAGCCCCCTCCCCCACCTCCACCCACCTCAGGGACATGCCTTTCCTGTCGGTGACATAACATGGCAAGGAGTGAGAGGCGGCCTGGAGCTTAATTCAAAAGATCCTGGGATCACGACCCCAGCGATCTTAGGAATAAATCAGCCTTATCCTATTAAGCGATCTTAAGAGTTGACTGGGTTCACATATCCTAGCCAGCACTAAGATCACATCGATCTTAGCCTCAGCCCTCCTACACTATTCCAAGAAGTACTGACTAGGCACAGGGGTAAGAGTCCCAAAATAAAGGAATAGCTGTGGAGTCACTCTTCTTCACAAGAGTGCTTATACCATCGTTCCCCGTCCCCATATGGGCTAACAAAAGAGCACAGGGTGCAGTTGACCCCCATACAGTATTCAAGAGTTGTTCCCATGAATGTATGATTTATGCTTGCCTATTAGAAGCATTGTGCCCTCCCCCCAGGACAAAGAGAGAGAAGGGAAGAATTACCTTACAGTGCACTTAACGCATGAGTAGCCCTAAGAGCCCTCAAGGACACTCAGCAAACGTCCTCCCTCCCCTCTTTATGTATGCAGCAGGCTATTCACTCTTTCAATCAGGAGTGTTCCCTGTAAGTGCTCTTGTACCCTGGTGAAACCACTATGCATTTCTTTAACTAAGATCGCAGTGATCTTAGTGGTGGAAATGGAATAGTGAAGTGATCCCAGGACTAGCTATTCTGGACAGGCCTGCAACCACTGCATTACATAGGGTAGACCAGCTAGGTCTTATGATATGTGCCTACACTTAGATCGCTGGGGTTGGGATCCCAGGATCTTTTGAATTAAGCTCCTGGTATGGGTCTGTACCCAACCCACAGTAGTCGGTGTGTATTGTGCAGTCACTTGGGGGACTCCATATATACACAGACAAGGGTAATAAACATAGACCTACATGATTTTAAACAAAGATGAATAGGTAAAATATCGTGTCATGACCTCTTTAAGTAGGGCAGGAATGGTTTGGAGAGGCTGGAAATAGTTTGGGCAGACCAGGAATGGTTTGGACAGGCCAGGAATTGCATGAATTGTCAGACTGTGCCACTCTATTTACAGTACATTGCTTTTATTTTTAGAAAACAGTAGGAGCTGCTGTTAGTACAAAACCAATGACTGTACAGTAGGTTGCCCTGTACGCAGTACAATGGTCTTTACTGCCTATTTACAATTCGGGCTGAGAGTTTGGAGAAGCCAGGACGGACAGGATACTGGGAGAGAATGGGAAGGCTGCAGAAGGGTTGGGGCCCAGGTCAGGAAAGGGTTGGGGAGGCTGGAAATGGATTTGCCAGGCCAGCAATTAACCCTTAGGGGCCCAAGCGGTCTTAAATGTGCTGTTTTAGGCTTAAATGCATGTATATTGAAAGCTATTATCATCCAGATATTTCTACGAGTCCAATCTGCAAAGTTAGACCCTCTTAAGAATGGCCATAACCTCCCAATTAGGATGCAACCATCCATTTCACCCAATCCCCAACATATCAGGCACAGAGAGTCAAAACCTGAAAACTTGCAGCCGTCTTATGTGATTCATTAGACGGCAACCCTCCAGGGAACTAAGATCTTACAGGATACCAAGAGTGATGCTGGATCATATACACCCAATTTTCCATACTCCCATTAAATTTTACAGGAATGTTCATATCCATGAAGATAATTCATGATTTGTTACTATGCATTGTTACTAACACATTTTGTTTCCTGAGTAGCAGTATAGATGCAGGCGGAATCAGCTTTGAAAGATCATAAGGTCTCAGGGTTGCAGGGATTATGGATATATAGCACAAGAGAGACCAAGTACTACCAAATGACAACAAATGTTTCAGTTACTATGGTTACCAGACTTGACCAGAAATCCCTGAATTTCTGTTACTCTATGGGATTTGCGTGCAAATCCTGCTTTATGGGGTAGAAGGGGTTAACTGAATCTTCAATTAGTTAAGAGTATGAATTAAAAAAATGCAGAGCCCATTTCAAAAGAGATGATCAAAATAACACATGGCCTTATCAACAAAGTGATACAATTGTGAAATAATATAAAATCTTCAAATAATTCTTAACATGAAAGGGTTATCTGGGGCAGTTGGGAATGGACTGGGGATGGGTTGGGGAAACCGGGAATGGGTTAGGTAGGCTGAGAATGGGTTGGGGAGGCTGGGGATGGATTGAGGAGGCTAGGGATGGAATGGGGAGGCTGGGAACGGAACCTGGCCTATTACAATTGTTTAAACTCATTCCAAAGCTCAGTTTACATGGCTCATTGCCCAACCTTTTAGCTTATTATTGACCTTTCTAGCTCAATTCTGGCCAACCTAACTCATTTCCAACCCTTTTAGATCATTTCTGACTTACCTGGCTCCTTCCCTACCTACTTGGCTCAATTCCCACCCTTTTAGCTCATTCCCAGTCTACCTGCTTTATTCTGGAGCTGCCTGGCTGATTTCCGATCTCCCTGATTCACTCCCTGACCTACCTGGCTCATTCCCAACATTTTAAGTCCAATTCCAGTCTATTTGGCTAATGTTGGACCCTTTTCAGCTCATTTCTGCCCTACCTAGTTCATTAGCTCCCTCCCTGGCTCATTCTCGACCTATTTGGCTCATTCTTAGGCCTATCAGTTCGTTCCAACCTAGCTGGCTCATTCTCAATCTTTTTAGCTTATTTCCGACCTTCCAGGCTCATTTCCTATACTTTAAGCTCAATTTCCAGTCTACTTGGATCATTCCGGACCTACCTGGCTCATTTCCAGCTTTTCCCCCCACTTATTTCAAGTCTATTTAGCTAGTTTCAGACCCTTTTATGGCATTTCGACCTACCTAACTCATTCTCAACATCCACACTATCAAGGCCCATTTGCGACTATTCAGCTTATTTCCGACCTACCTGGCCCATTTCCGACCTTTTAATCATTCCCCGATGTAGCTGACTCATTCCCGACCTAGCTGGCTCATTCATGACTTCTTAAGCTCATTTCTAACGAACCTGACTCATTTCCAGCACTTCTAACTTAGTTCTGCACTGAAAACATGGAAGATCCGAAACTAGTCAGAGGTGACCACTTTAGGTGCTCAAGTTGACGACACCTAAAACTACAACTTTAGGTATTCAAAATGACGACTTTAGGTCATCATCAGTATTGTCATCCTGATGACTCAGGTCATCAGGATGACGACCTTAAGTTGTCATTTTGACTACCTAAAGTTGTAGTTTTAGGTGTCGTCAACTTAACAACCTAAAGTGGTCACCGCTGACTAGTTTTGGATCTTCCATGTTTTCAGTGTGATCTACCTTTCTCATTCCTGATCTGTCTGGCTCATTCCTAGTCATTTTAGCTGATTTCTGACCTACTGGCTAATTCTTGCTTTCTTTTCAGCTTATTTTTGATCTACCTGGGCCATTTCAATCTATTACTTGAATTACTATAGATAATGCCTAATCAGTAGAGCCCACTCTACCGCCTACCTGCTGCCACCCTTAGTGCGCCACAACCACTGGCAGCTGCCGACAGCTATGTAAAAGTGATAGTAAAGTAGCCCTTGCCTACCAAAACATTACATGTACCACAGCCCGCTACTATGGGATAAAGGGGATTGGGGGGGGGGTGGGAGAGAGAGAATTATGTTGATCAGAGCCAATATCACATGTCAGGTCTCTTCTTAGAAGTGAACGTATTTCAGTTTTATGATAACCTGTAAAAAACTAAGTCCATTTTGTGTTCAAAAATGCTTATAAATTAGTAAAAAATGACATAAATTTCCTTTATGAAACACTAAAAGTGCTGTCAGAAGTGATTATTACAACATCTAGACTTGTAGTGAAAACTTGTGGTAAATCATTATGAAACACATAGCTTTTCCACTGTTATAAGACAATGGATGATATTTAAGACATGTCGCCTCACCACGAGTTTTACATATAACCACAAGTCTTTATGAAACACACTCAATTTAAGATATCCTAAAGTCCCCTTATGAAACACCCCTCAGGGGTCTTAGACATGGAATTCGAATCCAGAACAGTAAGGTTTCATCGGCTAAGGCTCGAAATAGCAGCTACCCAGCAAATTGTCGTGAGTCCTCGTCAACCTGTGTGAAGTGGCTCACACATGTCGCTAGATGGAACACAACGTCGTTATAGCACAAGATCACCAGGAATAGCAATTGCTATGCCACGTGAGTCTAACACACAGTGGCGAAAGATGACGGAATGAGTTATCACTCAAAAAGGAGTCACCATTGATGACCAATCATGATGACAGATGACAACAATTTGCTGGGTAGTGAAGGGTTTTACCTGAACACCCTTCACAAGCACAGCCACATGTGCTACTTCAATTCAGGGACAGATGAGCCTTCATAATCTTGGCTAAGTATTTTTCTGTTTCATTTCAAAATCTGGACTCAGCAGAGGGAACATTCACACTTTTAGCTGTAAAGGATGCCCCCTGCTATGTTTTCAGTAAAATGCAGACCCCTGGTAACAAGTTTTTCAGACAAAGACATTAATGATCCAATATCGTGTAAATCTATAACTGACAAGACGAAAGTAAAGACTAAAGTGAACATTTGTACTTATTTCACGCTATTAAGAAAGAAATCCCCCATAAAATCTTTTGTGAGAGGCATAAGGTTATTTTCTCTGTAGTTATTTGTCCAAAGATGTGTTATTTCTAGCAGGTAGTCTGCCGACAAATAGGTGCACCCTATGTGAATATAAAGCTATTTGGTCCAGTAGATTCTTAGAAAACTAATTTCTACTTTCTCCCATTTGTACCTGTGCGAGGAGTCCCCTACATAATATGGCGACTTTGTAACGGGTTGCATGCTTTTACCTAATATAGCTTTCTCTCCGTCCTCATGAACGGTTTACTACAAAGACTCTCGTTCTTAACATGAAATAAATGTACACATGCATACATGCATGTACATCTATATCATACTTATATGTTAACACCTGAACACCAGTGCTTTGCTTTGATTGTCCGTTCTTAATTTTACTGAACATATATAATATCTCATGGGTTACCAGAACATCCTGTTTATGGATTTGCCCCATATACGAACTTGCTTTATGAGGCAAGTGCAATCAATACTCACTAGGTTTACATACACAGTTTGCAGAAATAGTCATGTCAGCGCGACCAATGGGTCTCTTGGTCTACACATTCACTGTCTAGGGCTGAAAAGGAATAGGAAAAAAATCTAGTGTGCCCCTAAACTCTGTCCCAGAGCTGGACACAACACTATGACCTTTCTATATCAAATCCACAGAGACTCGGGCAGGCCTGGCAATGGCAATAATTGAATATAGACATAGCTCTCCAATATCGTGATAACGGACTGTTTACACAACCAGAAGGCGTCTATAAATAGTGGTGTTCTACCACAACAAGACGAACGTGTACCCATAGAGGACCATATAATACAATGTTGTATTTAATGTAAAGGAAGTTTAATGCCTCTGGAGGTTAATTCAAAAGATTCTGGGATGGGAACCTCAGCGATCTTAGGAATTGTTCTGCCTTATCCTATTAAGCGATCTTAAGATTATAATGCGTTCACTTTTCCTAGCCAGCACTAAGATCACATCGATCTTAGCCTCAGCCCTCCTACACTATTCCAAGAAGTACTGACTGGGCACAGGGGTAAGAGTCCGAAAATAAAGGAATAGCTGTGGAGTCACTCTTCTTCAAAACAGTGTTTATACCATCGTTCCCCATCCCCATATGGGCTAACAAAAGAACACAGGGTGCACTTGACCCCTTATAGTTGTAGAGGTCGGCGGAAAACGTCTTGGAGAAACCGGGAATCGAACCCGGGACCCTCCAACCTGCAGGCGGAAGCTCTATCGCTGAGCTACTTCCCCGTCTGACATTCTCTAACTTCCACCTACATCTGGATCGGTATAATACACAAGGGGGGCAGCTTATACCAGCTGACCAGCCCCTGAGGGCTGGTGCAACCGGAACGGGGCAGATGGCCTACCGCCATGGACTTACAGCCAGAGCTGGCCCCTACATAGTATTCAAGAGTTGTTCCCATGAATGTATGATTTATGCTTGCCTATTAGAAGCATTGTGTCCCACCCCCCCCAGGACAAAGAGAGAGAGAAGGTAAGAATTACCTTACAGTGCACTTAACGCATGAGTAGCCCTAAGAGCCCTCAAGGACACTCAGCAAACATCCTCCCTCCCCTAGATATGTATGCAGCAGGCTATTCACTCTTTCGATCAGGAGTGTTCCCTGTTAGTGCTCTTGTACTCAGGTTAAACCACTATGAAATTCTTTCACTAAGATCGCAGTGATATTAGTGGTGGAAATGGAATAGTGACTTGCTATTCCTGACAGGCCTGCAACCACTGCATTAGAAAGGGGAGACTGGCCAGGTCTTATGATATGTGTCTACACTAAGATCGCAGGGGTAGAAATCCCAGAATCTTTTGAATTAACCTCCAGTAATGCTGTGAAAATGATTTTAAAGGTACCACATTTTACCCCAGCCTTGCAGTTGGAAACAACAGCTAAAGAAAACTAGATGACAATTGATTATATATCATATCTACTAGTTTTTGGTAGTATATATATAAACATGCATGCATGTATACCCGGCATACCTATAACAGGAATTTATAGTACATGTGCCTCACAATATTATTAACAATAGGTTTATAGCCAAGCTAGCTTCTCTAATATGTCAATAACCACAATTGCCTTCTATATACCTTAGCATTCCCCTAGTAAATATAAGTCAATAGTGCACCAACGGTTATGGGTTAACTATATATGTATACCGGTAGTTACTATGCCTTGAACATTGATTCATCCATTTAGATAAGGTAGCAATGGGATTTTCACTAACAAAGGTATCCCTTGGAAGATTATGCAATGTCATCTAGGGATGATACAATGCCGTATTCTACATGGATGGACATTTCTGAGTCCACACCATAGGGCATTTGTCAGATATTAATGACAAACGAATTGTCCATAGGGATTATAAATTAATAAACAGTTTACCCACACCATCTTGCGACTCACACCATCTATACATGTGCATTAATAAAGTGCTACTTTCTGCAGGATAGGTGGTCAGAATGTTGAAAATAATATATGGATGGTCCCTTTAAGTTGTTGCTTGCTTCATTAATTGGTCTTGAAGTAACAGCCAAAACCTACACAGGAGTGAAGCATTTAAAAATATTACCAAAATTTCATCAGGTGGATGGTCTATCTAACGCCTCCACATACGAATTAGAAGCTTACCTGATACCTGACAAGACCTGGGAAAAGAAGGATCTGTCAATTCAGGCTTCTTCTTCCAACAAACAGTATCAAATTGAAGCATTACTAATTGGTGATTGTTCGTTAGTCAGAATCTGTTGAAAGTACATCTGCACATTCAGAGTAGTCGATGGCACATTGGCAAATATTGAGCCATTGTTTCTTATATTCCCACAGCCTTGATCACCGACATGGCCTTACCAATAGGCCAAAGAAAGATCAAGGCAAATGCGTCTTCTTCCCCTCTGACTTTCTGCAGCCTCTTTGAACAGGAAGCCATTGTAGAAGAAGGCCAAGGGTCCATATAACACGTGTACGGTCTTTCTGCCAGTGCATATCGTTTGTTATAGTCTTCAGCCCCAATTTACCAGTATCACATGTCCTGAAATGGTTAGGCACCGGTAATTCTGCTGAGTGCTATTTGAGTTAAACTATGTTTCAATGCTATATATGTCACTGAAAATATATATAGTGAAGCCTTTATTCATCTTTTTGGTGAGAATACCCTGTGAACCTTTAAGAAATCATATGTGATCACCCTGAGTGAGCACATTTGATCACCTGTTTAATAAAATCTCGGTATCACTGTTCAAAATTTCATATTGGACTTTGAGTTGCTGTTCGATATTATCTTTCAGCTGTGTGAAAACAGAGTAACATGCCTGATTCAAAAACTACCTTTGATGAAATTCGAACAAAATCAGCTTTTAGGTGGATCGCACTCGCCGTTTTGTAATCCCCAATACTTGTAAACTGCAATGGCCTTTGTGAAGTAAGCAGACTCCAGATACGCCATTTTTGCAATGTTCAGATGTCAAATGATACAAAGTGCATGTTCCATATCTCTGAGACCTCAGGAGGTTAATTCAAAAGGCTCTGCCATCGCTACCTATGCGATGTTAGCGTAGGCACATCTCATAACATAATTATATTAAGACCTGGTCTTCCTACACTAAATTGTCTAGTGGTGTTAGGCCAGTCAGGAATAGCAAGTACTATGTAGTCCTTCACTATTCCACTTCTAGTACTAACACCACCCCTTATGTTAGTCTGAGAAAGGATAGTGGTTTCCCCTGAGTGCAAGTGCACCTGTGAGGGGACATTCCTCCTCTCAAGAGTGAATGCACCTGCTGAGAGTCATTGAGGGCTCTTGAGTCTACTCATGTGTTAAGGGCATAGTAATGTCATGCTTCCCTTCTCTCTTTTAGTTGGTAACATACTTGAAGACATTTCAGGGTCAAGTGCACCCAACAGGGTATATATAATTAGCAGAACCCTACTGTAGCCATTCTTGAGAGAACGAGTTTTTCCACTGCTATTTTTTGTCTTCCACTGCTATTTTTTCTCTGTGGACCTGTTGCCACTGTGCACAGTGTGTTCTGCTTGGAATAGTGAAAGCAGGGCTGAGGCTAACAGCGCACAATAAAAAGTAGCTGGCTATCAGAAAGGAAGGGAGGCTGACCTTACCATCGCAGTAAAGAATATGGGAGGGAAACCAGTAACATCGCATAGGTAAAGATGGCAGAGCCTTTTGAATTAACCTCCAGCTTGGTGATATCGATATGATATTTGGATCATATATTGAGGGATAATTCTAAAGTTCAGGTTGTTATTCGGATTAAAAGCTTTTGGCTTATTTCAAAGTGCATGCTAAAACCTTACCTAACAGCATGAAGTGGCACATGGTGCACAATATCACTGACTAGGTTTGACTTTGTGTTGGATATGACCTTTAAAACTACAACTTTAGGTGGTCAAAATGACTACTTTAAGTCGTCATCCTGATGACTTAAGTCATCAGTATGACAGTACTGACAATACATAGTCATCATACTGACGTCTTAGGAAGTCAACATTTTGACCACCTAAAGTTGTAGTTTTAGGTATTGTCAACCTGAGGACCTAAAGTCGTCACCACTGACGAGTATTGGACCTTCCAGGTTTTCAGTGTAGAGAAGAGAACGCCATACTTTCCCCTTCAATGAATTCCAAGTAAAAGATGTATTATTATGTTAGCCTAGGGCCCCTGAGGTTTGAAACCCTCCAACTCATACCAGCTAGACATGCAACTGCATCATTAAATCATCAAATAACATGGGATTTGGTAGAGTGATCGTGCAATGCAGAGATAAGTATTCACTAATAGCGTCGTCATAGTGGCCCTCAGAAGCTCTTCAGCAGAGCATTTGATACTGTATACCTGTATTTAAGATAGTTCGATAGACTAAGCGTTGCACATCATTGTTTAATTGTAACATAACGAGGACTGATAAGCTTGTATAGAAGTACTTTTATAGAGGACCCAGGACAGCCTTTACTGTCTATATTACTTAGATTGCACAAAGCGGCTTGCCCTAGATCCCCTGGATGACCTTACCGATATGCCACAGATCTATGCAAGGGTTCTCCTAAGGCTGAAGCCATGCAGCTTCTTTGATTAAGAAAGGAAGCCATGCTGGAGGTAGGGCTATGGTGTCTAGGTTTATTCATAGAAAGAGGACAGTCCAGCATTGCCTAGATAGGAAATTAGGATGTCATAGTAGGATATAATGCCGAGCGACTCACAGATAAAGCTACGTGGCGCATTGGAAAGAACGTACACATCGTACTATAGTGCTTTGCCATATAGTTGTCTTAGAGTATGACCTAATTGTATCTGGATGGACTGTTTCTTTATAATCTAACTAATACGCCTCTATAACATAGAAGATAAAGTATAGTATATAGTCTCATGGAGTAAAGACAGACTGTCAGACTGTCAGACTGAGCCAGCTTGATATTTCTCGTTATTAAAGCTCTACCAGTCTACTTACGTTATAGACACCTAAGGTCATTGCGACCTAGGACACCTTTAAGGTTATAAATAATTGGGTACTTTATTTCTAATTCTTGAATTCAATAGTATATGAAAATGTCATGTAGAATGTGTCATATGAAGAAAATGAAAATATGTGAAGATATACGAAAAACATCCAAAAGAAAAGATGGAGGGTTTGCTTGTTAATTCACAACTTCAACAAATTTTGAAAGAAAGTTGCTCTCTTCAGCAGGATTGCTCTCTATAAACCATTGTCCGATCTCCTGGAAAGGCCGACAAAGGCTTGGACTAATGAGTTCCCAGTGGGAAAGGATACTCGGGAGATGTGCGTTTGCATCATTCCCAGAGTCGAGGAATGTCTAATGATACTGGGTGGTATCCAGGGTCATAAAATGATGAAGTGGAATGATGGGCTGATCCACACTACAACTTAAAATGTTAGGGTCTAAAATGAGGTGCCAAGGATACTTTAAATAATACTAATCAATAAAGCAGATTTTTGACCTCACCGTCATTGGGCTCATTAACTGGAAGACATTTCTCAAGATGGTACGACTAGACCCCCTTCAAGTCGTAGTGCCTTCCCTCAGTTAAATGCCATTACAGACCTGCATCTAATGGTCGCTAATAACTGCACTGATACGACTGCCCTACCAAACCCTATGTAATTACTGGCTTAAGTGCTGATTGTACAGAGTAGTCATAGTGTGTTACCTACGATCAGCCACTCTGATATTAAGGCTTTCAAGTCATACTGACTGTGTCTAGTCGTACCATCTTGAGAAATGCCCTCCTGATCTAAGATAACATCGATAGTCCAGTAGGCCTCTGTCGCAGAAATTTATATAGGAAATGTATGGCTCAATCGTGCGACAGAGACCAAGTGGACTATGGATTTTAAGGTAAAAAAGTTGTGAAAGGATTGGTATGCTTAGTAACAACTACAATGGCCTTTTTGAACTAAGTAGACCCTAGATGCACCCTAGAAGTAGTTATTATAAATGTCAGATGAAAAACCTAGGTGTAGTCATTACTTAATGATAGCAGGTACCATCAGATAACAATTATTAGAGGTCAATCAGGGTAGGATCATGAGCTCATTAGCACCATTAGGCAAAGAGATTCATTTTATACAACCTTCATTGCAATATATCAGACCTAGAACTCTGCGCTATAGAAATTCTCCATACACTTTGATGCGTTGGGATTATCTTAATGTTCGCTAATGGGAGCAATTTGGAGATATATAAGCTGCTTTGTCAGATTTAATCTGATCTAATACTTTGAGGGCAAACACGATGGCTCCAGATCCATGTACATTCTGTTCATGTGAATGCTGATCACTATAGCCAATTCATACTTGCAGCATTGCTGGTGTTTGAGAGTGTATTAGCCACATGGGATATCACGTGATCCATGAATGCCCCACCTTATCTGTATTTGCAAGGGTTGTATTCATACAGCTCGGTGACAAATGGACACTTTACATTATTGATGCTAGCCAGCACTTAACCCTTTGAGGGCAGAGCAAAAATCGTTGTCCTGACCATGGGGACGGCCCCTGAAAAAAGTATAGTTCCTAGAGGACGAGCCTATTTTCAATTCCTATACAAATCCTATATAATGGGCGTCGACTATAGTCGACGCTAGGCCTACCATGGTGTCGACTATAGTCGATGCTAGGCCTACCATGGTGTCGACTATAGTCGATGCTAGCTCTCAATGGGTTAAAGGGTTACGGTAGCAGACAGGCTCTTGTTCGACCATAGTGTGCTATTATATAGATAACCCCTTTAGGTTGGTTGCAGAATCTTTTTTTCCCAGCCCATTTAGACTATCTGCATTGATCAATGTAATGAGTGAGGCAAATACATATTTCCACTCATAAGGCATATTAGTGGAGTAAATAGAGCCCGGATCTTGACCAACATCGGCACCTTTGGCAGCAAGTTATAAAGGACGAGGCAGTCAGCCATAATTCACATAACAGGTGGATCTAGAGACGGTAACTTTAGTTGTTGCACCTGTAAGAGGTGTACGTGCTATATACCAGACAGCACTACATCAGCTGCATACATTCCAGTATATAAATACTGTAGACCATGTTTCATAAGGTTTCACCTCCATCTGGAAACGCCTACTCCACCTTAAATGGCCTCTTTCGTTGTCAATAAAAGATATTATTATCATTACTATAGCTTAGACTCATCCCACCAATGTTGTATATATGCAAGCGGGTGGCAGGAAAGGGGGGGGGGGGGTCCAGCTGTTGGCAATTACAAGACACTAGGTGTATGAAGAATTAATGTTAAATGTACCCCCCCTCTATGGTGTCATATTAGGAAGTGGCAACGGCATAATCTGGGTGCCGACAGACTGTTGATTGCCAATTACCAGATATATGATTCAGGTAGAAACCTTAGGCTTGATAGGTAGTAGGTTGAACCGGGGGTCACTTCTTAACATATCGCGACGGCAAGTCGTACCAATATTCCCATTGGGGTTTCAAGTCGTAGAGCTGTGTGCGATCGTAGTGCATTAGGAAACGACCTCCTGGCCGCCTGTTTACTGCCAGCATCAATTGATCTAGCTGCCGTGTACACGGGCATCCTCAACGATTCGGGAGCGTGTTTATCATTTTTTGAATGATCTTATTACCTTTGACTCTAAAGTTTAAGCAATCGTGCAAGCATGATTTTCATGACAGCACTAAGACAGATGAAGGAAAGGTCAGCAATCCTGTTCTAATACACAAAAGAAAAATGGGCTGAAAGATAATGAAATACGTAATCATTAGACAGCCAATTTCAGCATCCCATCAAAATGATATGATGAATGTGAATTGTTATCACACCAAGGACACCGGCCCACCATAGGTTCTCATTTTGATATGGCATCAAAAGAATGAATTATTATAATATTTCTATGATTCATTTCGCTCAGATCCAATCCATGGCTCAATGAAAGCATCATAGAATAATTCATCACACTTTGTAATTACAACCTAGGGGCATAAAGCACTCTAGGATTGCTACAAATCAACATGACTGACTCGAATTTTTATCTCACCTCATGCCTTCCTTTCGGCCGACACTCAAGGGTGAGAGGTCTCGCGGGTTGTTTCCACACCGAAGTGAGATTACCCTTGTGGCGTAGTGCCCGGACCCTAGTCTAGTGGGGAGGGGGGATGATGGTGACCGAATCTTTGGGAAGATAGAAAGCACATCCCTACACATTTACTGAGGCAATGGTTCTTTAACATTCGTCACTACATAGGCATAGTGAGAGATGGACAGGCCTGTTTTAAGTCATTTGTCTGCCATTACCGCCGAGAGACTTTCCAGCACAGCCTAGCCAGAGCAGGGAGGAACTCAAACGACACCTTACGGCAACGTTTGGAGCCACCACTTTGCCCCGGCCGGGCCAGGAACCAAACTCACGACCTTATGGCCCGTGAGTGGACGCGCTACCGACTGCGCCACGCCTCCCGGCTCAAATCAACATGCATGGTAGCGTGGACATATAATATATCTTATCACCACAAAATAGGTGTTTGTCTCATCAAAATATCACACAAATGTAGATTACCTCACCATTAACCATATTCTCACAGCCCCATATTTGGCCATCAACACTGATACTGCATTTAATTGAATAGCTATAAATTAGTATCATTTTAGTACATGCAGAATTGTCTATAGAGAAGAATCCCTATAAGAAAATCTCATCTTGAAAGAGGGTGCCACCTGGTGTGATCAAACTAGACAATAGTTAAAACGGTGCTTTCCCGTAAATTGATAAACGGTGTTTTACTGTGGTGGATTACAGATAATCAATATATAGTTGATGGATATTACGGTAATCACTACAATAATTCACCATAAAATTTTACGGTGGTCCTCCATTAATGTGTTAGAGACACACACACATTGAATCAACACAATTAGCTTTTAATATGTATAGGATATTGTTTTCTATGGCACCACCTACTTTCAATTTGAGAAACTGAAGGGTACTGTGCATTACTGTTTCCATACATACCAGCTTTCACAGCATTCAAGAAAAAAGATATTTTTCAGAACAGATTTTCTGCATTTCCTTGTTATATATTATATGCTCAATATTTACAGAGTTTCACCAGAATTAATTGTAAGTCATGCTACACTGTGGTTCAGCATAAATGTGTAGGAAAAAGGTTTTTCTCTGAACTGGTTTACAGGATTTCATTGTTATATATATGGTCAATTTGACAGAGTTTCACCTGAATTCAAATTACGGAGATTCATTGTAAGTGTGCCATAATGTGCATCACCGTAAATGCTCTGATATATACTTGGTTTCACCGTATTCAGGAAAAAGGGGTTTCTCTGTATTGGTTTACATGATTTCCTTGTTATATGGTCAATATCTACAGAGTTACACTGGATTTGAAATTACGAAGATTCATTGCAAAATTAAAAGGTGAATCTCCGTCTATTCAACGGAATATTTTTACAGTGCAGATCAGTCACACAGGGAGGGGGGCATCAACGCTTTTACCATGTGAGATACTCCCCCATTTGCTAAATTGTCACAGGGGTATTTTCTCCAAAATGAGGCATTTTTATCACTGTTGTTGTACTGTTTTCATTGCTATGACACAATATATCGTGCATTTGTATGAGTATTGTTTTCTCATCTCAGGCATCTTTATTCATTGACTTCTTTCATTCGTTTTGTTGTATTATAACTTAGGCTATGTGCATTGATTAATCAATAGATTGACATAAGCAGTCATATCAGACATGCTAAAGAATACTATATATTCTCACTTATAAATACAATTTTGTACTCATTGTGAGAGAATCAATAGAATCTTTTTCAAATTTGAAGAAAAGGAGAAATTATACACAGCGGTTATTTGGTATACTGAGAATCTGTTGACTTCAAACACTTGTTTATGCTACAAATGGGTATATATTTGCAGCCCATAGGCGCACATGGAAACTTTATGCTACAAATCTACCTTTTATAGAGCACAAGTATACATGTAGCATACAAATGACTTCTGCTTCAAACAGCCACAAACACCTTCAGGCTACAAATAAGCTATACCTTCAGACTATAAACAAGGATACTAAGCTCCTTGCCACAAATGCCTTCATATTCCACCCAAAATGATGGGATCCACTATTACATGCTTATTGGTGCTCAGATCCTAAATTTCGTCAAAGTTTCCGTCTCATAGGACAATATTTTCAACATGATGAACAAATTTTGATTTTTCACAATTTTGTACCAGCGAGGGCAAAAGCTGACCATAAACATTTGTTTCCCATCCATCTGTCTGTCGAGCCAGTAATGGCAAGGGTATCTTTTGAGGGGAATTCGCTAAATTAGGCAGACATTTTGATCTTAAGATGGAGGGGTGTAGACATCTGTCCTTTTTCAGCAGAGGCATAGGAAGCAAATCTTCATTGGGGAGGGGGCAGCGGGTGCCTGATCATGACCACCTTGAATCAATAGATGTCTATATAGAATTTGTATAGCAGAATTATTTTTGGTGACATTTTGGCTGATTTTAGGCTCAGGCTCCCTTTTTCCCTATCCTGTCACCATAATTGATCTGATTCGCGATGGAAACTTTTAGATTCTTGTGCATCTTGATATAATGTCTTAGCAACATTTTGGGGGGCCCATACAATACTCAGGCCTCCTTTGTGATTGTGGGGGGAGGGCCCCGTGCCCCCTCTTCTCCTACACCCCTGTTCAGCTGTTATACTCCCAATAAATGGTGAATATTTCAGCATTTCCCCATGCCATGAAAGATGTCGTGATGTTTCAGCGTGCATAAATGCAAAGCCATACCTAGCTTATTACATGTACTTCAAGAGGATCAAGAGGATTTATTGGTTAAAGAGGATGGCATTATACTGACTTGTTGACAGCCAATTGCATATCAGCACACTCACTCATAGTCCGAAGGTGTATAATATATGCAGTCTAAAGGTGTTTGTAGCTCGGGGACTTTTGTAACCAGCTATAGAGATATTTAGCCTAAAAGCATAACAATACCCATGGGTAACAAAATTGTGCTGCTTTTACGGCTATCACTAAAAATAACCGTTTTCAATGTCATATACGGCTCAGACATAACAACTAAAGAAATGCCCTGTTTTTTAAATAGGTTTTATTTATTGGGTATGCTAACGAGCTCTATATACTTGCTACTATGTGCCTTTTAAGCGCAGCAAACAAAAGACCTTACAACATCACCTCTTGCCATCATATCACTCCTAAAAGCCTGCTTCTCTTTTAATTGGTCCCATATGAGCAGTCCCTTTAAACTAAACCTTGACTAAATCAAACTGATTCGTAAAAAGAGAGTACAGATGTAATCCAGCGTTGTGCTTTTAGAAGGAACGTCTGGCAACTACAAGGGAAAGGCTGAACTATTTAAGACGCAAAAGCACAGCTGTCCTCTGAAACCTTATGAGATGTTGATTACAACGTCTGTGATTGGAGACAATAAAGTGAAATGATAAAAATCACATCACACCCTCCCTTTAACCCTCCCCCCCAACCTCCCTCTTTCGCTGCCTTAAATGACCAAATACGCCTTGTTTACTGGATGTTACAACAAACCCCACACATCAGACCTTATCGCCTTAAAAGGCAAGGTCCCCTAATAAATGTAGAGAGGAGCAGCTCAAAGGCTTACCTGATCTTCTCACAGTTACTCAGAGCATAGGAGGAGGATTCAGATCCAACTGCTCACCTGGGTGTGAGTGTATAGCCTGCAGGTGTTAATGGTAGGAGTCTGTAGGTAGTGTATACCTGTCTCCTGTATAGATGTAGCAGGTAATGTGACAGGTCGAAGATCAACCCACCATGTCTGCTATTGCTGCTGATGCTGCCAGCTCCAGTGCCTCCTGTGTGCAGCAGTAGCACGTGCTGAGCTGCTCACCTTCCCCCAAGTTTTAACTATGTGAGCAGCTCATGTGTTGAGTTACAAAGGGGTGAAAACCTACTGCTCTCCTTGCATGAAGAGGTACAGAAGGTCAGGCTTCCCCTTCAGTGAGTTAGTTACACCGTGAAAAGGCTAACAGTACCTATATATAGTGCAGACTTTCTCACCTGATTGTTTGCTTCTCCTAGCTATTGATGAGTGCCAGTGGTGGTGATGGGCTTCTCGAGGTGGTAGTGGTAGTGGTAGTGCTGATTGGTGGTGCCAGCTAACGGTGGTGGTGATGGACCTTATTCCAGGTGCATAGGTCAACTACCCATACTAATGGACCTAAGGACAGGGCGTCTACTAAATAGTTTGACGGGACCTGCTGGCAGTGGACAAGTAACCTCCCTGCTGATGAACTGCCATGTGAAACTGTGTACATAGCGCTGCCGCCACCTCCCCACCCCTCAACCACCTCCACCCCACTCACATACACTACCACCCACACGCCCTCCCCTCATTGCTGCCACAGTGAAGGCATACTGGACAAATGTGGCAATGTTTCCATGGAAACAAGGTCTCCTCTAATGCCCAGTGGATGCAGACAATGTAGGTGGGCCTTCCTGGAGGAAATTCAACTCCTCCTAGATGTGACTGTATGACTGCTGAATAGACAGAATCAATAGATGTAGGCCTATTTTGTTACACAAGGAGATGGCTATGTCTTATATGACAGGCAACTTATTGTATAATTATAACCATCCTGCTGCGCACAACAAGTGAGTGCTCCACCCACCTTAAGATACCACACCTTTTAATGACCATCGTTGTGGCGAATAACAATAATAAGCTAAATATATTGGCTAATTACACAAACGAGACATAGTCAATATATTTTCCTGAAGATGAACACTTCTTTCAATTGATTGGGGGGAAATGTTCTTGTATACTTCAATTTTCTGGAGGAGGACAAACAAATAATTGGCAATTGATTTTCTTATTGTAGAATTAATGTCGAGTAGGCGGTGTCTCTGTTACTGTGACAGATGAACATATAGACAACATACCCATTTCAAATTGAATATCACTTTTTAGTTTGGCAATGTTATTTTGTATGTGTAAAGTGACTTATATCTTTCTCAACCCTCATGCTATATTATTTCAAAGTTGATCTTTTCGAATTCACCCTTTGGCCTGCCTGTGTCAAAAGTTTTGTTCAATATCAGGTATGCGCCAACCTATTGAACTCTGAGGTATTAGAGTGCACAACCGAGGTCACAATTTCCTTTTTTAGGTGGGCACATCGTATTTCTTTCTCGGATAACGTGTGGGATATGTTCCCATTGCAGCGTAAACCTTCCATTGAATATACAAATTGTACATAATTCCAGCTGAAAATCATCTTTGCTTTCTTTTTTGAATATTTTGATTTTATTTATATCAAATGTAACAACTATATACTGAGTATAGAAATATTTTATAATGTAACATTTAGGCTTGGTAGACTAGTGGTGACATCATAATAGTACAATGTGTTGTTGATAATTGGGGCTATAGTTGTAGCATTGACTGACGTGTCCCAGGGTATAACGTTCAGTTTAAACAGGGCCATTCCCCAAGTAAGGGTACCTAGGGCTGCGATAAAGGTGCACAGGAAGTTTAGGATCGTCCCAGCCTTTACCTGAAAAAATAGAAAAAATAATTGTTTGTTATTATTTGCTCTCTATCTACTTTAGAGAAATAATGTATGTCTACTTGAGATCATCCCTGATGGTGCGTAAACACTCCTACAGCAGGGCATTT
This sequence comes from Acholoe squamosa, assembly GCA_949317995.1. Taxonomy (NCBI): domain Eukaryota; kingdom Metazoa; phylum Annelida; class Polychaeta; order Phyllodocida; family Polynoidae; genus Acholoe; species Acholoe squamosa. The sequence continues at coordinate 57,238,959 of OX439041.1, read as the reverse complement.
AGATGCTCGTGACTTAAATGGCATTAATCATGATTTATATTGCATCCTACAGAAAGTACAACGCATTGCCATTATAAACATTGCTGGTCTTTAAAGGTAATCATCTGTGAGTGACAATGCTTGCATGAGTGGTAGCAAACTACTATGCATGCAGACAAAACAAACACATATTACAAGCTATCACTCTAATAAATAACTGTTGAATCTACCACGGATCCTTCTCAAACTGAACAGAGAACCACCGCAATCGTATTGCAGTGAGCCAGTGTAGTTTCTACAAGAAGCCCCAGGTGGCAGTATGGTGGTACAAGGAATCTCTATGAAAATAATGATGGATCCCTGGCAAATTTGAGACAAGGATTTCGCCGTTAATTTCAATGACATTTTTCACAGTATAGAGATCAGTAGAGAACATACCATATCCATGACTGTCAGGAAACCGGATGTAAATGCCACAGCATTTGGTGGCGTTGCAACAGGTAACATGAAGGCTAGTTGTGTACCAATTGTAACCGGTAGCATCAGATAGAGGGGGTTGTAATTGAGCTTCAGGGACTGGAAATTACAACAGTTATACTGAGACGAAAAAAAATGATTTATATAAAAAGACAAATTAATACCATGCATGGAACCTAACATCGCAAGCGCACATGAAAACTAAAAGTATATCTTGAAAAGTGTTTGAAAATTGTCCTTTTCAAAATATCATTTGTTAAGCCCAGTAATTAATTTTATACATCATCGAGTATACCCTACCAGAAGACAAGTTAGAAATAAAATGGGTCAGTAGTGTACCAAGATTGGGCCTATGGTCAGGTTACTATGGGGGCTGCAATAGGCATCATTATAAAGCTGGCAGAGGCTGTAGTGGAGGTGAACATGGTAGGTAAGGTAAACTGGAGGGTGTTGCGAATGGATTGGAACTAAGTTCAGTTGGAGGCGCTATTCCCAAAACAGAACTGACTGACCTCAGGGAATCAATTCTCTGTTGTGTTGCCAAAAGGTAATTGGTCATAGATGTGGTTCAGGAGGGTGTTGCGAAAGGACAGGAATTCAATTCTGTCGGAGGTGCTATTCCCAAATGGGAACTGACTACCCTTAGGTGATGACTTCTCCCCTGTTTTACAGCAAGGTAATAGGTTATAGAATTGATTCTTAAGTTTCCGTGAATTGGGGAATGCTTCCCAATATTATTCACACAAAGAGGTTTGATTCTGAGTGTAGGGTGAGAAGTTGGTTCTAAGCAGCAGACCAGCCAGGAACTGGAATTTGAGTTACGACAGTGAGAATCCGTTTCCGATTCTTTTCGCAATAGCCTCCTGGAGTGGTCCCTATTTGGTGAATACTTCCCAAGTTAGAACCCATTCCAAGGTAGTTCCTTTCTCCAATTCCCTTGCCTACCTACTACGGGAATCGTTTAGGTAAAACCAACCATGGAACCAGTTCCCCCAATCTTTATACAACAGCCTCCAGGTATTACTTGCCATGGAGGCTATAATAGGCATCATCATAAGGCTGGCAGAGGATGTACTGGTGGATGTACTGTGTGTAAGGTAAAAGTTAATACTTGCCATGGAAGCTACAATAGGCCTCATAAGGCTGACAGAGGCTGCACTAGAGGGGATCTGGGTGGGTAAGGCGACCAGGTAAAAGTTAATACTTACCATTGAGGCTACAATAGGCATCATAAGGCTTGCAGAGGCCGTGTTGGAGGTGAACTGGGTGAGGAGGGTGACCAGATAAGTGAGGATGATGATGATAAGCGGCCCTGGGAGTGCTTGGAAGACGGTGAGCTGCTCGCCAATCCAGTCTGAAAGTCCTGAGTTCTATGGGTAAAAGGCAATTATTACATGTACGTTTAGCTTAGAATTTTGGACATTGTATCATACGTTCATATTTGTAAGCCTGTAGTACAGCATCATTGATGCCCTTCTATATATAAAGAACCTCGTCTGTTTCAACATCGGAACAGTTTGATGAAGCAAGTGACACAGTGAATGAAAACCTATGTACATAGGATTTCCGTTCTGCTCATTAATTGAATACTAAGATCTGACTCTTTCGATATGAATACACATTCACATAACAGGTTGTCACAATAGACAGTACACTGCACTAGCTGGCACAACCCTCAAAGTGTAGACTACATGTATGTATATGTCTTTAGTATGGTCTCATAAGGGGAATTTGCGATAGTGATCTTTGACAGGCAATACTAGGCATTATCATAAGTTCAGTCTGTGTATTTTGAAATCATCAGTTAAATGCCGTACCGTGGTGGACTCAGCTAGTGCAAAGCCTCCACCCAGAAGAAGGATGACACTCCATGGAAACTTCTCTGTGATCATCTGCCAGTCCATCAAGGGCCATGGCTTATCACCTGGATCAAGAGGAAAGGGTTCAATTTTAAAAACCTCCTGTAATTTTGCCGTTTATATAATTAGGTGTTAATGGTACCATCTGGGAATTGCGAGAGAGAGGGAGAGAGAGAGAGAGAGAGAGAGAGAGAGAGAGAGAGAGAGAGAGAATGCAGCAGTACAGGCCTGTGTGCCATTTGAGATGCTCTTTTGACAAGATAGAATAGATTACGATGCGAAAACTCTGAATTAGGGTAATCAAATTCATGTTGATAATGAAGAGACTTTATATAGTGACTAGTGTCCGCGATGTCTATAGACGAATAAAACAGAATACAAGATCGTAGTCCCTGTCGTCTTAGCACTCTACTAGTGCCTAGGACTGGATTGTCTACACACGCCATTGTTGGAAATGCAGTCACTGACCTTTAGTGACGAAGCAGGGGTAGCTGGAGTGCAAAATAAAGACAAGGACTCCCATGAAGATGGCAGGAACAGCATCACCAACGTAGCTGTAACAAAATGGCATCAATTTATGAATATAGGGGGTCTTTTTTATACATACAACCTATAAGAACTATATTGAGTACAAATGATGTACGAAGAACGGCATTGATGAGTCAGGGAAAGGAAAGGACGCGAATCGGGTACCGACTTTCAATAGGCATAGATAGTGTACTATGGATACCGGTATATTTCGTCTGAAATGCCATACAGGGGTATGCGTTTTTATATGATGGTGTCTTCTGACATTACTATTCTCATATCAAGAGTAGTCTTGTACTGCCTACCAGGACGTCAAGACTCTGAAGGTCTCTTGCCCAAAGTGCACAGCACGCTGAATCAATGTTGACAACTGGTTGATTTATGTTGACAATATTGATCAACCTGTTGTCAATGCTGAGTCAATGCTGTCTTTTCAATATTGTCAATAATCACCTATATTTCAACTCATAAGCAGACATATGATATTGAATCATTGCTCCCATTGCAACATTGATGATTCAATATTAATTTTTCTGCCCTTCCCAGTGGGCGTTAATGATTGGTTGGTTAATGTAAATATTGCCCACAGGTTGAACCAACACTATTATGTTAACTGTAAACTGCGTATATATGTCATCATAACTAATAAAGTTGAACCGACATCTTATCATGTTTCAACCTTGCAATAGTTGTTGACAACAAAACTTCAAATATGTCGTATCAACATTGAAGAGTGCACACTGGTTCAAGGCTCTATGGGCTGTAGCTTGCTCCTTGCAGTGGATGTGAAATCACGGATCTATTTAATTTCATTTGGATTGGTTTGCATAATTATGGTGGCAATAGTGGACCTTGAAATCATTAAATGCCTAGTAGACACCTCCCATTTGATATATCAGCAACGGTTTCCCTGCCCTAATTGCTATTTTCCTAGGCTCAAGGTCTATAATTATATATTGTATAGCAGGGCCCTGTTTCTATACTTAAAAAAAGAATGGCACCATCCATGTCCACTAATGCAAAGCTAAAAGTGCAGATAGAGCAAAACCAGCTTTCTGTTTCTTAACTTTAGTTCTACTCTCCTCTTCTAGAACTGGATAGGACAACTTGAGAAATGCTAATGCAATGGTGGCATCCACCTCTAGTGCACCTCTCACTGGTATATCCTTAGGACCTTCTGCCTATTCATTTGTGTGTTATATCATATGTTTAAATTAATTGAAATATGTGGATCCTTTTTATAGTGGGTTATGGAAGGCACCGTTTGCATTAGTGTTTCTTAAGTTGCTCTCTCCAAAATGGCTCAGTTCTAGTTCTAACTGAGTTTATTTTAGGCAACTGCCTAGACCCAAATGAATAGAGCAGGATGTGCCACTGTTTCTAAACCTTAGGATATAACTCAAACTCAGTCTTATCTGCTCCAATGATGAAGGCAAAATTATTGCTCTTCAAACAACTTTGCCACCAACCCTTATAGGTGGTCAGCAAAATTTTAAATAAGAGAAATACACACAAAAACTTGGATGATTCATTTGATGATAGATTAGCTGAAATTCAAGGATTTTGATGGCACCATTGCATGAGTGTTTCTAAAGTTGTCCAATCCAGCTCTAGCCAATAGAGCATTAGAACAGAACTCAAGTTAAGAAACAGAAGCATGTTTTTGCTGGGTCTGCACTATTAGCTTAGCATTAGTAAACATGGATGGTGCCATTCAGGTATACAATCAGGGCCATGATGGCAACAAAGTCAGTTGGAAAACAACAGATTTACTTCTGTCAATGGAACAGATGGGACTCAGTTTGAGTTCTATCCAAAACTTTAGAAACAGTGGCACTTCTTGCTCTATTCATTTGGATTTAGGCAGTTGGCTAACACAGACTTAGATAGAACTCAAACTGAGCTATTTTGGATAAAGCAACTTAGGAAACACTAATTCAAATGGTGCCATCCAAACCAACTATAGAAACAGGGCCCAGAGTTGAGCCTCAGCTGACAGGGCGGAGATTTCACTTACCCATCTTTGAAAAGTTGTGCCCAGCCAGGAATAAAGTCAGGCTTGCGGAAAAACCAAAGTAGAACAAGTGCAAAGAAAACGATTCCAACTTGAATCTCTGCTACTCTGAAAAAGGAATAATTAAGTCAATTTGGCATAACCAATACAGAGAACCCCCGAAATCTGGGTTTTCTCCATTATCACTGTAAACTGCTAAATAGGAATGATTGGATTGTTCCTTATAATCTGTTATATTGTTATGAAGGCATACATTTGGTCAAGATATTATAATTTCGTTTCTTCTCTTTTATTTTAAAAATGATAATCGTGTTTGATTAATCTTTATCTCAATGCTAACGGACGTTATAGGTAGACAATTACATTCTTCTAACTGTACGTTGTAGCTGCGGCTGTCACAACATCTAAGCAAGTCTTTCACCCTCCAGAACTCTCCCTTCTCATACTCACTTAGTAAATTCACTTAGTAAATTCCTTATTCATTCTGATATTCGAAGTTGATAACTCACGTTATGCGCCCGAGATTACGATACTCCTTAAGAATAACTTCTTTGATCGCAGTCTCACGCTTTACATTAGGTTTGACACCACAACCAAAGAATTGCCTGAAAGATATAGAAGCAGGGCTGATGGTTTAATACGCAGTATATATTATCTTAAGTCACCTGTGGTAAATAACAAGGTTTTGAATGCATTCTTCTGACTGCAGGGATAAAACGATTTAGACTGTATACCTACAGGACTTTTATTCATGGAGACTGATAATTACACTATACAACAAAATTTCACTTTTCGAAAAAAACAGAGATGAAACCCACTAATTCCTATGTATTTTCACCAGGGGAATTCAAAAATAACATCCATTTTTTGCTGGTGGCTCTCAATTTTGAGATACCCATGATACCTAGAATTGCCCATTTTCTTCCTTGGTAGCCAAATTGATATTAGTGCAAACTGTAAAAACACCAGATTTCACATCAAATCTGGTTTATTTATTTCTGATTACCATTTACAAACCCATATCTAATGAATTATCCTTTGACTCAGTAATATGCAGTAAAAGTAGTAAATATGCTCAAAACCTTAGCTAGACGACACTTGTTCGGGACTGCCTTGCCTGTCTCTTGTGCACATTGTTTGGGCTCATCCCACATCAGACCCCACTACTAGCCTGCTAGAGGAAAAGGTAACCACTATCTTTGGTAACATTTTTCCATCTCTGAGAGGTCCCGTTAGAATCTCTCCCCATATATGTCACTTACTGGGCCACAGGTTTTTTTTAAAGGAAGGGGGGTCAAATGTAGAAAGTGGATCTTCAAGGACATCTTGCATTTGAGTTTCTGATATGTAGCAGCAGTGTATCCATACACTCTACAAAGTCCTCAGCCCTCTTGTTTCCCAGAAATCCTGTTATGACTGCAGTGAGGGCAAGGAATTAATGACTTCAATTTACTATGTAGCCTATTTATGTTTATAATATCAAATTACCCTCACTTTAATCTCATGATTATGGATAATCCTGATGATTAGATGCAGCCTTACTCACCATAAATCATGGTTGGATGCTCTAAATGATCCAGAAGTCAATGTTTCAAGGAAGTAAACATGGAAATTTGGCTGTCTTTTTAAGATGACTGCCCTAGTACAAAAATGAAGCAATATATTCCCGGAACAAGTGGTTATAATGCAATATACATGAAATCGAACCTATTTGGTGTGGATATACATCTTGACCCCTTCTGGCATTATCCAAGATGGACTCTTGCTTCTGAACTACCAAAACTGCTACAACCATGCATATAGAGTGTGCTAACACCGAACACATAACATTCCATAAAACTGGGTCCGACGCTCGGAATGATAGAGGCATAGGAGCCACTTTTGGGTGAAAGATGATTTGCACAAGTGTCAAAGCTATTGATAATATCCAGACAAATGCCAAGAATTTACATAAGAAAGTTCTTGTACACTATATAGGTGAACATAGTGAAATCATTGCCCCCGGAGGTGATTTCAGCATATATGGCACCCTATAGATATCTCAAAAATTGAGAGCCAATAGGCATTTTTTAACCTCATTTTCAGATTCAGCAGCAGCGTCAAATTAGGTATAATTGGTGTGTTTGGCCATTGTAAAGTGTAATGTGAATTTGTAAAATTACAATTAAGAATCTGAAACATTTTTATGGTTATTCTAATTAAAAGACCTACCGTGGTCCTGTAAAGTACATCTGTAACCAGATCCAAATAATGAACAGGTTGATCAACGAGATGGGGATTCCATAAGCCATCCAGGTGGCAAAGTTGATCGGTGACTCCGTCCCTAATTTCTCCATCCAAATTCTGCAGACAGAGCCATGCAGTCATGCAATCGTCAATTATTAAAATTAAGATGTGTAACTGTCTGGAAGTATGATTTTACTTACATTCGATACCTATAGCCAACGGATTTCAATTTTCCTATCTTGATTAAACCTACAATGTAAATGTCCGATAATTTTTGATTGATCATTGAACATTTCGTTTTGTTATATTTTAACTATTTCTTTGGATAAGAGCTCATACTCACTGGTCAGCTTGAGTCTTGCAGATAAGATTGGTGGTAGTACCAATTAAAGTACCAATGCCTCCCGAGTTGGCAGCAAAGGCAATGCTGATGACGAGACTCTTAGCAAGGCTGGAAGCATTTTTAGCCCTGTCTCCCGTTTGAGCCTCTTCTGTATCTGGTGCCATCTCATAACTAGTTGATGAGGGTTCCAAACTGTCAACCATGTCTCTCTTACTGAATATATAGGCACAAAAAGGTAGTTTCAGGCGATATCCTAATGCATTAGCAAATTATATTTGGAATGTGCTCACAACCTTTCCGTGTTAATTTCTCATTGATTAGCAAAAACAGTTAACTATATATCTACAATATGTCTCCTTGGTAAAATCCGCCCCAAGACTTGCTGTATCTGTCTCCCTCTGTCTGTCACTGCCTGTCTCTTTCAATCCCCACATTTCATCAGGCAGACCTATAGGTTATCAGGCAGACCTATAGGTTATCAGGCAGACCTATAGGTTATCAGGCAGACCTATAGGTTATAATAAAAAAAACAACCAAATCTTACACAGCCCATTCCGCACACCTTTTCGGCTGCTCCGAAACGTCTGTTCCTGGAGGTTAATTCAAAACAGTTCTCATTTACCACTGTTTTGAATTAACCTCCTATTATACTTGTAAGGTTTACCTGATAACCACGACGGAGACAGGTGGATTGACCTCTGGAGGTGCTGTGGGATGCACTTTGTTACTGGATCCAGCCTCTTCACCAAGGTCACTAGCATGGTTCACCTGTCCCAACTGCTCCATTTCTACAACATGGTGTTAGAGTTTTATCTTTTACTGTATCGTAAAGTGAAATCTGATCGAAATCAATACTAAGATGTAGATCCGCTCACTCATTGTGCAATAACCCCTTCTTCATCAGCATGCTTATTCTCTTGACTGTCCTGAATTCTGATTTCAGTAGATTTAAAGCCCATTTTTAATTCACTATGATACGTAGCTGTATTCAGTGAGGTACTATTTTCATTGATCCGTATCCTTGCTGGTAATGAATTATCTTCATTTCACTAAGCATATCTGAAGCAATGATTAAATCACAGTGAGGCCTTGATTACTTCATATGATATTGATAACCTAATCAATAATTTTTTTTGGGGATAAATCTATAGGTATTTACAAAGGTATATCGGTGTGATTATAGCTTACCCAGGTGTTCAGCCTTATCAACAGTGTTTATTTGGTTGATCACCTCTATGACTATGGGCATCATCATGGCAGAAGTAGCAGTGTTGGAGATCCACATAGAGAGGAACCACGTGGGAACCATGAAACCAAGCATCAACCTGCAGTAACATTAACAATGCACTTATCTACAAAAAACTAACTATGACTGTAATATGTATAGCCTGTTTTCTTTGAGTGTAAATACATTGGTGAATTTTGATGACAAGCAAGGATAGCTCGTGCACGATTGTTGGTAACTTTTTTCTGCTTGCCGACTCACAGAGAACGTCCTTTGCATGCCTTCAATGAGGGATTTGTAGTGGGTAATATCTCAGACTTCCAAAAGGTACTGAATGAAAGATAATTGTTTAGGCTTTTTTACCTGCTATATCTTGAAAATCCATGTGTATGATATATATCTAGTTTATCACCCTTACTAAGAATGTTCCATTTAGTTCATTTTCAGCTTGAGATGACCACTTTGCACCTTGAGACGACCACTTGATACACAGCCTTTGACTGGGGCCATTTTCATTAAGCCATAATTTCAAAAAAGAATAAGTTTCTTACATACATATTATAATGTTACCCAGCAAATTGTCGTGACTCCTCGTCAACCTGTGTGAAGTGGCTCACACATGTCGCTAGATGGAACACAACGTCGCTATAGCACAAGATCACCAGAAATAGCAATGGTGGTGATCACATGGCCTCACCTCAGATGGTGATCACTCAGACTCACCAGGGATGGACTTATCTACAAAAAACTAACTATGACTGTAATATGTATATTACAGTCACCTCAGATGGTGATCACTCAGACTCACCAGGGATGGACTTATCTACAAAAAACTAACTATGACTGTAATATGTATAGCCTGTTTTCTTTGAGTGTAAATACATTGGTGAATCGGACCTCGTCATAGCACATGTTCACCAGGGATGGCGAGGATCGTGATCACCCATCCTCACCAGGGATGGTGACATGAGTGATCACTCATCCTCACCAGGGATGGCGACATGAGTGATCACTCACTTCGCTAGATGAGATGCACACCACATCATAATGCACATTCACCACGGATGGCAAGGATTGTGATCAGTCACCTCGCTAGATAAAACGCGTACCTAGTGATAGCACAGGTTCACCACAGATGGTGAGGACCTTGATCACCCACACTCACCAGGGATGGCAACACGAGTCATCACTCACCTCGCTAGATAATACGCTCACCATGCCATAGCGCATGTTCACCACAGTTGGCGAGTATCGTGATGACTCACACTCACCAGGGATGGCAAGGCGGTTGATCACTCACCTCGCTAGATGAAACATGCACCACGTCATAGCGCAGGTTCACCATGGATGGTGAGAGTGGTGATCACTCAGACTCACCAGTGATGGCGATGCTGGTGATCACTCACATTGTTAGATGAAAAGCTCATGATCATCAACATTGGCAATCATGCAGCCTCACATCTGCCAGATCAAAGTATGTTTTGCCAGAGAAGGTATTGCCATATGTATCTTCCCTCTAACCACAGACAAGGTGTTCATGTTGATATTTCCCTATGTATTTTTCCTGTAACCAGAGAAAAGGTGTTTATGGATAGTTGCTTTCATTTTAGAGATACCTCTATCTAAATTCAATTGATATTCTCTCTATATAATCTTGTTTGATTCAACTCTAAAGTATTACATGGAAATCAGTGTGAAACAAAGCACATTTGATACATATGGGACTTATACTTCATGCCCACACTTCCTAGATAGGCTACATGTTGAACAGTGGTGCTGTCTCAACAACTTTGGCAATGGTGGTGATAAGTTGCCACTGTGAGTGAGAGTGAGTGACAGATGATGCAATCCTCAGAGAGCATTGACGTGGAGTGACACAAATTCATGTATTGAGTGAGACTAATGTTGGCAATGGTGGTGATAAGTCGCCATTTTGAGAGAAGATTAACTAGGAGTGATACAAACTCACGCAGTGAGTGAGAGCCATGTGGCAATGCAGGTGAAAAGTTGCCATTCTGAATGAGAGAGACAAACAGTGGCACATATTGACAGAGTGAGTGAGATCCATGTTGGTGATGGTGGTGATAAGCTGCCATTCTGAGTGAGAGTTGCCTGGGAGTGGCGCATAATCACGCATGGAGTGAGATCCATATTAGTGATGTTGGTGATAAGTCGCCATTCTGAGTGAGAACTGACTGGGAGTGGCACATAATCAGACAATGAGTCAGATCCATGTTGGCGATGGTTGGGATAAGCCGCCATTCTGACTGAGAGTTGACAGGCAGTGGCACATACTCACGCAGTGAGTTAGATCCATGTTGGCGATGGTGGTGATAAGTCACCATGCTTTGTGAGGGATGACAAGGGGTGGCACATACTCACACAGTGAGTGAGATCATGTTGGCAACTGTTGTGATAAATCGCCATGCCATGTGAGACTGACACACAGTGGCGAAAAATGACGCAGTGAGTTATCACTCAGAAAGGAGTCACCATTGATGACCAATCATGGCGACAGATAACGACAATTTGCTGGGTACTGTTGATGGTGGTGTATTGTAATGAAAATGTTTTGCAGCAGCTAAATTGGAAGGTATATTTCAGTAAAGATTATGTTCATCTTAGTTGCCATTCCCATCCAATTAGAGGTAATAATCCTAGCCCTGCATTACAAAGGCTTTGTTTTATGATTATCTATCATGCAATATTCACCACAGTAACATTTTGCTTGACTTAGCATTTATGTTCTTGATGTCATATGGTTCCTTTGCATACTACTCATAATAGGAAAACAGCAAAGTCTGAAACCCATGCATACCCAAGTAACATGCCCAACTGGGCCCCAATTGGGTTTACCCTGGGAAATGCTGGGCTGAACTGGGCTTAGTTTTGAGCTGGGCAAAGCGATGGGCTCCAGTGGGGCCCCAACTGGGCTGATTGCCAATTACAACACATCTTGAATATCCCTGATGGTGTAAATCAAACTCCCCTTTCAAAATAAATAGATTTCAAAAACTTTTGTTTGAGATATGTTGAAAAATCTCAACTGGGCTCTTCATGGGCTTGTGATGGGCTGAAATTATTTTAAACAACGTATTTAAAAAGTGTTTCTTAGATTTTAATTCATGCTCACAACAAATGTTAAGCACTAGTTTTGTTGTTTTCAGTGTTATTTCCTTGACAAATGATAGCAGGGCTTTCTATGGGCTAGGGGTGGGCTGGTTTACATTTAGTTGTAAGTTTTGACACCAGGTGTCCCCAGGATGCCATATGAAGAGTATTTCTCACAATGTGCGATGATATTTCATCTCTGTAATGCAGACCCAGTGGGCCAGCCCAACTGGGGCCCAATAGGGCCCAGTTGGGCATGTTACCTGGGTAGAGATATCATCTAAAGAATGCAATGTCCCAAGATATTATGGAAATGAATCTTTTGATGTAGTCTTAAATAACCAGTGGTTTCTACTCAATTAAAGGCATAACTCTCTCTGTGAGTGCTGGTCAACTCAAGGTGAAATGGGTCATCTCAAGGTGAAATTGGCATGTGTGGGAAAATGAGTCTTTAATTGAAAGTATTTAACATTTCTGAACATTGGTTTATGTCATCATTTACTTATGATGTATATCTATGTCTAGAATCAATATTTGGTACATGTGAACAATGTCAATGTTCAGAATCTGCAACCAAACTTAAAGATTTCTGAAGAAATGACCAGTTGGCCATGATAAAACCCAGTCAAACATGGGTACTTTGGTGTATTGTTATACAATGATAACTACTCAACATATCATAGGTGGCCAGTCCATGGGATATAATAACACCTATATTTCAGGAATATTAGAGGTACACCCCCATACAGTAGATGTAAAAGTGAGAAAAACAAGGTGGCAGGTGGTCAACTCAAGGTATGTGGTATGTGGTTTAGGTTAACCTGCCCTATGGGCCACAACTGAGTTCAAATTTTGGCCACTGTAATACCTAAAGCCAGGGCTCCACTAGGTGGAAAGGGGCGGCAGCGTTACATGCGGCACGCCAAAGTCCGTTGTTCTACACAGAAAAAAATCCAAATTAGTAAATAGTAATTTAACTTAGACAAAACCACTGATTAGGCAAAATACCCAACATGTTAGTAATATTTTACTAACGTGTTAGTTGTATTCACTAACCTATTCAGGCAACCTGGCTTGATTTAGCCAAGAGAGAAAAGCGGTCTTTTTGTCTAAGGGGTTTGTAGTTTTATCTAAGGGTTAGCAGATTTCTTCACACTAGGTGGCAGTGTGGATTGCATGAGGACTATTATGTGAAGTGTCTATCATGGAAATGCCTACAAATGTTAAATTAATAGTACTTCTAATGACTATTGACATGATAAAGCCTTCACCATTCAACCTGGCATAGGGCTTAACAGAATACAGCCTATAGGTTTATTATGTTATTGATGGAGCAAGGAAGAGGAATTGAAACACCTTTTCTCTGGAAATTCAATTTTCTCATATATCTACATCTATGGCCCTATGAGTCAAACCCCGAACAACTAAGTTCAGGGGTTTCAAATGAAAATAATATGAGGCATTTAATTTGTTTCTCAAATGGAGAGGCTCTATTCTGGATGTCTTAATCCATGTGGAGTTTGGATCAAAATAAAAGAATGGGTATTATGGGTATTGAAATAGTCCATGTAGTTAGTGAAAAAGTCTAAGGCAAGTTAGGAAGAATGCCCAACTTGCCTGATTTCTCCTAAGGGTTAGGCGTAAACTCGGTGGTTTGGCGACGTGCAAACTCCCAACTTGCCTTAGCAATTCCAACAAATGTTAGGCGAACAGCCTAAGATATTTAGAATTGTTTTTTTTGTATGTAGGCAACAGAGGGATGTGACATTCACACGAAACTGACGTGTAATGTAAATGAAAACAAATAGAACAAAGGAAAACCTGTATACCGCATGTAACGCTGCCACCCTGTGTCGTCTAGTGGAGCTTGGGCTTAACAGTTCTTTAGTAAAAATAGATGCTAAGTTCAGGAACAACTTTCAGTACTACAGGTCACTGATTCGCGTATAAGCCGAGGCCAATAAGTGAGGTGCTGAGGTATCTTAGGAAGACAATTTTTATTGTCTTCGCCAGAATCTGCTGGTCAGTCTCATTCCTGTCTACGGCCAAGTGCTGCCAAGATAATGGTCACCTCTCGTATCACACTTCTAATAGATACCATATGGCCAACTTTATAGCCAACAATAATTAGAGAAGAATCTTTCATCGCCAACAGAAGTTACACTGCAGACCAAGGTGTGATTAAGTGTGCTACATTTAAGTTCTTAAATATACATCTCGAAACTATTCTATATCTGTCAACTTACCACCGTGGAGACACTCCAATCAACAGAAGCACCCTCAAGGCAATTCTTCTGTGAAGGTTACACCTTTCTATGGCCAGCGCCACGATTAGACCACCCATTAACATCATATTAATATCCTGTATGGTTATAGAGTTATATGGTGTGAGTAAAATCAGAAATCAGAAAAAAATGTTCATATTCATATAAAACACCTTCGGATTTTAAAACAATGAGCTATTTAAACTAAGATAGCGTGACAGGGAAACTCAGCAAATAACTATTGCTAAGATCGAAATAATTAAGATAGAGGGGAAACATGAACAGTAGCATAACTGTATTCCCAGTAGTGATTTATGATGTGAAGCCATTTGCACAACAAACATTTTCTCTGTACAAGAATACACTCTTATCACACATGTTGTAGGTCGAATCAATGGGCTCTACACAAAAATATGATCTAGAAAACATTGGTTATTTATGGTTCTATAACGCCATACATATTGACCCTTCGTAATCGTCAAAAGTCATATCAAACAAAAAAAAAACATTGTTGAAGTACCTATTTGGCTCAAGCTCAAGCGTATGCATCAAATGAAGGGGGATCCAAAATTCAAATCCTTCTTAAAGGTGATTCCATTTAGATAGTTAATAAAAATTCCAGTCTTTGGGAGCACGCAGATAGAATTTTGTGATATAGCTCTGATTATTTCTTAAGATATCACTACCACGAAAATACCATCTATTATGGCTATTTATCATCCTTGTCCCTGCAGTGCCACATTTTCACAAAAGCTGTTGGTTGCCAAGCAACCATATGGAATAGAATAAAATGGGTAGCATCATGGGATTCATTGGCATCGATTTAGGGAGGATAGGTCACTTTAGAATCAAGCTAGCATGGATATTAACGAAGTTATGCCTGCCATATGACATATCCTGTGCTTCATATGGCTCCTAAGTTTATGGCCTAACAAACACGTAAGGGTCGCCCTTAATGATGCTTTAATGACATTGAATTTTGAACCCTTTAATCAAGGTATTTAATTCTGTCTACAATTTTAAAGTTTCTGCGATCTTAATCTGTAAATTATACTTATTGTCGCCTGCATATATGCAACTTCGCAGCATTAAAAGATACATCATTATAATGTTGTCCAATAGGTGGAAACACCAAAACGATAAATCAAAATCCCACTTATAGATATATCTAACCAAGACTTATAATGAAATGGTCAACTAGAAGAAGCCATTATTGTCAATTCTACTTACTTTAAAGTACAGTTTGCAGACCTCCTTAGTTGTCAAAAAGCCAAAGGTAGGTACAAGGAATATAGGCAGCAGTGAGGTGACACCTAGGGGTAGACATTCTGTGCACCAGTAGAGACCCATCAGGAGAAGCATGTAGCCACAGTTTGCTGCCTGTAGATAAAAGAGTGTAAGACATTAATGTCTCCTTGCAGACCATCGTGATGACGCCATGTTGCAGTAAAATAGCTTCACAAAGGGTATGCTAGAATTAAAGGAGGTCCCCTGTTCCTGCACTCTGTATGCTAGGGTAGGTAACTTGACCTAAAGGCGGCCACGTACCTTGAGACGTCTACCCCACAAAATGACCATTGAAATGGCTTTACTACCTGAATCAACACTGCTAAATCGTTGATAAACATTAAATCAACCAGCTGGTAATGTTGATCTAGTACCAAAACCCATAGATATGGCGATTTTGTTGGGTGGACGTCTCAGGGTATGTGGCCGTCTTTAGGTTAACCAAGCCTACACTGATCACACATGTCATTCCCTCAGAACAAGAAACAAGGGTCTTAACAATTCTTGCTCTCTCCCAATGTAATTGGAAACAGAAAGAAGGGTCCTTATCTTTTTTTTTCTCCAAAATAACTCCTCGAATGAAAAGGGGTGTATTTGAACTGACAAAGTCCTTGAAATTTGATGAGTGGTTGTGTCTGTAACTACTAGTGGTGAATTTCTTTGTTTGGGGAGCGAGTCAACACATTAAAGGTTTTAATTTCTTTACAAGGGCTCTTTAGAACAACATTGATGCATGGTGTTTGCATGTGAGTAGTCGTTCTCTCAATAATCACAAATGGAATGTCAGAAAAAAACTCCATGTTTTGTGAATAAAGGGGTGTTTATTTACCCTGAAAAATACATGTCTTTCCACCAAGAGGGGGGCTCTTCTCTCGAAGAATCCGTGGAATAGGGTGTGTTTTAAGGGGAGGGAACGAGCGTGTTTGTGTCACTTTTGTAAGAGAATGCAGCGACTGGGCCTTAGTTGGCCACAAAGTGTGTTTGCAACCAGGTGGCACCTGCACAAATACAAGTCTTGACACGCTCTTCCACAAGGATCAAAGTTTCAATGACAGAATTATGGATCTGCAGATAATGACCATTACACACAAATTATATCTGTGAGTACGAAATACTCATGCATATGGCCACATGGGTGGGGCTTCCTCCCCTGATGATGAATGGCTTAGATCCATAGTGAGAGATGGTGCATTGTCAACCTAGAGGCATTTGACACCTGTAGGGCATTTCAAAACGATATCTATAGCTATGGTTTTGAAATGCCCTCCTGAAATAACTTACCTACAGCTATAGCCTCCACATATACCTATTACACACGAGAATAAAGCAACAACTCCTATGACATGTTCTAATTAAGAAAGCTCACTCTACCTCAGATTGTTTACAGATTTGGATGTGTGTACATCATTCGAATTATACTCTCTGACATCCTGATGAATCCATTCAGCAATATCTACCCTGCAACTTGCAATACTAGCCTTTATGGAATTGACTTCATGACTGTAGGGAAAATGGTAAAGGTGAACGATGATTAGTTTGAGCCGACCGTTTCTTCACGAGGGTGTCCTGCCCGAGGACAGCTGAGTGAAGAAACAGGAGGCTCAAACTAATCATCGTTCACCTTTACATTTATGTCAAGGTGTTTGGGTGTATATTTAATCTATTAAATGGACAATAACTCACATTTGATAAGGTTCTCCGACATTGTTTTGATGCGACTATGGCCATCTTGAATTCGAAAAGTGCAGTGCGCATGCGCCATTGACCTATGACATAATCGTGCAGATTTGGCACTGGTTATTCAACGCAGGGGTGCAATACGGGGGTTTAGTGCATTGTCAATGGGGCATCGATATTCACCTTGACATAATTGGGGGTAATTCATGGTGCATTTCGCCAAAAGTAACGATGGATCTGGTAAGAATTAGAAAGAGTATTATACAGCAGTAGTAGTCTGGTAGTGTCATGAATTTGATATCTGGACATAATTGATATCTCCTGACAAAATAAATCCCACGCATTTTCCCAGTCATCATGTGAGTGATTTACGAGGTATTGATAACAGCAACTTCAGCCATATGATGAATGGTATGTGTTTGACCAATGCCCCCATCCCATCCACGTATTCTGTATCTGCAGTTGATATAGGTTTAGACGAATAGTACATTACATATGTGTACTATGATCTGACAATAACAGCCTATCATTGTATACATTTACTTTATCTGTTTAGATGAATCATTAGTGTTAAAGTAGTCCTGAGGGCATTTCTAATCATTAATACAGTTCGATCCCTATCATAACCAATATTACACTGGGTAGAAGTATAGATAAAGAAACTATTGTTCTACTATAGAGTGATGGAAAACCATTTCCATAATTGCATGTAATATACATACTTTCAAAGATAGAAAACTTCACTTATGAAAAGTGTATATAAGCAATTTATGTGAAAGATCCTAACCAGAAATAATCATCTACAGCATTTCAGCATGACTGACTGATGTGTCTAGCCCAATGTTCTGTAATCTGGGTTGTTATCACATACCCATATCTTCACATACACAACATATCTCTATGGAGATAACTTCGACTTCACGGGCCCTCCTTATAGCAACACTCAGTGTAGAGGCAAGTAAGGGTACGGATTAGTGTCAATCAAGGACACGTTGATTTCTTTAAAGATGCTAAATTCTCAGTATGGTGATTTTCTAATGATATTGGAGGTTAACCCTTTAAGGGCCTCATGGTACTACATTATACATCATGGCAACCCAAAGGATTGATGCTCTCCTTAAGAGTCGGCATGATGCACCGATGCAGTTCTGGCGAATATACTTGATACATCATGACGGATAAGAAAATTATAAAGTACCCTAGGTGAATAATGTGGCCCGTAAAAACAACAAATGAGCGTGCAGATTGTATACAATATGCTAAATACTTGTGTTACCAGGATGTACCTCTCACATGGGATATTCTACGCTATTATGAACATAGTTAAACAATGTATTAATTTATTTGGCTAATAAAGTTTAAAGTGTCTTTAACGCGTAATGTCTTCCTGGGGCTGTCTCACTTCTCATAGAATGTGTCGTAACTCAAGTATCTTAATTCCTGGGTATTGCAACAAAATAATCAAAACATATCCGAATATCCCAGACTCCGATATATACAGAATGCATGTGTATCACCACTATCTCTCTCTCTCTCTCTCTCTCTCTCTCTCTCTCTCTCTCTCTCTCTCTCTCTCTCTCTCTATATATATATATATATATATATATATATATATATATATATATATATATATATATATCAGTAGGGGTAATGTAGGGATTTTAAGATATGTTATCAAGCACATGATTGTGTCATGTCATTGTAGGTGGCAGACTCCTTGTATTATGCGTCATCGGCATTACTCACAACGAACATCAGCATTACTCACACCGAACATCAGCATTACTCACACCGAACATCAGCATTACTCACACCGAACATCAGCATTACTCACACCGAACATCAGCT
This sequence comes from Acholoe squamosa, assembly GCA_949317995.1. NCBI lineage: Eukaryota > Metazoa > Annelida > Polychaeta > Phyllodocida > Polynoidae > Acholoe > Acholoe squamosa. The sequence continues at coordinate 57,220,121 of OX439041.1, read as the reverse complement.
TTACTCACACCGAACATCAGCATTACTCACACCGAACATCAGCATTTCACACCGAACATCAGCATTACTCACACCGAACATCAGTATTACTCACACTGAACATCAGTATTACTCACACCGAACATCAGCATTACTCACACAGAACTTCAGCATTACTCACAACGAACATCAGCATTACTCACACCGAACATCAGTATTGTCCACAACGAACATACTTGTGAACAATGGTGAATGTCATTATACATTCACCATTGCAAACAACCCCCCCCCAAAAAAAAAGAAAGAAAAATAAAAATATCAAAACGGTAGAATATTAATGAAACAGGAAAGATAGATCTATAAAACAGGCTAATGTACACTGAAAATATAGGTTTCTATGAAGGTGATCACTATTGATGCGTAAGGGTGATCTTTCCCTATTGATGACCTCAGATAATCATGATGATCACCTAGGGTCATCACCTTGATGATATTTATCTACCACCAGGGGGCCCTAGTATACAGCAATGAGACATCCATTGCTCACTATATGTGAGCTATATCGATTTTTATCTATAATCCTTTTGATCATCAGAGTTTATAAGATTGATGATTTGAAAAATCAGTCTTAATTGATCAAAAAGGTTTTTTGGTTAAAATCATCAAATGCAAAAGCATGTTTAATGATTGACACCCATTTTGTCACTCAAACCATACTTCTAACCATGTGGACTAGCTTACATTTCTTACACAAACATCTAAATGTATGCCTCATCACAGCATAGGGCACCTGAAGTGCCCCCAATAAATGCTTAGGTGTGGGGAAGAAAGGGGATAATTATGTAAATTTATGCAAAAATCGCAATCAATGGAAAATAGTACAGGGGTGATCACATATGATCACATTATGATCACTCTAACGATCATCAACAAGATGAGCAAAGGTGGTTATTACAGAGTACCTATTTAAGCCATATATTTTCAGTGGAGTGATTAATTATCTTCCATCTGACACACATATATCAATAACTACTGATTTTCCTTTTTAGAATCAATTATGACATAGTGTATAGATTTACGATTACAGCCTGTCCGACCTCAGTAAATCCTCGTGATTCAAGTGCATTATAAAATATTACTCGTTGTCTTCGGGTATCAGGGAATGTTATCAACGATCTAGTCAAACCCATCTTACACACTTTAGTTGAGAGGTGTGTCATGCTGGTACCTTTGAGCATTATCTCCTATTATTCAAGATCTATATAGATAAGGCCAGGAACATACTCCACTTCAGAATCAATTAAGGATAATACAATATTGTTACCTGACATGCTCTCGCTAGTCTGAGCTATGCCCTTCACCTCCAGATAGATAGGATTGGATGCTTGTGTTTTAACATACCTGTGGCTTTAATAATCAACAAATCTATCACCATAACATTGATATTAATTTCACTGTCCTTTGCTTGCACATTCCCACTTCTACAATCTATTGCCTCAAACTAATATCTTAACATGTCCCCCAGGTATTTCTGATTTCATTTCCACAAAATCCCTTATCACCTATGATATTGTGAACGTTTATTTGATCTACACCATTTTAGTTCTAGTCAAAGGGTTTTATGTGATCACATTTCAATAAATCAACGGGATTACATTATTAGACTTTTTATCTGGGATTGGTCTCAGTAGGAAATCTATCAGTCCTCTGGGTTCATTGAATCATCTCAGGCAACCTTTCAGTGCATTGGGTGAATCCTGGAACCGATTGCTTTTACTGAGATGTAGCTGCTATTGGAGGGCAGGTACACACCTTCTCCCTTTATAATCTCTTTTCTGTAATTGTTTAAAGAAAATACCTTTCTAAAGAAAATTCAAAGAATGGCACATAAATATAATCTTTACTTCTTCTTTAAAGTATGTTAATCATTACTATTATTTAAAAGAATATACACGATGTTGTTTCTATGGGTGGGAAGTATATACTCTTGGTATTTTCTCTATGGAAGTTCGGGATACCTCCTATGATGTCTGAATGTCAAGAGAGAATCCCCTCCACTCATTGGCATTCAGGGGACCATATGACAAATGCCATGATATTCTTAACAATTTCGTTTTCACCTTCAAAGTTTATAGAGAGGATATTAACTTGCTCAAAGATTTTAAAAAGAGTATCCATAGATTTTCTTTGAAGTCAAATTATTCTCTGAAACAGGTACCTGTTCAGCGTCCTCCGCCCTGCTGGAGAAATACATGCTACCATGCATGAGGTCAATCTTATATAGGGAAGGGTTACATGACCCTATCTGTATGTCCATGAAAAGATTTTAGAAAGATTCTAAAAAGAAAGAAAATATAAAGAAAATGTTGAGAATATATATAATAATTATGAGTTGAATCTTTTTGATTATAATCACCTTTATGATAATGCATCTTTTCTAAACTTATTGAAAAATGTGTACATAAGCAGATAATGAGTCATTTGATTGAAAACAGCATAAATGAACATCAATTTTGGCTTTATGCCTGGTCGGTCAACTGTAGATGCTATTTTTAAATTGGTACAATATTTATTAGAAGCCCGAAACAGAGGTAAATACTCATTGATTCTTTTCTTGGACTTAAAGAAGGCGTTTAATACGGTAAATTTGGACATATTGATAACAAAACTACTATTATGTTAATAAAATTGAAAGCTGGTGTAAAATGAATGTCCTTACAGTGAATGTTAAAAAAACTAAAACTTGGTGGTGTAGCTCAGTGAGACAATATATAAACCGTAGTACTATTAGTATGCAAGGTACTGTGCTAGCTAATGTAGAGAAATTCAATTACCTAGGTGTAATTATTGATAAGGACCTCAACTTTAAACTGCAATGTAAGAAAATTGATGGGATGGGTACATCAAAACTGAGACAACTGCGCAATATTGTAAAGTACATTGATGTTGGTAATTCCTTGAGAATATATAAACAAATAGTTGTACCTATATTTGAATATTGTAGTTTCATTCATGAGTCAGGACCAAAAACATTAGTAGATCATATTGATACGTACAAAACCACTGCCTGTGTGCATGTTTAAAGGTAAAAAATGCCCAAGATGTACTTATAGTAGACCTCTTAACACGATGTAAAGTTGAGTCACTCAGTATTAGACGTAAAAAGGCATTAGCCTGTTATATGTACAGGTATGCTCAAAGTGATGAACATGTTGTGATTCCTCCAAGAGAATTGAGAGGACATGATAAGAGAAAGCTCCAAAGGTCTCCAAAGCAGACCAAAGATGGAGATATATAGAAGTAGTCTACTATATCGTGGAAATCAAATATGGGAATTGTTACCTGCGGAAATTCAACTGAATTTCCGCAGGTAACAAGAGTTGAAATATTAATGGCATCAAACTATGAACAATAATGGTAAATATATGTAATATGACAAATGTGATGATACGATATGTTCATGGAAATCATCTGTAGACCAATCATTATATCCTATATTACGCGAAACATGTAATATTTCTGCATCTGGCGAATGAATGTAATAACTACTTATGTGGTGCTTTCCATTAGCCAATACACAGCGTTAAAACTTCAAACATAATTTGAACTCAACAATATGATGCCAAAAACATTATTTATCATATGTATGCAAAAAGAAAAAAAAACACTTCCACAAAGTTTCAATCAACTGATCCCCACCTCTTGAGGTGGCCCTAATCTGACCCTGAGCAATAGCTTTTTGAAGAAAGAAAATGCCAAAATAAAATCTTTTGTCTTAAAAAAAATGAAAAGATTTCATGAAGATTACAAACAGCAATACTTCGAAATTGTACTCAAAAGATTTTGTTTTATGCCTTTTAAATATTATAAAAGAATGAAAAAATGAAAAGAATATGAAGGGAGAAATACTTTTTAGAAAAATATTTTGAAAAGAATTGACTTATGATATTTTTTTTTTAAAAGAGAAGAAAAAAAAAAAACCCGGTACATAGGGGTTGTACCAGAGCAATCATTAGTGACCACTAGATGCATGTATGCAATGGCACTATAGAATGAGGGATCCCACTACGATTTGAAGGGTCTAGTCGTACCATCTTCGGAAATGCCTTCCAGAAACCGTGTTGGGAAAGAAATAATTGCTGGATGTCTAATTGTTTGCTTAATGATTCCTGTACATACCGGACTTTTAACAGCAAGAGGCAGAGGAAGCAAGATGATTGGAACCAGAATTATGATGATGAGGTTCTTATAGTAGAACAGCAGGTCCAGTTTTCGTCCCATGGTGAACTGATTCTCTGTAGATCTCAAATATTTTCTTCTTTTTTTTTCAAATATTCTTCCCCAAACTTATATCCCCTAAATTCCTTGTAGAAAACGTAAACTATAATCGCCAAATATATGTCCAGTGGATATTAATTGAGTAATTCCCTTGACGTTTTGGGACTGTCCAGGATTCTGTATATATAATATATATATATACACTAATCCAGAATGACGCCCATCATGTCTCTGAACTCTTGTCCCAATCACTGACTCTAGTCATACCTTATGGAAGGACGTACTTTTATACCTTGACCCAAGCACAATGCCAGAGATACAAGTATGGAGATAAGATGACCAATTGATAACCTGATATCAGTTCTATAGGTGTTGGCCCTGATTGGGATCATCTGATTAATAGCTACTCCTTCATAGGATGAATATCGTAATCTGTGTGGCATGTCGTTTTGTATGTAGCAATATACATGTATATTAGCAAGCTTGCTTAAGTTAATGTTCACATCTGTGTTCGTCTGTACAGGTGTGACTGAAGCGCCTGAAGATTAAACTAGGGTCCCTTTTCACAGTTCATATTTGTGGAAATAAATTAACGTTCAAGTGATATGCCTCATGTAAGTGATATGTCTGATACAAATGGATGCACTCAGTGCCCGGGATATAGGGTACTTATTAAAGAAAAATTGATATATGTATCATATATTGAATATCTGTGCGTGAAGATACTATTGAGGTTTGCGGAGTCCCTCTTTAGTCCCATTGAGTAGATTCAAACCAAGCTTTCGGTGGCCCTTTTGGCCTAGGTTTGAGAATACTCCCTCGGCCCCTGGTTACTCCCCTGGTGACACAACTCGGGGAATACACCAACCCCCCTCTCCAAATACAGTTACCACCTGTATCATTATTAGCTGGAATGAATGATATTGAGCGCAGACGCAACCTAGTACATGCACAGCAGTTCCTGGATAAACAAAAAGGATTAGTGTTTGTCAGCTGTAATGCACGCAGCCTGAACAGGAAAACACTTCTAGAAGTTAAATTAAGCTTAAACTGTGACTTTTTATGCATCTGCGAGTCCTGGACACAGCCGGGAACTGATAACAGTCTAGTCCATTGGGGGGGTAAAACAATATTCAGAAATGATCGAGTCAGCACAACGGGAGGGGGACTATTAACTTATGTAAGCAGTACACACAGTCCTTATTGTAATGTAAGGTGTGACCTACAGTTGATGGAAAAGGATATAGAAGTGCAAGCTATAGAATTTGACAAGCCAACTTATAAATCTATGATCATATTAAATATTTACAGACCACCAAAGGGAAATATTGCTCAGTTTATGGAGAAATTGAGTGCCACATTAAACGCGGTTGACAATAATAAATATGAAGTCTGGGTCATGGGTGATCTGAACATCAATGTGCGCGACAGGAATTCTAATGAATCCAATGAATTATTCGATAAATGTAGAGAGCATAGCATCAGAAGATTGATTGATGACATCACTAGGCCAAATGAAAGTGACAATGGAGGTACCTGTCTGGACCAAATAATCACAGATTGTGATGTAGTAAGTAATCACGGAGTGCTTAATTGTATGATTGCTGACCATTTTGCTATATTTGCATGTCGAAAAAAGCCGCGTGAACTCTATAACCCCATTGAATTTACAGGTAGATCATACAAGCACTATGATTATGATGATATGAAGGAATATCTGTTAGACCTTGATTGGGAGGAATTCTATGAGTCAACGGACCCTGAATTCCAGTGGCAATTCATGTATGAAGCACTAATTGAATATCTAGATGCCACCTGTCCTGTCAAATCCTTTATTATTAAAAAGGAACCTCAACCATGGATAACACAGGAAATTATTGAGTTGGTAAATGAGAGAAACGAGTTACTTATTGAATGGAAGCGGGCACATAACAAAGACACCTTGAAAACTATACGGAGAATGAGAAATCGTAATCATAGGCAGCTCGAGTTAGCCCAAGGTGATTTTGTAGTAAGGAAGTTAGAAGAATCTAGAGGGGATCCACATAAGTTCTGGCGTGAGGTTAATGCTCTGTTAAATCCTGTGTCCAAAAACCTCAATATAAATCTAGTAAATGACGTCACTGGAGAAGTTATTCCTGCCGATAACACAGCTGAGTATATTAATGATTACTTCTCCCATATTGGAAGTGAATTGTTCAGTAAGCTACCTGTTGCAGGCCCAACAGCTGTCACAAGTATTGATGAGGTGGTCATAGATGCGGATGACAGAGACCTCCCCCTGCTTGACATAGTCAACAAGGAAACTGTCCTATCCCTGGTCAAAACTATCAACATTGACAAATCCAGTGGTATTGAAGGCATTAACAGCAGGGTTCTGAAAGATGCTCTATTATTTTTGGTGAAAGAATTGACTACTATGTACAGAAACTCCATCCAGCATAGTGTATTTCCCGCGTCCTGGGCCTGTGGTCTGCTCGTACCTATTCCCAAGAAGGGTAATCTCCAGTCAATAAAAAATTGGCGACCCATAACATTATTGCCTATCCCAGGAAAACTCTTAGAAAAGATCCTACATAAAGAGATCTCAAATTACCTAGAGGAAAGCAATGTACTCTGTAAAACACAGTACGGATTCAGACCGGGTAAAGGCACAGTGGATGCAGTTTTTAATGTGGTGAATGATTTATTTGAGGCTAGGGATGATGGTCTGATCACCACTGCATGTTTCATCGATTTCTGTAAAGCGTTCGATTGTGTCCACCATCCCACTCTCCTACACAAGGTTACAAGGTTGAATATACATGGCAAAGTAAAAAAATGGCTCACGAGCTATTTGTCCCATCGGGCACACGAAACTATTGCCAATAACGTCAAGTCCAGCACCAAAAATGTGCAATATGGGTTCCCTCAGGGTTCCACATTAGGCCCTCTGTTGTTTGTCATCTTCATTAATGATTTAGGCCCTGAAATAAAAAATTGTAAGTTTTGTATGTATGCTGATGACGTGATCTTATATGCCTCGGCAGACACAGTTGATGAATCAAGGCGTCTACTTCAAGAGGACTTGGATAGAATACATACTTGGTGTGTGAATAACTATATGACTGTTAATGCCAGTAAGTCCATGTGCATGTATTTCGGAACTAAACATAGAGTGGGCAGACTACTTGGTCCTGATATGAAATTAGGTGCAGATGTCTTACCAAATTGTGTTACTTACCCATACCTGGGTGTGGAGTTGGACAGCTCCCTTAATATCTGTCATCATATCACCAAATTAAAGAAAAGTCTAGGCAACAGAATATATAAACTCAGTATGACTAAAGAAACCTGTATTAATATTTATAAAGTCACCGTAGTACCTGTAGCAGAATATTGTTCGTTTTATACTGGCAGCGGACAGCAGGCTGATCTCTTGAAAATACAACGACTTCAAAATCATGCTTTGAGGGTCTGCTGTAAAACGCGGGTACGAAAAAAAAGTGTAGCTGATTTACACAGAGAATGTAAGGTAGAGAGATTACAAGTAAGAAGGTCTAAACAACTTCTTCTAATGATGTGGAAGAAAGCTTGCCAAGGTGAGGTGGTAGAGAGGCACAATATTAGAACTAGAGGTGATCTCAAGTTGAAATTCGCTATTAGACGTGCAAAAACTAGCGCCTATCATCGCTCGCCATATTATCGAGGGGTGAAACTCTGGGACTTGCTAGATAAAGACACTCAGCGCTTACCAACCAAGCGGCGCTTTAAAGCAGCAATATCTAAGTTGAATATATATGATTAATGGTATTGAGCCACCCACATTTATTTGATGGGTCTGATGATTACATATAAAGTGTAAGCTAACTATGGTTTCATTATATATTGAATGTTTATAAGCAACTCGGTAGACTGGGCATACAGTTCGACTATAAGGACTTGTTGTCTGTACCGCCGGAGTGCGCGGAAAAACGTCCCATTGGGACGAGTTCATGAGAATAAAATAATAATAATAATAATAGGCCGAATCCCACATGGCGATATTGATTTGGCCCTCCGAATTCTCTTTTGTCGATTTGTCTGCTGTGGTGTATGGCCCTTGATGAGGTGCAAGGATTACGGCAAACTGGACCATAACTCCACACCAAACCCACTGTTGGGTTAGCAATGAGTTGAGCAATCCTTGAGGAAAGTTTTTTTTCTGAATTTACTGGTAGATCATATAGGAATTACGACCCGCTGGATTTTAATGAATATTTGCTTGATTGTAATTGGGATGAATTAACCACATCAATTGATCCTGAGTTTTAATGGAATTACATGCTTGATTTGATCATACAATATTTAGATATTAGCTGCCCAATAAGAACCAGTGTAATAAAAAAACAAACCCAACCTTGGATTAACAGAGAAACCATTGAATTGATGAATGATCGCTAAATCCTTATTAAGGAACAAAATAGATTTGGCAGTAGGCTCAATGTTAAACAAATAGGCAAATTATGGAATCACATTCAAAAACATCAGAATCACAGTAAGAGGGATTGGGTGAACGGACTACTCACCAAGTATTTTGGAAGGGGATAAATAAATTGGTAAACCCTAAGGCTAAGAGTACCGACATACAACTCAGAGATAGCTACAGTGGTGCTATGCTACTCCCTGAAAATGTTGCGAAGTATATTAATAAGTATTTTTCTGATATTGGTGAAAAACTCTATAATGACTTGTTGCATGGCATCATGCCCCAGCCTGTGAATGAGCTGCCTGAAATAATAGTACCTGAGGACTATCCAGTATTGGACTTGCATGAGCTTATAAACACTGAAAATGTACTAAAGCTTGTAAATGGTATAAGTGTAAACAAATCATGTGGAATTACTGGAGTAAACTCAAGAGTACTAAAAGATGCATTCCTAGCAGCACCTGATAAGTTGGTCTCCATGTTTACAAACTCGGTCCGAACCAGATCTTTTCCAAATTACTTGTCCCTATTCCTAAGCAGGGCAATTTATTTGATATAAAAAATTGGCGACCTATTACTCTGCTATACCACTTCCAGGTAAATTGCTAGAAAAAAATCATTCATGGTAGTATTATAAAAACACTTGAAGAAAACAATATATTGAACAAAAACCAATATGGCTTTAGACATAATCATAGTACTGCAGATGCAGTTTTCACTGTTTTAAAAGATCTTTATGATACTAGAGATGATGGTCATGTGACTACATCCTGTTTTATTGACTATTTCAAAGCCTTTGACTGCGTTCACCACCCTACACTTATTTACAAAATTAATGATTTAAATATCCATCCTACCCTCAAAATTTGGTTAAAGGGCTATTTGGGTAATAGGTCCCACTCGACTTATGCAAATGAGGTCAGGTCTGAACAACGGCAGTAAAATTTGGGGTCCCAAAAGGGTCCACATTGGGCCCCTTGTTGTTTATATTATATGTGAATGACCTTCCTAATGTGTACTCAATTCATAATGTGTTATGTACGCAGACGACTTAATATTGTATAACTCGCATGAAAACCCTGTGAAGTCAGTCAGACTTCTTCAAGCTGACCTGAATCGTGTAAATGACTGGTATCAACTAAACTACATGACTGTTAATGCCAGGAAAAGTGTAGGTATGTAGTCTGGCTTAAAATCAAAATTGAATAATCTGTATGGACCTGTCTTACATCTGGGAGGTGCTGAACTCCCTTTTTGTGAAACCTATAATTACCTTGGCGTTGAGGTGTCTCACTGTTAGCACTCATATTGCAAAAGTTAAAAAGAATATTGGGAATAAGCTGTACAAATTGAATAAGTTGAGAAAATTTCTTAATGCTGAACATTGTTCTACTGCCTACAAAAGCATGGTCATCCCCACGTTTGAATATTGCTCTTACTATACCGGTGGGGGGCACTCTAGTGAATTGATTAAGCTACAAAGAATGCAGAATCAGAGCCTGCGCCCTTGTTTAAGATTAGGTATTCGTGGAAACAGTATAGATAATCTACATAAGTTGTGTAATATCAAAACTCTCAATGAAAGAAGAAACATCCAACTTGTCAGCCTAATGTGGGAAAAAAGCCAGCATGGTGAAGGAATTGAACAGGCTAATGCCCGCACAAGAGGAGATATGAAAATCAGGTTTGCACAATGCAGGGCCAGGAGCAGTTTCTACGAGAAAAGTCCCTACCTGCGTGGTGTAAAACTCTGGGATCAATTAAACCATACATAACAGAGAGTAGTTAGCAAATCTGCCTTTAAACGCATTGTATCAAATTTAAAATTTGTGTAACATCATATGTGTAAGAGCTACTTAATACACAAACATGTTACAATCATATATCCATAAGGTATCTATTAGTGCATCACTATGTACTTGATTACTTGTAAATTCCCACAGCATTACCAGGATTTTGAGATGCTGTAGGGCACGCAAAAACACGACCTCAATCATGAGGATGAAAGTGCCAATAAATTACAATTACAATCATGTTTTTGGCCTCAGCAAGGGCCATTGAATGCAACAAACAAAATCGCAGAGATATTGGAGCCCTAAATCGTTCTATCAACGCAATGTGAAATTACGTATCATTTTGCAAAAAGAAACGTGTTTTAACGTTTGCAAACGTTTTTATTAGGTTGGGGTAAAAACTGTTTTCTTGCATCAAAAATGTATTTATCTGTGAACCTTTTGAATGTTTTAACGTCTCTAACGTTCATCTTTTTACGTTTTACATAAAAATGTTTCTAAGTTACATTTTTTACACTTATATTGTTTAACCTGACTTTTTTTACATTTAAATAAAACGTTTGGCAAACTTGGGCGCCTAATAAAAATGTTTTTAACGTGAAAAAAAAAGGTATATTACTTTTGTCATCATTTAGTGACCTAATTAAAACTTTACCAATTTACTTACAAAAAAAATTCTAACTAAAACCAACTGGAAGAATATGCCATATTGTAGTGAAAACTTTGGGGTAAGAATAAAAATGCTTAGGGCATCTGAATAGCGCTGTTTCCCAGTTCCACGGGTGCAGCCTGTGAACCGTCGTCAGGTCAGCGAATATCTCATCAGTGAGAAGAGTTAAACCTTAGTTAAACGTATTGGGATTTCGCCACCAAAGCTGTCAGGACACTGCGACAGATCGTAATTCTATTTCCCTGGGGGGGGCACTCTCTATGTAAGGTATACACATATGTGCGGCTGGCAAGGGTACTTTTTCAAGGAAAAGCCCCTAGCAAGCCTCCTGTTTCAGCCACAAATGTCCCTAGCAAGGGTCTACTTTTCAGCAAAATGTCCCTTGCAAGGGTCAACTTTCAGCAAAATACCCAGATTTACGCAGGAAATTTTGAAATTATCTTGGACATAAGCACAGTTTTCATGAAAATAGCATGAACCAAATTCAATTTTCTCCCCAATCAGTGTAAATTTAAGACATTTTGAAACAAATCTAGGATTATTGAGTCAAAAGTGCCCTAGCAAGGGTAGGCTTTCAAAGAAAAACCCCGCGAATGAGTGCCCTAGCAAGGGTAAGGGTTGTCGTGGGTTCAGCCACACACCTGCATCAAAAAAAATTGAAGTGCCCCCCCCCGGGTCTATTTCATTGTGTTTCAAATATGGGTCTCGGCAGACGTTCTATTAGCAAAGCCAGGTCTAGGCAGATGTCATGGGTTCAAATCTGGGGTCTTGGCAGATGTTTTTCCTGGTCTCAACAGACGTGTTTACATATATTAAAAGAAGAAAGAATAGAAGTAGTGAAAGGGAGAATCCAAGACAGCATACTCCAAGCTCTAATAGAAATAGAAATTTTAGGGGGCGTGGGTAAGGTGGTGGGTGTGAGGGGGGGGGGGCGTTGTAGATGTCCATAACCCATTTCTTTAGTTGTTAGATTCATGCCTTGAGAGCTTATTTTATTTCACCCCCAGGACTTGCAGTATATCAGTGACAGAAATCATCGACTGTTTTGATGGTAACATGAATAGTATAGTATCTGTGTACCAGCTCTAACCTGTACTCCCGCCTAGATGTTACAATTGCAGGATTAGCGTAGAATAGATAAGTTAATCCCCTTGATCTAGACAACAGAAGTATTCTCTATCCCAGAGACTTGTAGTCTCCCACCCACAGACCGAGAGCGACCCTGTCGTCGAGAGTGGGTATGCCGAGTCTGGGAGACTTGTGGCCACCAGCCCAAAACAAATTGATTTTGTGTTTCTGCTATACCGATTTTTCAAAACGTCACCTTTCTAACTTTTTTTCAGCAAAGATGCACTTTCCTCCGTCCTTTAGAAATTTCATAACCTATAGACGTGATTTTAGAGGCAGCTAAGAGAGTTTATATATTAATATAATCAGCACCTATATATACAAATAGATTTTGGAACTCATCATGAAAAGATGGCATATAAAAGTAAGGGGCAATCTAAAGGGAGAGAGAACCAAAACCAGGTTACGGGAAATCCATGTTAGCGAACTATATATGTATACGATATAGCGTTGATTCCACTGAAGCCGATATTTAGTCGGGCCGACAGAGGCCCGATCAGGGTCAAAAAGTGTCGTCGGGCTGTTGTCGGTCCGACAAAAATGTCTGGCCGATCACTGGCCTACAGCCAAAAATACCAGTTCTTCCACCGAGCTCTCACTCTGTCGGATACTGTGTCTGACAGTCGTCCCCGATGTCTGCGAGCATTTCCATCGGTCACGTGATTGGCGATGACCTATTTTCCTCAAAATGGAGGCTAACGAGGTTGTTCTGCTCGTGCAGGCGACAGTCGGTATTTTGGCTCTAGAACAGGAGGAAATAGAGATTCTAGAGGGGACAAGAAGGAGGCACAGGTATCATACCGCCCCGTACCTAAAAGACAGGACTGACAAGACGCAGGGGAACACTTTTACCAAGCTCCAGCGAGACCTGATATCTGTAAGCATTAACATGGGGGGGGTGGGGGGGTACCTGATTACGTTTATGTAGGGCAGCTGGCTATGTAGCTCATGTATCATGTATCTTGTCTGATTTCCCCTCCCCCCCTCCTATGTACATGGCTAAGTTCACCAAAATTGTTCTTTGCTTCAGATGGGAGAAGATGCTCAGTTCAAACACACGCTGAGAATGGGGCCAGACTTATACCATGAACTGCTGGAAAAAGTGACCCCCCTTATATATCGTCGAGACACCAACTTTCGCCCGGCTATAAAACCAGATGAGAGGTTGGACATAACCCTATGATACCTTGCTCTAGGTAATTTTTGGATGTCATAGCTTCAAGGCCCTCCAACTTAACAATAAAATTTCCCCAAGGGTTCTTCTTTAAAGAGAGAATAATTTATTTTATTTCAGTCTATTGATATATATATATATATATATATATATATATATATATATATATACATACATACATATATATGAGCCATGATTTTCTTTGTAAGGCCAATTTCTACAGAAAAAAAACACATTTATAAAAAATATATGACAGAGATCTTTTCATATTTTCTTCACACATGTAGGAATTACTATAAAATTTTCATACATGTTCATCCCCGATGAGTTGTACATGAGACTTTTTTCGTTTTTTATTTATTGCTCTGTAGTTACCTAGCACCACAGAGGAGTGGTTGACCATTGCAGAGCAGTATGCGAACGACTGGCAGCTTATACACTGCATCGGGGCAGTGGACGGCAAACACATCAAGATCAGGAGGCAAAAGAAAAGTGGAGTGACTTTCTTTAATTACAAGAAATTATACAGTGTCGTTCTCATGGGTGTGGTAGATGCCCAATACCGATTTCTCTACGTGGACGTAGGATCGGAGGAAAGGCAGGGGACTCCCCTATATGGAAAGAAGGACCTATGTACAGGGATATGGCAGATCCTGACAACCCACTGCAGATTCCCCCTGCTTCAGCTATCAAAGGTATGAGAGATCTTCTGCCCTACTACATTATCGGAGACGATGCCTTTGGCCTGGCCTCATATCTCATGAAGCCCTTTGCAGTCAAGGATCAGGGGGCTAGGGAAGTGGCATACAATTACCGGATGTCTAGGGGGAGGAGGTGTGTGAAGAACTCTTTCGGGATATGGGTGACCTGATTTAGGCTGTTCCTCCGCCAGCAGGACATGGAGCCAAAGGGGGTGAAGAAACTAGTCATGGCATCCCTAGCTCTGCACAACTTCCTCAGGACAAGGTCACCGTCGGACTACATTTCCCATGGGGCTGTTGACTATGAAGACAAGGACCATGAGCTTCACCCTGAAAAGTGGAGGGAGGACGGGGAGCTCGAAGGCCTGGACAGAGCTGGAGTTCCAAGGAACATGCCACAGGATGCCAAAACCATGAGGCAGAATCTCTGCCAGTGGTTTTCCTCACGACACGGTCGGGTCCCCTGGCAGGACAGATACCTCAGAAGCCGTGGTTATGGGTACCCTCGACCGTGAGGCAGCAGGTCTTCCTGCCCAAGATATTATCTTCGACGAAGACAGTGAGTGAGGAACCCGACGTCTTGGACGACAGGTGGACATCTGTCTGGTTGTAACATGTTTACCATGTCTAGGATTGCTTGTCTGTATATATAATTTACTCCGGATGTACCAAAAAATTATATGTTTTTATTTAAAAACCAGAGAGGTCAGTTCAAATATTTCTTTTTTTATTCAAAACTTCAAACAACAAGAACTTTATTTTCTTGGCATCTATATATATATGTTTACCACGTGTCAGATAACTGATAAAGTACCATGTACAGATAGTATCTGATAAGGCACGATTTTACCATAATACCTGAGAAGTATCATGCTTGAAAAAAATAACGTCGGATGAGGCAAGTTTTATACCTTGAGTAACATACCTTAAAGCTATCTTTATATGAAAGTAAATATAAAAATAACTAAGAACACCTGATATGTGTCATGTCGGCATGTAGATATATCCCGGATTACATGACAGTATTGAGATCTTCACATGTCCATGTTCATATATAAAATCAGGTTACAACAATTGTCTCTCCTGACATGGTAACCCGACAGATGCACGATGTCTTGCAAATAAAATATCTTAACTTTCTTATATATGATGTTGAAAAAAAGAAATTGATAACTTCTTTTATCCAAGCAGACAGTTTTTATCATATGAAGACAGACTAGAATATAACACAAAGAACCTACAAGACAGTAGGAAAATAAATAAATAATCATCGGCCTGCGTCTGCGACAGTTTTAGGAATGAACAGTAGAACAAACATGAAAAAATCTCTCTAGCACTAGGTGACCTTTACATTCCATTCCCCGTTTACAGCCTGCACGGCTGTCAGATACACATGGACTTAAAATTTGTCTCTGACCTTATGAGTCATGTGTGCCATCTCCACCTCTA
Organism: Acholoe squamosa; assembly: GCA_949317995.1. Lineage (NCBI taxonomy): Eukaryota > Metazoa > Annelida > Polychaeta > Phyllodocida > Polynoidae > Acholoe > Acholoe squamosa. The sequence goes on along the minus strand of OX439041.1, from coordinate 57,204,502 downwards.
ACATCTTGCACCACTGTGAGTCAGGAGAAACCTCCTTCTTGGGGGGGGGGAGGGAGGTTGGGCCTGAGCCTGGGTTCTCTTGCCCACTAAGGTGACAAGATTGTTCAAAGAATCCCTGTACGCCTCATAGAATTTTTCTCTAGACTGGAGTATCTCTGGGACTGTCTTCTGTTTCTTTTCTCCAGCTTTAAGGTGTTGTGGCTCTCTCTTCTCCAAGTACTCTGCCTTGGCAGCTTCACTAGCTGCAGTTTTCTTTGGAATATTGTAGTTAATAGTCTTACGATTTTCACCACTGGTAGAAGGAACAGCACCTTTCTTGTTAGAAGTTTTACCAGACCCCTTGCCCTAATCAGCAGAAGTCGGATGAGCTGCATCTGATCTTGCAGACCCACCTGCAGAAGTGTTCTTCCTGTGGGGAGAAAATTGGGTCCTAGTGGCGATGGAATCGTCTAGGGTCTCATCTCCAGACTCTCCGTCAGGATTGTAGTCCACGTCCTTAGTAGTATCATCTTCCTCGTCATCCTGGACCTCGATGACCATGTCATCGGCCTCCTCGGATCATGTTCATCAGGACCTCCTGCCCAGGCCTTCTGGGCAGGAGGTCCTGATGAACATGAACTGCCTTGTGTTTTTTCTTGTAGCACCTTTTTCTTCTTTTTTGGAGGACGTGGTGTCAGAGAACGTGGAGAAGGTGGAGGGCTGACTGACCCCTCCCCCTTTTCCATGTCGGACAGCAGGTTACGCTTGGTACCCATCTTTTTAAGCAGACGGGGCACAGGACCTGAAGTACGGGCACAGGTGGACTCCTCCCCCTTGTTATGTGATACAGGAGTGGAAGAAATCGGTTCTTGTACAGTAAGGTCTAGTGCAGTGTCTTCTGTAATGTCTATTTCATCGGAATCATCCTCCACGACAGGCCTCTTTTTAGTACCGGTATTGTTTTTGGACATGGCCGTGCGAGCGTCTGCCAACTCATCTTCTGTCAAGTCGGGTAATCAGGCCTTACCTCTAGCAGAGAAATGTTTAGCAGGATCCTTGGTTTCTTCCTGTGTCTCTAGGACTACGTCTGAACATTCTTTTTTACCTCTAGGGGGTTTGGAAGCCTTGTTTCCTCCCCTTCCCCGACGCCTCGAACCTCCTCTACCCGACATTTTGTTTGTTTACGACCAAAGCGAAAGTCACATGACTTGCATGTGACACGCAGCCCAACAGCAGTACCCCAAGTGAGAGAAAAGCGAACTATTTCTGTCGGCCCGACAGCGAAGCAGCCCTGTCGGGGACTGTCGGAGATGCATCTCCGATGGTTCCCGATGACAAAAAAAGAGGTCTTCCACCAAAGATGATTTAAGCCCGATTCTTGCCCGACAGAATCCCGACAGTGCCCATTACATCCCCGACGGTGCCCTATGCTGCCCGATGCGTTCCCGATGCAACCCGATGACAAAATCGAACAACTATCTGCTTCAGTGGAATCAACGCTTATGACTTTATAAAATGGCTGGCAGTGCTCTGCTGCACGATAGAAGTGACCTTGAGTGCATTATAGGAGTACAGTGCACACCTGAGCAAGGTCACCATAGCTGTAAACCAGTAAAGTATCATTAATTGCTTTCGTGCATTATAGGACAACAGACAGTCTCGATGTGAAGAAAATCGTTGTCTATTCTCTAAATATACCAGGCATTGCTTTTTCTTTTTATGAAAGCTCTATCACTCTTTTTTTTGTAACTCTTACTAGAAACGTTACAATGCTTTTTGTCCTTATAACAGTTTATTGGGCAACGGAAATGTCCTAGGAACAGAGGCTTTTATGACACATTCTTTAGTGCTATCTGTATGTTACTCAAAATTTATGGTATATATACATCCATCTCTTTTCGTATTTAGATCTCACTGAAAACTGATTCGATGACAGGCCCGGGACTTAGAATAGATGCAATATGCGATTAAGATGGTAGCACGGGAAAGAAGCAACACTGAACGAGACCTGATGGTTTCTAATATATGATAATATGAAATGACTTATAAAGGTAAACTTTACATAACCTAAAACTCTATAACAAAGACAAGAGAAAAGTTTCCGAATTGCTCGCTCCTAGGAAGGCATTTACATATTTATAGCAATGACAATATCAATGCACCACTACATTCTATTCCTTTATCAGAATTCAAGATTGTTGGGCTTGATAGTTATATATGGACATGCATTAAACTACGAATTACCAGATGACATAGGTATATATAAGTCCGATTTTGCCGCCCTTTGGCTGTGGATAGGTCACATTAGGGTAGATTCACCATGAGTCACCCTTCCCGTCCAGAATTTTTGTGACCATTGTCGAAACCTTAGTTTTCTGGTATGTATTTCAGAAAACTGTATACCATTCCCTATGTAATAGGGTGCCATCTATTCTGGTAATAGCTGGCCCATTATTACGTACAATTCAGGACATCAGTTTGAGCTGCCCTTTGCTCTCTGATGGGGAGGGAATACACTTGGTGATTAGTATTGGTCACAGTCACTTTGTGGCAGCACTGATAGGTCTGCTCTCCTACCACACACCAAAATCAAAGTCATCACCCATAGGGAATATTACTCTGCTTCATGGCTTCAGATGGAGCCACTGTGTGGGTGCAATCAGGACTGGATAAAATGCTGGAAGCATTTTATTTTCACATAGAAATATATGTTTCAATTTAGCATGGTTACAATTTATGAAATAGATTGAGATTTTACCAGGACACTCTAACAGGGGCCTGTTTTTCCCTATCTTATGGACAGATACGGACGTCCGTATGTCACATATGGACCCCCATATGTCGGAAAATCAAATACGGCTAGGGGGGGTACCAGGGCCCTGTTTTTCCCTATCTTACGGACAAACGGACTTCCGTATGTTACATATGGACCGCCGTATGTGGGAAAATGACATACGGGGGGGGGGGGTACCAGGTGGTATCCTAAAAGTGACATATGGACGTCCGTATGTGACTTACGGAGGTCCGTATGTTACATACGGACGTCCGTATGTGACATACGGAGGTCCGTATGTGTCCGTATGTATTGTCCATATCTGATATTATTTTGTATCATTTTAATACATTTTAACATAAGGAAAAACAGGGCCCTGGTCGTATCCTAAAAGTGAAATACGGACGTCCGTATGTAACATACAGATGACCGTATGTGATATACGGACATCCATATGTGACATATGAAGGTCCCTATGTAGTGTCCATATCTGATATTATTTTGTATCATTTTGATACATTTTAACATAAGGAAAAACAGGGCCCAGGCACTGTGATGATAGACATGTAGAAAGTGGAAGATCCATATATTTGAAATCTTGTACCAGCTTTAAAGCCGATTCTTATCACTGCTATCCCTATGATAACATCAGACTTTCCAATCACCCCATTTCCACTAAGGGCGACCGGATTTCACCCAAAGACGTCGATTGTGATGCATAGGGAGGTTGATTTGTCCGAAGTAAACAGGTACACAAGCTCATACTCCAAGCTGTAGCACTGGCATGCAGCACCCTCTGAATTGATGCCCTTCAGTGGACACCCTATTTCCAGAGAAAAAATCTCCAAAAAGGTATGGGGTATGTAGGGCCCATATTGGATAGACATGTATGCTTTGAAATGTTACAAGAAGCATACATCATATCAAAACACTCTGGGTACGAATTGGCTTTAGCCAAAATGAGCTTCCATGATCCTCCACTAGCTCGCACGACCATTCATTACAATTTCCCTTCTCCGTAGACACTCTGAGGGAACCTTAGAGACCAAAGGTGTCTGTTGGTAGTCTATCTACTCTGCCAGATTGGTTGAGTGCCCAGTTCTCACAGAAGTCCTTACTGTCAGGTCAAATGCTTCCACCAACACTTCCCTCAATGCATATCCAAATGTTCTCAATGCACAAAACACTTGAAATACACACAGCAGTTTATAATCCAGGTCGTTTCTAAAATTGCTTTCCTCAGTAAACAGCATGGCCTTCCATGTTGGAGACTGCACTCTGAACATAAACATGCCTGATTTATTGGAAATATTTCATGCTTCAACCATTTTAAGTTGCTGTACAGGAAGAGTACATGTTTGTGAATAGGAGGGACAATTTCCAGGAAGTGACATTGAGTACTTAGTTCAGAATAGCCATGTGTTAGTGCCACTATATAGACTTGTATACATAAGCAAATGTCAACGATCAGTGAATAATTTAGCATCGTATTCCCCAAGGTGTAGCTGTCCCGTATTCAACGAGGCCTTAAACACTATTATGGTTCACAGCTCACCGATCACATTATCAGGATATATATATATATATATATATATATATATATATATATATATATATATATATATATATATATATATATATATATATATATATATAAGTGTGAACTGCTGGTGTCAGTACATGACCTATATGGCGCTTGAAAGTCGTAAAAGACTGGTTTATCTATAGGGCCTACAATTTCTATAATAACAGGCACATGTGCATCAATGTGCGAGAGCTGATGATCCAGGGTGGGGTTAGGTGCCACTTTCCTTTTCAGGCTTCTGTGTGTTACAAATGTATATCGTCTTGCAAAATAACAATCAATGCACTATTCAGAATTTGATAATGCAATTGGAGGTAAACATGTAAATGTACTTCAAATTGTTTATGTTTGCGAGACCTATAAATTATGGGATAACAAACTGTAGGTGGCGGTATTGTGCCTGACTTGTTTTCTCTGTTGTTGGCTACCCATGGAAAGAAATCTTATAATGATTGTTTAGGCAAATAAAATATTTTTTAACTCAACTCAACTCATGGACAAGCCCTATCCCCTTAAAATGGGCGTGGACCACTAAAATCGACATGGCGACATGGGCTATTTTAGGCTTAGTGACATGGGACATGAATAATTTCTTAAAATTGACATGGTGACATGGACAATTTCTTAATTAAAATCGACATGGTGACAGTGACATGACCATTTCTTAAAATTGACTTGGGGACATACACTGAAAAAAGTCTTCCTGACAAAGTGACATGTATACCCATGTCAACTTGATTTGACACAGAGAGCACACGTCATTGGGACATGTGCACATATGTCACCATGACAACTGAAGCACACAGTAATCCTGATATGATTTGACATGCCTAAAAATGCCACGTCATCTGTGAGTTGACTAGGGTCATGGCCATGTCAAAGGCACTTGACATGTGATGGTTTGACATACATAATTGTTCTAGAATATTCCACTAGATGGGGCAAATAACCATTTTGGTACCAGGATTAATCACTACCAAGAGATACTACTAACACTTAAGACATTTGATGTATCTGTGTCATTTTGTTTTCATGAAGAATAGATCACTAAGGTCTTTAAATACTATCAATGAATGGCAGTGAATTCTATTTCATTCTTAAATTTGCATTTGTTATTGAATATCAAAATAGACAGCCACAATCCTGAATCCTTCAACTGGGGAGGATAGACACCTTGTGTGTGGGTCAGTGAAAATACCAAAAGAGTGTATGCTAACTCACAGTCTATAATCTCAGTATCTTCATTACATGGAGACAGATGGCATTGCCATGCATCTCCATGCCCTTGTCTTATGGACTGCATAGAGGTCCTCAGTCAAGTAGAAGTTCTGTAGATAGGAAAAAGTGCCTTAGTGTTGCAGGCCTGTGGGGCTATGATATCCCCTGCCTTCTATTATAGGCCTGCCTTGATTGAACCATTGGTACATAGCTATTGACTGCTCTTGACCCTTACATAATTGTATCAGAGTATTACCTAGCACTCAGGTAAATGGATCAGAAATATGTGACGTGTCTTCATTACGCATGTCAAGTGGAGTTGACAAACCAAATATGAGAGCGTCAACCTCATTTGACATGCCTTCATACATGTCATGTGGGAGACAAATTTTGACCTGTGCAGTATGCGTCAAAGCGATCATTGTTCTTCTCTCTGTGTAGCCATTTTTTTAAATCGACATGTGACATGGGGGACTCCCCATCCACATACATGCCAACATTTCAGGGCCCAGAACCGGGAGACCCGGAGAATTTCCTACTACTATGCCCCGAATTCTACAAAATCAACATCTATGTGGTGCTTTCTTGGGGAAAATTTAGATACAATATCGTCAACATTTCTCAGTGAAAAACCCTCAGCATATCTAAATCCGGGAGATTTCTAAGTTAGAAGCACCTGAACGTATTTAAAACTGGGAGATATGTGAAAATCCGGGAGATTTGAGGGGAGATATTGAATCCGGGTGAAACCTAAAAAATAGTCAAAATCCGGGAGTCTCCCGGCCAATCCGGGAGTGTTGGCATGTATGCATCCACACCCCTCTTAAAAGGGCCCCTGGCAACGCAAATTAACAACATGGGTACAGAGTCAAAAAGCAATCATAAAATCAGGGACCAGCGGAAAAATCGCGGCGCCCTGATTGGTCAAGGAGTGGTCACGTGACATTTTAATGCGGGCATGCATTACGGTGCCACGACCCTTTTTAAACCATAAATATATAGGCCTACATTACTAGGTCTATGATCTAACATTTACTTCCATTAACAATTCACGCTCAACTAGTACTTATGCCTAAAAAAGGTTTGTTTCCCGTCACCCGACCGACCTAGCAAAAGAGCTGTCCCTAGATCTTTGAGCTATATATACTGGAAACACATTTTTTTTGGCCATATAGCCCGGGGGGGCACTCTCTATGTAAGGTATACACAGATGTGCGGCTGGCAAGGGTACTTTTTCAAGGAAAAGTCCCTAGCAAGCCTCCTTTTTCAGCCACAAATGTCCCTAGCAAGAGTCTACTTTTCAGCAAAATGTCCCTAGCAAGGGTCAACTTTCAGCAAAGTACCCTCATTTACGCGGGAAATTTCGAAATTTTCTTGGACATACGCAGTTTTCATAAAAATAGCATTAACCAAATTCAATTTTCTCCCCAATCAGTGTAAATTTAAGACATTTTGAAACAAATCTAGGATTATTGAGTGCCCTAGCAAGGGTAGGCTTTCGAAGAAAAACCCCGCGAATGAGTGCCCTAGCAAGGGTAAGGGTTGTCATGGGTTCAGCCACACACCTGTATCAAAAAAAATTGAAGTGCCCCCCCCCCGGCCATATAGTTAGGCATAGTGGATTCTTTTACATTGCTTATCTAGGCCTATAGGGCTAGGCCTATATGTGCAGGGGGCCCGGGCGGAGGAAAGGGGGAGCAGGGGGGCGGGGGGGGGGGGGCTGGGCGCCCCCAATAACAGGAAGTTTCCCTATATTATTATAAACATCGTCTAGATCTATATAGGGTCTAGCAGTAGCACCCCCCCCCCCACCCCAAATAAAAATTTGCTTCCTACGCCTCTGATGTGTCACCTTTTAGTGGCGACGTAGGCCTAGGTCTAACAATGTGGCCCCCAAGGGGTAAAAAACGACATGGCGACTTTTGGCCATTTTTTGGCGACATTTCGACTTTGTACCCTTTTAAAAGTGACATGTGACATTTCCAATCTTTAAAAAAGTGACATTTAATCTGAGACCTTAAATTTTGAGATTATTAGACATGTTTTTTCCCCCTAAAAAAGTGACATGTGACCTGAAACCTTACATTTTGGCGACATTGTGACCTCAGGGGGGGTCCCCTTGGGGGCCCCAACAATATCTTCCACCAGCAAGTCCGAATTTCCTGACTCTCCTGAGAGAATCTCCCATGCCCGGCTCTCCAGTCTTATTTCTCCCGCCACTCTACCACAGTGACTCTACCAGCATCGACCCTAGAACATCAGCTGGGAGACCTTTAGTGGTTGGCGCTGGGAGTTTGATAACTTGACCTAGATTTTACTTCCGGTGTATACAAATGAGCTGAGGGGCCGTGTCTAAAGGTGGGAAACGTCAGGAGGCAAGGGGAAGGCAGCTTTCTCGCCTGAAGGTGACAGTTCTAAAGACCAAAGGTAGGTTCATGTATGGTTTCTTTGCCTGTCATTAGTGTCCTATGTACAACTGCAGTGTGGATGTTTTAGGAGCAGACGACAGTTGACAAACCAGCCACGGCGGGAGCGAGCTGGGAGGAGCCCACACTCAAGAGGCAAAGTGACACGCCCACTCACGCTCGATCTCTCCTGTGCCACAGTGGGCCGGTAGCACTAGCTAGCAGTGTTTAAGTAATGGAAAACCTCCTTAGAGCTGGGGTTTTTGCCATTTATGGGAAAGTGTTTTTCACTTACACATACAAGGTAAAAGGAGTCTTTGTGAAAGCCCCCCCCCCCCCTAAAGCCCCCTTTATCATGTTGGCAATTAGAGGATGTTTATTATAATACATTATTTTTAGAATTCGTTGCAAAAATGACAGTGGTCAACCGAGAATAAAACAAAATCACACCAGGGGTTTGAACCTGTGCGGTCTAGATTTCTAGTCCCAAGCCTTAACCACTAAACTAGATTGACCAGTCAAACTTTCAAAGTGAAATCACCCTTTTTTAAAGGGGCCCTGGCATGGTAATGCATGCCCGCATTACAAAGTCACGTGATCACCCCTTGACCAATCAGGGCGTCGCGATTTTTCCACTGGTTCCCGCGATTTTATGATCGCTGTTTGAATCGGTACCCATGTTGTTAGTTTGCCATGCCAGCCCCCCTTTAAGTGTTTATCAATAATTGATTACTCAGTCATAGAAGTAGCATATTGCCCTTCAGTAGATGTTCTAACACCCACAGTATCAGCTGAGGACTCATGGTGTAATGGTTAGCACATGAGACTCAGGATCCCAGCACTGTCTGGTGTGTGGGTACGAATCCCATATGGGACAGAATTTTCCCAAGAATTACATCTGCTGTTCAAAAATGACCTTATTCATAAAACCTCCTGCTACGCTTGGCCTATTTCACAAAACCTCCTCCCAGAACTGACCCAATTCACAAAACCCCCTGCTAGAACTGACCTTATTCATAAAACCTCCTGTTGACCCCCAAACTATAGAATATGGAAATAAACCTACAGTAGGAACAATAGGGTGCAGAGCCAGGTGGAGTATAATTGAGGGCTAAAGGGCTTTGGGCAAGATGATGGCTGCAACCATCCACCATTCCAGTTCTAGTCCCACAGAGCAAAAGGTCTTTTGAAAGTAACTTTCCCAGCACAGGTAGGCCTATAGATTAGATGGGGGTCCCAATGCTAATGTTTCAAATCCATATTAAGAAAAGGCAATGTCACCAAATTTCTATTTTCTCATCTCCTTGGCACTCAATGTCACATCACATGTTGATTTTATGATAAGGTTATGTCTCATGTGACTATAACTTAGGGAGTGGCCATTTTTTAACAACAGGGGGGGGGAGAGTTTGGTGTAATTCGGCGCGTGCATGGCGAAAATTTTTCCGTCCCCACCTCCGAGGGGTCTGAAATTTATGCGTTCCCCCTTTTATTCTATAGTCGTGCGCGGGCTTTTTCGCTGAAAAGGGGCAACATTTTTTTGTCCCCCCCTAAGAGGGGTCTGAAATTTTTTTGTCCCCCCAAACCCACCAACCCCCCGTGTTGTTAAAAAATGACCACGCCCTATATAATACTACTTCTCCATGTCCATGTCAGTAAGCCCCATATCACATGTCGATTTTAGGAAAAGGTCATGTCATCATGTGGTTTCTAGGGGTTCAAATAGCCAAAGTTTGTAGGACTGGTGATTGTTAGACTCATCCTAATGGTAAGTTTATTGTCCCTGTACACTTGAGTGGTCAGGGACTTTTAGGAGGACTGGGAATTTGCAGAGTATGAAATCGCAATGGATATACTCCATGTATAGTCTGGGTCACTAACTAACCATACTATATGTATGCTTTGAATTGTGATTGAAGAGTGAGACAGTCAGGCTACATAGGCAGACAGCTAGACCACCACCTATTACCTTGCTGTGGCTATTGAACACTGGCTCTTGGGGTGCCCATCACTAATCCCTATGTTTGGCCTAGCTGTGAATTTAGCCTCTCACCTTGCAATAGGCTCTCCCTACAAACCTCCTCTACTATGGTCCCTTATAAGGGAGTGATCATTTTTTAACAACGGGGGGGGGGGCTGGTGGGTTTGCGCGCGGACGCGCGAAAAAAAATTCAACCCCCCCTCTTGAGGGGGTAAAATTTTTTCGACCCCCCCATAAGGGACAAAAATCGCGCGCGGACGTCCCCTTTTAGCCTATAGTAACGCGCGGGGTTTTCCACTGAAAACAGGTGAAATTATTTTGACCCCCCCCATCAGAGGTATTGAAAAAATTCTGACCCCCCCCGTTCAAGAGGTTGAAAAAATTCTGACCCCCCCCTCAAATCCACCGGCCCCCCCCTGTTGTTAAAAAATGATCACTCCCTAACCCTAACATGACTGCATAGTGCTATAACAACCCCCCCCCTCCTACACTGTAAAAGTGTGTGTTTATACTTACACTGTCTAGCTTCTCTCCCCCCTCCCTACACTGTAAAAAAATGTGTGTTGAACTTACACTTTCTTGCTTCTTCCCCCCCTCCCTACACTGTAAAAGAATGTGTGTTGAACTTACACTGTCTTGCTTCTCTCCACCACCACCCTTCTTCCTACACTGTAAAAAAGTGTGTTGAACTTACACTGTCTTGCTTCTCTCCCCCCTCCCTACACTGTAAAAATGTGTGTTGAACTTTCACAGTCTAGCTTCTCTCCACCACCACCCTCCCTACACTGTAAAAAAGTGTGTTGAACTTACACTGTCTTGCTTCTCTCCCCTGCTCTCCCTACACTGTAAAAATGTGTGTTGAACTTACACCGTCTAGCTTTTCTCCACCACCACCCTCCCTACACTGTAAAAAGTATGTGTTGAATTTACACTGCCTAGCTTCTCCCCCCCTCCCTACACTGTAAAAATGTGTGCCCGGAAGGCAGTATCTACTTCTCCTATCAGTGGCTACTGAGAATATGCTGATCAACAACTGCATATTGCAGTAGGTACTGCTGAAATACTTCCGAAACAGCTGACTCCACACTGCATTTTCAGTCTACACTCAGTAGTGTACTGACTATCAACTGAATATGCACTGCATTTCAGACTAGAATCAGTAGTCTACTGACTCTCAACTGAATGTTAATAGATTCCAAAAATTATACACTCTGTGCAGCAGCATAGATGCAGTAGTCTACTGACCATCTACTGGTATGACTCTGTCCATTCTCGGATTATTTACCTGATGCTTCTAAGACAGTCCATAGTGGGAATGTCAGTATGGTTGTGAACAGCAATCAAAAGATTCAGTAATGTAATAATGAAACTATCCAGTGTTTGTGGAGACAAGCATACTTCACCCCTTTGCATATGAATATCGTATTCAGTGCAAGTAATGGATACACATGGATGTTGGGGTGTATGAAAGTGGGGAATTACTCACTGACTTTATATAGGGTACAAATATACTGAATCTTTTGGTCCCCATCATTTTTTTTTTACATAGTATCCATGTATCATTGATAATTGCAAAGTGCTTGTCTCATCATCTTAACATCAGTAAACCGAAAGGCATTATACTACAGCAGCACTCTATAGATATGCCTACTCTTACCCTTTTGCTATGGTAAGAGTTACCCAGTACTACTGAATCAATACTGCCCTAGCCCCCTCCTACATGATTTGCATGCACTACTAGGAAGTAGTAACCGCTCCACATAGCTGATGGGGCGGTGGCTCAGGGGGTTAATGCGTTGGTAGAGTAATCAGAAGGTCCCAAGTTCAAATCCAGCAAGGACCACCTAGAGAGGCATTGGTAGTGCCAGTACTAGAACAGGGGCTGCTTCTTTTATGCTTCTACCTGCCCCCAGCAGTAGTTTTCAGTATGATCTACTGGTCAACTACTGCTATAGCAGCAGCCATTCAGTAGTGCTGATTGAACACTGTCCCAACCCCATATATGGTCATGCAGCATTAAATAAGTAGATACTGTTCAACTGCTGCCATCTAATTTACATAATTGGGACAACTGATTCAATACTGCTTGCATGCTGCTAATACTACTGTTCTACTACTGTACCACTGCTGCAAGTTTTGTGGTGCTGAGCAGTAGAATGACAGTAGATGCTGATACAATACTGTTTCTGATGCTGCTTTCACACTGAATCACTACTGTCACACCACACTGTTTCCCAGCTGCTTTAGTGCTGCATTTCTACTGCATTTTGGTCCGGGTGTTGAACTTTCAGTCTAGCTTCTCTCCACCACCACCCTCCCTACACTGTAAAGAAATGTGTGTTGAACTTAGAGTCTTGCTTCTCTGCCCCCCTCCCTACACTGTAAAATATGTGTGTTGAACTTACACTGGCTAGCTTCTCTCCACCACAACCCTCCCTACACTGTAAAAAAGTGTGTTGAACTTACACTGTCTTGCTTCTCTCCCCTCCTCTCCCTACACCGGAAAAGATGTGTGTTGAACTTACACCGTCTAGCTTTTCTCCACCACCACCCTCCCTACACTGTAAAAAGTATGTGTTGAATTTACACTGCCTAGCTTCTCCCCCCCTACACTGTAAAAATGTGTGTTGAACTTACACTGTCTAGCTTCTAGTTATATTGGTCTTTAAACAAAGAAATAGTCATTGATTCAGTTCAGCAATTAGTCTATATATGATAATAGTTACTCACTATTTGTCAGCAGTTCATCAATATATTAGTAATTACTCACTATTTGTTAGCAATTAGTCAAAATATGTCATTATCTACTCACAATTTGTCAGCATTTAGTCAATGTGTGTCAATAATTACTCACTATTTGTCAGTGATTAGTCACTATATGTCAGCAATTAGTCAATATATGTCAGCATTTACTCACAATTTGTCATAATCTTAAACCTTTGAGGCCAACTGACATTACTCATTTGACATAGTGATGAGCCAATTGTCATAAAGGACAGGGACTTAGCACTCAGTGCTATGACTGTGACATTTTTATGAAAGACCAGTTACCTGTTTCCTACGTGGTAAGCTGCGTAAGCTGCGGGCAAATATCGCACACACGTGGTCAGGTACTGAGGTAACTGTATTGGGCCTAAACCCCTAAAATCGACAGGGTGTGACATCACAATTTCTTAATCGACTTGTGATAGGCCTATGGAACTTCATGACAAGGGAATGGAGAAGACGATTGTTAGTGACATGAGACATATGGGCTCATCTTCAAATTGATATGTGACATGAAGCTTAGTGAGAGGGACATGGGAATATAGAAATCTAGTGGCAGGTGACATGGCCTTAATTTTCTTAAAATCGACATGTGACATGGGGACCCCCATCTAGACCCCCACCGTACCATGAGGAGAAAGTCAAGGCAGTTAGAATAATTAAATTTTATATTATGCAACAAACTTTACAACATAGTTTAACATTGCGATTACATCAGTTAGTTATTAGATTATATGGTGCCGATTATATGGTCTTCTTTTCAGAGTAGGCCATATGTATTATTACCATGTGCATTAATTGCAAATGGCAAATGACTGAGGCATAGTCACCCTACTATACACACAGGCACAGGTCAACTTGGTGCAATGTTGGTTTGTCTGCCTGCCGAGCCTATATATATATATATATATATATATATATATATATATATATATATATATATATATATATATATATATAGAAGCAATCAGCGACAACTTACCCCATGGTATGCATGTTACTACCTTAGCTTCAAGTTGTGCTCCCGATGTAAAAAGGAAAAGAAAAGACGAATTGAACAGCTGTGAAACTAATTCAGAAACTGAGAGAGCTTAAATTAAATGATTGGAATGTCATTTCTTGGCCATCACGATCATGTCCTATGATTATGTAAAGGAGCGGAACCATGGCACGGAGACTTGCGTATGTTGTGTTCAGGCTGCAGAACACTAATTATTTTTCCACTGTTGGCCTATATAGCTTTTGGGCGAAAATAAAATACTTGTGCAAGTATCTGGGCTTAGCCACTATTATTTTCTTGTAGATATACATTTTTCCCAATAATTTAGGGCCATGGCATGTGGTACAATGTGATTAACTTTTTTGCTATAGGCCTTAGAGTGCAGACATACCCAGATTTGGGGGTTTTGCAGTGAATGATTTCAATACATTCTCTGATTAAATAGAGTGCACCCCCCTCAACTTACCATCAAATATCAGCCTAAATAACACTCAAATCTATTAATGTACACCCTAAGGATTAATTTGATACCTGGTTTGCCTACCCACTGTCAGATTTTAGACCAATAATCATTGTACAACACCCTTCAGTGCGGAGCTACAAAGTGTCTCCTGCTGCCACCTCCCGTCAATTAGTGTACTGCAACCTAAAGGCCTGGGTTGGAATCTTGGTGGTCAATGAAATAGCTTGGAAAGCTTTTATTCACTGGCCCAGTAATGTCTTATCCAGAATCTTTTACTTTTATGCCCCTCAGGCCCCTTAAATCTCTCTAAGAATCACTTCCCAGAGCGGGTATCAGTCTGTGCGCTCTCTGTAGATTTTATCGATTTCTAGCATTGACATGGATATGGTGCTTTCACATAGAAAATATGGTCACAGGGCCAAGAAATTTGACATGCTGATAGCCAAGGGGCACCACGTGACGTGCTGAGTGTTATTCTCTCTCTAGGTGCTATAATTCACAGAAATATCTGGCTAAAATGTATGAAAAACCCTCGGAAATATAATGATATAAAGGGATAAATTCAACAAAATGCATCTTAACTCCATGTGTAATGGCTTAGATGGCCCCATTTACACATTATTCAAGCTCCCCCATATAAGGACAACAAAATTTACCAGATATGGTGAATACAAGGACATTTTATTAAGTGTCAGTAAACATTCATTGGCTGCATAGCTCGGGGAGAGAAAAATGATGTTTTCCCCCGATGTTTGAAAAGGCCTCCCATAGAGCACTGAGGACGATAGAAATAGATGGAAACAGCTGAGAATGTAAAATTCAGGTCATTCTGACCCTGAAAACCATAATTTTGCTTACCTGGCACCCCCAAGAGAGAAGTATCAGGCTTGCGGATTGACACCAGAATATTTCTCATAAACCTCTCCAAGGCCGAAACTCCGCTACTACAATTTTCAGTGATTTCTCACTAATTTTATTGATTCCCTTGCCCTTTCTCACCATAACATTGTCAAACTGACTTGCCCTAAGCAAAATAAACACATTTTAGCGAGATTTGACAAACTTGGTAGAAGGCCCTATATAGCCCGTAGAGGCTGCAGAACACTAATTATTTTTCCACTGTTGGCCTATATAGCTTTTGGGCGAAAATAAAATACTTGTGCAAGTATCTGGGCTTAGCCACTATTATTTTCTTGTAGATATACATTTTTCCCAATAATTTAGGGCCATGGCATGTGGTACAATGTGATTAACTTTTTTGCTATAGGCCTTAGAGTGCGGACATACCCAGATTTGGGGGTTTTGCAGTGAATGATTTCAATACATTCTCTAATTAAATAGAGTGCACCCCCCTCAACTTACCATCAAATATCAGCCTAAATAACACTCAAATCTATTAATGTACACCCTAAGGATTAATTTGATACCTGGTTTGCCTACCCACTGTCAGATTTTAGACCAATAATCATTGTACAACACCCTTCAGTGCGGAGCTACAAAGTGTCTCCTGCTAGCTGCCACCTCCCGTCAATTAGTGTACTGCAACCTATTCAGTTGGTGCAATCTGGCCCCAACTCGACCACTAATGTGAGGCATCGCTGGCTTACAGGGATTCTGGGTAAAAGTAGTTTTGCCCGCTGGTTACTGTAGTCTTATTTGTAGGCAGGTAGCTTGCGTAGTAATCTTCCCCAGAAAAAATGGACCATAATCCCCAAACACGAGTGAGGCATTCCCTAGAATGCCGACCTGACGAGATTGAGGTTAGCGAGCCTGTGTCAAACCCTGATCATAACAAAACTTCTGGTAAAAGTCCAGTTTATTGTGCCGATCCCTGAGATCCTTTCCCATATACGCTTGAATATCACAATGCTTAAAACCTGGGGCTTAAAACTAGCAATGAGAATGATAAATTAGATGCAACATACACAAACAGTTTCTCGACTGGGTATATGGTCAGAGAAAAAGATATCCTTTGGAAGTTTGGAATTTTTCAAAAATGCTCTACATCTACTTAAGCATACACATTGTCTAGTTGTTTAGAGTCAAGCTGGCCCCAACTTGACCACTAGTGTGAGTCGTCGCTGGCACCTAGCGATGCTGGGTAAAAATATTTTTGACCGCTGGCTACTGTAGTCTTATTTGTAGGCAGGTACCTCGCGAAGTAATCTTCCCCAGAAAATGGGGACCATCATGTCTTAATGTGAGTTAGAAATTTGGAGCGGCACTTATTTGAATTACATGAACACAAACCCATATTTACAGACCAGAGCATATATGCTGACCCAGGGCCAACTACCTAAATGGACACCCACTTGTCCAGATGAAGCCCGTAAGGTAAATGAAGCCATACAGAGCAAGTTAAGGCCCTAGTGAAAAGCACACGTCTGGATAAAACATGGTGTAAGACACTTAAGGACGAGCAGTATGTTATTATATGCAACAACTGCAAAGCTCTATCTAAACCATTGAGCTGCTTTTATTCTTCAGTACCTGTAACTCCTCGGTATCTGGTATTTATACCCTATGTACATTAATAGCCCCTATGTCTACTACACAGGGTGTACCCCTTGTACTTCTGTACCAGTTCCTCCAGTAGGCTATAGTTATCTCAGCCAGTCAGCATGGCATACTGCTGGATCACTACCAGCCCATCCCACATAAGATAATGGTAAATCTTGGCATCCTCAAACAAGTTTCCCCACTTACCACAGTCACCAGGCTATCACATCAGGGATTCTGAATGGTGATAGTATAGTACATTGTCCAACAGATCAACAGCTAGCAATGTGATTAATGGGGGTGCAATATCTACAGCAGTTTGCACGCTTGTTCTACTGACAAAGCTATAGGACGTTGCTTCATAACTTGAAGAAATAACAGCGTACACATCCTTCAGTTTCTTAACATATGATATACTTGAATGTTCGTTGAAGTTTCTTCTAGTTTGAAGTTTCTTCCCAGTTTTAGTTACCTTCACTCATATCATACACATCAAAATGAACCATATCACATCCCTATATCCAATTTGGACATCCCCTGCTGAAATCTCCTCTGCACAGTCTAGCACTAATTGATACAACTGACCAAGTTCACCGTGCTAAGTCTGACTGTAATTTCGGCCAAATAATGACCACATGGAACGCTAATGTTGCATGCCAAACACGTCTAACCACGCCGGCCATTACTATATAACTAAGACTCTAACAGAACATGAGCTCATTAGGGCTATACTACCCTGGGAACCGGGGTCTAGGGTCATTTGATTAACCCTTTAAGGGTCATACAATATCTTAATGTTCATGTAATTTTGTCGTCATATTGCACAAGCCTACTCATTATCAGCTAGTGTTGTATTGTTGTGCATATCATTTTAACTGTTCGGCCTGTTACTGTACTATCAGTCTACATGTGCAATTCCCAGTTGATTCCACAGGACGCACATAATTAAATGTATAGCCCTGGAGGCCGTTGCTAAAAGATTTGGAATTGATTCTGGCGGAGGCTCTATTCCCAAAATGGAACTCACTCACCTCAGGGACTTGATTCCCTTGTGTGTTGCGAAAAGGGGATTGGTCAGAGGAGTGGTCCAGAGTCGGGGTGTAATTTTCAAGTAGGAACCAATTCTCTGGGGAAGTCGATTCTCAGGGTGGGGATGAGCAAAGAATTGGAAGATCAAATAGCTACAGTGAGAATTAGGTTCCACTTCTTTTCGCAACAGCCCCCTGACAAACCCACTCGGCATGACTGCATTCATGCCTATTGTTGATCAAAGAGCACCATGCACACTGTCAGCCTAGCGCACCAGTTTTACAGTGGATAGGTTATTATTCGAGACTACACTGGTAGTTCATGTCAGTACAGACCCATTGACCTGCTTTAGGTTCTACTGTATATACTAGGGTGGTATGTACTGCCTATTTACAATTCGGTCTCCCAGTGCATTTAAAGCCCGTAAAGGGTTAATATGGAGGGTGTGGTTTGTAAGGGGTCAATGTGCATTCTGTGGTTGAGCCTTATTGTTGTAAAATGTGTGACCACCATATGTATACATACACACTGGTCTAACGTCTCAGCTGGCACACAAGACGGCTTATTTCTATCAACACAGGTCACCCACATTGCCAGGCTGGGGATCGAATGCATTATTATTAAGGTGACATGACTCTTGAGAGTATGCTGGTGAGGCTATACATGATCGATATACTTGACCTCTGAAGTTTAATAGGTAAATTTAACTGTGGGTTCATTATGTTCATATACAAATGTAATTATGCACATGTTTATCATCATGGAATATGTAGTATCGTGCAACAATCCAATTCCATTCAAATGTGGTACATGGATGATTGATATCCGTGTGAAGCAAAAATGTCCGCCTTGCTCTGGCCGATGTTTCTATTAATGATAAGCCTTGATAAAGAACTGAGATGTTTGAAACATGTCGGCACCAGGGTAAATTTATTCTCGCTGGTCTTTTGTTGGATATATATGCAACGAAAACAGCAGGAAGTTTAGGGAATATTTACCATCTTTTTCAATATTAATGATATAGTAATTCTATACAGTGTCAATCCTCATTGTGACCATGTGGATGTGGTAGAGCTCTTTTATATACAAGTCCTCTTACATATAGAAGGTGAGGATCGGCCTATATTCAAATATTTACTAACATAATGTTACGGCCAAACGTAAGGGAACTGCCTTTTCTCTCCCTAAGTTGCACAGTGGGTCAAGTCAACACTAGAATTGGATACTAGTATACGGGATACATGGCATTTACATGAATGGTTATTGTAGTGTCACAGATGCAAGCTGCCATGCGGACCCATACAATATATGATACATGGAAATGTCATTCCTTGACTGCCTCAAGAAGAAACATCTTTCAGATATAAGGGCATTCAGGTTAGCAAAAAAGCCAAATGAATGTACTCCACTAATTGACTTCTGTGTGAAATTAACTGAATTTATCCTGGACATAGCTGCAGTTTCAGCATGCTCTGAAATGTGAAGTGTAAAGCATTGAACTATCTCAGGAGGGTATTTCTATAGCTACCATTTAGAAATACCTACCCAGGTGTGCTCGAATCCATGTATGCACACCTGTATTTAAAGAACTACCACTCTTCAGCTATATTATATAGGCATCAGATCACTTACTGAACGGCGCATAGTATGTGTTTTTTATGTAGCTATTAAAATAAAGGGACAAATGTAGATAAAGTCATCCTTAGGGAAAAAAGGGTAGAGAAAATCACCCTTTGTTCACAATCTTTATTATATGAAATCTATCACAAAACCAGCTGAAATGCGCGTTACCGTACTTCTAGTTCCATAACTCAACAATTGTTGATCTTGAGTAAAACAACATTTTTACTGAAGGCCTCGATACTGTATCGACAATAAATTTGGTATTTTTTATTTCTATATCCCATCCCCCGTCGCTATGGCTACAAGACAGTACTGGAATAAATGACTTATAGAAGCCAACGACTCAGTTGACAGCCTTGATAATGTTGGCTAACAGAAGCAAGGGTGGCAGAGCAGGGGGTGAGATTGATTACCCCATCGATTGCCATGTCCACAGAGCTCTAGAGAACTGATATTTAATCTTAGTGGGAGCCCACTGTGGGCATATCCTCGACAAAGTATGAAGAAGGAATGATCAGCATCAGACCATACATATTGCATTATGAAAACTACTATTTTGGTTCTACAAACCATGTTCATAGAAATAAAAAGATTACTTCCTTACAACATTGTTCTTGGCATAAGACGTGATCGTGGCAGGCGAGTTGAGATTTAGGACTATAGATGGCAAAATGTCAACTAAAACTAGGTTGGACTACATAGCGTAATATTTATACATGATAAACCTGGGTACAAGAATCTAATTTGTCCTACCGTTAGTTTTACAGCCCACACCCCACGGTATAGTTAAATCTGTGCACCTGCCACATGCAATTGATCTTTTGGGGAGAGGGAGATATTGGAGCTAAGCCGATACATGACAATTAGTTGTGTGAGGATTTTGTTAAGCTAGAACTGACGACATAAATCAAGTTGACTTATCAATATTTTGATCATTTCTAATGTCCACAGCCTTAACTAGTAGATGTAGGTATTAATTAGTGCCTTGAAGTGGCTGAAGACGAATTGGCACTTTGTTAACTCTGTAATGCAAGTCACTCATCATCATGGCATCAAGCCAAACTTTATTTAGAAGTAGGACAAATCTAGACAATGAAAGGTTCCTCACCGACTACTTAGGGCATATACAGTAGGTATGTTGATGCACCAATGGTTTCTAAGTCGTAGTAGCCCATTTGGCGCTTATGGGTTTTGATACTTCTCTACCCCCGACCTTTATATGAGACCAGTAGTTATTTGCAGATCGTTTTTAGTGCATAAGCTCGATTTCAATACCCCAGACAAGATTCGAGAGCGGTGCTTGTTTATAGTAAGCATGACACAATATGTAGAAATAATCATTTCGACACTGGTTTAGTTGCCAACTTAAATTGCGCAACAACAACAACAACAACAACAACAACAACAACAAAAGGCAAAGAGAAAAAAACTTCAGTATAGAGAAATGACAGTATCAAATTAGGTGTAAAACGACACAATGACCAGCCTAATGTCCATGTTACAGCGCCCTTATATACCTGTCTAGTGTGCACATTACCGTTGTGTTGAGGATGGAGATCTATAGTGGGAAAGCTGCCAATGTGACACAGAGGGTTGACTGGTCCATTGGCCAATGTTATAGCAGATGTAGGGGGTGTCACCTTACATATATAGGTGCCTTTGAAGTCTAGTGCCAAGAATTGTCATTAAGGTTATAGATCTATGAGGAGTAGAGTTAGGGACATTTGTTTACTATAAGTTTCTCTGTGTAGATGCCTTGGTTATTATGTTATTGGCTAGCCAATAACATAGTCACATAAGGGGAGTCGATGCAATGGAATGTGGCCAAATGGGTAGACTTGCCCACATAAAAGTCCTTAGTGTTCACATAGGATTAGACTGAGACAAGTAGCTGGAACAAGTTTAAGGTACCTGGATCTAGGGGTTGAGGTAGCTTCCTTAAAAGTTTTAAGGACAAAACTCAGTTTAATATTTCAAATCTGAAAGAGGTATTTGTCATGTTACAAGAGGATTTTAAAATGTCAGGATGTGGTAAAGTCATTAGTCATTATAATGACAAAACTCCTTTGTTAGATGGAAGTTATACATGTATTGGGATGAAAAAGTAAAATGCACAGATTGTCTCAAGGTGAGTTTAGCCTTAAGAGAAATAGCCATGTACATGCTCACACATCTGGATGGACCAGATATAATCCTCTTAATTAGGTAGTAATTATGTCATTGGCTTATTGGAAGGAGAGGTTCCAGCTTGCTGCACAAGGGGTTGAGTGGGTGACCATTAACCCCTTCAGGGCCACCTACATGTATAATAGTATAAACATATGATACATGTATTATATTGACGGTAGCTATGATGCAGGATGTGAAGTGTTATATTATATTTGCATGTAGCATACCACTTTTGCATGTATATGTAATTTCATATAGAGTCTAGCCCTTTGAACATAGAAACCAATAACATCTTACGGCTGGAAATGCCTATACCATAGGAAATGTAACACTTCTAGGCTCTGCATGTGCACCTTTGCTCCTTTGCCCCAGCAGTATAGTGTAGTATTACTAAAAGTCAAAATAACTGTATAACAATATACCCTGATCCAGTCTCACATACATAACATCTTACGGCTGTAAAATAGCCCTAACCTTAAACATTTTTATCCATCTGATTTAATAACTTTCTTCGGCAGAAGATTAGGAAGTACAGGTGTTGAATTTCCTACCCTTCTCATCTGAGCATGAGTATATGCTTCATAGTACGTAGTTGAAGGATAACGATGGTACATAATGATGCTAGATGGAGGTAAAACCGTGGATTTTAAGTACATAATTGTGATATATTATGTACAGTCTTTAGACAGTACAATGAGAGGTGAATCATCCCTGGAAAAAGACCAACCAGACCATGGTATACATTACACAGGATAGTTATCATATTATGGCGACCAGGCCTCCTTATTCTACATTATGCAGATAATAGCAAATCTCCAGGATGACTATACCAATACCGTTATTCCTACAATGGCGGGGGGGGGGGGGGGTAGGTCAGCCTATTTATATGTCTATCTCACTTATGAAAGTGCCGCTGCTAAAATGCATCCTTTTATAAATAACTGGAGCATGCCATGTGTTTTAAGTGGGGGTCTGAAAATTCTAAATCATACCTCAGTGCCAGCTAATGCTGCCCTGGGATTCACATTGTAATACACACCACACTGATTTCTCAGATTAGTGCTATGTGCAGGAGAATTCTATTCAGTGATGGCCGAGCCATAGATAAGAAAAACATCATATTTGACTGTTAATGGGCAAAGGTAAGGGCTCACGCCTATACTCAGCTTAAAGGGAAAATAAGCAACCTTTAGTGGTGACCCCTAGTGTTACAATAGTAAACTCCACCTTGGTATTTAAGGTATCGTTCCACTATTGATGATGACGTCACTTCCGGTAATACACCGAAGTGTACGCATTTAGGACTTGGAGGCCTGTGATTGGTCTATATTAGAGTTCAAAATCATTGCAAACTTTTAAATAAAGCATAGATAAAATGTTTAACCTGTTGTGATTCAGAATATATGGAGTACAAGGGACAGCTCCTTTGTCTAGGATCCCAAAATATTTATTTTAAAAAAGTTTGGGAATTATCACTAATTGTGTGCAGAATAGGCCAAAATGGGGATGCCCCGGACCAGAAGGCAGTATCTACTTCTCCTATCAGTGGCTACTGAGAATATGCTGATCAACAACTGCATATTGCAGTAGGTACTGCTGAAATACTTCCAAAACAGCTGACTCCACACTGCATTTTCAGTCTAGACTCAGTAGTGTACTGACTATCTACTGAATATGCACTGCATTTCAGACTAGAATCAGTAGTCTACTGACTCTCAACTGAATGTTAATAGATTCCAGAAATTATAGACTCTGTGCAGCAGCATAGATGCAGTAGTCTACTGACCATCTACTGGTATGACTCTGTCCATTCACAGATTATTTACCTGATGCTTCTAAGACAGTCCATAGTGTGAATGTCAGTATGGTTGTGAACAGCAATAAAAAAATTCAGTAATGTAATAATGAAACTATCCAGTGTTTGTGGAGACAAGCATACTTCACCGCTTTGCATATGAATATATCTTATTCAGTGCCAGTAATGGATACACATGGATGCCGGGGTGTATGAAAGTGAGGAATTACTCACTGACTTTATATAGGGTACAAATATACTGAATCTTTTGGTCCCCATCATGACATATTTTGTTTTACATAGTATCCATGTATCATTAATAATTGCAAAGTGCTTGTCTCATCACCTTAACATCAGTAAACCGAAAGGCATTATACTATAGCAGCACTCTATAGATATGTCTACTCTTACCCTTTTGCTATAGTAAGAGTTACCCAGTACTACTGAATCAATACTGCCCTAGCCCCCTCCTACATGATTTGCATGCACTACTAGGAAGTAGTAACCGCTCCACATAGCTGATGGGGTGGTGGCTCAGGGGGCTAATGCGTTGGTAGAGTAATCAGAAGATCCCAAGTTCAAATCCAGCAAGGACCACCTAGAGAAGCATTGGTAGTGCCAGTACTAGAACAGCGGCTGCTTCTTTTATGCTTCTACCTGCCCCCAGCAGTAGTTTTCAGTATGATCTACTGCTCAACTACTGCTATAGCAGCAGCCATGCAGTAGTGCTGATTGAACACTGCCCCAACCCCATATATGGTCATGCAGCATTAAATAAGTAGATACTGTTCAAATGCTGCCATCTAATTTACATAATTGGGACAACTGATTCAATACTGCTTGCATGCTGCTAATACTACTGTTCTACTACTGTACCACTGCTGCACGTTTTGTGGTGCTGAGCAGTAGAATGACAGTAGATGCTGATACAATACTGTTTCTGGTGCTGCTTTCACACTGAATCACTACTGTCACACCACACTGTTTCCCAGCTGTTTTAGTGCTGCATTTCTACTGCATTTTGGTCCGGGTGGGTTCAAACATATGCTCGTACAGAAAAACTGGGTTGGTGAACGACGTCTGGATCTGGCACCCAGAGAGGGGGAAAAATGCCTCTTCATGATTTTGAGTGATTTGAAGTGTTTGAAAGGTGAAATTCCACTTTTACGGGTGCATGAGTTACATTAAATTATAGTGCAGAATGTTTTGGTGGTCCAATACCTAAAGGACTAACATTGCAATGCCTAGTTTAAGGCATACATGGAAGGGTGCATTATTAACACAGCTTCCATGGAGCAGTGGTATAGTGCTGGACTCTCAATGTGTAGGTTGGGAGTAACAGTCCAGAAAATGGATTTGCTTTTTTTTTTCAAGCTAATAGATCGTGTGTCATAATATTACAGTATCACATTCCAAAAGTATTTGGAAATAGCAACATAACATATCTAGGTCAAATTAGCATGAAGTGAAGACCATACAACTTTCTCATAGACTCCAATAGTGAAGACTTCTCTTTCCCAGAGAATTGAGCTTGGTTGCATACCATCTTCTTTACGTTTCCCAAATCATAATACATAAAACTAATAATATACCAAGTTAAAGGCAAAAAGCAACAAAACCTCTCTACCGCTTACCCTCTAGGATTTACCTTTAAGGCATGTGGAGAGAAACATACATGTATCAGGTCTGGAATTGGTCACAGGGATCAGGCCTAATGTCAATAGTTCAATAGTATGTCTCTTTTGGTCTTATGCATTAAATCTGTAAATTTATACATGCCGGGTCAATGGAACACGGACGTAATCAAACCAGAGTCTTCAGTAAAATCTGAAATTATCACCTTGTGAATCATGCCATTTCCTGGTTCAAGAAAAAAGGAAGTTCTATAGACATTAATTCATATATGGTGATTCACATTTGGGCAAGGTCCCAAGGTGCAAGTCTAATTACACATTTACTGGTAGACAATGGTGAGGAATAATGAGTAACACCGTGCACAGTTAGTTAGATGGGAAATATCAATTTATGTAGAGAGGGACATGATCTAATAATCACTATACATAGAGTGGTTCACCACAAGAAACTAGATATCACTTGTATGTGAGACTGGATCAGGGTATATTGTTATACAGTTATTTTGACTTTTAGTAATACTACACTATACTGCTGGGGCAAAGGAGCAAAGGTGCACATGCAGAGCCTAGAAGTGTTACATTTCCTATGGTATAGGCATTTCCTGTTCAATATGCAGAGAATTCTGACCTCCAGGATATTTCCAACTTCTTGTTTTTCAGGGAATGAAACCTATGATAGTATACTCTGTTTAGCCTATAGTAGTAATACTTCTCTGGATGTAGTGTTTGCTAGGTGGGTTGGGCCACATTCAGTGACCCTGCCATCAGATCCATTCTGCACCCCATTGCTAATCCATGACAACACTCTGCTACCGACCCCTGGCGGTGACACTGCCAACGTGTGGTCGCAGACCCTGGCGCGCTATACCAACCACCCACCTACAATCAGGGGACATTAATATGTATTGTAGTGGACATCCACACTGGTGCTAGCCACCTCTTGTCCCTTAACCCTTTAAGGATCATATACTGTTTTGAAGCACCGCGCCCTTTGGCTTTCATAATGCATAATTACATGAATGCATGCATGCAGTCCCAGTGAGTCTGTATTCTCCAGGGCTGCATTCATGCACCATGTCGACATGTTATGGTCGAAACAGCCCTGAAGGATCAGCATGATGCGCCAATGCGGTGCTGGAGAATAGACTTGCCAGGACCGCATTAATGCATCATGAGGAGAAAGCAGCATCATCACGGAGGCATCATTGCATCTGGCCCCTAAAGTAATATCAGATTTGTCCGAGGGTCCTTGTGGGTGGGTACATAGCTCCCAGGTAAACACTGATCTCCCCTGTGTGATTCTCTGCAGCAGAGTGGATCACTGTGCACAGGAGGCCAGTGTTTACCTACCTACTGGAGGAGAGACATTATGACGGTGATGTAGTGGTAGGCCTGTAGTCTGGTTATAGTGTGGTGTGAAGGGCCGAGGATGGTAGATGTGTGAACACTAAGGCTCTGCCTCCAGGAGACACTCCAGCTGATACCTCAGTATTGCTCCAGGTGAGTCGTATGTACCTCTACGATACCTCCAGGGTGTACAGGTCACATGTGGCAGTCAATCTTAGTGTATTCTTTGTCTATGTATACAATTAAACACCCATGCTATAGTGTCTAGCTCACCCGAAAAGGAGTGGAGGGTCTGCAAGTGGGAGTTTGTGTCTAGCTGTGACAGGTACATTGGCTTTTCTTCACTTGTTTTGCAAAGTTATATTTCTGAGTTATGCACTAAATTCTGCAACTGCCTGCAGTGATAGTTCAAATCATGGGGATATATGTTAACTGGAAAAGGCAATAAATCTGCACTGTTACACTGAGCAATTTAGCAATGTTGTGTTGTGCAAGCATCTTCAGCTGAGTCTGTACACTTACTTAAACTAAATGTAAGTTGATAAACACCACGGTCTCTGCTATATATAGCCTGCGTGGCAATGAATCACTGTCAAATGATGCTAACCATGCAATTGCTGTGCAGAATTGGATCACTGAGGACTTCATCTTATAACGATATGTGTTCAATTTCACAGTTTGGTTTCAGTCACGTTTACCGAATACAAACTGCACATGTCCCTCTACTGTACATAGGTCTGTACTTCCTGGTTCTGTCACCTCAATCCTACCATAATTACGTCAGTATAAACGTATTCATTGCTAAACCTTTGGTGATTATTCGACTTCATATTAAATTCATAAAATATGCCACATGCTAATCAAGCTTGCCTGCAACCATGTGCATAGTGACTGTGGGATGGGAATGAATCCACTTTGATAGTTCATTCTTTGTGGGTCTGATGTAGCGTTTACCTCGCTTCTGTTCCTGGGCATTCAACATTGAAAATATAAACACTTTGATGACAGCTGCTGAATTAGATACACTGTCATCCAAAAAGGGGGTTAACTCGGCCAGGCAGTACATGCATTATGGTCGTACATGAAGTACTGCCCCTGAGTCAGGCTCAGCATACAAACCACAGGGGTGTATTCTCACACTGTTTTTCTACCCCTAATCTGCCTATCACCACAGGGTGTTACTTCTGATAAAAAAATTCGCTCTCTATGAAGAGGGCTCGGGGAAGATAGGGGTTGGGACTCAGTAGATGAGTAAACATTGTAGGGTGATGTTATAGAGGGGGATCAGTGGAACAGGCAGACCTACATACAGTTTGAATGACTGGACACACCCCTCCCAACTAGGGCAATGTATATATCCATTATTCAGCACTTCCAACAGTCTCACCCATATAGCTTTAATGAGCCTGATTTTCACATCAATCTATATTTCTAAAATCCCCTAACTGTTTTGACCTCTCTTTAGTTTGGAGAATATAGAATATCCATACATTTTCTTGACATAAACTTTAGTGCCTACATTTGTATTTCTATGAAGAAATGACTGGTTATAAAGAGGTAAGTTACATGGTCATATTGCTAGGCTATTAACCCTGAAGCATGGTTTGGTTATCATGCACACGATGGGTATGGATGTAAAGCAGGGGTAGCATGCTGAGAAGATTATTATAACAGATGATGGTATATAGTGTATATAGATGCCGTAGTAGAGTGGTAGTTTATCCTAGCCCTAGTGTGAACAATAGGTCAAACTGAGATTCCACCAGCAAACATAAGCACTGTTAAATGAACCTCATATCTGCATTTCCAAGGCTCGATATGTTATATTCTCTACATATTGTACTCTTATTTCCTGATTGCATTATAAACTGCAGCGTCATAGGAATCCTCCAATCATTGATATTAATACACGTGTATAATGTCTATAACATCGTCCCAGAAGATCTGCCTACTTTGCTATCGTTATCAGGGGCCTACTACTTTAGCCTTAGTGATTATCATGGTGTTTGGATTGATCAGAGGCAACATGAACCATAGAGTTATATCAAGTGTATGGTGAATTTTCTGGACGATATCTGTGATTTCATGGTTGGATTTTTCCTTTCCTTTTATCGACCAGTGTGTAGGACATTTGATAAAAACATACCTTATGCCACTCTGTACATCCTAGTCCCAAAAGGTATTGCATACGGAGTATCAATGATTCTTTTAATTATTTTGTATTCTAGTTTAGTCTAGTGTTGTTACATGTATATGTTTCAATTTTTTAAATTTTATACTCCATTTCCCTTCCGCCCACCAACGTATGTTATACTTGGGCCGGTACAGCTATAACTATAACAGCTTGTGTGTAGATCTATGTTGCTGTGGACATGAGATTGTATACAGCCTCAAGACAGCGGTCAGTTAGCTTTATAGGACTTTATAGTTCAAGCAGGTAATCATACACCTATCTACCACCATCGTTTACTATACCAAGTACCCTGCACAAGTGCCAAACCCTGCTGTAGTCTCTCATTGCAAGCAGCACTTTCTTCTCTTACTTTCTTTTTTTCTCTCTCCTACTGCAAAAATAAGGCTGGACAGACTGGGCCTGTTTTGTAACCAGCAAAACACGAATCCGGGCCACGAATACAATACTGGTATGAAATCAGCATTATACTGGTGATCTCCTATGTATAGGTACTTAGGTATCATCTGAATTCTTATCGTTGTTTACAGGTATACACTGTCTGGGAAACTAACTCTCAGTCTCTCCCTCTGGCTTAGTGATACTGTTGGCATGGCAACGTGCCAGATAGAAGTGTGATGCCTGGAAAAAGTTCCAGGCTCACAGGAGGAGAGTCTGGCGTTAGTTAGGGGATCTTTTCCTAAGGATCTGCAGGAGGAACCCCTGCTCTAACCATATTACCACATCAAGTCTAGAACGGCTCTGGTATGTAGGACATGTAGTTATTATGCAGAGATGCCACTTTTCCTGGTTAACCAGGAATTCCTGGTTTTGATTTCAAGATAACTGTATTAAATTATATCAAATTCCCGGGAAAATCATTTTAAATGTGTCCAAAGTCCAGTTTTCCTTGTTTTTGTCGGCATCTCTGGTTATGGCATAGGCCTACTTGAAAGAGCTCAGCTCGTCTTTCTCTGAGTTTTTATGAAAGACACTGTCGAATTACAGCCGACGTATGTTCCATCACATGTGATAAAAATGTAATAAACCCTTGGATCTCTGGGTCTGGAGCTACACTGGTATGCAGGTTTCCCGAAATTCATCTCTTTATTTCCCAGTCCTTTTTTTTAATAGTGGCCGGTTCCGTCTCATGTGATAGGTACATCTGGCATGAACATGCACTCAGTCCTCTATTTGATATCATCATGTAATTCTATTATCTGATGATGCTCAAATAGTTAGGGTTCCTCAAAGATGTTCTGTACCCTGAGGGCTATAAGTATGATGTAGGTAGGGATATATGATACTTTAAAGTCAGCACTGTGCACTTTTATTGCAGCTTAAAATGTGCACTAGGGAAATTTTGGATTATTAGCAGCCTACAGTATGGACATGACTTGATAGAAATGCAGGTATCAGGAGATATGGCCGAGATATGCATGGGACTCTATGGTGACAAAAAGGTAACTTTATTCACCCTAATTGTTATAGCTTAACCCTGAAGATTTTGGGTTCTTTGCATACATATATCTGCCAACCAAGTGATCTGATAAATTATGAAGTTGTCCTAATGGTCCTTTCCTTGATTATCACTTGAAAACAACCATTTTACTTTAGCCTCCAGTACTTTCCAATATCTCCTAT
The DNA here is from genome assembly GCA_949317995.1 of Acholoe squamosa. Taxonomy (NCBI): domain Eukaryota; kingdom Metazoa; phylum Annelida; class Polychaeta; order Phyllodocida; family Polynoidae; genus Acholoe; species Acholoe squamosa. The sequence continues at coordinate 57,174,422 of OX439041.1, read as the reverse complement.
ACTTAAAATGATTTGATCTGACTCGGTTGATTTTATCACAAACGCTAAAATGTTAGATTACTTCATGATGAATGCAAATAATAACATAGCCAGCATCGCTCTATTTTTTAACACAAACTTCAGAGTCGCTATACGGCTAGGAGGAACTCTGGCCCAAAGCCAATGTAGAGCAGTAGAATATTTTGTTTTCTTAATCCCCACATGTATGGTGATAAACAACAACAAAAAGAAAGTATGAGGCCAAGTATCAGGGCTAGACTTTTTGTTCTACTAAATAGTGAAGCTGTCAACTTGCTAAGATTCTTTCCAGGGTAAATTATGGAAGTATTTAATATTGAAAGGGTTTTCGTGGCAATATCAGGATCGATGTATAGCCATAGACAATCTCTTCAAAACTAAGTAGGAAGACAAAGTAGGAAGTTTTAAGAAGGAAACTGTAAATATGAAGTCGATACGCCATGTGATGTGCACATATTTTGAGTGCAATCCTCGGTCACCCCTATGACATGTCATGGGAATATTATAACAATATTGCATCCTGCACGTCATGCAGACGATCCTTCTATTGGTCATATTTGCCCGCATTCCAGCAGGCGCATGTTAGTGAGACCACAGGCCCGGCATATAGGCTACAGAAGATGGTGGGAGTCTCATAGCCTAGTCGCCCAGTCCTGTAGCTCAATATTCAGGGATGGAAGTCGTCGGAGATTTTCTCTGATTTCAAGGATTTTCAAGTTCCACACATTTTTATACAAAACCCTTGTTTAGGAGGTTCTAACTGAGTAGGTCAGGGACTTTTTTGCTCCGTGACTTTCATTACTGAACATTAAAGGCTTAAACTGATCCTTGGCATTTATTTCTTGCCCTCTCTTCTGTCATAGCCTACGGAAGTAAGGGTGTCTGTGACATTTATTTTACACCATCCCCTTGAGTTCTGCACTGTCATGATTTACCACCCATAACCGTCTAGCTCTGATCTGAATTAATATGAAATTGCATTTAAATAAGTTATTACTAACTCCCTAAAGACTGAAAGAAGGACTATGTTTCTAATTTAATGAAGAGCTAGGCGTGCAGTAAAAGAAGTAGTAGACAGAAGGGGGCGGGATAACAGTAAACATCATCCAGGTTGTCGGCTCCCAATCTTACCTCATAGTCGAGCATGGTGCCAAAGAACGAAGCCCAGACCGGGTGGGGTCATGATTGACCCCCTCCCCCCTTCCCCACCCACTGACGCAGACCGTAATACATTATATTTAATGTACGTATAGAATTATTGTATGTATGCCGGCAGTATACCCAATTTCCTTGTTTTACTTGCATTTAGGAATAATTATGACATTATGACCTACTTGGGATCAGAGGCTTTTATATTTTCGATATACCTCAGTCATATTTAATTTTATTGTCCGGGACTGTTTTTACATACATCGTTTCACATAATGCACACAACACCAAGTTTCCTATGTTCTCTAACCCGTATCATACCTTGTGACTATTCACGCAGGTTAAGATATGCCAAACGAACTTGGAAAACCAAAACTCATATTCCGGGCATTGACCTGGTCTAGTTCTTTTTTATTTTACAAGAGACCCTTGCCAACTCCTTAGGGGCGTTTCTGAACAACCACACCCTGTTCTTTACGATGTTAAGTTGTAAATAGGAAAATATGTGTCAACTGTCTGGTATACATGTACATTGTATATGTACAACCATGTAAACGACTAGAATTTGATAGGGACCCAACCAGTCTGAGAACTGTTTTATTATACTTTAGAGTGAGTGAGTAATGGTTGTTTATTCAAAACTAGAGACAACGTACGGAGATTACATTACATAAGGTCTACATTCAGTGTAGGAGATAAGTCCACAGGTAAATAGGTAAAAAGAAGGATGTGGGATAACCATGCACATTCATTGTTATGTATGAAGTACCTATACATATCATGATCAAGGTAAGTTCCATAAAACTACAAGGATTTCAAGGACACGACACCTTTTAATGATTCCCTGTCACAATGAGGGGATAACAATGCTGCTGTGACATGGTTCCATGTCTAACACTGGCATAATGAGGTGTTGGTAAATAGTGAGTATATGCTGGGCCCATCATTGTGGTACGCTTGGCATTGTTGTGGTCACTACTCTATATGCTGGCACTGTGCCTGCTATGGTGTCTTATTGGTGGTTATAGCCTATGTCTATACCACCACTGTCCATCTTCCCCTATTGGTTCCCTGGAGCTTTGTGCTCTGTTGTCTGGTTGTCTATTGATGGATCATCATAAGGCCAAGGTAACCAGGGTACATTAACAGGGTATGCTTATATAAACTGTGTCACATACATCTTAATCACACATGCAGAGTGCCTGCCAATTCCCCTTATGCTGACACCAGGTGGTGTCTGGTTGTGTGCCAGAGGGCAGCAGGCATGCCGGGAGGGCTGTGTCACTACTCCCACACTGTATATATTACTAAATACAAGGATATAGATCCCTAGATCTACCTTTCCTATCCTCCTATGATAGGTCTAGTGCTTCCAAGGGTATCCAGGAAGTAGACTATGATCCACAGGGCATATGGAAGCCTGTGGTCCGAGAGTGAGAGTATAGGTGTTCTTATTATAGATAAGGGGTGACACTCCTGAGGCATGTCATCTCTGCACTACAGGAGTGTTCAGTAGGCACACATCCAGGTGCCCCCCTGCAGTAGTTTAGGTATATCAATTGTGTGCCCGGGCTTCCCTAGCCCACTTAAAAGGGTCTATTTCTCCTCTTTCCTATCCCCTCGGGATGTATGTGGTGCACATATGTGCGGGCACTGACACATTCCCCTGTGAAATTGTGTAATGTAGCTCTCGCCATGAATATGACCTTAGCTGTCGAAATGGCGTTAAACATCTATTACTTACTCACTCACTCAATTGTGTGCCTCTTGCATAATCTACTGAACACCCCTGCTAGTCTCCCTTCATCACTATCAATATTGTGTGGTTCTGAAAGCACATGGCTAATTTAAATACTTACCCTCATGCAGTAGGCAGCTAAGGGGAGATTGACTAGTACTATCATTAATACCTGTTGATTTCAAGTATGTGTGCCCTATCAGTAGAGCAGCAGGCTTATAGGCCCTATACTAAGCAGTAATGTCAGGTTATTCCGACTTGTTGGCACACCTGAATTACAACTGCAATGACTCCCATATTACATTCTTATTAAGTGAGAGGAAAAATACATCAATACTTGAATCAATTACAGTTAATTCATAGAAAGTGTATTTGAACCTAAAAGACACTAATTACTTTGGTTCAACTTTAATCAGCATAAATTCAGCAAATATGGTCCCTTACAACGTAGACCAACTCCCACACAACAACAATAAATAATAAATGGCTGACCACCATGTGGCATACCTTTAGGAACTACTTCACACTGTCTCCCCTCACAGGTTTAGTCCATCGAGCCTGTGCTATGATCTATCATAGCCCAGTGATTGAAAGGGAATTCATGGTATTATTTTTGCTTGCTTTAAAAAGGTAATGTCTCTTACTGATAATAACCTTTTCACAACTTAACATAAAAGTTTTTACATTTCTAGTCTTTTCTCTTCTTGCAGTGGGAGTGGCATCCGAGTGCCCTTTTACTACACAGTCGATTTAAGAAAAAGGAATTACCATGGGGGGTGGAACATCCAAGGAGGCTCAAGGTAAGAAGATGCCAAGCATCAAGATACAGTGATTTCATTCACCTGAGATATAGGGCAGGTATGAGATAAATGTCATATCCCATCCAGGAGGATATACTAAAGGGTCAACAGACGGTCTTAAACAGGACTCGCGCTGAATTTCCATTCTCTGTTGTCTTCAGTTTACATGCATGTATTGTACTTAATTTCAGTTTGCATATCTTGGCCTTGACTATTTGTGTAAGATGTTAAGAATATGAAATCACTTTTGGAATGATCTGTGTGTTTAGCATCTTATAGCTGAGTTACCTGCTGAGCAAACATATATAAGGTACTTCTTTATTTTCACATACCAATTGCTTTCTTTAATGGCAGATTTTTAGCACTTAATGCTCATCTAAAGGAGGTAGTGCAGGAATACACAAGGTTTGTTATAAGGAAAGTACAGATATAGACAGAATGGGAAGTTGCCATTCTTGTTCATGTCAAGGTGAGATATACACAGCCTTTTTGATTGGCTAAGACAAGACCTCCCTTTACCTATCTTCATCTACCATTCAACATGCTCTCTCTTGTAAAATATCTAACATTTCAAATTTCCAATCCTAATATTTTGGCATGGCGACCGATTCCAATCAAATACTAGGGTGTCAAAGAAGAGACCTTATTGCCTTGGGTGATAAAATGATTCTCTAATGTACTCTTTGAATGTCCTGGCTTGGGGTTTGTATCCATCTTATAACACATTGGAAGAGGTATGGTATGTAATATCTAAAATGTTACTTTCTTAGTCAAAATTGTTCAAGGCATATGAGATCCTTTAGTATTGCTTGAATTCTCATTGAATTCAATGAACATCATGTGTTGAGCAATTACAAATAGAAGTTAGCTTCATATCACACAGTCATTGGGATCACACATTTAGACTGCAAAACATTGCATAAATCCCAAAGCCTTTATTCCTTACTGTCACAGACTAGTGTAGGAGCTCACAAATTCTCATGATTTTTTTTTCACAAGTTGAAAATGTACATTGCCCTTAGTTGCTGTAAAATGTGTAAAGTAAACATCCAACTTGTACAGAACTCCTGCACTGAAATATCCCCTCTCCCACTTAGTCATCACATACATTTCACCCTTAGTGGCACTGGATAGGTTCATTGTTCACTGTAGTGACTGAAGTGACCATTCACTCTCATATTATAAAGGTCCTAAATAGATCATGCACAATGACACCCATATTATTAGACACAGCTGTCAGCACATTTGTTAATGTTGAACAAGTGTCTTTTCTCAATTGATATTTTAGCTGTTTAGTTTGTGTTACACTTGTTGCCAGTCACACATTGTTGTCTCAGTGTAAAAAAGGTGCTCTATTGAGAAGCAATATTCCACAACAAGTTATAGTTTGTTACCTGGAGGTACCTGCTTAAATCTACGGTTGAAAGTCTTAAAGAATGATTCTAGAGTTTTGCAGTTCTATATATAGATAGATATAGGTTGACAGATATCAGTTCATTTTTTTCATCAGGAACATGTGTTGAATTTCTCGAGGAGAAATTGCATGGAAACTGTGCTATTAAACACATGCATAAAATGATTCAGCATGTCCGTCAGTCTTGCTGCATGGTCGATACATAACAGCATCTGTCTAGTAATGATCACTTTGTCTTGACACTAAGGGTTCACACAGATGTTATACTAACATTTTGCACACACCTATCTATTCCCTGCTTCTCCCAGGAGCCACAGGTGTCGCCACTAGTAAGCCTGGCAGACCTGCTGCCAGCCAGGCCCCTGGTGTGGCAAAAACCAGCAAAGGTGAAACTTAACATTCATCCTTTACCAAACATCCCTTTATTTATGTGTGCATGTTCGCACCCTTTCCTAAGGGCACCTTCTGGGGTTCTTTTTTGTTTTCTTTCAGGTTGCACTAACACATATAAAATGAGTTGCTAAGAGTTGTGTTTTTTTTCTTTCATTTTTGGTTTACGTTGGTATTTGTTTTAGTGTGCAATATAATGGTGTTAATCATTTTAACAAGGGCTGTACTTATACTTGAATAATATGTTTGCTTTCAAATCCATTACATGGATATACTGCTGGGCCAGAAATGCATTTACACTAGAATAACATACATGTTGAAATAGACTTTGGTTCAGGAAAGTACAGTTCTACAGAGTACAAACCTAGTGCTCATGCTAATGGGAGATGTCAACAGTGACTGTGTATATATGAACAGAGGTTATTTACATTTATACTAAAGACCCTGACACTACTTGGGACATAGAACTAGGTAAGGTTAAAGACAAGCTGCATGCAACAAACAACATAACACAGGACAGCGCAATTTCGTCCGAAATACTTCCACTATGTAATAACATTAATATCTGGTGGGTATGAGATCTGAATATATTTAGAATACAGGATGCAAGCATGTAATGTTTCTATCAAATAATTATAGAGAATACGAAATCAGCATGAATTGGCCATTGTGGACTGTATTTCAAATGTTTGTTTTTTTCTTCGTGTCTACATTTATCTCTCTATTGGCAGAAAATATCTACAATCCCTGCAATTAACACCAAATCATTTCCTGCAAGATACTCTGCATGTTATAATGCGAATACATGTATATACACTGTAAAAGATGCATGCTGAATTGAAAGCATCTTACACATGCTCTGATTTACTATACAAACTCTACACTGACAGATAAAATGGTTTATAAAAGCAGTGTACTTTTTACCTCATAAGCTCTTGCTTCCACTTAGTTCCACCCAATTTGAATAAAACGAAAATGCATGAAAGATCAGACCTTTTTTGCAGTATGTAGATTTAGATTATATGTATAATACATCCACACTTTTAGTAAAAGTATTCATTAGGTGAACATAATATTACATGTACAACACCAGCGGTGAGCAATGTAGACACAAGAGATGTATACTTCGTCAGCAACTCTCCCAAGCTTCCAGCTATATCGGACTTAGCAAGCTTATAATCATGTAAACGCCACTTGCTTTTTGAATAGTTGAAACTGCCAAGCACAATTAGGCACTCTCTACAACCACACACCACACACTAGGATATACATTAATAATCATGACATGAAACTAAGAAAAGCTAAAGTTAGGTCAAGGGACAATAAGTATAAATACTGCTCATTATATTGATCATATTGGAATGGACCAAAATGCAGTAGAAAATCAGTATTTAAACAGTAGAAAAAGAGTGTGGTGTGACAGTAGTGATTCAGTGTGAAAGCAGCATCAGAAACAGTACCATATCAGCATCTACTGGCATTCTACTGCTCAGCACACAGAACATGGCAGCGGTGATTCAGTAGCAGATCAGTAGTATTAGCAGCATGCAAGCAGTATTGAATCAGTTGTCCCAATTATGTAAATGAGATGGCAGCATTTAAACAGTATCTACTTATTTAATGCTGCATGACCATATATGGGGTTGGGGCAGTGTTCAATCAGCACTACTGCATGACTGCTGCTATAGCAGTAGGTGAGCAGTAGATCATACTGAAAACTACTGCTGGGGGCAGGTAGAAGCATAAAAGGAGCAGCCGCTGTTTTAGTACTGGCACTACCAATGCCTTTCTAGGTGGTCCTTGCTGGATTTGAACTTGGGATCTTCTGATTACTGTACCGACGCATTAGCCCCCTGAGCCACCACCCCATCAGATATGTGGAGCTGTCATTACTCCCTAGTAGTGCATGCAACTCATATAGGAGGGGGGCAGTATTGATTCAGTAGTACTGGGTAACTTCTATCATAGAAGAAGGTAAGAGTAGGCATGTCTGATAAAGTAATGCTATAGTAGAATGCCTTGAATTTTATTGATCTTAATGTGATAAGATAGCAGCTTTGTAATTATCAATGATACATGTATACTATGTAGGGCGGGCCTCCCTAGCCCACTTAAAAGGGTCTATTTCTCCTCTTTCCTATCCCCTCAGGATGTGTGTGGTGCACATATGCGCGGGCACTGACACATTCCTCTGTGAAATTGTGTAATGTAGTTCTCGCCATGAATATGACCTTAGCTGTCGAAATGGCGTTAAACCTCTATTACTCACTCACTCACTCACTATGTAGGAAAAAAAAAGTGGCATGATGGTGACCAAAATAATACTTGATGATTCAGTACATTTATGCCCTACATAAAGTTCATGTGTATCCATTACTGGCACTCAATAACATAATCATATGCAAAGGTTTAATTATGCTTTTCTTAACAAACACTGGATAGTTTCAAAATTTCATAACTGAATCTTTTGATTACTGTTTACAATCATACTGAAATTCACACTATGGACTGTCTCAGAAGCATCAGGTCAGTAGCCCAATAAATAATCGATGAATGGACAGAGCGATACCAGTAGATAGTCAGTAGACTACTGCATCTATGCTGCTGCACAGAGTGTGACATTTTTGGTATCTATTAAGATTCAGTTGAGAGTCAGTAGACTACTGATTCTAGCCTGAAAATGCAGTGCATACACAGTTGATAGTCAGTACACTACTGGGTCTATACTGAAAATGCAGTGTAGAGTCAGCTAGTTTGGAAGTATTTCAGCAGTACCTACTGCAAAATGCAGTTGTTGATCAGCATATTCTCAGTAGCTACTGATAGGAGAAGTAGATACTGCCTTCTGGTCCGGGGAGCCACCCCATAAGATATCATCTCTCCCCCTTATATTCTAAGCATGGTATAACCAGTCTGACAGGCCTGCACATAACACTCAATAAATATGCGCTTGGATAGATCTACATGTCAATACCCATAATTGATTCTGAAGAAGTAGGATATCGTGATTTTCTTAAGCTTTACACCAGAGATCTCACCCTTTAAGATGTGAGGCTGGCTTGCACCTCTTTATCAATAACAGATACATTTTACATCATATGTCATTGGCTTGCTTGAGGTATTCTGTGCATGTTGGTCCGACTGTGCAGTATTGCATAGTTCACAATGCACAAAGGTTGGCATCGTTTATACACATTTATGTCATCAATACTGTATTCATAAAAAGGCATGCAAGGTCATAAGTTGGATGTCAATATAACGAGATGCTTAAAAAAAGAAAATTTCCTGGGAGGACAGATCTATAGTTTCTTATACTAATGGTTCTGGTCGAATCCTGTATGATATATAATGGTAACCTCAGATACACTATTTGTTTAGGTAGACAAGTTTCCAATGTATAAGTTCTCCCTTATAGCATAGCTACTTCTTAAGACTGAAAAAACAACCTTTCACGTTATCTACCTAAGACTCGGCCCAAGACTTAGAGGTTTTGGGTCGAACATAAGTTTTTATATGTGTTCTGCATAAGATAGTAACTGTTATTTAAGACTAGGAAAGCCCATTTTGCTTTCCAAGGGGTTGGGAATTTCTTGTTGTATAAAGTCCTCTCTGTTGTATAGGTGACACTGTCACTACTAACACCAACTGCAGCGCCACACCAAGCATTGTGGCCATTGACGGAACCACACCACAGACGCTCGATCTGCAAACTGCAGTCACTCCGGTAATGGGCACCCATGGTCCAGGTAACCAAGATGGCGCACACTTTGTTTTCTGTGTGCACATGTTCTGCACATGTGTGTCTTTTCTAACTGACCTCTTTACTTGTCTTTGTCATAACATGTGTCTTTATTGCTGATGTCCTCACATTGTAAATAAACCTAGTCTAAAATAAGGGGGCTGGTTATGTTATCTTGCATATGGAGAAATGTAGCAAAGTACTGACTTCTGCATTGATGCTATTACAAATGCTATGTATTTGGCATCTGGTAAGATGGAGGAAATAAACTCACTCTAACTATGGTAATCAGGCCTAGAAAAATTGTTCTGTTCAGGTCACGCTACCTACCCTAATATTTTTTGGGGGCATTTCAGGGGAAAATCTGAGTTTGGCACTTATCGAGATATAGAAGTTTTTTTCAGGATCTCGCACATCAAATTCGCTTTGCGTAGACGTGAAAATTTACAGCCGGTCTAAAAAAAATTCTCAAAAAAAGATCCCTACCTACCTACCCTAACTTTTTTCGACCCTGTTACCTGAACACAACAATTTTTTTAGGCCTCATAATACTGTCAAAAAGACTTCCTTCTATCAGTCACCTTAAGGTCAACTATAAATCTACTGTGGACATCAGCCAATATATTGCATCAACTCCCCTTTCCCTTTTCGCAGATTATCAATTGGCATGAACATGTAGTTTATACTTAGTTCCCCACAAAACAATGCATAGTAATATTACCATCCTTTTTGAGTGTCAGAATTGATCAATAGTAGTTGACGATGATCCATGTCACTAATATAACAATACTGTTCCCATTCCTTTCAAGCACAGACAACTAGATTAGCGAACGGTTATACAGCTTTGTTATGCTTTTTGGAAAAGAAAAATATGATGCTTGCAAAACGAGATATGCCTCATTGCTTATTCACACGCGATGCTTATAGAAATGCACAAGATAGTTGCAGTGCATTGTGCCAGCACGGATGACATAGCAAATGCATTGCCAAACCACAAAGAAAACCTGGCACCAGTGCTTGTTGTTATGAAGATCTGATATGCAGACATAGAATAGAATACAGTTTGAACCCTTACACTACCTGTCCATAGGCTAATGGTAATTATAGGACACTATGAGCCTGTTGCCTGCCTACAGTAGGCTGGCAGAACCATTGAGTTATAGAAGGATAGATCTAATCTCTCCTTTCAATTTGTTTTCAGCCACACCAGATCAGGTTCAAGTCTTTGCCTGCAACGAGGATGACCTCAAGGATGGCGAGTAAGTACAGATAGAATATATACCTACTTCAGTACTTTGCATGGGAATTGGAACTTACAAGAAATACAGCTCATAGGGCTATGAATAACAATGAAAAAATAGATATATGTCCTTGCGGTGAGGAGAACATTTATTTTGTAGTATAGACAGAATGATCTTATTCTCTTACAACAGAATGCGTGAAGTGGAGATCGGAGGAGATAAGGCCCTCCTAGTGCGGGAAAATGGAGAGTTCCACGCCATAGGGCCTAAATGTAGTCATTTTGGAGCTCCACTAGTCAAGGGTAAGTATCTGACTTGCGTTTGACGTATTGAGTAGGGAATTAATCCATTTGTCTTTCCACTAATATATGCCAAATAATTGCTGCTTTTGAAATCCTATGTATAGCAACTTGATATTAAATAAAGAGAGTTGCTCCTCGCTACAATTGCTCAATTACAACAGCAAATCTGCAGTTTTTTTTTTTAGTTTAAAAGTTGTTTATTTCTGGGAATCATTGTTACATATATACATATGTCTATTTTACAATGTTCCAAAGTGTTGTCAAACTACTTAATATCAGAGATTTCGTTGTTCAATTATGATACATTTATGAAATATAATATATCAAACCTCAGTGGGTTGTATATAGATGGATAGCCATAATTGTGACTTGTGGATAAATCAATAAGTCAGAAAGCAAAAATGAAAAAATAATATAAATCCTCCATAATTATGTGATAGGGAACTGCCTGGTTCTTTAAACAAGCAGACGCAGGTCTCCATCACATATTCAGACCAGATAAGCTGGTTCAAAGAATTTACATCTAGCACAAATGTCTTCTTCTCTCTAGGGGCGCTGTGTAACGGTCACGTGCGGTGTCCCTGGCACGGGGCATGTTTCAACATCCGGACAGGAGACATAGAGGACTTCCCCGGCCTAGACAGCATCCAGAAGTTTGATGTTAGTATGAATCGGTTCATTTAGAAACATAGACTTCCAAGGCAATTGCTGACAAGTGGACAGAGTGGAGATGGGATTGAAGCCACATGTCTCAGCTATATTATTGACCTGTTAATTTAGGTGGAGACAAATTTGTACTTCCATGCTATGCAATGTTATGTGTAATAGCTACCACTATCAAGAAACGACAAATACTATAGGAATGTTAAAGGAACAATATGATCAACAGTTATCCTTTACTTTATCGCTGCTGGATTACAGTCAGCCCTCACTTCCTCGATCCTTTGATTCGCAGATCCCTCATTACCTCAGACAGAAAACCTGGAACTACCTCTATGTTTTCTTTTATATTTGGACTTAAATCCTCATAAAATTTGCTTCCTCAGACATTTTTCTTGCATTTTCCGTATATGAGAAAGCAAGGGCTGACTGCATGTGCTGAGGTTGCTGATGAATATATGTCTGAGACTGCCCACATACTTCAACAACATGCCCCTTTTACATTGTTGTGTCTGGTGGCTCCCCCAGGTGGATGTGTCAGACGGCAAGGTGCGTATACGTGCCAGTGAGAAGGCATTGTCCACCAAGAAGAGAGTGAAGGAGATGACGTGCTGCTCAGACGACGATACCCGCACATTCCTCATCATTGGGGGTGGTAAGAATCATAGACACATAGACGGGGGTTTTAAGACCTATTCCGTTGTGTGTATTTGGCCATGGTCAAAAGGAAATTGTGGTATTGGTGTGGAAAGGCTTATCAAAGAAATACTATTATCCTTCGATTACCATCAATATGAACCTGTACAGTACAGTATATACTGTGTGGGTCTGGGCAATACACACTATAATATTTCTGATATTGTAACTCCGTTATCAACTTTAACTGCAACAGGTTTTTTTTTTAATCGAAATCAATGCAATTTCTCCGGGCAATTGCACTTCTGAATCTGGGTTTGAGTGAAATCAAATACTTTTACACAATACCTGTACCTGACGTAGAAAAGGCATTGTTCAGCACAGTACCCGTAAAAAAGGTTTTCAAGATGAGAAGCCCTTCACGATTTTGTGCATTATGTTCCCCCCTTACAATACGGATCATGACGTAACACATCTTTTGTTTATTTTCCCAGGTGGTGCCACCATTGCCTGTGCAGAGACGTTACGTCAAGAGGGTTTCAAGGGGAAAATTATTGTGGCCACAAAGGAGACGTGTTTGCCGTACGACAGAACAACACTCAGCAAGGTTAGATTAGATCTTAACCCTTTATAAAGAATTTAGAGTAAAAGGGTTCACCTACAAAAGAATATCAACGTTCATAAACTGGGGTCAGGGGGTCAGACAAGAGCTCCACCTTCATAATGAGAGAATCCAGCTGTTGTATGAGTGTTGGGGTTTGATAAGGTCTATTGAGTAGCCTAGACTAATATAATTTGTGAAGTTGTCCATTTTACCTTCTCTATTATATTGGACTGCAACAATTTTATCTGAGGTGAACGCCAACAAAAAATAATTCTGTCAAGGGAAAATTAGAGGTATTTTATTAAAGGTTATAAAATACCGCTGGTTCTATGGGATATAGATGCTCTCAAACTACCCCACACATCTAGACCTCTAACTGGTCAATTCATTAATTGGTGGATTGAAATAGCCATGTTCTTATTCAGACATTTGCAGTCATAGGGATGTGTGCAATCGTACTACCTTAAATAGAAATGACCTCCAGCTTGATCTACATGTTCCAAGTCGTAATTATATCATCTCTTACACAGGCATTACAAAAGAAGGCAGAGGAAATGGCTGTGCGGACGGCAGACTTCTACTCTGTATATGACATACAAATAAAGACACACCATGAAGTAAGTTCTCAGATGTACCAAAGATACTTTGATATTATTCGTGGGGCATGATCGGACAGATATCTTCTTTTTTTTTAAAAAATTACAACGGGGATAAGATCATTCAGTTTACACATTCTTCTTGACTTGTCTGTCAGATAAGTTCTTCTATGTTGTAGAAAAAACAACAACTTTGAACAAAAGTATTGCCTGTCGTACACATCCACAATGAAATTTGTATAATTTGTCTTTTAGGACATTATTTATATGTTGCTTCATATCTATGTACAGGCCACATCTGTAGACACAGAACAACGCCGCGTCACCTTCACAAACGGAGAAAAAATCAATTATGATAAACTGATGATAGCCACAGGTGGGAGGTAGGTACTTTCAAGATAAGGGAGTGGTCATTATTTATCAACGGGGGGGGGGGATGGTGGGTTTGAGGGGGGGGCGTAAAAATTTCAGACCTCTCCCGAGGGGGGGGCTAAAAAATTTACCCTCTTTTGAGCAAAAAAGCCCGCGCGCAAAAAAATTTGACTGTCGTTGAGAGGGGGGTGTACAAAATTTTCATGTGTCCGTGCGGAAACCCACCACCCGCCCCCTGTTGATAAATAATGACAACTCCCTAAAGATGATCTTAAACTTAGTTTCACGAGATAAGGACTATGATACTCAAATAACAAAATCATACGTACTTATGTCGTACAGGGCTTGCCAATAAAACTATGATCATTTACTGCCCAGATTTAGTCTAATTTAGAAAACTGCTATATTTCAGGTTCCCTTTTTATCGGGCCTTTTTTATTGCCTACATTGAAAAAAAATCCTGTATCTAGTATCTTCCAATATGCAATGTGTGAATATCTTCTGACGTAAAACCTCATCATTTGGCCAGAGGTGTAGGAAGCAAACCTTTATTGGGGGGGGGGGGGGCTGCATGATCCCCACCACAACCACCTCAAACTGTCGGCTGAAGTGCGATGACACCTATGTATAATTTATATAGAAAAGTAATTTTTGTTGAATTAACATATACCATATCCTTTTGCTACTTTCAGCCCACGAACACTAAACCTACCCGGTAGTGACTTGGAGAATGTGTGTGTACTAAGAACACCAGATGACGCTAACCGAATAGCACGTGAAACTATGGACAAGGATGTAGTCATCATTGGAACTTCTTTCATAGGTATCTACCGTTAATACTCTTATAATATTGTCATATATGTAATGATCTCCTTTTATCAGGGGGAGACATGTGGGTTTCGCCGGTTTACTAGTAATTGTCATCTGTGTTTGTATTATCTAATTATCATACTTAAATTTGTGAAAAAAAAGACATCCCACATGCCCCATGATCATGCCCAATGGCATCAAACCTAGATTTTCAAAGCACACTGTATAAGATTTCATATCTCAGTAGTTGTAATATAGTTAAAATATGCACTAAGAATTGTAAGTCCACTGAGCAAAGCAAAGGCCAATGGCCTTAGTTTGGTTACTTTGCTTCCTAAGGCTCAAGAACAGTACACATAGATATCATAAGGTTTAAAGGTTGAGGTTAATTTAGGTATGGGAAGTGGTACACGTGCACTTGATGCAGTGGGCATTGGAAGAGATATGAACCAAATTAACTTTGATGCCCGCATTAAATGTCACAGATAAAACGGCATATGTAATATCCCAGAATCATATATACAGCTGAACATGTGCATATTATACCAGTGCTATGAGATAGTGATGTCCTTTTGAAATAACATGATGTGTTAAGCATTAGATATGTCCTAAGCAGAAATAATGATTTAAGCAAGTTATCATTCCATTTTGGTAGAAATTCTGTCTCGTCCCTTTTGTTTAAAAGTAAGAGGTTGTTATTAGATCCTCTTTTAATTCAGCTGTAAGATCCCATTGCACCGGGAACATGGCGAAAACGGGGAAAGTACAGGGAAAACAAAGGAAATGTGAAATTATGCTAAAACACAGGAAAATGAAAAATGGACACACAAGGAAAAAGATTTTGAGACCATGTATGAAAAACGTACGAAAAACTCAATGCAAAAAGGTCCTAAAATCTACCAAGAAGAGAACAAGTATCAGTTAAATTCTAAACATTGTATATCAGTTATATCACTGGCTATACTCAAGGAAAACAGAGCATTTATAATGAAAATGGGGACCCTGAGTTGTGCCACTGTTCAGAACTATGACCCTTAGACTTAATAACTAATTAAGCTGACCAAAGGTTGATGTGTGATATACACATAGAAAATGTAAGAACAGTGAATGGAACAATATAAACCCTAGTTCAAGACCCCCATAATGTACTATTAAATGTTTATAGACATCAAGATCTAATAAAAAACAAAAGAAATAAAGTCAGTTAACAGTAGCACTGTTGTTAAGGTTAGGTTTTGGTCATCTACACAACCTGCTATTTAGCTGAGGATGGCCATAGATCCAGCTTTCATTCCCCTATATCATTTTCATCTCAAAATACAGGCATGGAAATTGCAGCCTATGCTGTACAGAAAAAGGCTAAATCGATCACAGTAATAGGACGAAGTCACGTCCCCTTCAAGGAATCTCTTGGCAACAGCATCGGAGCTTTTTGGAAGGAAGTTAGTAGGCGACAAAACTAAGTCAACCTGATTATGTTTTAGTTTGTTAATCCATTTGCTTTTAGTTTTTAGTTGCTTCTGGTTTGAGTTGAGAGTGTTTCTGGGAGAGCCGATTGGTTTTTGTTGTTTGAAATTCTGACTAGAGTGTGCTGTCCTTTGATGCATCCAAACCTAAATTCTGAGAAAAGATAGTCTTCCCAGAAACAATCTCAATGAATATTTAATTACAGGCAATAGTCCATTAAGCAACCAAAGCTTGTTGAGTAATGGTTTAGATAGTTCCCGGGGATAGTTCACAATGATCCATGCCCTGCACTTCCTGCTTTGGTTCTTACCAATAATTATTATAGTTGCCAGTCATCATAGATTTAGATACGTTAAATTTGTATATATAGAGCTCTACTTCACTAGGTAGAACATAATACCCACCTAAGATATGCATGCTTATTAATGGACGGTTATATTAAACCCATAGCCGAGTGGTGCTGCCGTTTTGTAAACAAATAAAGCCATGGCTTTTACTTTAGTTGTCCATCACTTGGCTTCTCCCATTACCCATTCCCAGGAATTACCAGCGGTACACTTCACCTATTGAATCTGTTCCCATACATCTTTTACCACTATTGGAGAAGCACATATGACTTCACCACCCAACACCAGGGGGTGTTTCTTTTGGTTATCTGGTGTTGCTATGTTTTATTGGGCTCCCCCTTGCTTCACCAGACCGAAAAGGTATTCTTTCTCAAAGCTTTACACTTTTCAAACTTGGACCAAATTTGCTGCCCTAGAGTGGAAGAGGCTACCTTTGTTGCTATCTCTGCCTGCTTATCACAGGGATGGAGGTGGCGGCCTCTGTTATCGACAAGGCGAAGTCAGTGACTGCATTGGACATAGTCGACATTCCCTTCAAATTCGTTCTTGGTGAGGCCGTGGGCTCATCATTGAAAAAAGTGCGTATCTGTGGTCAATGTAGAAAAGTGAGGATATGAAGCTGGAGGATGAGGGTGGTGGTGGTTTTTCCTCTCAAAGATAAGATAAAATACCACTACATACTTGGACTTTGTGTACATACTAGCTGTGAATTGAATGTAGTTACGGGAGTGACTGGTGAAATGAATGTTCCTGTGCATCGGTCTGAGAAGATCAGTTTCCTTTCAGCAAACACATGCTGAAATTTTTTTCACATTAATGTCATTTCTCATTAGCCCAGTGCCATGATAATAATTATTACAAAGCTATATACTTATTGCATTAAACTGCCGCCAGGTAATGGAACATCTATTTACTGCATGTAATACTACTAAGATATACCCAGTGCATGCCATATTTATGCTTGTGATACCACACATATGTATATGGGCCTCTAAGTAGAATGAGGCGACACCTTAAGGTTTGGATAATACAACCATTGCATAGTCATGGACTATTAAAGCACATCATAGGGATATCGATAAACTGGAATATTGTTCCGCCCACATCACTCCAGGCCTTAATTTTGTGTAACATAACATATTTATTGTCAACTTATATGACCCTAACTATAATCGTTGAAAACATGAAACTTATCTTAACCAAGCTGTAGTGAACTTAAAGGAAATCTGTTGAATTGTTTATACTTCACATCATACTCTTTTGTGAAAAAGTCATCAGATATGGAACGCGTTGCAAAAATAGTTGTGCATATGGGTATGAAAGACTGTCAAGGTGCCATAGAATACATGTGTTATTCTATACTAATTAAATGAAAATACGTTTCTTTCATTGTCATCCCGCATAAATCACTACGTTCAGTTTGCACCCCTTTTCCCTATAATTACTTATATAGCTTTTATCACTATCATCTTCTCATCCCGTCTGTACCAAATATTTGGGTCCTTCTACTTCTGTTTTGAGAATGCTCATCAAACCATTTACACGCTCTCTCACTTAATTTTTTTGTGGCAAGTGGTATCAAATGTCCATGACTAAGTCACTCTACTACTGATGTATACCTACTTTACAAAGACTTGCTGTGTTGTGCATGATCAAGTACAATATCATTTCACTGCCAATTAACAATTGATTTCATTCAAACAACGTTACAAGTTATACTGGCGTAATTCTATTAAAAATGTTGGACACTCCTAGTGAATTTTAGGATATATCATGAATGCCTCTTACAGTAGTACCGGGTAAGCATCCTTCAAATTCCATAAATAATATATGTATGCATGTATTGAAATAACTACCTTATAAACGTCACCATAGTCGCGCTCTCGTCAATAATTCCTACAACAATTATAAAACATCTATGATGACTCATGCCATTTAACCCTGTCCCTTTCAGCTCCATGAAAATAAGGGAGTGAAGTTTATAGCCGGAAACTCGGCTTCACAACTTGTAGGTGAGGGCGGTCGTCTCAAAGAAGTTGTTCTCCAGGACGGCACAAGACTACCAGCCGCTGTACTCGTGATGGGAGTTGGTAGGTGGCACCATGGTACCATGCAACTGGTGAATGATAACATAGTAGAATGCTTTAAATTGATACTCATCCTCAGCTCATAGAATCCCTATCAAATGTTTAGCATACCGTACCAATGCAGTGCTGAAAGGTGAAATTGCCTGTATTGTATTTGTATATCATAATGACCAATTAACATGAACCTGGAGGCGTTGTGAGGCCCTTTAGGGTTTTATTTAGTACAACATTTCACTTTTTTTAAACACTGCTTGTGTATGCATAAATCAAAATCATCATCTGATATTTTCGTCTTGCAGGAGTTTTCCCTACTACAGCTTTTCTCAAGGACTCTGGGATAGAGATGAGTGACCGTGGTTACGTCATAGTCGATAAAGTGAGTACTATAATTTATGTACTTTGTAATGCTTGGGTGGATACTCCACTCTAAGTATTTCCATCCACGTTTATAAGTCTAAAAGGTCGACTTTGATTCACCTAACTCCCAAAATATCCCTTGGGATCCACACGCGATCTTTTGATTGAACTGAAATGTTGACAGTATAAATTCCTCTTTAGCAATATTAATTTTCAATACATGCATAATGGAACTATTGAATGCTACAATTGAATTTTATAACTTGTTATGTTTATAAAAAAACATGGGACAATTATATACACAATGAATTTCGTTCTGAGACTGTGCTTACAAATATCACTGTTAAGACAAGAAACTCTTCTTCATAAGATAGAACTATAAAATAAATATGAACTCTTTTTGCAGCATATGCGAACCAACAAGGAGAATGTTTATGCGGCAGGGGACATTGTTGAATTCCCCCTCTTCATGTTAGACGACCAGCGCGTTAACGTTCAACACTGGCAGATGGCACACGCACATGGTGTGTAGTTGTGTTGCTATTGGGAAGCACCATCTAGGCTTTGCTAATGATGCCAATAAGATTTTATAGTAGTAATAGCATTTCATGTTGTTTCTTTGTAAGATTGATTTAAGATTCATGATTCGAAATAACTTACAAAAAAGATTTATTTTTTCCCATTTCCCTTTCTCTATGATGCTTTATCTACAGTGACCAGACCATACATCATTTTTCCACATGTTTTAGGTCGATGTGCTGCTCAAAATATGGTAGACCATGATGCCGAGGTGAAGAGTGTACCCTTCTTCTGGACAATGATGTATGGGAAGAGTGTACGTTACACAGGTATGTGCCACAATACAACTGAAGCTGCTGCTCCATCAAAAGCCATTTAAAAGCAATTGGGTTAAAATTTTCTTTTATATTTAGATAGGCTCAGGGCCAGATTTCCATGTCCAGTGATGGCAAACGAATAGAAATAACGACTGTCAAATTGGGAACAGTTCAGTTTAGTATTGGGCCTTACTCAGCGTAGTAATGGGACCTCTCTCTGGACAGGAAGGGACGGGGTGGCTGTTAGAAAATAAGATAAATCATGTTAACACTGGTATGGTTAAGATACCAAGTATACGTATATATGTCAAAGAGTGACTCATTGTTTAATCTCTTCAGGGTATGGAGCGGGATATGATGATATAGTCCACCATGGGGAAGATACCAAGTTTGTCAGCTACTACACAAAGTAAGTCACATTCCAGTCAATAATTATTTCATTTACCAATGCTGTCAGCAGACCAAAAGTGCACAACAGAGTGTCATTCTGTGAGAATTCACAACATGGCAATGATAATAAAAGTATCAACTGAAGTTTTGCCCCAGTTGTTGGATTATTGTTGGTACCCACCATTATTTTTTTCATACTCTGATGTTTGTTGGATCTAACGTTGTAGGGGTGACAACGTTGTGGCTGTGGCTTCACTGGGCTGGGATCCCATTTGTGCACAGGCAGCAGAAATGTTCTATGGCGGCAAAACTATAACTAAAGCAGAAGTACAGTAAGTAACTCTTATCTCAGTCTACATGGCATTGGGAGTATTTCTATTCCAAAGTCGGGCTTCCCTAGCCCACTTAAAAGGGTCTATTTCTCCTCTTTCCTATCCCCTCGGGATGTGTGTGGTGCACATATGCGCGGGCACTGACACATTCCCCTGTAAATTGTGTAATGTAGTTCTCGCCATGAATATGACCTTAGCTGTCGAAATGGCGTTAAACATCTATTACTCATTCACTATTCCAAAGTCATTAATTATTTTTTTCCGCAGCTCTCAATATAATCCTAAAGGGGTGACGGTTCACTTTTTTATACAGTAAAAGATCTGATCGGGATGTTTGACATACATCAACAGTTTGTAAAAGCAAATACAGGGCAACAGTTTGTAAAATTCTGTTTCGCCGGAGCCGTGAGGGATGCATGCCCCACACTTTTTCATGGTGGCCCTATAGATTATAATTATAGAAAATTACCAAAATGTAAACCCCCCATCCCCAACACCTTTTTGGCTGCAAAAGCAAATTCTGGTCCAACTTTTGGACTTTATCCGTTCCGCTGGCTAACTCTGATGAATTTTATCAATCATGCTAGTTTTTGCCCTTGTCACTCATGTCTTGAAATGCATTCAATTCCAGAGCATCCCCTGATGGATGGGTTAGTCGTCTCCACTGAAGCCCAAAGTCGCCATTGCCAATGTGAAACTGATCAGCACTGACAGTGAAATGTCTGATATTGCTAAACTGGTTTAGATTCAAATAATCAGCATTGATAACAGGATAAGACTTGAAGTCTAGATTGCATGTATCCAATACTCTGCCTGCTACTTCCAATTAGTTTGTCATAATAGTAGACGCTGTTGACGTCGTAAAAATGGCATAGGTAAGAAAGGGAATTGATGTCCAAAGTGTTCATGGGACGGGCATTAGGAATTGAGCACGTGCAATCATTTGGTAGACTGGTAGAAGTGATTTCTTTTACATTTGTAACAAAACAATGGTACCCATATATTTTTACAGCATATTGAAAAGAAAACAGCTGTTGAATGAATATCATTCTAACTATGCCTGTGATGTAATTTTCATAATGACCATTCTGTAACATGGCAACCATGGTGCGATCTTACATGTAATAAGCCTTCCTATGTTGGTGATTTTTTTCTGGCATTTTGGTAGTTAACCTTTCCACAGTTTCTTATGTGTATTTATCACCAAAAAATAACAAAAAAAATACCCGTTCACTACAAGATCCTTCATTCCTGAAATTTTGCCCTATTGTGAAACTGTCATTGTCAGCATATTTCCATGATGACATAATAACGTTCATATGACGTTCATAATCTGTTATGACTTTATTTTCATTTTCATCTTCAGATAAACATCATGGTATTGCTATGTAAGAATTACTATGTCCTGCCAAGGAACTGTGCTTCCCTAAAGTTCTTGTACTTCCATTGTTATATTGTAGTTGATCTACATCGTGATGTTCATGTATTTAAAGTGGTCCCACATGTACAGTTATACAACCAATTGTTCCCCGATGGCATGTGAGAAATAAAAGAAAATATGAAAATGAGTTTTTTTTTCCTTGTCTTAATTCAGAGGACATTATTGTGATGCCACCAGTAATGAGTAATCAGTAATGAAAATGATATGTACCGTAAATCCTCGCGTATAAGACGCCCCTCGCATATAGGACGCACCCTGAGTTATAGCAATTCATATAGGAGGCACATGGGGTCAATACTCTTCTATGGTGTAAAATCCTCGCATATAGGACGCTCCCTGAGTTGGGCTAAATCGTTTAGGACGCAGTGGGGGTAATTCTAGTGTATAAGCTGCGTCTTATACGTGAGGATTTACGGTAATTCATAGTACTGCTAGGTGATATTTGTACGAAATGGTTGTTGAAGGTTCTGCTAGATGGTGACACTAGAGCTCTTTCAAAACCTACTGTGCTGTGTTCACCTACCTAAATGTCAGGACTTTTGGGATGATGAGCTCGGCATTGCTACAGTTCACTCATTATTATTGATTCGTAGATGATTGGAAGGCGTAGGTCCCGGGGGGACTCAAATTTGGTTTGACTTGGGTGTACAGCTGGACCGATGACTACCTTAACCCTTGTTAGGGGGACTTTTCGCACCAAACAATATCCTCCTTGGAGAACTTTCGGCAAAAAATTACTAACTTTTTAAGGAAAATCTGACAAATGAACTTTGCTTTTGAAGGTTGAAATTTTCCCCCAAAACCTGACAAATTTGTCGGACACAGTCATTATGGTTAAGATTCACCCTTTTCAGGGGGACTGCTCTAAAGTAGACTCTTGTCGGGAGGATTTTGGTCGAAAATAGTGTAGCTAGGGGGGTTTTGGTCAAATTGTACCATTTCCATCCAAATACATCTGTCAGTAAAAATACATCAAGCCCCCCACCTAGGTTTGAGGATTTCTTTTCTATCTAGTCAAAGTGGGATATCACCATAAACATTAATTGGGCAGAATGCATTGCTTACTTCAGTTACCATACCAACCCACCAGGTGGCATGACCTAGTGGAATTGGTACTGTTTTCTTGTCTTATAGAGGCTAATGACACTCATTCCAATCTGAACATGAACTTATTTTGTTTATCACTGGGACTTGTTCTTTTCATGAGACGAATGCAATCGTGAAATGATCAAGGCATAGTCTAAAATGTAACCATGGAGCTTCCACGCAGAACTATAGACCCCCATCATCAGCCTCACCATGCAGAACTATAGACCCCATCAACAGCCTCACCATGTAGAACTATAGACCCCCATCAACAGCCTCACCACACAGAACTTTAGACCCCATCAACAGCCTCACCACACAGAACTATAGACCCCTTCAACAGCCTCACCATGCAGAACTATAGACCCCATCAACAGCCTCACCATGTAGAACTATTAGACCCCCATCAACAGCCTCACCACACAGAACTATAGACCCCTTCAACAGCCTCACCATGCAGAACTATAGACCCCATCAACAGCCTCACCACACATAACTATAGACCCCATCAACAGCCTCACCATGCAGAACTATAGACCCCATCAACAGCCTCACCACGCAGAACTATAGACCCCATCAACAGCCTCACTACGCAGAACTATAGACCCCATCAACAGCCTCACCACGCAGAACTATAGACCCCACCAACAGCCTCACCACACATAACTATAGACCCCATCAACAGCCTCACCATGCAGAACTATAGACCCCATCAACAGCCTCACTACGCAGAACTATAGACCCCATCAACAGCCTCACCATGCAGAACTATAGACCCCATCAACAGCCTCACCATGTAGAACTATAGACCCCATCAACAGCCTCACCATGTAGAATTATAGACCCCATCAACAGCCTCACCACGCAGAACTATAGACCCCATCAACAGCCTCACCATGTAGAATTATAGACCCCATCAACAGCCTCACCACACAGAACTATAGACCCCATCAACAGCCTCACTACGCAGAACTATAGACCCCATCAACAGCCTCACCATGCAGAACTATAGACCCCCATCAACAGCCTCACCACACAGAACTATAGACCCCATCAACAGCCGCACCACACAGAACTATAGACCCCATCAACAGCCTCACCATGCAGAACTATAGACCCCATCAACAGCCTCACCATGTAGAATTATAGACCCCATCAACAGCCTCACCACACAGAACTATAGACCCCATCAACAGCCTCACCATGCAGAACTATAGACCCCATCAACAGCCTCACCATGCATAGTAGTATACCCTCATAAACAACCTCACCATGCATAACTAGACCCCAACAACATGATCCTCAACATGCATACCTATACACCCCTATCAGGAGTCTCACCATCCATAACCTTGGACCCCTATGAACAACAAGCCTCACCGTTCATAACTATAGGCGATCTAGCTTACAACAAGGATAAACCATTAGTGCTGGTTTGGGGTTACATTAGGTCAGAGGAAAACATTATCCTTTAATAGATGGGCTGCGTGAGCATCGTGGTGCATTGGCTTGCAGACTTCACCAAAGGCTATAATTACATCCATCATTGTTATTTTTCTCTGACACTGTCCCCTGCAGAGCTAGATCCCTCCTCAGGAGGGCCATTCATAAGTCAAATGATAACCAAGTATAAATTTTGTTTGGAAATGATAAGGTTGGTGCCAAAAAGACACAAGTGATCATTTTGTTGCTATTCAGAACTTGCTGTATTGCATTTACCATGGAAAATTATAAACGATTACTATGGAATATTTTCGTTTCAACAAGGGCATTGTTTTGAGTCTGAAACACTCATATCATCATGGTCATTTCAATGAAACAAGAATCATTTACACCTATGAATTACCCTCCTGATGTGGTTTGTCTGATTCTTCATGATCCACCCATAAAGTGATTTCTCTTTCTACTCAATCACTGCTTATCACGTTATCAAATCAATCATTTAACACAAGGTGTAGAATCTCAAGTGATCAATCATCACTCAATATTGAACCCCACACCCCATCACCTTATCTCATCTCCCCACATGGTACTATCTGCACGTATAAATCATTACAAATAGGGTATACATATGACCATTTATTCTTCTTGGCATAGAAAGGGTTGGCATGCATGCATGAGGGTTTGGAATATCCTATGGCCACTAGATTTGAAAGATAGACATAATCAGAGCAGCTTGATGGATTAGCTGCATGTGATTTATGTATAAGAAGACACAACCCTCTGCTTACCCAGTCTTCTTTCATCATTATATGGCTCCACTTTCCATGCCTTTTTGCATGGTGAGACGGTAGGCGGCACTTAGTGCTGAAAGCATCATGTTAAAGTCGGGCCACGCCTTTTGTCGGCCTGATGTTGGGGGGTGATAAATCTACTTTTCTTCAGGGACAGGCTCAAACTATGCATTTGTACCCAAAAACTCGGGAAATCACAAAAATAATTTTTGGGCCCCCCTAACCCCCCCCCCCCGCCGTACGGGGGTCTGAAGTTTGCCCATATAGTGGAAATACAGCCTAACCCAGCAAATTAGAGTCAGCCATGAGTGAGTCAGGGTGACCATGGGTTAATCCATTTTGATTCTGATCGCAAGGGGTGAGGATGTGTGAGATGTGCGTGAGCTTTACGCACCTCTCACCCATCCTCACTCAAGTGTCCCTAGTGACCAGGGTGAGTTGGGTTTAGATGTGTCAGTCCTGAGTCAGAGCCCTCTAGATGCTTACACAAGGTGTGAGGATGTGTGACTTGTGTGTGAGGTTTCTTCATCTCTCACCCATCCTCACTCAAGTGTCTCCAAAGATTAAGGGTGGTTGAGGTTTAGATGTGTCAATCCTGGGTGAGAGCCTTGAAGATTCTCACACAAGGTGTTGGAAAGTGTGAGGTGTGTGGGAGGTGCAACACAAGTCATGTTTACCCCCGCCAAGCAAGCCCATGAGTAAGCTCTCTCAATGCATCAGGCACAGTCGGGCACAACATCACACATGTGACACTAAATAACTTATTCATTTTCCACAAGGTGGCATATAGATCATATACTGCAGTTCATCATTACTTCATTGAAAGTAACCATTTGCAACATGTTAAAATGAATATTCAATATGTCAGTGTCATCTTTTCTACTGGTAATTGTACAGTATGTAAAGAAGGTATACCCAGTAAACACATGTTCGTAGATGAACATTGAGAAATGGTATATCTACGTAGCATTCAGGTTCCAACTACATAGTTTTCCTTGGTATGTAGACGTTCAGACGTCAAGGTTTAGTTACATTCCAGATACGTAGGTATCAGAAATACATTTTTTTATACAAAAAAAAAATACTAAAAGAAAATCTTAAACATATTGATGAAAAATTGCATCAGGGTGATGCTTAGTTAATTGCTTAATGTCTATATTCTGCAGTAAATTGGCCATCGGACATTATTTTGCTTGGCCAGTGTGACACTCTACACTAGGTACATCTATAGCCTGGTTAGCTCAGTCGGTAGAGCATTTAATTTTGATATACGGAGCATGATAAAATTGTTATAAATTGACTTTTTTAATCAAGATGAAAATATGTCTAATTACGTTTTTGTACCACATTTTTATGTACTAGCTATATATAAAGGTCAATTTGATTTATCTATGGAACATAGCACTGAAGTGAAAGAATCTAGATTTTTTGCAGTGATGTGGCAATGTATACATAATACTCTGTGTTGGATAAGAAAATAGAGTGGACAGAGAGTCACCTAATAGTATAATACCTAAAATGCCATCAGTCACACCTGGTGGTGCATTTTTTTTCTATACAGCACCAGTGTGAGAACTCACACACAGTGACTCAGAATGACACCAATTTTCTGGGTCATTATAAACTCAGGAAAGTGGTCAGATATATTTATTTGGGACCTAAAGAGACCCTTAGAAGCCATATTGTTGTGATGATAAGGGTATAAGCTGTCCTGGGGAGGGGGGTCAGCCTTGCTAAAATACCGATAAATTAGCTATTTTGGCGGCATTAGGTCATATTCAATCCAACATTACCAGATTACAATGGGGAATGGTATACTGATTTATGATAGTCAATTCGTGGTGTAAAATTGTGCATACAGCTCGCTAGTATTCAGATTTAACGAGCACCATCAGGCGCCCTAGGTCCCTATATCACCTCGATGATTCTCACCGGTTGATTCAGGTGTCAATATAAAGAGAAATGAAGCTCTTCCATTTACCTCATTTACATAATATCCATGCATGATAAAGCATGATGTGCCCCGACTCCCCCCCTCCCCAATGCAAGTGAATGCCAAAGCAGGCATAAAAATATAGGAGGATCCATGAACATGGGCACGAGCTCAATCCATTTCATCCTTGAGAAATTAAAGGGACATGAAGAAGAGCAAAAAAAAAGATGCAGGGGAGGAAATGAATCCTTGATCCGGACACTAACCCCTGCTCACTAAAATGCACAGGCATTAATCCACCCATTTCCATCCCCTGTTCACAATCTTAGATCGCATCACTCTAATTCATCAAATCAGCTTTGAAACAGCATCTTGTTACTTCTGAGTAAACTGAACGCTTACTATTGTGTATACAAGCTAGGTACGCGCACCCAGTGTTCTGTTATGTTTTTTAAACACCAATCTTCTACTGCATAAATGGGTCAGGTCGTCAGAAAGTGTAAGATTCTGCCCTTGAAGGGCCTTTAAAATTAATTTTCTAATTCCTTTATATAACCTTAACACAACTGTGAAGGGACTTCCGCTCAACTCAGAAAACCAAAAAATACCGATCTAGCCCATCCGGTTCCATTTTTATTGCTTGTTTTGTGTCATGTAACGTCCGGTACCAAAATAATGAAATATAGAGGTAATTGAAGTTGCTCTCAGTAATATAAGAATGTCCCATTATGCATAACAAACACATTAATTAACAAGGCCAATATGTCTATTATTGACTTCAATTACGGAATGGAACAGAATTTGAGTTATGCATGTACAGTAGACTGCCTCCTACATGATGATAAAAGTACCGGACGTTACGTAACGTCCGGTACTTTTATCAGAATTATTTCACATAAGCTGCTCTCACATGGAGACAAATGCGGCTGGACACACAATTTTTTCGCCAAAGTAGGGGATAATAAAGCCCTTCATATGGGTAATAACAAAGATTATGAAGATTAATTTTTTCCATGTTTTATAACTGATTTAGATTTTGGTATCGGACGTTACAAATTACAGATTTCCATTTTCAAAGACACACAATGAAAAATCCTCACTCAGTAACATGTTCAAACCTGATGGAAATGATACCTATGATCATATACAGTACAAAAAATAACTTTGGGTTACTCCAGATGTTATTTATTCAATACAGAACATTTGTAAAAAGTACAAAAAAACAAAAAAGAACAAATTTGACTGTTTTTCTCACTTCGGCAAGCTATAAGTCTGAGAGTTTTTGATGGATGGCCACAAATTAACATCTTTCTGATAGCCCTAAGTGTTATCTATCAAATGAGTCTATGTAAAACAAGATTGATTTGCAACTTCTTTCTCTAGAACCATAAGAGTGCAAAATGACCCAAAAACACAAAATCTACTGCTTTCTGGCGACCTGACCCAAATACATAGGCCAGCTATACGTCTAACCATGACATGTGCTCATCAATACGTAGGGTAAATGGTTTCACCTGACAATAAAAAATAGAAAGACATGATAACAGTTCATTCATCACGCCAACACAGACCTAGATGCGCCATAAGATGAATATCTATATTGTTAAATTGATTAAGCACCTTTTCAGCCACCACAATCCAGAGGACAGGCCGATGGGGGGGGGGGGTCCCATTTGGCTGAAAAGGACTTCATGTCGTATTGCCTCCATGTATTATTCAGGCGAGCCCTGACAGGGCCCTGAGGGATCAAAGCAGCTGGGAGACAAGCCATTCATAAATGATGTAATGTGTTCTCTAACTTAAGGGCCAAGCCTTTACTACCGGATAGGGGATGAAGACACAATGGATTTGTTGGTGGCATACATCATCTTTCTTGCATGTGTAGATTTTCCTTCCCTTTGGTGTTTGTGGAGGGGGGGGGGGTTTCTTGAAATCAATATATTGCCTATTACTGCTTATCACCGGAACGAGGAATAAGATATAATTGTCACAATGCCATCTGTTGCTGGCTGCCAGCGACAATGACCTGTCCTTTTTGCGCCATATATCGACGATGAGGTCCATTTTTAATAAAGTCAGACTAATTTATAATGAAGTCTGACTGTAATTGGGCTGAATACACACTGTTTGTGTGTATGAGGCAGCTTAGGGTATAAATACGCTGAGACGGATGTGACTCGTCATTAATTCAACACTTTTTTCTTGAGTATTATTATCCCATGAATTGGGTGGGAAGCGAACATGTAAGTGAGTGGGTGGGCCTGCTCATACACACAAACAGTATGTATTAAGCCTAATTACAGTCAGACTTCATTATAAATTAGTCTGACTATGAATTGGCATGTATACCCTCTTTGTGTGGAGCAGGCTTATTTTAACTTGTTCGATAATAAAACTCAAAGGAGGGTATCCAATAGTGACATGTACTGGGAGAAGGGGTCTTAGAACCCCCTGCACTAAGCCCCATTTTTGCAGATCGTGTCACTAATGTTTTATTTATAAACTTGTAAGTTGGATCCCTCGTTTTAGCCTCAGTTTGATAGCAATATAATTTGTGTTTGATAGGCTTAACTGTGGGTATAACTTAGCTAGTACTGTAGTTTGAGTCATAACTAGTGTACTGTCTGTCTCTCCCCTCCCCCGAAATCCATAATACTGTTTCCTTGAGTATTCTTGGATAAATGGCTAAATACAGCCAGCTAAATACTGCCCTTTTTAACGGTTGTTTGATGGTACCAAATACATGAGGATGTGCTGACTTTGTTTCCTCTTTGTTCATGTACAACAGTAGGTGTGTATAGACACAGTCTCTCATCCTCAAATTTACCAAACCTGAGGATAAGAGGGTAAGTCTTCGGATTGTTTGATTTTAACTTCTGGGAATACTAAATGCGCACTGTATTATCCCCAAAGGTGATATCCCTTCTAAGCAGGGCATAAAGTCCCTGTAGTCTCTGGCCTGTTGCCAATAAGAACAATACCAAGGTCCTCCTTGTCAATCTATCCAGCGTCAGGTCTGCTATCCAACCCCAACTGGTCATGTGGTCTAAAACCTGCATAGGATCCCAAATGGTCTCATATGCCTCCCCTGGGGTTTTCTCAACTCTCACCCCTTTTAGAAATCTAGAGATTTCAGTGGCATGCCTTCCAGCCGGATAAAGCATGACAAGAAGGACCAGTGGTCCTTGTGGTATTAAGGGTACTGTAGCCTACCCCTGTATTGAAAATGTGCATGAGAAAGTCAATACATTGTTTTAACTGTGGCTTTTTCAAATCAATGTCATTTTCCCGCATGTAATTAGTCCACTTTTTGGCTGCTGTTTCGTATGCCGACTTAGTGTCCTTTCCTAAGGAGGCTAGCATGATGTTACATGCTCTATCAGTTTAATGGAGGTGTTGTGTTCATATCCTTCTTAGAGTGGATGGCGATCAGGCTCATCCTGTTTCCTATTTGGAAGCCCATTTGTCCTTTGCCCATCCACCTTAGGGAGTTGTCGTTGACTGGGAGTATCAGCCTTCTCTGGTAACCTTTTAGCTGTGTTAGTGTTGGGAACCAGGGCTGTGTCCTCCAGTCTGTTGCTATGAGGACTCCTGTCGGTGCTTCCTGGTTTATCTTTCTCAGGACTCTGGCAATGAGACCAAAGGGTGGAAATATTAGGGCATTTTTACATGTCCAACTGATAGAGAAAGCATCAATGGCAAAGGCTAGATCACAATGGTTCAGAGATACAAAGTTACGGCACACATGGTTTTCTGGGGATGCAAAGAGGTCTATCATGGGCTTACCAAAGGCAGAGAAGATTTTCTCCCTTGTGGTCAATGTTAGTGCCCACTCTCCTGAGGTGGAGAAAGCTCCAGAGGCCCTATCTGCATTCACATTTTCACTTGTTGGTACGTAAGACAAGTGGAAGGTGATGTCCAGGGACCAAGTTTCTCTGAATACACTCTCAGTGACCTCATTGCATGCCCATGAACTGGTGGATCCACCCTTCTTCAGGCAACTAATGGTTGTTGTATTGTCTGAGAAGAGATGGATGTGTTTGCCTTTCAGCAGCTTCCTGAACTGTATGAAGGTGTAATATACAGCTAAGATCTCTTTAATGTTTATGTGTTTCTGGACTAGTTCCGCACAGAACTCCTCCCCATAATGGATATCATTTTCCATTATGTGGCAACCCCAACAGGTATCTGATGTGTCTGTGTACACTGTGACTTTTGGGGTTTTCTCATCATATTCTCTAGTAGTTGAGGGCAAGAAAATATAATCCATCCACTCTCTCAGGTTAGATTTGATCTCCCTGTTCAAGTACATGTACTTATCATATCTGCCACCTGTTTTCTGTAATGCTCTAATTTTAGCAATTTGCAGGCGTTTTATTAGAGCTTTTGCTGCAGGGTTGGCTGGGTCTGTTGCTGCTAGCCTTCCCACTATACTAGAGAACTTTCTGATAGCAATTTTGTGCAGGCCTTTGAGTTCCTCTACATCTTTGATCAGTTCAGCGACTTTACTTTTTAGTATTGTGAGGGTTAGGTCTTCGGTATGGATAACAAAACCTAGGTAGTCAATCACTTTTGTTAGTTTTAGCAAAGACTTTTTAAAGTTAATAATAAACCCTGCCGCCTGTAGTACTTCCAACATGTGATTGACTGTCTCTGATACTTGTTGAGGTAAGTCTGCATAGATCAATGTGTCATTGATGTAAAACACTAAGTTTAGCCCAAAGTTGGATCTAAGGTAGCTCATTAGTGCTTTCATCACCCTGGTAAAAAGTCTAGGGCCTGGTGAGTAGCCATTGGGCAGGCAGGTAAACCTGTATCTCTGTCCATGGTACTGTAATTACAGCAGGTCCCTGTCCCTCAGTTTTACCTCCAAAGCAAAGTATGCTTGCTTAATGTCCACTGAAGCACAAAAGCAGTTCTTGGGCAGTATTCTCATAACATTCATCAGATGATCCATTTTGAAGTGTTTGTATTGTGTGTACACTTTCTAACTGGATAAGTTAGAATGGGTCTAAATGATCCATCTGGTTTATGCCTGATGTGACACAAATGCCCTGTCAGAGGGGAATGCTTTTTCAATTATGTCATTTGTTAACAGTTTTTTGGATCTGTCCTCCCAAAATTTTATCTTTTTCTTTATCTTTATCTTTTATCTTTTCCGGGTCAGTACAAGCAGAGTCCGGTATTGAGTCTTGTTTTGGTATGAAATACACATCTATGGGTAGGCCCTTTATCATGTCCAATGCCCATTTGTCAGATGAATACAACGTCCAACTGTTGGCACACCTGGACACACCGCCAGCTCTGAATTTTACTGACTCAGAAAAGTCAATAGGTAGAATATTACTTACGTTTACTTTCTTTTGTGCTTGCCACCTGCATTCTGTCGGGCGTAGCCTCTTCCGCCCTGGTTCTGTTTGTCGTTGTTGCTGTTGTTGTGGTGGTGGCGTCCCCTGACCCCCTGGTTGTGTTGGTGGTATCTGCCCCCTCCGTGGTGGCAGTGTTGTTGGCTCCCTCTGTTGTCTGGGCGCTTCTTCTTGTAGCCTGAGCAGCTCTGGCTGTCATTGATCTGGTACCTGCCCCCTTGTTGGTGAAGATTGTGCTGGCCATGGTGGGATGGGTTCTTTGTTGTGTGGCCTCTCCCCTGGCCACGTGAGGAGTTTCCCTGGTCTGGGTTCCTTGACCTGCCAGTGTTGCTGTGGCCATTCACCACCACCTCCTTGAAGGTTTCATGCACCTTATGGTGGAACGTGACCTCATCCTTTAAATTGTCACCTAACTGGAACTGGAAACCCTGTTTGTTATTTTCTTTAGCCAAAGCATAAACAGGGCCAGCTGTGTTCTGACTGAGTAGCTCCCTTCTGGTGTCATTGATTTTCCATGAAGCTTGCGCTATGAGCTGCAATGCCATGGTGAGGTGTTCTGCTATCCCTGTGGGGTTTAGCTTCCCACCTCTGTCAATGACGTCCAGTACTGCGACTATTGGCCTGGCTGCAAAATGCAAGCCCCACTATAGCGAGTTGAATGGAGTGTCTCGAGCCTCTGTTTTCTGAGTCCGAGTTCCTCCAGTTTATCCAGTACCTCCTGGTTTATGCGTGTCTTATGTAATACCTCCAGGTTTTCCGGCCTGGGGTGCAAGTCATACATCTCTCCAGTTTGCTTTTTGTTCATAAGGTTGAGGTACACTGCATCCACCAGCTCTTTTGTTTTTGGTCTAACCTTGGCGGTGACTGCATCCATAGGAGCAGTTGTAGTCATGGTGATGGCATCCAGGGGTGAAGCCTCCTGCTCCTGTTCCCCTTCATCCTCCTGTTCGTGCGGGGGTGAGTCTACCACTATAGGCATGTACCGCAAGGTGGAGGCACCACCTGGTGACTGGTGTGGTGTTTGGTGTAAGTCAGGCGTCTGTTGCCTGACCTCGTGAGGTGAGAGGCGCCCACTGGGCGGTGTGCGCTTCTGTCTCATGTCAAGCACATAGGAAGTAGGCGGAGTATCAGAGCGTGATGACATGTGATGCACAGCGTACTGTCTATGTGTATAGACCTGTTGGTGTGCTGGCCTGTTGGTGCCTGACCTATTATCTATACCATGGGTAAAGCTTAGCCTGTTTGAGCCATAGAGGTACCTCTCATGCTCTGTAGGTGTATGTGTAGGGGTATGGTCGTATACCCTCTGTCTTTCATTGTGAAGGGGTATAAGTGCTGGTACATCGTATTCCATCCTGGGTCTCACTGTCCTGTCCACATTGCGCTGAGGTCATTAAAGGCTGACCCTTGGGCTCCCTCATACCTCCTCCTTTTCTTGGCAGATTGCAAGGTATCACCCTGCCTAGTCCCCACCCTCCTGGGTTGGGACCACATGTCCTCCTGGCGCCCAACCTCCTCCTGGTAGTGGCACGCGTTTAACACACTTGGAGCATTTTGGATGTCACTAGGCCATGCTACCAGCCATTGGCTGAGAGTAGCTGTGGCTGAACGTTGAGATTCAGGCTTACTGGTAGGCATATTCCTCCAGGTGCTCTGAGTAGGAGTGGTCTCACTCTGGCTATCTGTAGTTGGTCGGGTATTGTAGCTTGCTACTTCCCTTGAGTTTTCTTCATCAGATACGTCTTCATATACTGTAATAGACTGCTGGGAGTCTATCACTGGTTCTGTAGGGCCTTCCTTCTGTAGGGTAGCCCTCACAGATTGTACCAGTGAGTCCAGGACACTGCAGCCCACCTCCTGAGTGTCCTGCCCTGGGCCCTCTGGGCACCTGGGGATCCTTGCCCTGAGGGTAGATGTTCTTGAGACACGTCTGATATGTTCTTAGCGCACGCTAAAAATGATAAGGTGTCTAATCGGTATCAGTTTAAATGTCCTCACCTGACCCCTGATTGGCTCTGAGCTCCTCCAATGGGGTGTGGCTCAGGCTAGGTAGTGTGCGCTTTATGTGACACTGCACGTGGGTTCAGAGACCTCAGGTCAGCATCTTTGATCTTAGATCAAAAGATGTCACTGTCCTGTCGCTATAAGCTTCACATGTCGGTGGTTATTACGTAACCACTCCGACCCTCCAATAAACCTCGCCTAATATCCCTTCATGTTGGGATGAAAGCTGTTTTATGAGGTTGACTGCCGCTAGGTGGCACACAGTTTTATGGCCCTTGTACCATTAATGTTGGTGCCGGGCCTATATCACGCCATCTGATGGTGTGTCCCGTGTTCGCCCTGAAGGAGACCGCCTTCCAGCCCAAGCTTGGCCGGGCTGGGGGCTTGCCTCTCCCGGGGCGTCCACTCATCCAGACGAGGTCCATTCAGCAGGCCAGCGTAAACACAAGTAATGAGTCACATCTGTCTCAGCGTATTTATAGCCTGCTCCACACAAACAGGGTATACAGGCCAATCTTATTTTAGGGCTCATGCCGTAACAGATTGTTACTCATTTAATGTATTTTCTTTTAATGACTTTGCGGTTGCTGCATCTATATGGATCTATCACTGTTCATACATTTATTACTACTGACTCTTGAAAAGGAATGAATCAAAAGGCCACATTAAGCTGTGGACTATAGAAATTCCCACACTCTGGTCAAACTTATAACGATCATAGATTACGGACCAGGATAAATTTGATAGAGAAACTGATAAAACCAAACATATTCAAAACTAGAGAGAAAGCATCTTAGGGATGCGCTGTGGTATCAATGTTATGAACGCATAATTGAGACAGCTCTGTTTATATTATGAGGGTAGCATTACACATTGTTCAGACACGCTTTGCCTGTTCATTCCTTGTGGTAGCACAGAGAGTTATTTATGCATTTGATTCAATAGAAATCATTGATTATGTAGGCTGAAATCACAAGATTCATTGTCAGAATAGTTTGTGATACTAAAATTCAATTGGATAATGCTCCGGTACATGCATTTCAACCTTTACTCCAAGCCTACTGTCATTAATATGTAAAGTAAGTATGTGATACCAAGAGCATGATTCCAACATCGAGAGCACAGTTATTATAGTGCATATTAAAATGTTGTCAAGGCACAGCTAAAACAAAGCCTTTGTAATGCAGGGTTAGGATTACCACCTATGTTTTTATGAGATTTACACTATCCATGGGCAAACCATTGTCTACGACCTTCATTTCAATGCAGCCACTCTAATTAAGTATACATTTTTTTTTATAATGCAGTGGCTTTGATATTACCATTTTATGACATTTTATGTAAGAAACCTATCCATTTCTAAAATTAATGGGGCGTTATCAAAAGGGTGGGTATTGAGTGGACAATGTGCAAAGTGGTTGGCTCAAGATGAGAGTAGAATGACTGGAATGCCTTGAACAGCGGGAAATGAATCTTTTTTTTTTTTTTTTTTTTTTTTTACATGGATTTTAGAATGTAACTGGTACAAATGTCCAACCAATTACCTTTCATCTAATACCTTGGGGGAAGCCTGAGGAGTTATTAGTCTCAGAGATATTAGCTACTACAAATCTCTTAGAGGAGCGGACGTCTTATGGTGAAGCTATCCTTGTAATTATTATAATTCAAGCCATACCATTTTCCATTTGATACAAACTACCGTATTCTTTAAGATCCGAAACTCCCTTCCCTATAAATATCCACAACACTGAACGCAGAACTGAAAGCCCCGTCGATGAACAAGGTACAAAAGACTTGGATCTGCTTTGGGAGTAATTACGTCAAATTAATTAGACCTTAGTGTGGGTTAATCAGCCCAGTTGGAGTGAAAACATGGACGTTGGAATGTTTTGTGTGGTCACTGTGGGATGACGAGATCCAAGCAGAGTTGGGATCAAAGGTGACGCCTGGACCGATCTTTGTGCCCACCTGGATGCCTAATTGTCGGTGCTAACAGGTGATTAGGAGTAATTAAGGAACATCCCCATCTGAGGAATGTAGCACAGTGTCACTGAGAGGCTGGGGTGATGGGTTGGGCCATTGTAAGCCCAGGTTGTTGCTATAATTGACCATTGTTGCTGGAAGGCATTTCTCAACATGGTACAGCCACTACGAATTGAAACCCTCAGAATTAGAGTGAGTGATTGCAGTTAACACCCTACAGCTGCTCTGTACGATCATCACTTGATATAGTAATCATACATAGGGTCTGTTAGAGCAGTCGTACCAGTGCAATCATTAGTGACCACTAGATGCAGGGCTGTACTATTGCAATAGAGTGAGGGATCCCACTAAGATTTGAAGGGGTCTATTCGTACCGCCTTGTGAAATGCCTTCCTGGTTTGGTTGTCAGGAGAGTATATTGTATATTAGATTGTGCCACCCCCCAACCAAGATAGGAATCATGCTGAAAACAGCATGTGGAAAAAAATCCTCTATGTACCACTAGGAATGCACATTATCTATGTACATGTATACATGTACCAGGCTATATATATTAGCCAATGGTATCAGTATGTCGATGATACAGGCACCACTATTCAGATTCTGTTTAATGCTTTTCGACTTAAACGGACAGAAATTATATATCGCCCCATTACACCCAACATATTCGATCAGCAGCATAGTATTCTATTTTGTTTCAACCCTTACTAAAGGTAGTGCTCAGCATTTCGTAGTCTACGAATTCTAATCAACTTCTTAGACTGCCCAGCCGCTGCCTCGACAAAGTGTTTCTCATCCCCTGCGCCTTCATTTCACAACTGTAATTCATGATTGAGTTTCGTACTTGTTCCATATTTCATGAGCAATTCGCATTCAGCAAACCAAATTATGTCAGCACCATTTACCTGGCGACGATTAAACTCTTTCTGAACACTTAAAGGAATGTTAATGCATTAATGCCCATTGGCCGTCATGATGCATGAATGTAGCCCAGGGATTAACTCGCCAGGGTTACATTTATGCATCATGACGGCCCTATGGGGTTGA
This sequence comes from Acholoe squamosa, assembly GCA_949317995.1. Lineage (NCBI taxonomy): Eukaryota > Metazoa > Annelida > Polychaeta > Phyllodocida > Polynoidae > Acholoe > Acholoe squamosa. The sequence continues at coordinate 57,137,043 of OX439041.1, read as the reverse complement.
TACACTCCCAGAGGGTTGGCATGGCTGTAATGAGGTGCTGGTGAGCAGTCCTGCCAGCACTTCATTGGAGCATCATGGCGGCCAAAAGACATTCCGCACTCCTGCATTAATAAGCGGCTAACGTTTGTCCTTATAGCGTTTGTCCATATAGCTGTCTGTCGTCGTAAATTTTGTCGCCCTGTGGACACAAGGCGTTAGGAAACATTTTTATATTCACATGGCAAGTTCATCACAGTTCGTGCAAACGAGAGAAAAAATAATCTATGAAAGCAATCTGCTGTGAACATAGACCTATATGGTCGACTTTCATCCACATCAAATACTCTATAAAAACTGAAAAAGTCCATGAGTATCAAAACACAAACATCTGTATCAAGTTGCTTGGAAAGATAGGCAGTATCATACAAACAAAAAACATTACTTTCAATGACCAGGGTCATAGCGAGCAAGAAATGGCAATTTACCTAAATATAGTTTCAGACTATAGAGCAATGCGTGCAGAATTGGTCATGATTGCACCAGCTTACATAAGTTTATACCACGATTTCGGGACTTCCGGTGGGTTTATATGCAGTTTAGCCGTGCATTATTCTGCATATACCACCCTTGTGCATTTTTGAAATTTTTGGTATATACTTTTTCGGGATCAAGTTGGACTTAGAATATTTTTGGAAATTATGGCAGCTATACAAAGTTAATCTAGCCATTTTCCATGGTGAAAAATCGTGCCAACTCGTATGAGGATTGAACCCCGGCCGCAGTGGTGGTAGGCGAAGGCCTTAGCCATAGCGCCACACTGAACGGTGATGAAATCCAATGCGAAAATAAATAAGTTCTAACCTGCTATGTTTCCAGTCAGTTTTCGTATGGAATCCAACCATGACATGTTATAATATCGAAATCCCAAGAAGTTTTCGATCCATAGACGAGGAATGCGTGCTAATTTTCTCCATTTTCTTCGATATAAATAAGAATCCATTGATTTTTCCATCGTAAGCGAGTCGCGGCCCGGTTTAAGGTCTATGCGAAGCCATTGTTTTTGTTCCTTGCCGGGAGAGGTACCGCTGTGTATACAGTCACTTTTCGTAATGAATCCAGCCATGACACGTCTTCAAAATAAAACATACATATCCTTAGATAGTCTAGATGATCCCTCCATACGTATTATGTCCAATATATTCAAAATAAAGGAGAATCCATTGATTTTCTAAACGGGTCCGACATTTTCGGCGTCTTCCTCGTACGGCGAGCGGATGACCTATATCTACATCCGGGCCACTGACACACTTTCGCCGGACAAGGAGGCGGGTGGGAATGGCCGGACCGCGACTCGCGTACGTTGGGAAAATCAATGGATTCTTATTTATATCGAAGAAAATGGAGAAAATTAGCACGCATTCCTCTTCTATGGATCGAAAACTTCTTGGGATTTCAATATTATAACATGTCATGGTTGGATTCCATACGAAAAGTGAGTGTGAACACGGCGTAACCCTCCCGGCAAGGAACAAAAACAATGGCTTCGCGCAGAGCGGTGACCCGGGCCGTATCGCTTGCTTTTACAAAATGTCTTCGCCTGGCTATATTCTTTGGATCTCAGGTAAGAAATTGATACAAAATGGAGGAAATGGTGGTATAAACCTATTAGGTCATGGATATGGGGGCCCCACGGGCTGTATATGCTGTATATACCCTCGCCGCTTCGCGGCTCAGGTATATACAGCATATACAGCCCTAGGGCCCCCATATCCATGATCTATTAGCTTAATGTAGTTCTTTCATGGGTCTCGCATGTTTGAAACAACCATGGCGTCAACTGCGGGCAACTGTTGAGATTGTTGTGATTTCGAATTATAATTCGGCTTCGAATCAAACCTTTGTCTATAAGAACGATATTTTCCTTACCTAATCCAGTAGTGTGAGTAAGGGGAGGTGTTAAAAAGGGGGTCTATTTTGTATACCTTACTGGCCGGATCCTTTTAGTACTGGTGAAGCAATAGGGTGGAAGCTTATGCAGTCCAAAATCTGAGCCAGGCGCTAAATCCTAGGTTCAAAGGACAGAAAATGGTTAATTTGGAGTAGATCATTGCTGCAAGAATAGGCTGACTGTGGAGGAATGAGGTGCTCCCAGGAGGAGAAAGGACTATAGGGTCTGGAAGTGATCTGTCTAGAAACAACCCATCAGTAGTCTAGTCATACTCTTCAGTGGCACCAGATTAAGAAGGCCGCTGCCTTGAAAACGGCTCAGATTGGGCCATTCATTCTGCTGCAGTGTCCATCAATGTCCAGTGCCACAGCAGCCCTAGCCTATTCCCCACTGCCACTGACCATAAGCATGTACTGGAGGAAGCGCTGGACGAAGCAGAACATTTTGCCCCCAGTAAGGACTGAATATTAATCTCTCTTCTACTCTTCCACCCGAAGAAACTGCGATCTGGTGAACTACGGTTTGCCAATGTAATAGGTCAGGGGCATGGTGGAAATTGATAGCTATTCATCATGTAATGTAGACTATATTAGACTGGCCTTTAAACTCATCAACTAATAACATATGATATGGTGGGTCTGGTTTATTTTTCTCCACGTATCAAATAGATATCAGTTTCGTAATTCACACGCATCGAGATGATTAATTGTTGCAATAATTGTTTGGCGCAGCTGGCCGATCTGAATGAGTAAAACATAATGACAGTATACGTTTCGATTTGACAAAATTAATGTGGATATTTTGAATGTCATGTAAACAAACATTTGAAGCATCAAATGCATCATTTTATAACGTTATCTCTCTATGGCCTTCACTCGTCTGTTTTCTTATTAAATATGTGACATTTCAATTGTTTTGAGTGCCAACATTCAGAACGTGCTCTTGAAGCAGAGTCAAAAATGTATGGCAATTGGAAACTTCAATATCTAGATGAAAATCTTTGATAAGACCAAAAAAAAAAGGTGCGCTTCATTTCACTATCTATAGGAAGGCAGGTCCGATGCTAGAATGTCAATAGCCTTAATACTGCTGAAAGTCATATTTAACTCCTATGCTTTCATTATCCTATGTGTTGGAACCAATTTTATGGATTATTATGTGATCATTCTCAACACACTCCATATGTACAATTGTGGCAGTTTGGCTATTCCACAATCTAGAGTCCAACTTGGATCATGCCACTAGTGATCAGGATGTACATGTATTTCCACACCAAATAGTCTTGATTCAATGTATACATTATGTTATAATCCCTGGTTCAAGGTTATATTGCTTCACTCTGGTACAAGGGCAGCCATCTAAAAACAACAGCAAAATTTCCAAGAAATTTCCTCTAAACACTGGGTTTTGGATTATTTAGACTACATAGTAGAAGGAAGCCATGGCTTGCCCTCAAAGCAGTCATAACAGGATTCATGGGAAACAAGAGGGCTAAGGATTATGTGTAGCTTGTGGGCACACTGCAGGGTACATATCAGAAACTGAAATACAAGACGTCCTTGAAGATCACTTTCTGCATCCAACATAGCATTCCTCTTGAAAAATGTGGCAAGTATAATTGATGAACATAGAGGCAGAATCCAACAGGACATCTCAGAGATGGAAAAACATTACCATGAAAAGTTCCTAACTTCTCTGATAGGGTCTGCTGTGGGGTGTTTCAGAAGCTGGACATGATAATGAACATTAAATATCTTTTTCTAAAACTGCAGGTCTCTAAACTTACAACTGCAACCGTTATTATGTCTCTCCAGTCATATCTCAGTTGTAGACTATAACTTTAGGTGTTTCACAACAAAATACAACTGAAGTTATAACTACAGTCATAAATACTTACGACCGGTCTGCAACCGGTGGCAGCTGTTTCTAGGGGCTGATCTGTGTGGACCTATTTCAACCACATCAAACAAGAAATATGACTTATTCAGAGGAAAAAAAGTGTTCTATCTTTTCTGCATGGTAAGGATATATCATATATCAATTTTTGTTGAAATATATATCCTTTTAGACCTTGAAATGGAGTAAATTCAAAATTTCCACCTATGGTACGTAAGAGGTCACTCTTAAGTCAGTCATAAATTTTAGAGTCTACAACAGGTCACAGCTATAGTGCAGTGACTGAAGTGTAATGTTAAAGTAGGTGATCTACACTGCAAAAATGGTGGTTAGATCATAAACATAATTCAAAACATAATCTTGTCCCGTTTTTCTGAACACAATATCATCCTAAACACATGAAAAGTGTTTAGAGAAATTACATGTTTAGCTAAGTAATGTGTTTATGCTATAAAGTGTTTAGGTTTATACTAGGTTGTTTTTTCTGATTTGATGAATTCTGCTTAGATATTTGATTTGCTTCTCTATGCATACTATGATATTGTATTTGGGGATTGGCTTATGAATGGATTTAGGTTGAGGACTCTTTGCATCATGCATGCCCACTTTCTGAAGGGAATCAATGCACCTTCATCTACAGGGACAGCTATATTGTCCAAGTATTTCATCTATACTGTATTGAACCCATATCACATCAGTGCCAGGGCCCCATTGTAAAATACAACAGACACACAGAAAGGATTTTACCTTATATATTTTCTTAATTCACAAAGTGGGTGTCCAAGCACTAGTTGCTTCCCCCTGGTGCACTAGTAGCAATGCCATAGGATGTAATTGCATAGCCTCTTATTGTTAATGTAATATACATACTCCATTAGGTAAAACTGTGTTTTAGGAGAGTACTACAATATATTGTAACCAAGCAATAACAGATGACTGCAAGCAGAAGGTCAAATATAGGTTAGAGCTGACACCTGGTGTATATTTTTTCATGTCTAAACACCAAGACATATTAGTGTTTAAAAGCTAAACACCTAGTTTTCTGTCTGTATACAGTCTGCACATATAAACATGTTTAATGTAACTGTTTAGGTGTTTAGAATCTAAATATTTTAATCCTAAACACATTACTGGCTAAACACCTATTGAACCAAAATGTTTAGATTTTAAACATGTTTAGACCTAAACACCATTTTTGCAGTGTAGTGCAGTTGTAGCTAAACTTACAGCTACAGCTAAACTTACAACTACATATCACTCTATATTTTTAGCCCCCTGTGCTATAGTGCCCAACAGCGGCCTGAGGCCTGCTTCACAAGGACCAAGTACAAGTAAGATTGGTGTACAAGCAAGATCACTCCTATGGTCATCCTAAGATTGAACTTAGGCTTCTTAGGTTTAGGGGAAGTGTTTCAAAGTAAATGGGGAGTGAAACCTACTAGTAAAGGGTCAATGTAAGAGTGACTTATGACCAACATAAAGTAGCTGATTTAAGGGGAAGGTTGATGGTACACATAAATGTGAAAAATCCTATCAAGTGGAATCCCAAAAAATTTTCTAATGCATGAAGTCAGGCATATATCAAATGGAAATTACCCCTTTTGATACCATTTTCTATCATGGAATTATTAAGTAAAGCCATATTCTGCACCTAGGTGATCAATCTTACTAGCTGGATAATTGGCCTGTGAGTGACATTACAACTGATCTTGATTACTGCCCCTATGTCTAATTGACAGCTGTTTCTAAAGGTCCAGTCTTATGTTCTAATAGGAGTAACAGCTTGTTCTGAAACACTTGTAGTAATTCCCAAATGACTGACCCTAAGTGGTTACTCATAGAGTGGAAAGATTGATCTTAAATAAAGAATGATTGTGAAACAGGTCTCTGATCCCATCGTGCTGGGTATGAGTGGTCCAATATATCTGCCTCACATGACTCAGATGGATTTCCCTCTGAACTATGATGTAGGAGGGGGGGGGGGTCCCTATGTTATACACTGCTTTCCTGCCATCTGTGATTGAAGTTATAACTTACAACCAGAGTTATAGTGGAAGTTACAGTCTACAACTGGTTTAGTCATAAGTCGGGACTTACAACCACTGTCTATTTCACAACAACTTTAGCTATAGCACTGATTTTAGGTTATAAACTCAGTAAGATAATAATCATCGTTCAGAAACACCTGCAGGTTTAAGCCTACGATCACTATTAAAACTCCAATAATATCTCCCTACAACTGGTTGTAGACATTATTTCCTTCTGAAACACCCTACTGGGGTCTTAAGTGGGATAAGCCCAATATAGTGTTCAAGAGACAGGCTCAACAGTTTGTAGCGAGAAGAAACTGAGTAATATCTGAAGCTCATTCACTACTTCTATACTGCAGATTACAGAGTCAAAGGTTGTGAAGGAGATGAGCTAATAAAACCTTTTCCAGCAACAACATTGGCCATGTAGAATCTAAAAATAGTATTAACCTTCTGATCTTTCAGTAGTCCATGCGATCCCCTTATTTATTCGTGGTCAGAACTAGAAGTCAGGCCTCTTTTGTCTGGTAAACATTCTGTTATTCACTTGATCCATGGACGATCCGTTCCCCACCAGAGCATGAGGAAACTGGATCCACATTTATTACTGTGATGCCTTCAAAAGAGCATCAAACCCATTATAAAAAGTAATTTTCGAGGGATCTTTTAATCAATATACCGTGAAATATATACATAGGTACAGTCCACTTGAATTGCTTCAAACAGAATATCAAAGCAGTATTCCATCTGACTTGTAGAGTACAACCTCCAGGCTAACTTGTGAAGAAGTATTCAGTTTGGAGATAGCCATGCATCTCTACCTATATCCTTTTACGATAAGTGACATGAACTGGGAATAGGGACCTTAAAGCACCCTGCACTAAGGGCCCTTTTCGCAGATCGTGTCACATATGCATTTCAGTCTTCAAGTGCTTAATTATTGGGTCCACATCATAGTATTTGTTTGCCCACAGAGGCCAATAACTATGACACCACAAACCGCCTCATATATAGCTCCAAGAGGCACTCAGCCAAGGGAAAGTAAAAGATTATTAGATTCACACAAGTTATTTTCAAACATGCTACAAAGACATAGGACATAATATTATATCTGTATGTACACCCAACCTCAAGGATATTGGCAAGCAAGAATGCTCTCCCAGCAAATTGTCGTCATCTCCTGTCATAGTTGGTGATGGGTGGTGAATCACTTTTCTAGTGATAACGCAGTGCATGACCTTGTGCCATCCCCTGTCAGTATTCACTCATCATCACCATTCATCACCTGCCTTAGAAATGTTGTGAGTTGAACATGCGTGATCTTTTGCCAGCCCCCGTGAGGGTTCACTCATCATGGCAATTCATCACCGATTTTACAAAAGTTGTGAGTTGAATCTGCGTGAATTTCACCAGCCCCCGATTCATCACCAGGATGTCAGCATTAACAGACTAGGATAACTCTATAGTTTGATGCTGTCTTTGCTTTATGGATGGGGCATTGAAAATAAATGTTATTTATACATGATCCTAGGCTATATATGGATCAGTTCCTTTATATGTTAGTAAATAGCATGAACATATAGAACATAATGAATGCTATAATTATGGTTATGTGTTCATATTTGAGACATAAATGATAGTTTCTTTTGTCTATGGGATTTAACACTGAGTTGACATTGTGCCCAATACACATTGTATGTAGGCATTAATAGGCCTCGGTCTGACAATAATAAGAAAATTTGATGTGCTCTGACCTTTATGGTACATTACATCTATTGGAAAGAGGTAAGAACAGTTAGTGATAGAGCATTACATTATTGCATTGGCTGATAATAGGGGCACATACCATGTCTGACCCAAATCATAGCATCTCTCACGACGCATGACGCATTCTCACGATTTCATCAGCAGTCTCACTCACCATGATCAGCTATCACCGACAGTGACCACCAGCCTAGTTCACTGTGTTCTGATTGGTCCATTTCAAATTTCCCTCCAAATTTCTGAGAACAAAGAAGCTTACCCAGATTTCACAACAGACAGGCAGAGACCAAGGAGAACAGATGTGAGGTGAGTTGGCTCCTAGTATTCTTAGTGTAATTTGTACAATATACAGTTTACTGTGACACATACAGCAACTGATATTGTCAGATAGGTCTTGTACACCTTGTTTGATTACATCAATTTCTGATTTAAAGAATAGCAGGCAGCAGTCATATTCACTGGCTGGTTGTTCACATCAATTGGTAAATCTAATGGTGGATTTTTGAGACCTCCTCCACCATTCGGAAATTGCGCATCCCGCGGTGCCCCTATTATCGCCCGCGCTCAGGAGGGTAGACGGGGAGGGTACGGTTACGGTACGGTAGAGCGTCAGTGCTTCCCCTCCTGGGGATCTGCCACTCTTCATGGGAGCCCTGTCCGCAGTTACCCATATTTTCGCCCATGCAGCGACCTTCTTTCCCACATCAATCTCACAAATCTACACTAATACAACTTTTATGTCATAGTCAGGGAGGTGGACTGGAAGTTTAGGCATCCCTACCAATCTTTGTTTAGGGGTATATTTTGATGAAACAGTGACAGCACTCTACCCAAGTAGCACAGAGACATTGGCATAAGGGAGTGGTCATTATTTATCAAGGGGGGGGGATGGTGGGTTTGAGGGGGGGGGGGCGTAAAAATTTCAGACCTGCCCCGAGGGGGGAGGGGCTAACAAAATTTTGGCCATCCCCTCAAGCCTCAAGGGAGGGGGGCTAAAAAACTTACCCTCTTTTGAGCAAAAAAAAACCTGTGCACTACTATAGCTCAAAGAGGGGCGCCAAAAATTCTCCGTGCCTCCGGTTTGGGGGGGGCGCAAAAAATTTTGACTATCATCGAGGGGGGGCATAAAAAATTTTCGCTCGTCCGTGCGGAAACCCACCACCCGCCCCCTGTTGATAAATAATGACCACTCCCTTAAGCTGGGCTGATGTTGGTCTAAGGGAGTGGTCATTATTTATCAACAGGGGGGGGAGGGTGGGTTTGAGGGGGGGGCGTAAAATTTTCAGACCCCTCCTGAGGGGGGGGGCTAAAAATATTTTGACCCCTCCCGAGGGGGGGGCTAAAAAAATTCACCCTCTTTTTAGCAAAAAAGCCCGTGCGCTACTATAGATCAAAGAGGGGCGTGAAAACTCTCCGCGCCTCTGGCGCGGGGGGGGCGCAAAAAAATTTGACTGCCGTCGAGGGGGGGGGCGTAAAAAATTTCCGCGCGTCCGCGCGAAAACCCACCACCCCCCCCCTGTTGATAAATAATGACCACTCCCTAACCATCGGCTTTATATAGGCTGCCCATCCTGCCTACATAGGCCTGACGGTGCCTACCAAATGCCAACATAGGCCCAACGTTGGCTTTTGGTCGGCAAACATATCAGACCATTTGCCGATGTCCTGCCAATGTTGGGCCAATGTTGGCATTTGGTTGGCAAATGCCACTGGTCGGGCCTACGTAGGCCCGATGGGCAGCCAACATTGGCCCAACGTTGGCCCGATGCATCGTGCCATCGTCGGCAAATTTTTGTGTGCTACCTGGGTAGCTTCCTTCTTCACCCTGTCACTTGTGGACAGGGACTGAAGTAACCAGTCCACACACAGGGCCCTGTTACTACCCAAGCTTTGTAAAATAGGACTTATCTGCACAAAGTCACACAATTTAAAGTAGCACTATGGTTAGATATGACTTTAACACCCAACACTCCCCGTCTAACCTGAACATCCACCCAACACTCCCCGCCTAACCCGAACATCCACCCAACACTCTCCCCCTAACCCCAACATCCACCCAACACTCTCTGCCTAACCCGAACATCCACCCAACACTCTCCGCCTAACCCGAACATCCACCCAAAACTCTCCGCCTAACCCGAACATCCACCCAACACTCTCTGCCTAACCCGAACATCCACCCAACACTCTCCGCCTAACCCGAACATCCACCCAAAACTCTCCGCCTAACCCGAACATCCACCCAACACTCTCCGCCTGACCAGGACATCCACCCAACTACACTCCCCTCCTAACCCGAACATCCACCCAACACTCTCCGCCTTACCCGAACATCAATCCAACACTCCCCGCCTAACCCGAACATCCACCCAAAACTCTCCGCCTAACCCGAACATCCACCCAACACTCCTCGTCTAACCTGAACATCCACCCAACACTCCCCGCCTGACCAGGACATCCACCCAACTACACTCCCCTCCTAACCCGAACATCCACCCAACACTCTCCGCCTTACCCGAACATCAATCCAACACTCCCCGCCTAACCCGAACATCCACCCAAAACTCTCCGCCTAACCCGAACATCCACCCAACACTCCCCGTCTAACCTGAACATCCACCCAACACTCCCCGCCTAACCCGAACATCCACCCAACACTCTCCCCCTAACCCCAACATCCACCCAACACTCTCTGCCTAACCCGAACATCCACCCAACACTCTCTGCCTAACCCGAACATCCACCCAACACTCCCCGCCTAACCCGAACATCCACCCAACACTCTCCCCCTAACCCCAACATCCACCCAACACTCTCTGCCTAACCCGAACATCCACCCAACACTCTCCGCCTAACCCGAACATCCACCCAACACTCTCCCCCTAACCCCAACATCCACCCAAAACTCTCCGCCTAACCCGAACATCCACCCAACACTCTCCGCCTAAACCGAACATCCACCCAACACTCCCCGCCTAACCCGAACATCCACCCAACACTCCCCGTCTAACCTGAACATCCACCCAACACTCCCCGCCTAACCCCAACATCCACCCAACACTCTCCGCCTGACCAGGACATCCACCCAACACTCTCCGCCTAACCCGAACATCCGCCAAACAAGAATCGATTCAAGAGTTAAGGGGAGGGGGACATAAAAAAATTAGACCCCTCCTGATCTGCAGGCTGGATCAGGCTGATGGGGGTCTAAAAAAAATTGAAGGTTCTAAGGGAGTGATCATTATCTAAAAACTTAGTGACGAAAATCGTGCACAAACGTGCCCTTTTAATAGTAAATGCGCAAGGTTTTCCACTGAAAACAGGTGAAATTATTTTGACCCCCCCATCAGAGGGGTTGAAAAAATTCTACTTGGGGGTTTGAGGGGGGCGTAAAAAATTCAAACCCCTCCCGAGGGGGGCGAAAAAAAATTTGACCACTCTTGAGGGGGGGAATAAAAAAACATACCCCCTTTTTAGCAAAAAAGCCAGCGCGCAACTTTAGATCAAAGAGGGGCATGAAAATTTTCCGCGCCTCTGGTGTGGGGGGCCCAAAATATTGACTGCCGTCGAGGGGGGTAGTAAAATATTTCTGCGCATCCCCGCAAAAACCCATTGCTCCCCCTGTTGATAAATAATGACCACTCCCTTAAGGTGTCACCACCCCAAAAGCCTTGTGGCCATCTAAAAGTCACATGTCTTCCACCTGATATTAAAAATACTTAAAATTCTCACAGTGCTTAGCAACCTACACCATATTTTAGCTTATGAAATGGAGAAAAAAATAAGATAGGTCCACATAAACATAGTCAGGCTAGATTTTGTGCAAATTGCCATGGTAACCAGGTAGTGATTTTTGCATAGTGAGGCCTGATCAGCGCATGAATACACATTAGGACCCCTTCACCCCCATAAACTTCCACTGAATTTATGTTTTGAACAAAAAATATTCTGGGACTATTGAAACACTCCTACTTATCATTCTGATACTAAATAACAATGGGTTTGGCCCCTCTTTCCCTCCCCTTGGGGCCAAATTCCTCAAAAATAACTAAGTTCAGAAGGAACTATTTGGCCAATAATCCCGGAAGTGGTCAGACCCTGCCAACTCTTCCAACATCAGTCCTTTCACACTGCCCATGGGGGATTTGTGAGAGGCAGTCAGTGGCCTACACTGTAGTTGTACATGTCCAGTACTTGGAGCCACAGGGCCACCTGAATCTAAGGCTCCTCAAATGCCTTAATCCCTTTCAATGCTGGATGGTTGGTCCTTATCTGCACATGCCTACCGAGTAAATAGTGCCAGAAGCGCTTCAATCCAAAGATGATGACCGAGAGCTCCCACCAGGTGACATAATAGTTGCATTCCAGTTTGGTGAGGGTTATGCTGGCTTACGACAGCACCACTTCCCTCTCGCTCTGCCGCTGGGACAGGAAGGCCTCCAGCCGGGTATTCGAGGCATCAGTATCTAACAAGATCCATCCCTCCTCCTGGGGAATTCCTAGTATCATTCCCTAGGTCACTTACACACTGCTACCAGCCTCCCAGATCACTCGCAACCTCCTGCTGGCCTTCCTAGGATACTCGCACACTGTCGCCGTAGCCCCTAGATCACTGGCAACCTCACACCACACCCCCTAGATCACTCCCAACCTACCGCAGGCACCCATAGACCCTCAAACCCACCATCCCCCCCCCCCCTGTTGATAAATAATGACCACTACCTTATGCCAATGTCTCTGTGCTACCTGGGTAGAGTGCTGTCACTGTTTCATCAAAATATACCCCTAAACTAAAGAATACAGACTAAACAAAGATTGGTAGGGGTGCCTAAACTTCCAGTCCACCTCCCTGACTATGACATAAAAGTTGTATTAGTGTAGATTTGTGAGATTGATGTGGGAAAGAAGGTCGCTGCATGGGCGAAAATAGGGGTAACTGCGGACAGGGCTCCCGTGAAGAGTGGCAGACCCAGGAGGTGAAGCAAACACCAGGTCTATGAGAGGAGGTGCGTGATAGGTTAACGCCCGTGAAAAACGCCCTCCCGCGATGTATTTGACGGCAATTTAAGCCATCTTCCCATGGGCCAATGACTTTGAGACTATATTTTTCAGCTTTTTCAGACAATTTCCTACAAGATACACTATTGTTTTTTTTTTATTTTAGGCCAATTTAGCCCCAAAATACATGAGATTTAAATTTCATTGACAGACTGCAGACCGACCTGCAGCGTGGTTTGTTGTTGTTTGACACGTGCGTCATGACGGCGCGCACCCTCCTCGCGCAGGGCATTATGGGATATGCGCAACGTCCGAATTAAATGTCCATGCATGGCTGTGCATGTCATTAATGCTTAACCAGGAGAGGGTAATAGAGGTTTGCATAAAATTTGCTATGCACCCTCTTTGTGTGAATTATTGTTTATGATATAATTAATGCTATACACATATTTCATAAAATTCTGATATAGTACTGCATTCATGAGTAAATGTCTTTTAATTCCTTGTCTTTAAACCGGGACTTCCACAAGTAATTCAGGGGAGCATCAACAACAGAAGCATGGATGGAGAGGACCACAAATTAATGAACAGTTAAATCAATGATGTTTAAATTGATGAATAAAAGAACCCCCCGCCCCAAAAAAACAAATTTGTTTGCCATCCGGCGTGACCCTGCGTGATCACGACCATCGTCATCTGTGGTGACCCTGTGTAATCACGACTGTTGTCATCTGTGGTGACCCTGCGTGATCACAACCATTGTCATCCCTGGTGACCCTGCGTGTTCACGACTATCGTCTTCCCTGGTGACCTTGTGCTATAGCAACACATGACCAGATTTTTTTTCATAAGACCATGATCGTGAGGGCATCACACAAGATGGCGAAAGGTCACCACAATTTGCTGGGAGCTTGTAAAAAAAAAGAATTCTAAATTGAATTAATCCCTCCCGGCATAAGTGCAGCCCGACAGCATATCTGCCATTATAAGGATAAGTGGGAATGGAAAGGCAGAGCATTGGATCATATATTCCCTTATCGATTTTCTGGTCACCCTATAGTATGGGTGGTGGGTATGTGGTGGGATTATGAGGGTGGTAGAGGATTGGTCATATAGCCAGAGCAGGTGATAGTATGTGACAGATGAGGAGCTAAAGGAGATGAATGGCAGCTCCCTGTAGTAAAGCCTCACAGAGTAACACGATCCTGGATCTGGAAAATACAAATTATAATACTACTATGATATTATTAGTGTGAGATTCTTTCACTTTGATATGCATACGTCTCCACGTGGAATATGTTTTGGTATGGCATAAATAGGTTGCTAGAATGTGCGCCTCTGTGTTCTTCCGGTGTTTACTCCCATTGACACAATACAGTGAAGAGTTATGCTTACCACTGACCCAGCTAACATATTGTACTGTAACTCCAGCAGTCCATATCAATACAGCTTACCATCGCACCCAGTCGCCACCATTAAATGATTGGAGGGCATTGAGATAATATGCCCTCGAGGCCCTCCGACGCATTTCATGGTGCCAAATTTGCTGTAACTACGTACAGATATTTTGTAATCTTTTGGGGCTCTGCGTAATGCTGTCCAGATCTTATGATTTATAAGTTTGCCTTTCTTGTCCTATCAATGTTCAAGTGTGGGCCCATCAACCTCAAAACTCAAAATATCGACAATGCTGCCTGGATTATGACATTTGAATGGATAAGTTCACACAAGTTCACACATGCAGGCCTTACTTGAAAATTCGAGGGTGAGATAATGCAAAACTACACTACGTACACGTGACGTGCAGTGCCGGCCCCTACTGTTTGTGGGGGCAAACATGGCCACGCAAACCCATCTGTCTTTGAGCAGAATATGTCAACTCCGTATTTATTGACAAGCCAGCATGCAAGGTTCTCCAGTGCAAAACTACCATTAGTTTAATGGCCTCCCCCCTACCAAGCCTTGATATAAAACCCTATACTAAATGCACCAACAGACAAGTAAGCAAAGAAATAACTGTTCTTAAGGTAGTCTGGATCTGTTGGACAGTATGGGTAGATTCCAATCCACATTGCTATAGATTGAAACTGCAATACGAACCAATGACACAAACTACTCATTTTATCTAATGAGGCAGTATTATATTGGAATCATAGCAAGGACACCATCGCCCGGATCCGGAGGTAATGAACTGTAGAATGGAGATCTAGCTACTACCCATCAGTTATCTAGCCAGACTCGTCAGTGGTACCAGATTAAGAGGTTCACTGCCTTGTAGACGGCTCAGATTGGGCCATTCATTTTATCACTGTGTCATTCAATGTCTAACATAACACTGATAATAAAACCTATAGTCAGAACTGACTATACCAGAATATTTTGACCCCCCATAGTCAGATGACTATATGCATTAGTCACATATTAGTCATGGGAATAGTCATTCCGACTATGTGTAGAGCTCACAGATTGATGATGTCACAGGTTTCTATGCACAAAAACAAAGAGCACAAGTCTGCTGAATGCTGAGAGGAGACAGTGACACATCAGGACATTTATAATCAGGCATTCATTGTTCATCCATCAGTACTGATCATGTCTGACAAGTAAGGGATAGGTAAGTCATCTATGTATCATGATATTGTGTCATTATTAGAGTGTTTCAAGAGTTTTTTTCTGTTTCAACTAGGCATCATGGAGAAGGCGTTCAGCAGCCATTTTGGATGGATATTGGTCATGCTGACTATACATATTAGTTACAGTGACTAAGTACTTGATGCTAAGCATCAAGGCATGATTATATGGTGACTATGTGACTAAGTTAAGTTAGTAATCAGTGAGTGACTATAGCAAGTCTAGTCATGAGAGATACAGTCAATTGACTATAGAAACATAGTCCATACTGACTAACAATTCCAGGCCTGTTTTTATCAGTGTACAGTCTCCCTTCCACTACCAACCCACCTCCACTGACCACAAACATGTGCTGCAGCAGGCCCTGGAGGAAGGACACCATATTGCAATCCAGCAAGGACCACATAAAGAGGATTAGGATAGGCATACAGAGTGTTTCTTTCATTTCCTCAGCTCATGCGACCCACGGTTTCACCAAGGATTGAAGAGTGTGAGAGACTGTCGCCAAGCAGAGGCAATCCTAGGCATAGTAGTAGTAAGAGGGAGTGAAGGCTCTAGTCCCCAGTCTCCTTTGCCACCCGTGAAGGGCCTAGGATCAAAGAGGGGTACCTCAGTAACCAGCTCTTGTCCCCAGTCTCCTTTGTCCACCTGGGGTGCCCATGCACAGGTAGAAAATTGGGGGAACCAGCAAACGCAGGTTCACCCTCTGACCTTACATATAGAAGTAAACAGGAAGCCTCACCGGAAGCGGGACTGACCTCGTGATGCGACCTAGGCTTACCAATGAGAATTATAGGTAGTGAGGTGGGGGGGGGGGATAAATCTAATAAACGAATCGAGGGCTGAGTGTTGCATGTCTTCCTCACTGCTCTGTTAAAAAAGAGTGCAGTGTTGACAGACAAGAGAAATGAATTGGCTGAACAATAGCGTGTGACAAGTCCTCAACGCAAGGAAATAATTATGCTAATTATCTTTCTGTATTAGCTTCTTATTCCTTCTAATTTTTTCTCTCTTTTTTTCCCCGGAACAATAACACTGGAATGAAATGCGCTCACTATGAAATTATAAATAAAAATCCTAGATTTCTTTTTATGAGTTAACTGAAGGTCAGCGTCCGAATCATCCAGCAGTCACTTCATTGATGGCAACTGATGCAAGCACTCCTCTCCAGATAAAACATTAAAATTTAATGATTTAATGATTAAGAAAATGGCTTTCCTAGAATAATCATATAGGAACTTCCAAAAATGCGTGAAAGATGTGCACATTGCACTTTGACATTTTGTCACTCTTTCTTCTAGTCTCCAGGAGATTGTCATCCTTTGTGCTGAAAAAAAGGCAATATATATTTATCAAATTTGGCTGTTCGAAGTATGTTCAAAAATTCATTGATAAAGCTTCGGCTATAAAATCATCAAGTTCAAGTTCAAAAAGATCTTTATTGGTGCCATCATATATAATTATGTTCTTCAATTACAATAATATGGAGGTTTAGCAGTGACTACGTAGGCATTATAACGCAGATGTGCAGCATACTTAAAGCACTGCTACGTCTACGTAAAATCAGGTTTGACTGACGTACGTCATGTTTGCTAAACCTCCCTAATTGGTCGACAGCCATCACATAAACCTCGAATTCTGCAGGTTAGAGATATCCAGCTCGCTTAATACAGCAATATCTAATTCTTATAAACATATACGATAGAACAGAAGAAGCTGATGATACATACTTTTATGAATCAAAATGTCCCAATCACAGGCTAGACTTTAGGGAATCTTTAGTTACAACTATGAATATCTTGTCTTGCTTACTTCCCAATGCATAGATTACCTTTGTGCAGTATGTGTCAAATACGAGAGTCTATACTTAAACACTCGTTTTAGAGTGGGCTTCCCTAGCCCATGTGAAAGGGTCCATTTCTCCTCTTTCCTATCCGCTCAGGATGTGTGTGATGCACATATGCGTGGGCACTGACATATTCCTCTGTGAATCATGTAATGTAGTTCTTGCCATGAATATGACCTTAGCTGTCGAAATGGCGTTAAACATCTATTACTCACTTACTCACTCGTTTTAGAGTAGTATGGAAGGCTCAAAGCCTGTTAAAGAACCTACGCATACAAAATATTGATTTTGTTATGATAGTCTTTTCTCAAAATAGTTTTTCTTGGCTTTAAAAATATTGTTTAATTTGGTAATTAAGTTATGTAAAATAAAAGGTACACTTTCTTCCCCTGCCACATGATTCTTTGGAGTAAAGCTCAGGTCCTCAGCCAGCTACAGTGGGATGACCAGACTAGCATTATAAGCTTTAATTTGCATCTACTCCCCTCACTCTGAGATAAACAGCTCATGAGATAGACTTCGATATTTTGTCTGTCCAATAGAAAAAAAACTGTGGATTTCCGGGGGAATAAATCGGTTTCATACCCACTAAGCATAAAGAGAAATTAAAGTTAAAACACGTTTTCATTAGTTTGCCAAACGTTTGTTTTATTAAGCGTCAAAAAAACGTCAAAGCATCCACACAAAAAAGATATTTTTTTGCCATTATTTAAAATGTTTTAACTTTTGGTTAAAATACGAAGTTTTTCTGAAACATTTTTTTTTTTACCAAACGTTCACAAACGTTAGAATTAACTTTTTCTTTTGCCAAAGGAGTAGTCAGTGTTGGCTGAGACTGCAGGCTGAGAGTATAGGGTGAGGATTGGGAATACAAACTGAGCTGCTGAAGATATGACAAATGGGCAACTCGAGGAGATAAAAATGAACACTGTAATCTGTCATCCTCGGTCTAGCACGGTCCAGATTCCGAGTCTACACCATGCTGTCCTGAATATATTCAGGGCTGTCAGGAACAGATTGATTTATGTCATGTGCAATATATGCTCCAAGACATTCAATACTGAATGATGGATCATTCATATTGGTTTGATTTGGGAATTGTGCAACACTTTAAGCATCAGCCCATATCTTATAGAAATGTTGGACGGCAGTAGATATAATGACATGTGATGTCACGAGGGTCCTGCAATGAATGGTTCCAATGCCCACCCTTCTAGATTGAAATATAATTTTCTCTCGTAATATGATTTTACTGCAGTCTAAGGCATTATCAGAAGAGTAAGAACCCTGTGGTTGACCTGTATACCTTGGAATTATTGGCCTCCAGCTAAATTTCTTCTAATTACATGTCTTAGTGAACGTGCCAACATTGGATAACATACAGACATGACCTTCACCTTCTCATTAATCTGGGACCCTAGCTGAACATTAAATGGGACCTGACTCTAATGTACACTGTCAGCCCGCCCATGTAAATAAACAGTGCAACGCTTTTTTTTGTGCCTTACAGTATTATCTTGTATAGGCATGAACACCCATACCAGATGTACAAAGTACTGTAGCTACAAGTGGTTCCCCTGCATAATTACAGGGCTATTTGTAGCTGATTTACAATGCGGGCTGAGAGTGTATAAATAGGCGTAAGTAGCTATTAAAGTGGCATAGTCCGATAGTTGGAGACAAAAAAAAATCAATCTTCTCCAAAATTAACCAGGTTGATCATATAGGTCATACTTACTATTGTGACTAATTTATTCGCTCTTCTTCCACATAATCAAGCTGATATTTGAGAGAATTGTCAGATTTATACCCTATTTCCTAGTTTTGGAGTGCATGCCAAAACTCCATCCATTGGAAATACACTGTAATATGCCTAACACAAGGTTCATGGGACCCCCTTTTTAGGTGTCTATGAGCTTAAGATAGCAATAAATTGTCCAAAAATGCCTAAATATGGTGTTATTACATGGTATAGAAAATATTTGAGCAGAATTTGAAAAATGATGAAAATCAGACTATGCAACTTTAACTAAGTACTGTATGAGTGGGCGTATCCTACTATAAAGGAATTCGATGCCTGTTAGCTCATACCTTACTAAGTTCATTACACGATTCATCAATGAATTGTCGATAAAATTTAATAATCAATAAAATATTAATAAATTCCATTTTTTTAAAAAAAAATCGTTCACCTTCCCATGGGGTTTGGAGCGCGACTTGCTGACCACTAGGCTATCGGCACACACACCTCAGCACCCGGCAGCTGCTGGTTTGGTTTAAACTCGTCCAGCAGTACCATATAGCCTGTGTATAGGCCTGTTCAATTTACCACTTAGTAAGGAGCAGAGGCGTAGGAAGCAAATCTTCATTGGGGGGCCTGGTGAGGGCACCATCGCGACCACCTTGAATTGTCGGCTGATGCGTGATGGCGTCTATATATATGCATATTTAGAATTCATATAGAAAAGTAATTTTTGGTAAATTTTGGATCTGACTTTCCCATTCTCCCTATGACATCACCATAATAATCTAATTTGAGATGTAAAGTTTTAGCTTCTTTTCCATTGTGTTTATGAGTTCTTGGAAAATATTGGGGGGGCCCAGACATATTCAGGCCCCACCTCCTTCATGATTGGGGGGCCCAGGCCCCCCTGGCCCCCCCCCCCCCTTTTCCTACGCCCCTGAGGAGGTTTAGACAGTAGGTAGTACTAATACAAGCCTGGTCTTATAAACAGGGAAATATGGTATGTCGCTGTCACAGCTATGGAACAGGCAGCTCTGGCCACTGTGGTGTAATCCTAACTTAATTCTATTGCTGCTCAACGTGTGACGGTGTGGCCAAATTGGCAGCATGTTGGTATTCGGATCCAGCCTTTGCAGGTTTGAGTCCACCTTAGCCAATGAAATTCTCGTTTTAACATGTCACATGTGACACATGACATGTCTAAAATCGTGCTGATATCTACCCCAAGTCATGCTGATGTCCACCCATAATATCCATCTTGCATCTGTTGACATTACAGTGCAAATTATGCAGGAATACCAGCACAGGGATATCCAGAAAAAAGCACCCAAAATCACAGAAGTCGTGTTATAAACCTGTCTATCACCGTGCCCAAATAAGACATAAACTAATGATTCCAATGAGATCAGGTCATGGAATCACAGGCGGCAAGGCAGCCTTGTGCTAACTGCTCGCCTGCTTGGGACTTCCCTTTCGGCACTACAGGAATCCATATAGGATATCTCCCTGGATGTCTCTGGCTAACCGCGTATTTCCAGCACTGCCCAGCCACATTTATCCCTTAGATTGGCAGGCTCTTTGTCTCTTTTGTTATTTATTTCCTGTTTTCATTCATTTTCTTACCTCACACAGGCCGGCCACAACTAAGCAGCATCCATGTGTTTCTGTTCAGTACAGTGCCTTTCAATTATCTTGTCTAAACAAAGACAGACGACTATGGCCCAATTAGGCCTCTTTCTGGGCTCACCTTTAGCCGCATGCGCGTGATTAGCTTCCTGAAGCAGAGACACCAACGTGTGACGTCAGCCACATGACTTCCGGCACCAAGCTCAGACGCCTAGAATCTGTGACGTCATTCGTGTAGCGAAACACCCATTGGCCAATTCTCTGAGGGGGTTTATCTGTTGCTCTATATAGTAAGGTATGTTCAACCAATGCGGAAACCCAAGCTGAACAGTTTAAAATTGTAAGGTCACTTAAGTAGTCAGGTGCTTGTTTTAAAGGCTTAGGAAGTGAGGCCGTTGCTTAGAGCGAACACAAATAGCCTTGTGTAAAATGCCTGAAGAAGGACTTCCCCAAGAACATGTAGAGGAACGTGAGCAGCCAATTTACAGACTTTTTTTTATATCATTAAGACAAGAGATTTGAACCCAGAATGACCAGTAACTGGTGGTTATATGAATAAACAACCGACGACATGATTTAATCTATAGTCGTTTTAAATAGGTTATAAACAGGTAGTAGGCCCAACGAGCAAAAACCTTCCTCTATAAATATATAACGGAGTGGGTCTTCACAGGAATTAAGTATGGTTAATGACAATAACATCAAGTCCAGGAGTTAAACAAGCACATTAGGCTTTTTGGGATCCCTCAAGAAAATAATATACAATCACTGCAATACCCCCCGCCATTGTTGCAGAATGTGACGTCACTGCAACAGTGCAACACATGACGTCACATAATGAAGTCCTATATTCAGATTCTGACTGCATCTTGGGAAATAGCCATTCCCCCTGGATATGTTATATCAAACTCGGGCATTTTCATTATATTCCTCCTGTATGCGGTGTTCAGATGCTATACCGTTGGTATGGATTGTCGGGGCATTATCCCCAGGGCATCATCCCAGAAAGTCCTTAAAGCCTCTATTGATTTTGGTTAACACTGAGCTGTGTGGGTTACAATTGCCCTACTAATGGTAACCCCCCCTCCTATGTTAGAACCTAGAAAGATATTGATTGTTATGATTCTTAGGCAGTGAAAGCTTAACCTCTTCTCAAGCAATGTATAAAAAAATACTATACAATGGAATAATTAGATTTAGTCAATATCCACACAAAACCAGACAAATTAAATTAACGGTGACTGTTTCTTTATGGGATAATTTTACATGTAGAACACATAAACTACACTGCAAAAATGGTGTTTAGATTTTAAACAAGTTTAGGTCTAAAAATGTTTAAAACCTAAACATATACGTCAGTTATGTGTATCATCGTCTACACATTTAGGAATATAACACTTTTATTCTAAATACATAAACATTTTTGCTAAACATGTTCAAATGTTTAGAGTATAAACAGTTGAATATTAGGTGTTTAGATTTAAACATCAACTTGTTTAGATACTTGGATTTCAAATCCATACCAGGTAGCAGCACTACCTCTGAATGGACTATCTGCAAACAGTTATAATCAATTGTTGTGACAAACATCCCCAAACTCCTTGTTTATCATAGTGTCATTTCATTAAATGTTATGAAAATAGACACAACAATATAATATCACCTAAATTCAAATTACACCACAATCATTACCATAAAATAATCAATGAGCTCCATGACTTACACCTATGTCATGTTATTTTGTAAAGTATAAAGCAATGTCCTTCCTCCCAACCTGTTGTACTTTCTCAAGTCTCCTATTCTAATGCAGTGTGTACATATATGTGTATATAGCTGTGGCTGACATCTTTGGAGACTTTGCAGTGTAAATACCTGCTGATGTCCTCCAGTAAATAAGAAAACAAACAAAAGTTATTCCTTAATGTTTTAATGGATACATGTCTGCAAACCCTTACTTCCCACCAAATCACTTGGACATCTAAACACAAAAATTCATAAACATCTAAATGCAAAATTTTATCGATATCTAAACACAAATTTTGAACCTAAACACCTAGATTTCTGAACACTCAAGCTAAGCACATTGTTTGGCTAAACATGTTTAGGAAATTAATGTGATTACAAAAACGTTGCAAGAATATGTTTAGAATTGTGTTTATGATCTAAACACCATTTTTGCAGTGTACATGTTGCAGACGATTGTTTGATATTTCAAATCTTTTCCTCAGGCAGTGTTGTGGTTAAGTCAATGTTCTTTGCTGTTTATGTAACTTTTTTTTCAGGATTAGGCTACTATGATATTTTATCAGTGGATTTTCATTCTTTGGAGATGATGTTCCTTATGATGTAGTTTGTTGGTTTCCATGAATTTGGTTGAGTCAATAAATAGTACAACTAGGTAGGGCTAAATAAGAAATCAGTTTGTAGACCACCTCACCATGCTGTATAGATATGCCCACAACCTATCTAGCTTTATATTCAGATCGGTGTGACGGCAGAGATCTGACAAGACCCAGAGAGAAATCTAGCCATGGTCACAGGTAAGAATCTACTGCGTGCTCAAACAACTATCTTTCCCTGCGCTATCTGACAAGACCCAGAGAGAAATCTAGCCATTGTCACAGGTAAGAATCTACTGCGTGTTCAAACAACTATCTTTCCCTGCGCTATCTGACAAGACCCAGAGAGAAATCTAGCCATGGTCACAGGTAAGAATCTACTGCGTGTTCAAACAACTATCTTTCCCTGTGCTATCTTTGTCCTTACCTAATTGCATCTTTTTGATCCCGAGCAAATTGCCTTGATGTGTGTTGGGAGCGGAGTATGATCAGGTCACCTTAGCTATTCTATTCTTATTCAGATTGCATGATTTTTCTTTTAAAAGGAAAAGGTTATATCTCTATGCTGACGATGTTCCTGAAACGAGTCCACAAAATACGTAATATACCACCGGAAACAAGAAAACCTATGTACCTGTTGGTTCCTATGATAGTCACAATTACTACTTAATCATTTGATGATAAAACGATATAATCTTATTTCTCACTTTTTCACTTAAATTGTGATTATTTTCAGAGATCTCCCTGTTTGTCCCGGGGTTTCTCCAAGCTCGCTCGACAATACTATAAACATGCACGAGTATTGCCACTCCTGTCCCCTTAAGATCCATTGCTGTCCCTTTCTAATGTGATTAATTCGTCGTCGATTAATTGGTAAGAAAAATTAAGTCTTTTCTCTGTTGTTAGGATGCATCATGCAACCCCAATTTTAATGTTCGATCTGACTATTAATTAAATCACTCGATAACTGAAACAAAGGGGCAAAAGTAGCTTGGTCAGTTACATAATCAGAAAGAAGAAACAGGCTGTTGGGGTTTGAGAATTCTTTGTGGAACCGCTGTTATTGAAATAAGTAAAATTCGAGAGTTGTTTTTGTTGTGTTATTGGCAGTAAAGGGACATTTGCATGTGCTTGTCCAAATGATTCTGTCTCATTGTGAACTGTGTCTTTTTACACAAGTTCTAATTGGTTAATGACGAGGTTTGCTCTGGTTGAAGGTCACATGACAACACTGAGTTTGACTCAACTTATAATATTGTTACAGCATAAACCCTGAGCAGAGTGAATTATGTTGAATTTCTAAATGCGACCTGAGCAGTCAATAATAAAACCAACACCCATAGGAAATTAACTAGCTCTATATAGCCTAGGTGATTACATGAACTTAGAACAATTAATAAATAGAACAAATAATATTATGTTCACGTGTTGACCATATTGCCATGTTGATCATTTCTCAAATATACCTTTATTTACTGTTCAAGTGTTGGTACTGTATGAAAACCTCCTCACGTCTATGTGAATCATTAAGCTCCATTAAGCTTAATTAGCCTATGTACCATTAACTCTCTAAACAGATCTATTCGGCTTGCACATGGAAACTGATCATTGATATCACACGTCAAGTTGCTATTTTTTATACCCTTGAATGACAATGGCTGGGGCAGTGGAGTAGGGTTGTTTTAAAGATTTAAGGTTTGGAACAAAAGTGTCAGTAGATGTGTTGCAGTTATGATGGGATATCACAACCTGGTCGGAATCACACATGCTTGACATGGGAGACACATAGAAAATAAGCCCCGACTTCTGTAGACACCAAAACAAACAATTCTATCAGTCTATATATTCATTTGATAAATTGACATGTTTAATAATCAAATTGTATATATCCTTGAATGACAATGGCAGTGGAGTAGGATTGTACAAAACAATGCTCTCTACCCCGCTTACCTGCTGTATCTGGTAATGTCCATTATGAACGTTCCCTGGTAATACAAAACTCTGGTTTATATGGTCTCCAAGGTTGACAGCTCCTTGTCGTGTTGTTGGATTGGATTACTCTGCACATGACGTATGACACGGCACGACTCCATCAAATGTTTGGACATCAGAACTTTTGTTATTGAATATAGGACCCTTGTATCAGTCTATGCATGTACATTGGAAAGAGTTTTAATTGTTAAAATTTCGGAGGGAGGGGGTCAAAAGGGTCAAAAAGTTATGTCTGTGTTCCTTTGGGTCCAAATAATATGATATCCGACGACAAGTAGATTTATTTCATGTTCGAAACAGTGAAATACAGAGGCCTCATAGGTTTGACTGGCAACATAATACCACGGGTATCAAAGTCTGATTGTCGAAGTCATCTATAAGCTAAGCAAGCTAATTAAGCATCTCTCCTGCCTTTATTTGTAGACATTAGTCGGCATCATGTCTTTTACTGGGCTGTCTTGAGACATGCATGGAGCTGGGTGCTACTCTCCCTAGCGACCTCTAGCTTGTAGGAGGTGTACCTCATAGAACACCAGTTGCCATACTGGCTTCAGGATACAGTGCCCAGGGGGTCACTTCCGGTCACTTCTGGCTATGCCAGTTTTGTCTGTGCACCGTTGGAGAAGTCCCTTGTGCTACTAACTTTACCTCCCAAATTTGTATGGGTCAACTCCAGATGGGGCTAGAACCCATAATCTTCAGATGCGTGAGCGAGTGTGCTGCTGACTGCGCCGTCCCATCCCATATGGAGGTTATAATATTTTGAATCAAAAGTTGGAATGTGTCAAAAGTAAACAGATCTAGGTAAGCGGGATGGTCGACATGACATTGTATACATGCATCCATCTTAGGTCATAAAAATAGAGCAGGGAACATTTTTCACTATCTTTCGAAAGGCCTAATATCTGAATTACGGGAACATCCCCATGTAAGTAGTATGGTGGCTAGGAGGAAAGTGCCCTTTAGAGCAGGCAATGTCTATTCACCTGATTTATCAACATCTTCTTGTCTCCATAGGTTGGGGACGTGTCTCACTATGGGTTGTTCAGTACTGAGGTATAACTTGCCTACTGAAGTGATACGGTTCACTGCTTCATAAGCTTGGTAGAGTGCTCCAATAGTCAGCTGCACATCTCCCCAGCCCCCATTGCTTAGGTAAGACGCTCACGATGTATAGTCAGATAGAAAATACGACTGTATATAGTAAAGGAAGGATTCCCATATAGCTGTGAGGTTTAAACTTGTTTCATAGCCCCACCACCCTACTCTTTGATTTCTGTCTCCATGCCTATGTCTCCCTAAACATTGCCATTTAACCAATATTACTTGAGTGTTGTATTGGTAAGAGTGGGGGGGGGGGGCATGTGAGCTACACCTTCACTTCCTGTGTTATAGTCTGTTCAACCAGGTG
The DNA here is from genome assembly GCA_949317995.1 of Acholoe squamosa. Classification (NCBI taxonomy): domain Eukaryota; kingdom Metazoa; phylum Annelida; class Polychaeta; order Phyllodocida; family Polynoidae; genus Acholoe; species Acholoe squamosa. The sequence goes on along the minus strand of OX439041.1, from coordinate 57,110,839 downwards.
AGTTGTCACCTGACTTGTGATGTCACACAAGCAAGATGGACGTCTGTAAGCTGTGTGCTAATATGCTAAAACCATGTAATTTTACAATTGTTTTCACCCTAGATCTATATAGAGGAAAGCGTAGTTTTATTGTATACTAAATGGAGTAAAACATTTCCTTTATTTTGTAAGGGGAGAAACCTAGATTATATCATTCTGCATTGCTAAATAAATCACACTTTTCCCTTTGTTCAATCGTGGCAAAAACACGTAAATTATATTCAATTACTCGACGAATTGCCCCTATTTCTATAGTTATCATGTCAGAGGTTATATTGAATGAGGGAATATTTTCCAATAATTTAGTCTATAAACTTGCACCTATATACACACATATAGAGTGAAAACAGCTACAGATTTGAAGTTACACAATTTGCTGCTGTATTACTGGATTACCCCACCCTCGTATGATAGAACTCTACCTTGCAGGACGGTATTTATCAAGATGGTGCGACTTAACGCAGCCACTATGATATGAAGTGTTCAAAAGTTGAGGCTCCACTTAGCGATTTTTTGCTACATTCTCATAAAATGTTATTCTGATAGTGCTAAGGTATAGGGTGTTGACATTCCTAAATTGTAAACATGAGATTCAAAATTGTAAACATGAGATTTCAGGAGTCATTTCATGGGTGATCTCTCTCCTTGTATGCCATATTTAAAAAATAACCTGCACCTGCATAGACTCTGTGATTGGATGGGAGTTCAATGTATAAACATCAATACAACAAAATATAATTAACAACACAGCAGTTACACAGATTGCAGGGTCTTGTACTGTAAAAATCAAACCTGTCTGATACTGAATTGCAGAGACAAAAACATCTTTTGTCAACAAAAACATACCTGAGTTCACCCACAAACCCTTCCCCATATAAACAAATGGCTCTGTCAACATTTAATTTATATATTGAAAGAATAACAAATATCACCATATAAGCTGTGTTTGATTTCATGAGAATAGCTGCGAATCTTGGCGAAAACCACGTAGTGGAGCCTTCACTATAGTTAGAGTGGGTGATCGATCAGCACTTAATGTAGTAATTACATAGGGTTTGGTAGGGCAGTTGTACCAGTGCAATCAATAGTGACCACTACATGCAGAGCTGTAATAGCATTTGAGTGATGGAACCGACTACAATTTGAAGGGGGTTTATTAGGGCAAGTGATATCAGGATGGCCTCACCGTCTAAATAACGATCCTTATTCGGACGGTGGGGGTGGGACAAGGGACTATACAGTGGAGGTTCTGGATGGTAGGACACAGGACACAGGTAGAGTACTGCTGAAGGGTAGGACACAGGCCACTCCTGGAGGGTAGGACACAGGTAGAGTACTCCTGGAGGGTATGACACAGGCCACTCAAGGAGGGTAGGACGCAGGACACAGGTAGAGTACTCCTGAATGGTAGGGCACAGGACACTCTTGGAGGGTAGGACACAGGACACTCTTGGAGGGTAGGACACAGGCCACTCCTGGAGGGTAGGACACAGGACACAGGTAGAGTACTCCTGAAGGGTAGGAGGGTAAAGCTCATGAGGATGCCACAGGCCATATACTTGAGAATGTCACAAAAGCACTACAAAAAATTTCATTTGGGAAATACAAAGAGATAAAGTAGGGTTACAAATGATATTCTCATTCTAGTGTTATTACTATTCTGATGAAGTGATTAAAAGGTTTTAATCTCAATGTCACAAAACAACCATGTTAAGAGTGTCCATTACGTGTCCGTTATGCCATATAGGGTCATAGGGGGTCATATGGAGCCATATGAAGTACAGGGGATTTTAATATATGACAGGCCGTAGCTTCGGTAATAATCATCCTATGAAAATTCTAAGGTTACCTACCCCCCCCCCTAAATCGATAACAAGGAATCCAATGGTGCTACTCATTTTGTTCTATTCCAAATGGTTGCTTAGCAACGAGCTCTTTACTTGAAAATATCCCAACTTTAAAGGCGATGAGGAAAAACTATGATTTTACAAGGTATTTTCATGATAAAGATTTCCCAAGAAAGAATCATAGCTATATCAAGAAATTTTATGTGCATGTTCCTGAAGACCTCTATTTCCTATTGCAATAATGAAATTATAGAAAAGAAAGATTTATTTCTTATTAATTTTTCACTTTTATCTGTTGCAAACTCATGAGCTTGAGCCAGGACACAGGACACTCTTGGAGGGTAGGACACAGGACACTCCTGTAGGGTAGGACACAGGACACAGGTAGAGTACTCCTGGAGGGTAGGACACATGAGACAGGTAGGGTAGGATATGTAGGACAGACAGGCAGGGGGGATACAGGACATAGGGCCTAATGTAAAATCCCAAGGAGAGACCCTCATCCGGATATCGCTTCCCGTTTAGTAGTAACGTCTTGAGAAATGCCTCCCTGGACTAATTTCGTGGAATAGGATAGAAGCTTGCCCTGCAGGGATGGTCATTTACATTGTGTAATCAATGGTAGCGGTCAGGTTTGTTTCACCACTAAATAAAGGGAATATTGAGCTTTGTTTATTAGTATAGAATATAGATATGATTAACCAAGAGAGACCGTCATTACTGGTCGGAGTAAGGCATCGACAAGGTGTTAATAGGGGACTATCTCACGACCAGTAACATCACTCAAAATAGTCATAAATCATGTAAATAACCATCGTTTTAAATCATTTTGAAACAGCTTTGAATATTTCTGACTGACTAACCCCCAGCCAGACCCAAAACTCGTGAACCTTCGTCTATCTATCACCAAATCCCCCTACAGTCTAATAGGCTGATATACTTGTTGTAGACCAATTTCTGTCTTATCCTCTTGTGCATGGGTGCACCGTTCAGTTACATGTATCTCTTTCATTGATTTCGAGAAAAGATGATAGAAAATCATATACGGTTATCAGACGATTGATTTAGTCCAACTGGGATATAACCTTCAGTCGAACCAATTCGAGTAAGCATTTGCATATATATTAGTGAAAAATGTTAAGAATTTGCTTTAGTTTGCATAATCAATTGATTTTGTCCTACTTACATATAAATTCATATGGCCTTCAGGATACTATAATTGGCAATGGAGTACGAACGGGGATCCAACATTAGTTTGTCTGGTCGAATCCAGGCCTTTTTACAGCCAAGGAATTCATTATGTCAATGGCACACATTTTTTCTACCCGTGAATAGTGACACCTTGAGCAGTGGTTGTGATTGTGTCGTGATGCTCAAGGGCATCGTCCGAAATAACCCAGCAATGCCTCGGCTGGTCATAGAATGACATTTTAGGAAGGAGAGGGAAAACTAAAGGATCCTTTCAACAGTAGCTGATGTCACTGACGTTAAGGCAAATCCACTGGTCACCTCCTTTCCCTATAAGACTTAATCCCGCAAACATGTAGTGTAAGCAATACAGAATTTGCTCTGCTTTTGCCTCCAAGGCAATTTAGCTAATCAGTTAGAAGTTTGGTATTTAGACTAAACTATAGATGTCTGGGGTGGGACTAGAATAGCACAGAACGTGTTGGGAAGCAAACCATTTTCTGCATCTTAATAACCTTTTCCGCTCAGCTCTGAGTGACCATTTGTGGGATATGGACATGATGGACGTGGCGTGTTAAACTACTGTCAAATCTGGAAATTCACCTGTCAACTGTCAAAGTAGAAAAAAGAATCTGCTGTCAATATGATATTTTACCCTGTCAACTGTCAAGTTGACAGTTGACGGCAGATTTCTTTTCTAACTTGACAGTTGACAGTGGAAAAATCATGTTTTCCTATCTGGTGTCAACATGATATTTTCACAGTTGACGGCAGATTTTTTCTAACTTGACAGTTGACAGGGGAAAATATCATGTTGACAGCAATATATTTTTAAACTTCATCTCGGTGGTTGTAAGAAAATCATGCTGATTCTGAAGTGCATGTCTTTTTGTGGTGTGGCCCTTTACGGCTTCTATACTTATGTGACACAAACCTAAAGGTTGTTGATTAGGTTCATCCTCCAGGCAGTAGTCATTAGTTTCTTCAGTCCTGACAGAAATTATCATATTTTTTAACCTTTTAACTAAACCCAATGAGAGTTGGTTTCCATTTTGCTGCCATTATGCATTAAAGCCACAGCTGGGAGCCGCTTGTAAGTTATGCCTCCTGTATATGTATATGTATATATATATATATATATATATATATATATATATATATATATGCCCCTGTTGCTTGGTTACGCAGTAACCAAGCAACAGGGGCATGTCCGACAACGGTCACCTGACTACCGCGGGCTCCATAGCGACAGGAAAACGCGATGCCATCTTGGATCCACGAGTCGATCATCATCTTACCGTAGCATTTCGTCTAATTCTTCCACATCTACAGGGTCAATCTCCTCTAGAAATGGTCGCTGTCATGCACACAGAGCTAGAGGTATGACGAAAAGAATTTTCTTAAAAAGGGTGAGAAGCTTGATAGTATTGAGAAATTGCTGTTGGTTAATGTAAGAATGATGAAACAATTGATAGAGGAGGGGGAGGATGTCTTCGATGTAGTTAAACACATAGAGGTATTGGTGGAAAAATCCTCAACCAAGATATACACTCTCAAGGCCCTAGTGGCATACGATTCATCTGTTAAAAACAGGGCAAATTCTGATGGTGTAGAGTCTTTCAGTGATGTTAGAAGTGAAGATATTCTTAGACATTTATCCTATGATGGAACAATTCAGGCCCAGAAGGTGGGTGTAGTCAAACCAAAAAGCTTCAAATCCAAGCAGTCTTGCTGCACTTGCTATGCATTTAACAGGGTGGAGGGGTGTAAGGAGGACCCATGTAGGTATCGACATGCCTGTGATGTTTGTGGTTTGTCTAGCCATGGCAAGGATAGGTGCCAGAAGAATGAGAAGGACTAGAGTTTTGGTTTTAGGCAGGGTCCTATGTTAAAATCTGATATATTGGTGCCTGGTTTTAATATAGTAGATCCTCCTTAGCCCCCCGTTCCTATCATTTTGGGTGAAAATAATAAAAATGATATTCATGAATCTGGTGTAGATATCAAGAATCTTTTTATGACTTATAGCAGCCCAGTACAGGGCGAGGTCAATCCATTGTTTTCAGTGGAGTGTGTTAATAGACCCAGCATCAGGGTTTATGATAGTTGTGTCAATGGTATTTGCAAGTGTGAGCATTTCATCTATGGTAGAAAAGCTCAAATTTTACCTTGCAGACTAGCTAGTTATCTGAGACAGTCAGATATTATTAATATTAACCAGATAGACTCAGATTTCCTATGGTGTGGCTTTACAGAAGGGTTCAAAATAGTTGACCCAGGCTGTGATACAGCTTATGATTGTAAAAATTATAAATCTATTGTGGAAGGTAGGGTCTATAATGAAATGTGTGATATTATCAGGGACGAGTGGTCCCAGGGCTTGGTTACAAAGACAGGTTATAAACCCAAGTGTATTCACTCGTTAGGTGGTGTAGAAAAGTCTAATGGTAAATTAAGACCTATCACTGATTGTAGCATGCCTGCAGGGTTATCTATTAATAACTTTATGGACCCTACGTCAAAAAGCTTCTCTTATAACTCCATAAACACGGTTACATGTCAACTAGATAAAAATGACTTTATGTGTGTGGTAGATTTGAAATCTGCCTACAGAAGTATTAATGTGTATGGTCCACATGTGGGCTATCAAGGTTTCAGTTGGGACTTTGGTGATGGAGAGGAATTTTTTGAGAGCAATCGCTTAACCTTTGGTTTGAAATGTGCTCCGTATATATTTAATAGAATATCTGATTTTTTGACTGCAGTAGTGAAATTTTATGGTGTTGATAGGATAGTTAATTACCAAGACGATTTTATTGTCATTGCTAAAACTGAGGAGGAGTGTTTACGTAAGAGGAATATCCTTATTGAATGTATGGAATACATGGGTTTCATTGTGTCGAAGGAAAAGGTGACTAAACCTAGTCAGGTATGTGTATTCCTGGGTATAACTATTGATTCCACTAGTATGGAACTGTCTCTACCTCAGAAAAAAATAGATAAAATGAGTCTAGCCCTTAATGATTGTTTAGGAAGAAAGTTTGTATCTAAGAAGACCCTCCAGAAGATTGGTAGTTTAATGTCTTTCTGTTCACAAGTAGTACGTGGTGGTAGGACTTTCAGCAGAAGACTGTTTGATCTCTGTGCCAGAGCTAAAAATAGAGGTGTTATTAGACTAGACGAGGAAACTCAGAAGGATTTGTTGTGGTGGAAGGATTTTTGTAGAATTTTCAACTGTAGAAGTATCATTTTAAATGATAATGCATGTACCCCTATGTATTCAGATTCCTCTATACAAGGCTTTGGCGCCTGGTTTGGTAAGGATTATTTTTATGGTACTTGGAATGATACTAACCCTATGCTAGATTGTGTTGATCATTTTACTCCTGCCCCTAAGTTGGATAATCTCAAGATTCACCACAGGAATATTAATGTATACGAGCTCTATCCTGTTATGGTGGGTCTGGAACGCTGGTTGAAAGAGTTTAGTAACACTAGAGTTCATTGTATCACGGACAACATGCAGGTCTTGGCTATGTTAAATACCGGTAGATCCAAGAATAGATTGTGCATGGCTTGGTTAAGAGAGATCTTCTGTTTTGTTCATAATATTGAAATATATTCCACATATATTAGGTCTGAGGACAACATTTTAGCTGATCATTTGTCTAGGCTAAATTACAGAGGTGTCCCAAAGAAGTGCAAAAATGTTTTGAGTGAATATAATATGTGTTATTATGATTGCAGACCTCAAGAAGTTGGAGAGGAGAAGGAGAAAATTCTTGTATAGGGGTGTAGCTGAATCCACTCGTAAAACGCGCAGACAGCAGTTTAGTAGGTACAAAATATTTTGTAAAAAATATAATTTTACCCCTCTCCCTTGTTCTCCTTCTCAAGCTTCCTTATATTGTGTATGTCTGATTTTATGAAACCTATTTCAGTCAGGAATTATTTGTCTGCTGTGTGGTACTACCAGAAATTAAAAGGTTACATAGATTATAGTGGTAACTTTGTGGTTAAGAAGACCCTTGATAGGATAGAGAGCATGTGTAAGGGGTCTGGTAGTACAACCTACCCTCTGAGTCCTAGGGATATGGTTCAAATTAAATCTAAACTTAATTTGGATCTTATGGAAGATGTGGTATTTTGGTCTGCTATATTGTTATGTTACAGGGGTGTTTTCAGGGTTGGACATGTAGTCCAGTCACCTCATAATTTCTTAAAGAAGAATGTTAAAGTTTCTTCTGATTGTATAGAGATCAGAGTTATTTCATCTAAAACTGACCAACTTGGCAAGTCTCCATATGTTGTATTTCTTAAAAGAAATGATAGTTCCGATCTGTGCCCGGCTAGATATATCAACAAGTGTGTGAAGACCTGTAAACATAACAGATTTCTATATTCCATTCAGTCTAGACCGTTGCAATATAGCTATGTAAATACAAGGTTAAAAGCAATTGCTTTTCAGTGTGGCTTATCTAGTAGAGTTTCGAGTCACTCTCTTAGGCATGGTGGTGCAACTTTATTGAAAAATGCAGGCTTAAGTGTTCAGGATATTATGAGGCGAGCCAGTTGGAAATCTAATGTTATTTTTAAATACTTACATGAGTCTAAGGACAGCTTGCTGGCTTTAGATGTAATGATTTAATGCTAAACCTACTATGGAATGTGTTACATTGTGTTTGGCGGTTGTTGGCATGCTATGTTATTGTATTGTATTGTAAATTATTGTCTTATTTAATAAAGGCATGTATAGAATTGATATTGACAAAGTCAATTCTCACCAAACCCAACGTCTTCTTAGTTATTCCATATTTATTGTTATAATTATTATAATGTTCATTATTGATAATTACTGGTACACTCGATCAACACATTAACTAATTAATTATATATATATATATATATATATATATATATATATATATATATATATATATATATATATATATAATCTGCATCAATGGGGTTAAAACAGTCAAAAAAAGTATAATTGGACCGTTGCAGGTTGGCAAGTTCCTCAGGAGCATAGTGTCCTGCCGACAAATGTACCTGCGGGCTCAGGGCATAAGGTCTTTAATGAAGGGACAATTAACAATTGATACCAGTATCTTTTCGTACCTAAAGTATGTGAGCTCTAGGAGAAAATGAGATCCACGAAGAGGTGCAAGAATCAACAATCCTTTTTTCTACACTGTAAAAAATAAGTCGTCAAAATAACGGCACATTCCTTGTCCCAAATTTGCCAGAGATCCATCGTTATTTTCACAGAGATTCCTTGTACATTTGTGTACCACTGTACTGCCATCTAGGCTTCTTGTAAAAACAACACTGGTTCATTGCTTTTCAATAACAGTGTTTCACGGTGCAGTTTTTTTTTACAGTGTATATACCTGGTGACATATCCAGGCTTTACGGGTAATTACTAGCACATTGAAGATTTACTCCCCAGGTGTTTTTTTTCCTGCCAATGTACAATGTGTAACAAAAATACCAATCCAATGCAAATGCACGTTTTAATCTCTAGGTTTGTATGAACGTAATATTTATGAACAAACACAATTATTTAATGATATTCACAATATGGACATATTACGCAAGAACAAAAAGTAGATTATTAGCTTAATCTATTTCACAAATGAAATCATCAAGCACGAGAGCCAGAAACAAAAATAGTTAGATCTTATTTTATTGGTATAATTATATTTAAATGAATTGTATAATTGAAATAGGCCCATTTGATACTAGTAATTGTGTCCCTCTGGCGTTCAAAATTGACCTGGGAAAGAAAAAAAAACAACAATGAACAATTGCTGTCCAATTTAATCAACTTTCATTTCATTAAAATTTAAAGATCAAGGAATTTTTTTTCCTCCTGATGTGTGACGTTGGTGCATTGTAATCGAAAATGGCTCATTTATAGTGGCACTCTTTTTAATGGTGCCTTAATTTGTTATTGTCCACCTGGTGAATTAAGGTCATGGTATAAAGAGACGGAGGTAAATTGAGAAGAAATCTAAGCTCAGATTGCTTCGAGGATAGCCAGCACTTCAGGTCCACCAGGTATAAGGAGATTTTTTTTTTATCATACAATACCCTGACACTGGATGGAACTTTGTACATAGGAGACATGTCCATAAACGTAATGACTAAAACCCAAAACAGAAAACTGGAGGGTGTTTCATAACATAATTTTAGGTGGCCATATGTCACAAAGGGTCATCTGTATGTCACATCCATGTGTCACATACGGAAATTTAGAGAGGGTAGGTACAGTTCTAATACACGTTTTGTATACAAATGGGTTTGCGAAAATCTACCAGATACACAGTTTTATGACTTTGTTACCGTTTAAGATGATTTCTATATTTGTCTGACATCACTCTTACATGTGTGTTCTCATAGAGGGAATCCACAAGAGGTTCTTCGGAATATAGACTGGTTTCTGCACATTCTTACAATTGGGACTGGATACAATTCTGTATCTGAAGTTTAACATATCAAAATATGATGTTCTATATGGACATGACTCTGCCACCCAACTGAAAATAATTCATTTTTTTATGTTGAATATTTTTTCCACATAAAGTGACCTCACATGGGAGCAATATATGAAAATCATTACCTATGCGAAACACCCTCCAGTTGATTAGGTAGGACAATCTCAATAAGTAAACCTTTTTTACCATATTTCCGTATCGGGTGTTATACATGTACATTGTATTAACGCCCACTATGGAAATAACGTGATGTGTCTCATGTCTCAGACCCCTTGAGGGTGATTCAGAAAAGCCCACGATGTTTTTGTGGCCAAACGATGCGGTACCATGATGCATTCGGAAAAGATTATTTCAGCTAAGAGGAAATGCTAAATTGAGAGAGTACGCAGTTCAAGTGTCATAATGCATAATTCATTTATCAGATGATGTAGAAAAAAGGCCATTAATTGGTTTCAACCATTGGATTCTGACGAAAGTTACAATTCTGTATCGTCAGTCACTATGTATTATGCTGCTATCTAAAACACGAAGTGAAAAATAATTTTCTACCATTCTGTCTACATTTGCTATTACATTGGTAGTGTTTTATTCAGGGTGTATGCTATCAGGGAGAGGATGGTACAGAGCGGAAGAATGGTTGGTGCTCACCAGCTGCCATCATGATTCAAGGTTCTTTGCCGATTGGGAAGCGTGCTCTGTTAGCTTGTACGCTGCTTACTTTTATTCGGTTTTATTTCTAGTGTTAAAACACTTAATTTTTAGGTTTATTTTAAAACCGATTACCAGACACCATTTGAAAACAGCAAGACTCAGCCACCACGCAGTACTTTAACTAGGAAACCCAACAGCCCCTGCTGTACTTTTTGTTCATACACTGTAAAAACATAACTGTTAAATCCACCAAGGATCCTCGTAAAACTGAGCAGTGAACCCTTATAATTATATTCCAGTGAACCAGAAGTCCCAGGTGGCAGTACTGAGGTACAAGGAATTTCTGTGAAAAGGATCTCTGGCAATTTTGGGACAAGGATTTCTCCATTATTTCAAGAACATTTTGTAAAGTGCTTTAGAGACAATGTGCGAGACTCTGCGAATTGATCCAGAGGAAATGACTCATTGACACTAAATGTCATTCCACTAAGTGCTGTCAATAGCCAAAACAGGAAACGAAAAAGGAAAGCTCATCCACATTTGCTGATGACATCTGAAGTGTTTCATTAAGGCTATTGACATTTTGTGTGGGAGGGGCAGGATGCTGAAGGAAAATGTTCAATTGTAGTTGGAGACAAGAAGGTGCAAAGGTAGGAGAACATTGGCACTGCATGTGACAGTTGCTGTTCATGTGAGACAAACAAAAGAAGTATAACACAAGAGTGATAATCCAATAGTCCTAATTTCAAGCTACCAATACCAAATATTCTAATATGGTAAAGTTAGTAAAGGAGATGGGTTGAGGAAGTATGGGTAACAACAGGGATGAGTTAAGGACCAAATATTGGACGGAAGAAGTGTAGGAAATTGAGAAGTTGAAACACAAAGACAAATGTGAGGAAGGTTGGAGGATAGAAGGTAATAAAGGTCAATCCTCACTGAATCACATGTGTCGTTCACATTCAATAGAGGGTTGATTTAGATTAAGACCACTGTGAGTGATAACCAGTTATCTGTATGTCTCATGGGGGAGTGTAGAGCAGCTCTTCCTTTTGGTCAATAATCATGCCTGCTGTTTTCTGTATCATCTTACCACAAGATAAAGGCTTATTATAGACTACCTCCACTGATCTTCTCCATTAGCTATGGTATACATGATGCTCCTGTAGCTAGTACTTTAGGACCACTTGTACCACAGCTATATTTATATAGTGTGGTACAAGTAAAGGGATAGTCCTGAATGCCCCCCCCCTCCACATAAGACCTAATTGTCTTTAATACCTGATCCCCCTATTAACCAGGTGGCTTTTGCGAAAAGAATCGGAAACGGATTCTCACTGTCATAACTCACCTTCCAGTTCCTGGTTGTTATACTGCTCAGAACCAACTTCCCACATTACACTCAGAATCAATCCTTTTAGTGTGAGTCATACTGGGAAGCATTCCCCAATTCCTGAAAACTTAAGAATCAATTCTATAACCTAATACCTTACTGCAAAACAGGGGAGAAGTCATTGTGTGAGGGTAGTCAGTTCCCATCTGGGAATAGCACCTCCGACAGAATTGAATTCCTGTCCTTTCGCAATACCCTCCTCTGATCTCTTTGTGTATAGCCCAGCATGGCGTCTTGCGCATGTTTACCTATTCATTGCCGTATTGGCACCTGACAGAGAGTTAGGTTCAAATATTCTTTTGCATATAGGTACCTATATAACATCGTTATCTCTGCCTCTCCTCTCGTGTCTAGTAGACCATTTGGGAGGGTATTTATTCTTTTAAAAATATCGATTTCGTAAACACAATGCGCTCAAAGTAATGTTCTATGTGTGTTGAAACTATGTGTTTTCACTTGGCATACGAACAAAATAGCCTTAATGATTTGAAAATTGAATTTGTGGCATTGTTTCTTTTAGATCTGCATCTTTTCTCCGGCGACTTCATCGATCTGACTACCGGGGTATTTCAATTCAAATATTAAAAGTTGATTTTATTATTCACCGTAATTGAAGCGTTCAAATGATCACGCTTACTTAACTCCCTTTAGAAATACCCAACATCTTTTTTTCTTATGATGTGTGATATGACTCAAATAACAATAGAAGACCTTGAGCCTTCGAATTCACCACTCAAATACACCTATATATCATATGAATTTTGAGCCAAATGGCTGAGATCTTTTTCTCATATCTCGTCTTTACTGAAGTGTCTCTGAAGCCCCTACTTATCTAGTAGATAACCACTACAATGTATTGAATGGAATGTCACCAAGACCTCCCTATACTTGAATAATAACTGCTATTATTCCTTATCTTACCTATTGTTACGCAGAAACCTACAGGTTTAATCACTGGGCTAGGAATTGCATTCATGTTAATTCACGGCTGTGTGAAGACACACATTTTCATATGTTTAGGGCCTAGATAGCAAAAGATCTGCGTTAGCATTGCTGGGGTGTCGGAAAAAAATAACTTTGGGGATGCAAAGCGGCCAAAAAATACGGAGCCCCTAATAGGACATACCAAAAAGATTCTTTTTCATGCAAAATATATTCCTGCGCGAACAGGAGAATTCTTGCGGATACAGGAGAATTCTTGTAGGTACAGCAGGATTCCTGCGGAAACAGGAGAATTCTTGTGCAAACAGGAGAATTCTTATGGGTATAGGAGGATTCCTGCGGAAACAGGAGAATTCCTATGCAAACAGGAGAATTCTTGCGGGTACAGGAGGATTCCTGCGGAAACAGGAGAATTCTTGTTGATACAGGAGAACTCTTGCGGAAACAGGAACATTCTTGCAGGCACAGGAGAATTCCTGTGGGCACTGAAAAAATCTTGCAGGTACACAACTATTCCTGCGGCTACAGAAAAAAAATTTTGCAGCTACACAAACATTCTTGGGGGTACACAAGCAGTGGAGGCAAAACAATATTGTGATGTACACTTAATTCTTGTGGATACAGAAATAATTCATGTCTCACAAGAATTGTCCAGTATCCTCAAGAATTGTTCAGTATCCACAAGAATTGTCCAGTATCCTCAAGAATTGTTCAGTATCCACAACAATTGTCCAGTATCCTTAAGAATTGTTCAGTATCCTTAAGAATTGTCCAGTATCCGCAAGAATTGTTCAGTATCTGCAAGAATACTTTTTCTGGTAAAGAAATTCTTATTGGTATGTCCTATTAGGAGCTCCGTAATACCATGCGTAATTTTGGGATTCACATAGTAAAACCCACACTCTGAATTCATTACATATTTTAGGAAATTTGGGGGGATGTCCATGGGAAACTTTAAAAATCTAGAGACTCTTTGCTGGTTGTTAAGCTCACTTTATGACTAAATGGTTGAGTTCATCAAATCATTCATTACATTATTCTTGGTTTCCAAATCCGGGAAGGGGGCAAAACATACCCAGCTCCACTACATGTCTGGGATGGGGGGGTTGCCCCCCCTTTCCGATAAGCCTACTCGGTGCTCTTGCAGATAGCCTTGGATAATAATCAAAGAGAGACTTCTAAAAGGTCAAGAGAAAATCTATTGAAAAGATTCAAGTAGATAGAAGATTATAAAGCAATGGATTAAACAGTCATTAGTATGAATATATCTAAAACAGACATTCATGGAAAAGTTAAAGCTGATTGCTCATAAATCTGCAATCATACGCGAAAGTCTTACAAGTTGGGCTTAGTTAGGTATAGTGGAAAAAAGGGGCACATCTACTAACGCACATTTTACAGGTAATTAGGATAAATGATTTTGTACCGTTTATCTGAACATTCAGGTAAAAATCAACATAAATGTATTGCTTTCGTACAACTTGCTATTCAATCAACAGCATGATTTCTATTATCCAACATGCAAGTTGATATACTACTAAAGAGTTATTTTTCCTTACTTTGTTAAAACATATGGTCACGCAGTAGTAGTTTAAAATTTTAGACCTGAAATGAAAAGAGGTAGAAGTGGTACAAGGGCATGCATACATAATATCAAATTTTTTTTCCGATAAATAAACTTTTGATCCTCCCATTGAGGGCTAGCATCGACTATAGTCGACACCATGGTAGTCCTAGCATCGACTATAGTCGACACCATGGCAGGCCTAGCGTCGACTATAGTCGATGCCAGTTATATAGGATTAGTATAGGAATTGAAAATAGGCTCGTCCTCTAGGAACTATACTTTTTTCAGAGGCTGTCCCATGGCCAGGGCGACAATTTTTGCTCTGCCCTTAAAGGGTTAATGATTGTGGATATTTTGTATATTTTACTGTACAGAAACCCACCACATACACGTATACATCGACCCTCACTCTAATCGTACCATTTTATTTTACTATGGATAGTCCACATGTGTTACAATAGTGGAGTCTTCAAAGACCAAAAGTAGAGAAGAATTTACATTTTTTTCGCTACTGTAAACGTAGATATTTTCGCGTGTAGAAATTTTCGCGAATTTGCATTAAAATGTATTTTCGCGTGTATTTAAATTCGCGAATTTTCGATTTTCGTTATCCCCTAACTTGTCTGAAGAAGATCCACACCCCTCCCCTCCTCAGCCATGCCCAAACCGTACCCTATGCTTAAAAATAGATATCTATTTCCATGTGTAATATAATTACTAATACACGTTTAATCAAAAGATGTATTTTCTTTTTTGGGTTACAACTTGGATTACCCCCGCTGACACTGTACCATGCCCAAGGATGCAGTTACAGAAATGTCAGAGCTAGCTGGGGGCTGTCGATCCCCCCCCCCCTCTTCCCCTCCTCCGCACACATATTGGACTACGTAGAAAGGATAAATATTCACGATGTATTTAAATTCGTGAATTTTTAATTTCCATGAATTTCGCGAAAATATGTACAGCGTGAAAATAACTACATTTACAGTATATCGTGCTCCAAACTCATGAGCTCTACTTCACCACCATTATCAATTTGATAACTCATACATCCCCAAGATGTAAACAATCTTAGACCAATCTCTACACTCCCCCTCCCTGGCAGAATTTTAGAAAGAATAGTCCATACACAAACCTCCACCTTTTTGAAAAATCATGCCTTAATAAGTGAACATCAATCTGGTTTCCGCTTGGGGCACTCCACTATTCAAGCCATCTCAGATTTTCCTGATGATATCTATAGAGCTATAAATAATAATAATAATAATAATAATAATAATAATAATAATAATAATAATAATAATAATAATAGTAATAATAATATTAATATATAATAATAAACCACCAGCACTCACAATGTTCGTGCGCACCGGCTGGTTTGTACTGGGTACCCCGTGGCCACTGCTCGCGGGTCCCAGGGAAGAAATCATTGCCCACATTTTGCAAATTAACATTGTTCATACCTAATATGATGTGAACCGGAAGGCCTGGTCCACCATCTTGGTTGTTGTGGTGCGTTCGGGTCCCTCTGATTAACTTCAGTAGCATACTGTAATTTTATGGCATCTGTACCTTGCTGCACGGCACCTAGTGTACCTGATTCTCCCATGACCAGCAAATATTTATGTCAATCCTTACTTGGGTTGTTGTGATCGAATGCAGCCATCCTACTGCTCCAAACCTTTTCCCCGTGGTCCATTTCCTTCAATGAATGATTGTTCTGTGCACGGATTGATTCTAATTCCAACTCTAATTCCTTGCGCTTAGCTAGCTGATCAATCTCTCTTTCCCTAGCCCTTTCAGCTTCAATTTGAGCCTTTAACTTCTCCACGAAGGCTTCATGACTCTCATTTTTCGTTTCTCCCTCAGTCCCGGAGTTTTGTTGACCAGTGGTCCGGCCATCCTGCCCAGGTGCCCCGGCTTCCTGCATGGCTCCGGGGTGGTCATGGCTGGCTGACTCCATGGTAGCCGGTGGTCCCCCATGGCCTGCTTGCTCCTTTAGGGCCCCTAACTGCTGCTGCGGGTCCCATTTGATGTTAGGGTGCTTGCACGCAGGACACAGCCTGGAGTTTCCGTGGTACTGCTCCTCACTGGAGTCACAAAATGACTCCCATAATGAAGAAAATTAACAAAAAAACAAACAAAGTTCTTGTCCTGCCTGCCATGCCTGCCATGCGTGGCTGCTGCTTGCTGAACTGCTGTCTCCCCAGCTGTGGGGGGAGAGCGTGAAGGGGTAACTGTTCTAAACTACACCAGGTGGAGGTGGTGCAGCGTCTTAGAGTCAATAGGCCAATAGATCACCCGGGTGATCTATTTGGACCAATAATAATAATAATAATAATAATAATAATAATAATAATAATAATAATAATAATAATAATAATATTACTCACACTGTACTTATAGACCTTTCCAAAGCGTTTGACACTATAAATCACCAGATTCTCTTGAAAAAACTTGACTTCCTGGGTTTTACAGAATCCCCTACATACTTTCTTATATTATTGTAGATATAAACTATATGCTGATGATACTGTTCTACACATCCACCCCGGTTGAGCTTGCCCCAGACATCATTCTAAAAATTGATCTTAAGTCACTCCATACATGGTACAGAAGAAATAAGCTGACCATTAACCCTAAAAGACAATTATATGGCCATAGCATCCTCTTCTAGAAAGTTACAAAAACTTTGCAACATTGATTTACTTATTGGTAATGATGTTATCAAGAAAGCTACAGAGTTTGAATACTTAGGCATTACAATAGGCAACTGTTTAAATTTTAATAAGCACTTTGAAAGCATAAAATAATCCATTATTTATAAAACATATCTGTTGAATAAAATAAGGTATTACATGACTGAGGATGCCAGTCTCCAGATTTATAAATCTATGATTCTACCACATTTTACCTTTGGAGATGTCATATATTCAGCTACCTCAGGGACAAACCTCTTGGCACTACAGACCTTGCAGAATAGGGGTATTAAAGTGTGCTTAAGGGCTGACTTCATGACAAATGCAGATGAAATCCATGTTAGAGCCAAAGTGAACAAGCTTGAACATTTAAGAAATTATTTCCTCACCTGCTTTGCATATAATCGAGCCCATACAGATAAATATTTGGATAAAAGGCGTTTTAATACATGATCATATGACTATCCTGTCTTGAAGGTGGAAAATAGCCTACACTCAAGATACTTGAAATCTGCTCAGTATAGATGTTTTTCTCTATGGTCGAACTTGGACACCTCCTTAAATCACAACATACCCCGCCCTTAAGGTCAAGTTGAAAGAAAGCCCCAAAGTAATTGTTTCTCTCATGCAAAAGTCCAGCCTTCCCTTTCTCCTCTTTCTTAATTTACTTTAGTTTTTTTCTTTATATTAAACCATTGTCATTTATTGGAAAACATGCATCATTCTGCATTAGTCTTAGGTCTTCCCTAGAGATGGCTCTTATGATTCTTTGTTACTAAACTTCTATAGTTAATTCTGATGAATTAACTCCAACATGATTGTTATTATTTCAATTATAAACTTATGAATGCACAAGGCTGGTGTTTAATCGATCAGTCTATTAGCCTTATAAATGCCAGGATAAATAAACAATTTAAAAAAAAAATCATCAGCAAACAATGAAGATACATATGTGAATTATTGATTGCTAAGCATATATTTCATGAATCACTCAACAGCTGCCTGCTTGTTGGCATGCTAGCTGAGTAGTTGGTTGAAGGGTGCCTATCAGCTATTGATTGACACCAGCACTGTAGGGACCAGAGAACTGTGTATGTATGTGTATGTATGTGTGTGTTTGTGGGGTGGTGAAGGGTATGTAGGAATGTATGGACAGCGGAGGAGAGTCTGGAGTATATACAGAAGCTTGAGGAGGCATGGTGGGAATATCAAGCTCTCGTCGATGGCTAGGAGGGAATCCATAAGGGACATATACAACACCACATTGTAACTTTACTATATCACCTAGGGAATATTATATCAGGCAGGTAATACTCCAGGCGCCCATTCAATACTTAGATTATAGTGCATCTAAACATTCCAAAGCCCCTGTACTGGCAGTATTTCAAGGCTGGTGTTCAGTTAAGACCCAGCGCTTATACAGGCCAATACTGTTATTTTAACCGTCATATCCTAGTTAATGTCATGATCACTGTACTTTATTTTATGTGAATAACTTCTTCCCGTAGAGATAGCATTGCGCGGCCGATCGCCACACCCCCAGTGGCGTAAAGTGTGCCGATCCACCACAGCGGTCGATCCACCACTGCAGCCTCGTTCTGGGTGCATGTAAACATTCAAAATGGCCATGGGCGCTCGTGCGGTGAACTACGGTACCAGATTTTGATAATTTTTCCTTATTTAAACCCTCTAAAAACATAAAATAAATATAGAACTAACCTCCCCTAGTGTCCTCGGTGGACGATCCACCCCTACAACGAGGGAGACAACTCCCTCGTGGTGGATCGACCACCTCGTACACCACGGTTGTTTAGTTCTATCTATTTATTGTCACTAGTATGGGTATAACATAAAACTGAGGGGGGATTCTAATTTTATCAACAAAAGAGTAACACTAAAGCGTATTGTTCAAAGCTTATATGAATAGCCTCATTTAATTTGCACTGACCCTCTGTCCTTATCTACAAGTAGTCCCCATCCACCATAGCCACCTGTAGGGAGGAAGTAAAAGGCTTTTGACCTTTAATGACAGCTCTTTAAGTGGCAGCAATAAGTTATATTGATGGTGGCTAGGCCTCTGACTTTTACAAGGCAGTTCTGTCCCTAGGACATATATGGATTCAAGTCTCTATACTGGCACAGCAATGTTGCTCCTGCCATCTTTCTTTTCCATGTGATAAACGATTGTTTTCTAGTCATTATGATTTTCCCTTTACTGAAGAGATTATAAGTGAATGAATATACCAATCTACATGTAGTAATTTAGTCACATAGGTCAAGAATCCCCAAGACCGACTCCATAAACTACAGAGATTATACTTACAAAACGGGGATAGTTTAGAGAAATACTCCTGTAACAATCCTCGGGGGGCTGTTGCTAAACCATTGGAAGTCACTTCTGTCAGAGGTGTACTTCCAAAAACAGAAGGCACTCATCTTTGGTAGTCTCTTCTGTATTGCATTGCCAAATGAGACTTCCCAACAGAAGTGGTCCAGAAGTGGTTAGTAACAACCACTCAACTGGAAGTTGCTTCCTACACTCTGTCACATAAGTAATGTAGGCGTGGGCATTCTGGGAAGCACTCAGGTGTGACCACTTTTCGCAACACAGTTTGCTTTGTGGGAAAGTGACTACTTCTGGACTACAGTGTTGGAAGTGATTCTGAGTGGTTAAGTATAGGAGGGACATGGGAAGTGAGGTACCTACCCTGAAAAGCAACAACTCAATCTTTTCACAACAGCCTCCTGGTTCTGGCGGCAGCCTCTCCATTCCCTCTAGAGTGGGAAAGGTGTGAAGGTCGAGCGTTCATTAATGTAGTATGCAGTCACCAGTGGCCTTGGATGCAATCACTGGAGGAGCACCTGGAGAAGACTAGTGGTACATGGTTCTATAACAGCTAGAGAGAGGCAGGAAATTTAGACAAATGCCATATTGTTATGGCTTGGTTATGCAGTATCTCGGGCTGTGGGTTATTTCTAAAAAGATTTAGGCTACTTTTTTTTTTATTTGGCCAGGACATGAGGATTGAGATGCATGATGTCTGCGATTGGACAGAACAAGTGTTCACCGGTGGGGATTAGACTTTAGAGGAGCTAGAAAAAGCTATTTGGTCCTGATAAGATACCCAAGGTGCCTTCTGGCTAAAGCATTTGGCACGCACAGATTTGACTTTTCCCTCGTTATGTTCTGGTCTCGACTAAATCGGACAATTGCCCCCTGACATGCTCGTGTATTTGAAGATCTGATGTACTGAATATAGGAGGGCAGAAAAGGAAGATGTAAAAGAAAAAATAGAGGACGGGAAATGGTAGGCTACAAATGTACAGTCTATAATTGGACATTATCAATAATTGATAAATTGAGGGTAATGAGATTGACAGGCAAATTCATACTCCACCTAGTGGTGATTCCAAGTACTCACCAGACTCTCAAGGACTCAGCCTGGTGGCTTCACCAAGGAGCTTAGACACAATAGGAGGGTCACTGAGAGTATAGTCTATGGGTACCCAAAAATGACGTTTGATGATGAAAATATTTCAAAATGTACAAAAGTGATATTGAAATGATTAGGAGTCTTTTTAGATAGATAAATGTAATCCAGAGTTTGAACCTCGATGTACATGTCCAAATGTCTACCTATCTCCCAATCTGACAAATACTCTAACTGTGCATTGCTCTGCCTATCCCACATACTGACAATCACTTAGTCTACCTATCACTCATACTGCCTATCTGTTAAATCCAAAGCATCTTGAGCAATGTAAGGCTATCTCCCGAAAGGCCTAAATACTAAAGCTTACTCCTTACCTCACCTATTCTCCTCTGTAATCACTTTCCCATAGTTTAACTATCCTCAATCTGCCTATCATTCATTTTACCTATCCCTCATGGTGACTATCCCTCAGACCCTCATGTTTAAACTGCATTGTTCATCTGTTTATTTAAGCCTCAATGGTTAGCAGTAAACTTCTTATGAATGGGTAGCAAGAGGTATATGTAGTATGAGTAATCAGCAGTTTAAGGGATAGGCACAGACAGTACCTTGTAAGATGAGCAACGTAAAAGGAACAAAGCATGGTGCTAGGGACCAATATGCAAGTCAAATATGAGGGATGTGAACAGTTGGGGGACAGGCTCAATGAGGGATAGGTAGACTTTATGGTAGGAGTTATGAAGGATAAGTAAGATCAAAATAGTAGACATTATAAGCAATACACTGTTGAACAGATGAACAATGCAGTTTAAACATAGGGTCTGAGGGACAGTCATTATGAGGGAAAGGTAAAATGAATGATAGGCAGATTGAGGATAGGCAGACTAATGGTAAGAAGGAACAAATAAGCTAAAGTAAGGTTAGAGGTAAGCATGAGAATCCAAGCATTTTAAGATATAATCAGATTTAACTCTTGATGTTTTAGATTGAAGAGATAGGCAGGATGAGTGATAGGTACACTAATTAATATGCTGTATGTGGGATAAGCAGAGCGATGCACAGACACAGTATTTGTCAGATTGAGAGATCATTTGTGTATGTGGGTTGAGGTACTAACGTTGATTGAGATGTTGTATCTTTAAAGATTTCCAATCATTTTCAATATCACTTTAGTACATTTTTAAAATTTTCCCCCCATCAAACCTCAATTTTAGGTACTTTTAGTCAAAGTCTGAGAATAAAGACTCATTTTTGGATTTAGCAGGATCTTTTGGTTTTCGCCTCATTTGATATCCCTTCCATAAAGATACATGATAGCTCCATAAACCTCCTTATCCTACACAGGACCCAATAGTGAAGACATATAGCCTAGTTTCATAGGGGGGGATAGAGGGGGTTGGCCTTCACTATAGGACTGTATGGAGTAACCTATCCTATACTGTACCTATTCTATACTGTACCATCCTTGGCTTCACCTTCTGCTAATCACTGAGCAACTCGAAACCCCCAGTTGCAACGGGTGACACACTTTACCTTTTCTCACCCAGCATTCATAACAATACACCTTATAAACTTTACATATTTAATTCGTCACTATCACCGTCTAAAGTGATCCAACCTCCAGGATGAACTGTTCTAATACTATACCATCTACTGCTGCTCCACCTCAAAAGAAAGCAGGCACTAAGACTAAAAAGACTTCTACAGACAATCTAGGCAACCTTGTTACAAGCCTCAAGGATGATGTCCTCACCATCCAGTCTCAAAACAATGAAATCCTCGCTGCTGTAAACGGCCTTAAACCTAATGCTGCTACACAGCCTACAACTACACAAGTACAGCACAGGTCAGTCAGATCCCTGTAGTTGACATCACTTCAACAGAGTCAGTACCTGTAGTACAGACTCCATCTAGGAATACTCGTGCCGCCGCAGCTGCTGTGGCCATCCTGGCTGCAGTGATGTCACAGCCTGCGGCAGGACTGGTCATTGACAAGTTTGCTGTGGCCATACAGGCTAGCTTCGCAGGACAGTGCAGGACAGTTCATTGAGGTCAGAGGTCGCCAAGGTCAGAGCGGGTAAACTTTACCCCACCACCGACCTAGCTGAAGCCTCACTCAAGAAGAATAAGACTAAGTCTAAAATTCAGGCTGCTTCCCAGAATCAGAATAAACCTGATAAACAGCCTATACAGACCACTGCTGCTTCACAACCAGCCTACAAAGTCCCTTGTAGCTCAGCTGGTCGCACTGATGTACCCTGTCAGGCTTACAACACTAAGGTTGGCTGCACTAAGCCTGATGGCCATACAGAAGGTGGTATACAGTATGGCCACCATTGCACTTGGTGCAGGCACAATATTCAGAAGCTTCATTTCCATGGCTTCATAGCATGCCGCTGCAAACAACCAGGAGATAAAGAGCCCTTCTTTCAGGCCTGAGCTGGATTACCCCGGCTCTCCCTATGATACTGCTGACATGAACTTGGACACAGGCTTAGCCACCTCTATCCCTGCTGATAATTGTGATAAAACTACCTCATCCAAGCTTAGGCCTAATGGTCCCATATCTAGGCCCATGTCAGATATCAACACTAAACTTCAGACTCCAGACAATGCCTGTACAGTAGACCACTCTCCATATAATAGAGCTAATAGATCAGGTCGTTAGTACCTCTAGTCCAGCTTGCACTCCTATACATACTACTTCATCTGACTCTAGTGATAGCCAGGCATACACCGCGAGCTCACTTACTGATTCAGATGAAACTTATTACCCTTCTGAGGTGGACTTGTTTTATAGCTCACCTCCCACAGGTCCGTCCCCAGAGCTATTCGCTCCTATCAAAGCCTCGTTTTGGCCAGTAAGGGTTACTGACCTTTGGGATAGTTTCCCTCAATATGCTAAGCTATATGACACAATGAGAGAGACCTGCTTTCCCAACAGGTTAGGTCCCAGACTCACATTACCATCGGGCCTCGATTTGGATGTCTGGGAAAGAAAATTACAAGGTTACCATGACTACAAATTATGTGAATACTTACGCTATGGTTGGCCAGTGGGCTATACTGCAGATACAGCCCCCTCTCCACTGAAACAAACCACAGCACAGCTCTTAGATACCCTACTCACATGGATGCATTCATCAAACTTGAACTAGAACTAGGTGGACTTCTGGGGCCTTTCACATTGGCTCCATTTATGCCCTGGTGGAATGTAGCACCTCTACTCACTCGACCAGAGAAAGAGACCTCCTCTAGAAGTGTAGTACTGGATCTAACTTTCCCGGAAGGTAAGGGCATGAACAATGGTGTTACTAAAAACTGTATCAACGGACAGTATCGACCTCACACCTTGCCTTCCATCGCTGACCTTGTCACTAAAGTCTGTTCCCTTGGACAAGGCTCCTATATGTACAAGGCAGACATGGCTCGTACTTATAGGCAGTTGAAAATCGAGGTCAATGATTTACCACTACTCACCATGAGACACAGAGGCCTCTACTATATAGACACTTGCCCCTCCTTTGGGGCCAGGCTTTCCAGCTTAGCCTGTCAACTCACTACCTCAGCTATAGCTTACCTCTTTGCTAAACAAGGGAATTTGTCCTTGAACTACCTCAACAACTTCTGTGGGGCAGCTCAGACTCTGGATGAGGCTAATCAGGCTTATTCAGACTTCCTAAGTCTGACAGCTTAACTACCGGTAGGCATCGAGTTGTCCCCTAAAAAGTGTGAACCTCCGACCCGGATCATGGACTGGCTGGGATTCAGACTCAATTCAGTAGAAATGACTCACTATACCTGACTCTAAACTGCAGAGGATATTGATGAATGCAAATGCTGGGAGAGGGCCAAATTTGCCACTAAAAAGCAATTTCAGTCGTTGGTAGGCAAATTATCTCACATTTCAAAATGCATTCCTAACTCAAGGAAATTTATGTGTATTTTTATATAGGCTTATATAGGGAACCTCCTCATTATTGGGGGGGCCCAGTACCCCCTGGCCCCCCCCTTTTCCTACGCCCCTGTATTACCTTACCTTCGCTGTATCCTACAACACAGACTTATTACATCGATCACCCCAGGCTGCTGCCCTTTATCAACAATATCTGGCCAACTCACTGTCAGCGCCTTCATCCTGCAGGAACTATATATCTGGGGCCAAACTTTGGATACTAACACATGGAGGCGACCCCTCTTCATTGTTATCATATGAATCAGTAGGGGTAGCTAAGGGAGCAGTTTGACTCTCACCACATGAGACGGTACCAGCTCCACCATTACTACCCCAGCACTTAGTCGCAGTCTGCACACTATTGGATACTATACCAAACACATTACACTACAAAGCAGCCCTTACAATGGGCTTCTTTGCCTTCCTTAGAGTTTCTAATCTCCTCACCCCCACTGCTTCACTGTGGTCTGGCCCACATACCTTACTCAGGATAGATGTGATAATGACTGAAACATATAGTGATACGCTCATCAAAAACTATTGGACCAAGAGATGCCCTGGTAGTCATATCCCTACCTTCCATCCCGTCATCTCTAGCCTGCCCTACTAAAGCCTGGGTAGAATATGCAAACTTTGTACCATCGTCTCAGTTTGCCCTGGCTTTCACTCATCCCTCAGACCTACCTCTTACCCCTCTCCAACTCACCAACATCACCAGAGCCGCTCTCTTAGATATTGAGTGCCCATATGCCACGGATTTCTCGCGCCACTCTCTCAGAAAAGGCTGTCTTCAATCGGCTCTAGTTATTGGATGTGACAAACATCCACTTCTGGTGTGAGACCTTACATACTGAGCCAACATACCCTATCAGTCTCACAGTGCCTCAGAGACTTATGAACATTTGTCCATTGTTGGTAACATACGGGACACAAGTCGAGGCAGGAGGAAATTGACCAAGTAAAATATGTGTAAAATACTCTGGTACTTAGATTATGGTACCCTATAGGTTTTAAAGAAATAAACAATATGATGGAGGAAACAGGTAAGCAGTAAACCGATCTCTAGGACCAAGACGCTCACCAACAGAAAAGGACAAAGAGAGTTCAAAGGTATGAGAGAACTGAATTCTATATAAGTATCCCTGGAGGGTGTTGCTCCTATGGGAAAAGGAAGTACTGGCTAAGAAGTGCCTCTTCTGTAAAACTAGCTTTCCATGTAGTGATAACTTTTCACTTGTGTTGCTCACAAGTGGGCATGCTAGTATGGTGCTAGAAAAGGGTGATTTGCATAGGTACCTAGTCAGGAGTAGTCAGTCAGTATAGAGTGCGTGACACAAGCAGGTACCTGATAGTACAGCTCTCTCTCTATTTTAAACAAGGCAGGTGACTTTTCAGACTTATATGGTGAGTGCAAGTTGAATGCTGAGCAGAGCTGACACCTCTATTTACCATAGAAGCAACACCCTCCTGAAGTCACGTTGGTCCACAGAAGGCTGGTCACGGGTGTACAACAGTGGTTTATTGGGACCATTTATTGATAGCCGCTGAATAAGAAATGTTACGTTGAACAATGAATCTCATCAAATGAATTGGAATTGATGAGTTGATGAGTAAGTGAGAGAAAGAGAGGCACAGGGAGAGAGACAGAGAGAGAGGGACAGAGAGAGAGAAATCGAAGTTATACACAGCACAGATATAGCAACGGAGAGGAAGGCAGTAAATGTCTGTAATTATGGTAAGGCTAACTTGCGTATCTTTTCCTGCTAACGTCTGATTCTGTTTTTAAACATCTTACAGCATCGTCCCATCTCGTCCCCCCCCCCCAAACCAACCCCTCCCATCGCCTTCTGAAAACTACGTCGTCGACGTAGCCTCCATCGTCAGAGGCGTGCTGCCAAACTAAGGCTTATTAGCGCCCGGTAGTTTCTATTTCGGTGGCTTTAGGCAATGGCCAGGTTGGTAGCGGCAGTGGCGGCACCGGAGGAGCTGCGGCTGGCCTGGAGGATGAATATAAAGGTAGAGGGAAGCTGGAGACAGGCTGGCAGTAGGACTGGGATCACCGCATGGAGCGGACATGTGTTGGAGTGCGTGAGCGACAGTAGTCACTACCACAACTTCACATCCCATCACAACACTACTGTGCACTCTACTTCTAATGCTACTGCTACTTAAGGCTGCTACCCCCAGTATCAGCATTGGAGGAGTAATCCATAACTACAAGCAAATCAATACCGCTGACACTGGTAACACCTCCAGCAGTGCCAAAGGCAATTAAAGACTATTACAGTAACTTTTTAACAGCAGTTGGACGAAACAATACCAGTGGAGGAAAAGCTTGGACCAGTGTAGATCACAGGTAAATCTAGCCTACCAAAGGATTTACCTGAATCGGTTATTTTACCCAGGGTTTTGTGACTGTATAAGGAGTTGTCATGATTCTTGGTGGAGGAGAGGCAGCCCATACTGGGCGGACACGTCGGTGGGTGATGTTCACCCTTGTGGTCAGTATCCTGGCTCTGGTAGGAGGGCTGATAATAGTTCTCCTATTATCTCAGTTCTACATAGTACCTCACCTGCAGTCTGATGACTTTGTACAGACCCATTGTTATGTCCGCAGTATAGAAATCCTACACATTAAAAGAGAAGGTCAGGTTTCAAAATTCTCTAATCCTAACTGTACTGATCCAAAAGTGCCAAAAGATGCACCGAAGCCCAAGCCAAACTATGATGACTTTGACTTTACCCTATCTGGTACCACCTCTCACCCACCTGGGTTCTATCCCACCAAACCCTCCGGTATCTTTACAAGGAACTATGATAATAGGAGGACATTCCCTAACCGTGAGGGAAGGAGTAACCGTGCCAAACCGTCTAATATATACCGTACAAATAGCTGGAACCCCTTCCAGAATGGCTACTCTCAGCCCTTAGTCCACCAGCCCCAGGCTCAGGTACAGGAGAAGGTCCTGAGTCCACAGATGAAGGCACAACTCCAGGAGGCACACCCTCATCTCCCCAAGGCCTTAGCCCAGCATGCGACCATAAGCAGCCCAGGAGACCACCTGGAGGAGGACGACGACGAGGAGGACGAGAACTATATCCCAGGTCTACCTAAAGCATTAGCCCAGTATGCAGAGGCACCGATATACACGAGTAGAGGTCACAAGAAGAGGTCACAGCGCCATCGGCGCCACAGCCGCCGTTATGCAGCATTGGCGCCCGACCCAGGAGTGCATGCCTTGGTTCCAGCACCAGCGGCGCCCTCTCCATCTATGAAGGCTCAGCCCTTGCAGCGTGCCAGCAGAGACTGCTCCACAGGATATGTGCAGGCAGGCACCTTATGTGTGCATGTCTCGGTGCTATTTAGAGGTCTCGACGGCTTTGTGGCACTCGGCACGTTATATGCAGACCAGAAAAGTCTGCCCAGGGAAAATCACACAAGCGAATTCTGGCCCACCAAAAAGGTAGGATTTTCTTTAAAGCTGTACCCTTCATTCTGTCCCTCAGTTCAAAAATATCCCTACGGCATAAGAAGGAACAATAATATCTCTTAAATCTCACCCCCCCCCAAAAAAAAAAAAAAAAGAACTAATAAGATGAAATAAAAATAGAGAGAGACAGAGAGGCAAATGAGTATTCATTTCGGATTCCATAGGTGAGTGGTTTAGTACTGTATGGTTTAAAGCAAATAGAAGGTATTATTGCAAAGTTGGGATGGGAATTTATTGTATTTGAGATTATATAATGCTGGCTAGGGAAAACACACAACTGTAGAAATTGATAACTGAAGTCTGAACCATTACGGGAAGCCCAGAAGGGGCTTCATTATCAGCAAAGGTCAACTTGTCCTGCTTCAGATAGCGACTGATGGTTCAAATCCGAAACCTCCAAACACCACATTGCCAACTCATAATCTTAGGGAGCTTCACCCTTCAAAATGCCCAGATTGCTGCCCCTGAGGTGTAAGCATATCAGGGTTTGAAATACTGATAACACCTATCTCTCCCCTCTTTAAGTTTTCCCTGATGAGGTCTTAGCCTGGAAAGTCGATGACTCCAACTATCCATAAGGGGGATAAATGCAGAGGAAACGGTCTATTTTTAAGTACAGTTATTGAAATCTTTGTATGCTGCATTCACTGTCACTTGTACCACCACCACTACTACGATCACCCTTAGCTTAGACTTCAACTATTAAGTACTCTCTGAAGAGCAATAATATAAAGTCAAGCATATTGAAGTCAGTTACTCAAGGATCAATCAGGCTTGGACAGTGTTAGTTCAAGTCGACTGGATCTCTGAATGAGAGAATCAATATAGATTACATAGAATTGATTTAATCTTACTGAAATGTAATTAGGACAGATTCAATGTCATCTTAAGCTTCAACTGGAGGAGGTTTCTAGGCAATGGCTTGCAGACGGTGGGGGATTTGATAAGATTCGACCCCAGGAGACCGCGAGTGAGCTCTACGGTGGGAGAACCTTACTCAGGAAATTATTAAAGCGTTAGTGGTCTATTCCAGCATGGCTTTAAGGGTCAATGTCCTCGTCCTAACAATCTTCGATCCATGCCACCGTTCTCTACAATTCTCTTGAACAGACTCATCCAAATCGAGAACCTTCCTTCAGCAAATGTTCAAGCAGTGGGCCTCTTAGAGATCTCTGCAGTATATGACACAAGTTACTTTGTACTTTGTAGGTGCCAATTATCGGCATTTTAGTTCTATAGGGACTGGAAAGGAGTAGGGAGAAAACCATTAAGGTTTAATTTACTTTATGGCCCTAAGGGAGATGATGATTACCCCACCATCTGCTACTGTGGGCAATTGCATCTCACCATGCAGACCTATCAGTTTGCCATTAGAAATGAGGTACACCTTCCCTTTTTGCCATACGCACTTCATACATGTTGCCCATGAGTATTAATTGAAGTTTTCATTTCTTGCCTGCTTCATTGAAAACCTTCAACTGGTATTGAGTGAAATAAGCCATCACTGATTAGTTATCCTTTTTAATGAAAGTAGTGGGTCTATTATTGTTATCAGATGCTTAGCTGCATACAGGCAACTGTTATGAGCCTGTAGTAGAGCAGTCTGCAAAGAAGGCGCAATATGTTATGTGCTTGCCTCCTTTTTAGAATGTGATTATCTATATGCTCCATAATGTCAGATTACAGACGTAGATTCAAGCAATAAGACATTAAATTCCTGGGAAGAGGTAGCAGAACTCAGAGTAATAGGGACCAATGCGTCCAAAACACAATACATTTGATCAGACGGGATTGGGAGGTTGCCAACAACAGCACTGGAGGGTATCTCAAAAAGATTAGGAAACCAGTTCTCACCGTACCTATTTGATCCTGCAGTTCTCCTACATTCCTCGCCCATCCCTGCTTGACCTCTGGCACAAGTGAACTGCACGGAAATAGGTGCAGTTGCAAAATAAGAGACTGGACCCTTCCTATCCCACTCCTATCACTGACTCCCTTTTTACAATACAAGAGGGAATCCACTCCAGAAGGTCAGTGAGTTCAATTTTGAAATTAGCACCTCCGACAGGATCAATTCCTAATCTTTTTGAGATACCCTCCTGGACAAGGGTATAACGCTACTCGGTGGTTTGATGCAGGGGGTCTCTGTAGATGGACCTATTGGCAATGCCGGTGATGAAGGGGCATTATCAAGGCAATTGGTAACACCACCCCGGTCGACTGGCAGCAATGAACTGCCTGGCCGGGGCTAGATTGCTGCCTGAATTATTTACATCATTCCCTTTTTTCTGTGTACGCATGAGTCTTGCTTATAGAAACCTGGTTTCAGCCCACATGGGAATCATGCATGAGGGGCTAGCAAATATGCTGCCAATCTGGCCTTGGTCAGATTATGTAGGCTCAATTCAACTATCATTGTAACAAAAAATATTGAGCCCCTATATAGCTGATAATTTAAAGCAAGGATTGACACACTTGTATTTCATTGTACATAGGTTCAAACAGGGAGTGCAATATGGATTTGAAATAAATTCTTACAATGGTCATTGGCCACCGAAGGCTATAACAACTGCTATAACAACTAGATATTATTTACAGGATATAATTTAGTATACTGACAGTTTTCCTGTTATATCAGGAAGGCGATTCATAAAACTCACGATGTCGGCAAGGAAAGACGACCAAAGAACTGTTATTTTCATCAATGCATAATGATTGCTCAAAATGGTAGAATTAGCATTATTATGCATACTACAATCAATCATTATGATAATCATTCTAACCAAAACTCTTTAGGGCTTGGTAGGTTTTGAAAATATACATAATTGTGCAAAGAATTCCTGAAATATCTTTCTATATTGATCGTTTCTAAATCCATCATTTAAACCTAGAATGGTCGTCAGTTTTTATGAATCGCCCTCCAGATGCTCCACCCTAATAACACAATGTGTGGACGTTGTGGGCGTGTATGTACCTACCCTACCGTTTTATTTCTTGCCCACACGATAAACATGGTTCTAAATCAATATCAGGACACAACATATACTTTCAAAGCTTCACTTGTGTTTGTCAGGATAGCCATCTATGCCATAATTTACTGCCTCCCATGCAGCAGTCACCTTAGAAATGTTAGCTCTCTACAGTGGCAAAGGAAGTATGTAATATGTATTTCTTCCTCTTCTTCTTTTGGAGACATTTGGTATATTCTTAAGTATGCATTTAATCTAGCCATCAACTGCTCATCATTTAGTATTTATTCACTTTTTTCAATCTCAAGCCTTTACGCTTTCTGGATTGATACACACCATTGTGTCATAACCCTATCTTCCTATCATCTATACTAACCAGAAAGAGTCATCCTCACCATACACCTAGCAAGGAAACACATCCCACCACTAGCCAGGCTCGCCCTCTCCAGCCCGACAGAGTGCTTGAACTGAGTATCAATAGACGCTGGCCGAGGCTGACCAATAGCACACTCTAGATATGTAACGTCACTTGCTGAACGATGACCATCTCGAGGTTGTGATTCTCAAACTGTGCTAGTAGCACTGGAAAGGGGGAGAGGTGAGGCTGCAGGGAGGGGGGGGGTGTGCGGGTACAACCCATCCGTCAGAATCGTTAGAGGTCTGCCGCCAGATGACGCTGATGCCCTACGTCAGACCTACCTCATTAGATACTGGTGAAATCCTGCCAAGAACGAGCAGAATTCCAACGATTTGACAGCCCCCAGGCACATCCCTAAGGGAGTGATCATTTTTTAACAACAGAGGGGGGGGGGGGCTGGTGCGTTTAAGGGGGGGTCAGAATTTTTTCAACCCCTCTAATGGGGGGGTCAAAATAATTTCACCTGTTTTCAGTGGAAAACCCCGTGCATTACTATAGGTTAAAGGGCACGTCCGAGGGCAATTTTCGACCCGGGCAGGGTCAAAAAAAATTTCACACATCAGCACGCAAACCCACCAGTCCCCCCCCCCCCCGTTGTTATAAAAATGATCACTCCCTAACCTCAGCCCTGCATTATACCCCTCTTCCCTCCCGTTTCCTTCATCTCACTGCCTCCATGACTCTGATAAATGACGGTGTAAACCTCCTCGATAAATCACCCCAGGATGTGCTGTAGATGTCACTGTGGCCAGTCCCTGTGGTATTCACGAAACTGCCTCTCACAAAAAGCTACAACAATGATACATTGTAACACTAGCAGGGTCTTATGAGAAAAAGAATCTAAAAGGGAATCGAATCCGTTGTGTTTGCAATGGATAAGACGGGGTGCAGAAAGCAATTTGTAACACTGCTTGTATAATTAGACGATACATCATATGACAAAGGGCATTTAGACGCTCCAGGGAGTTATGGAAACGTCTGGATGGGACTCTAGAGCATGTTTCAGCAATAAGTTATTTCCAAACATGCATCACACATCTGATGGTCCACATAAGATGGAAATAGAACCCAGGAGGTCCCTCCCTCAGTGCGAGTAGTATACTGTAATCAAGGACCCAGGAGCAGGACAGGTGAGGGAGGGAAAGGGGATAGGCATTAGCTCTACAAGGCCGTCATGTGACCGGTCATGTGACTGGACAAAATGGCAGAGATGGACAGCTCTTGTAAACATGAGACAGACTGGTAGGGTCCACTGCTCACACGAGAACGTCATTATGCCTTATCTGCTATTTTACAATAACACAGTGGCTGGCCCTTCCATCATCATTACCAGAGCCACTAACATTGCCACCAAATCCCACACTGGTATGCAAGGTGTGGCTACCCGTGATAAGGCAATGCATTGTTTATTAGGATGGGGCCTATTCATGTACATGACAAGAGGCGCCTAGATCAGCAAATAGGTGAAATTGGTTGACAATGGGAGCAGCTTTCCGCTAGAGTCATGAATAGATACTACCAGTATTGCTGAAGGATTACAATGTATGCAAATTATCATAATACAGGTCTAGCTGTCCGTGTTCTGTTCGCTATAGTGCTTAGATCAATTCGGTACAAAGGTATATACCATAGGATATTCTCTTACTGATGGTGTGACTACAGAAGCAGGTGTATGTTGTTGCATCGGGTGTCTTTCGGGGCTATGCATATTGTGTACTATACATAGCTTGAGCAGGTCAGGCTGGAACAAGGTCTTCAGAATGAGCAATTCCTCTCCTGTATCGGTCATTGGTCTCTGACCCACCTACTCATGTTGACTGCCAGAATGTATACATTGCTTTGTATGCGCATACAGCTACCAGCCCCTACTCCCCTGCATACCTCTACACTTACCAACCCCAGGAGAGGTTCACTATCGACAAATATATTGGTTGTAGTGCTATATGTATAATTGCAATTATGCAACCTTAAATTAAGCAATCAGGATAACATGTTCTCCCATTAACAGGTGAGGTACCTGCCTGGCTTGTAGTAGGCCAGTAGCCACTAAGATTTGGATATAGGTGGCTACAACTCAATTGGATGAATTATGCTGATCAATGTTTTTACATGACAAGTGAGTCAACAGGGAACCATTTTTCGAGCACATCCCTTAATTCAGCCCCACATAATATTCATAAAGCAAGATAATGGTTATAGATTGAAGACATGTACATCATATATGCTTTTCGATTTGAAAAGAAAGAAAAGGGATAGATACTGCCAACACACGACAGAACAGGTCAAAGGTATAGCTGTAGGCATTAAAGGGTGTTGGGAAGTTTCTGGTTGGTCTCCTGGGTACGGAGACTCACTCAAGGCGTTCGGGCAGTGCATTGTGGGTGGGGGTGACCTCGAACGCTAACTACACAACCTGAGCTTGTTCCCTCCATCCCCTTCCACCCCAGCCAGGTCTGGCTAGGTACCAATCCTTAACTATGCTTGGGAGGGTAGTAAGTGGACTCAGGGATCAACATTGACCCACATGGGGAGGACCAATGGGGGATGGCCTTACAAACCAACATTGATCCCTCGGCCATACCACGAACGCCTCGCATACCCTCTGGCAACAGCGTCCCTCACTAATATTGTTGTTTTTATTCACGCTTGTCCCCACAGTGAACGCTACATCCGCAGGTATACTGCTTGTAGCCATTGAGTATTACTGCCTAGCCCTAATGGCCACAGAAGATCTCAAACCAGTGTCCTCTCTCTATGCCTCTCTAAGCGCATGCTTAGTGGTCTTCCGCATGGTTTGGCATTGTTTGGTGTTCCGCTTGGAGAGTGACTCCAGAAGGGCCCTGTGGGCCTCCACCTGCTCCTGACAACTGGCAAAGGTTGTTGTCTCTGTCCAAATAGACTGTCCTCTGGCTGGTTTCGGGTTCTCACAATGGCTAAGGGGCAGTCACCTTTCATGTAGTTTACTCAGAAGGAAGAGCTGAACAAGGGAAAGAGGAAAAGCCTTCTGCCTCTGGTGGTAGAATTGGAAGAAGATGTCTCAATATTGAATAAAGGGAACATATTGAAACCACGTTTTTATCATATATGCTTGTATTAAGGATTCTGAGAACCTGGGTTTGGGATGTTTAGAGCACTTTCCATTGAAGGTATAGAAGACATCCGTACATCCACGATACCGCAACAGTTAATGATAGACATCTAAATTAACCCTTGTGGACACATCATTGAAAATACTATTTAAGCAGGCAGAACATCAGAACAAATGAGATAAGAGTATATGAAATAGATCAACTTCAGTGTAGCAAAGAGGCGTGATGAAGTATGGTGGTGAAGTGCTCACGACATGCAGATTTGGGAAAATGTCTTTTAAAACCAAATTACAGCTTCCATTACGGGTATCAATTAAAATGATTACAACTGATGACCTGTAGAGAATGCAGGAGGCACATCTGATGATCTATGGCTCCATTATCCACACTCGGGAGGAGGTTGATGGAGACGATAGATTGGTATTTAATAAGCGTGAAGAGCAGGAGGCATTTGGGCCCTGCTCAACCAAAGAGCAGATGTGGTGTAGGAGGGGGTGAATGAGACCGGCCATACCCCATTGATGTGGGGTAAATGAGTCCAGTCCTTTTTTGTTGTACGATGTAGATGATGCTATTTCTGATAACTTACAAGAGAAGAAATCTTAGTTTCAGACATGTATTGTGTGTAACAATAATAATTAGAAACATTCGTCCAGGCTTCCTCAAATCACAGGGAATTTCGAAAAAAAGCTTGTATCTATGCGAAACTACAGACAATATCCATTTTGATATGATAGGTAATAACAGTAGGTAAGTCAGTTTAGATTATGATACAAAATTAGCTCACCTCATGGTTCATAGACATGCATCCTTGGATATACAGGGAGCGCTACTATGATGACATAATATCTGGTAATTATCATAAGCTGTGCTGATATTCTGCTTGTGGTGCTAACAGATTGGACAGGCGATAATAGAGAAAAGTACCCATGTCACTTACTACCACCGTCTACACGCTATACTCCTTGTTCCAGAATGACCAAATGACATGACCATGGTTAGACTGCGAAAGATATGCCCCCCTTATCCAACCCTGACTAGGTTTCAAAGAACCAAGTTGTGTTCATTCCCACTGTCTGATTGTAGCATGCCCTGACTACAGCAGCCCTTTCTGTACGAGTTAAGGACATCAATGTCTTGACAGCCTGACTTATTGAGTGAGAGAGGGCTTTTAGGTGTTGTCTAGGGGGCTACACAGGTTTTTTTTAGTTGTTTAGTTAGGGAATAAGGCACGGGGCATGGCTGTGGGAGTGATCTAGACTGTATTGAGACATCAAGGGGCCTTAACGCATTTAAAGCTAGACAATACTTGTGTGCTGAGAGTTATCTTTCTGAATGGCGAAGACTCATGGTAATAAATACTAAACCTATCATAGGCTCTCAGCTCTCAGTTTACATTTTATGAAGCACACATTTCCCAGAGCCCATTTGACATTTGCCAGTGTCTCTCATGAGGTATGGCCCAACGGATTCTGTCACAAAATGAATAATGAAAAGCAATTAATTTTTTGGCGACAACTAGTGCACTGCTATAAGCAGATTATAGCGGAGAATAACATGAAGTCTAGTGTTATTGAAAGTAATCTTTCCGGCTTTTTTTTCACAGGCTCAATGTTTTACATGTATATTATTTCCAAACAAAAAGGTTCAAGAGTGGCATTATTTCTCATCATAATTCAAAGTTAAGAATTAGTCAGTTGCTCAGGCATATAAACATGATAGTCAATACTTTAGGGGATAACTGCCTCAAACTGTGAGGCTTTCAGAAGGTAGATCCCAAAAGCCATCCACGGCTTAACACTGAAGGCGTTACCTGTCCCATCCTTCTCGGTGCCAGCGCCCCAGGCTACTGATAGTGCAACAGGTATGCGCCACTTTTGGTCTAGGCTTAATCCCTCCTGGAGGGTGTTGCTCCTATAGTAAAAGGAAGAGCTGGCTAAAAATGCCCTTGTTTCGAATCCTTTCTTTACATGTAGCTCTAACTTGTCCCTTTTGTTGCTCACAAGTGGTCATTCAAGTACGGTGCCAAAAAAGGGGGATTTGAGTAGGTACCTAGTTGGGAGAAGTCAATCAGTATTATAAACTATAGAGTGTGTGACATGAGTAGGTACCTGGTAGTGCAGCTCTCTCTATTTTAAACAAGGCAGGTGACTTTTCAGACTAATGTGGTGAGTGCAAGTGAAGCAGTGCACGACTTGTTTAGAAAAGAGGGCACATACTCACAGCTCTTTTTACAATAGGAGCAACACCCTCCAGATACACAGACCAACACTGACCTCCCATTTATAGATGCCAAAATGGCCATTGTACCGAGGCAGAGCTCTGGGCATATACATTTTTCGTGGGGGCCAGTTACTTACAGTGAAATGGTGATTTTTAATAGAGAGGTTAAGATTCCTGAACGTGTACCTGTACGGGTACGGCAAGGTCTAGAAGTACAGGTTCCAGTACAGGAACAGGTGATGTGGTTAAGGTGAGATGGCCTTATATTAGACTATCAACGCTTGAAGTATGTGGTCAGAGTTGAATGGTCTAAGGGGTGTAAACAAAACCTAATTACCTTGGGATATAATTAGATTTGGGCCAATTCACACCAACAGCAGATAGTCAGATATCTATTTGCTAGCCTTATCAATTACAATTATAATTACCATTGATTATTTTATATATCTATCTTCCCTACATGTACGGATAGAGCACCCCCTACACGTCTAGAACGCCTAGCCTACAACATATACTGCTAGCTTTGGATTCCCCCATGTGACCTATGACACTACCCGTACAGGTAGCCGTACAGGTCCAGATGATCTTAACCTCTCTATTGTTGAATATAGAATACAAATATAGTCGCTGTGCTCTCCAGCTTGTAAACCATCATGCCATGCATTCTTGTCCCTCCATCAAGGCACGTTTGGCCTCATTGAAAATGTATGAACTTTGGTGGTGAAGCGGATAGATAAGAACATTGATTTAGATTACTCGACACATTGATTTAGATTACTCGACACATCGATTCCATTCCACTGCTGCTATATATGCACATTAGTTTATTCAATGAAACCTGCCTGAAATGATATAGAGATGAGGGCCTTCATTGTAAGGGATTGGATTAGATTCTTGTTAGTTACCACTCACAGTACTTTGCACAGAGGTCTAGGGATTATTTCCAAAGTCAGCACGACTTCATGCACACAAAACTTACGACTGTCAAGGCCTGAGCTTAGTCTATGAGGTTTTTGGTACGACTAGAAGGGGTACAGTAGTAGTATTATGAGAAACATACCCCTGCGTATACCGGTACTTAGAGTATGATATGCAGTACCATAGAGAGAGAAAGTGTGTGATGTCTTTTGGTAGGTCCGAGTAGGGAGGGGTCAAAACCAGAAGTAGCTTTAACATCATTATGCACTCAATAGGGCGACCGAGAGCATCAGAATGACTCACATTTTTTATATAAGACACCGACTGGGAATGCTTCTAGGAGAACCAGGACCGACTCCAGTTCTCAGTTCTCAATTTCATATGCAGATTGAATCAGCCAACGGCGACAGTTTGAAATAGAACAGAAAGACAACTTCATTGTTTCAAACAGAGAAGAAGCCATTAGTGTTTGAAATGGAAAAAAGAAAGAATCATTGTTTCAAATGGATAGAAATAGTTTTCCTCTGTTATCACTATGCACCATGTTGATGCCATGAAAACAGCATACTTGAATCCATGATAATATAGGACGGGATATGAGGGATGAGGGCAGAGGGAGGGAGGAGGGAGTATAACATATGATCACTTTATATAGGCTTTCTACTTTACATGCATTAGATAAGTACCTATGAAAGCTGATATGGAGTGACATGACGTGGGGTCGTTGTCAGGTGACGCTGATTCATATCAAGGAAGCAGATTCAATCAATCACATTTCATTATCGGGAGGAGCCTACTCGGTCAGGGAACAATAGCCATCAGATTATAGTCTTCATATATGAGCACAATCTTGGCCGGTTTGTATTGTCCTCTATACCAGATTACATTGTACAATGTACCAGGTATTACTATTAGGGTATGGTATGTCGATTGTATTGCCTGGACGTCAATAACAGGAAGGTGAAAAGGATGTCCTCTGCGAAAAAAAGGGATGTCTCAACAATGTTGATACTGAGAAATGCTCCTGTAATTGACCCACCCTACTCGACCTGTCAGATGAAAGGTAAGAAGGACGGGATTACATATAGGGGAAGGTTGCCTAATTTGGACCGGCTCCTAAATTGGACCACCCCTGTTTCCCCTAGTGGCAGTAAAAGGAACTAGGTTCCAATGCTGCCATTTTTTAGTCAATATCACTAAAGTTCCTAATAACTTCCAAAAATGTAATTTTCTGAAATTTTATACACATTTTTCGTGGAAAATGGTTTTTGGACCTCTTGATCTTATTTGCGTCACCACTTACTTAAGCCCTCCTGGTTGCTAGGCAACATTCTTTTCTTCAAAATCTTTTAAAATTTTTAGATGTCAAATTATACTTTTAGACTAAAATGAAATTTGATAAAAACCATTGTCATATTTTAGAAAACAAATTATCAATGAGAAAGATGAAAAGTTGCCTAAATTGGACCAGCTTGAGTTGCCTAAATTGGACCATAGTTGTGTTATTGGATCCAATTTAGTTGCCTAAATTGGACCACGCGGTGGGGCCTATGCCTAGTTTTCTAAATTGGATCAACGTGTAACCTTTTTCTTACTCCAATACAGAGCAAATTCACAGGATATTGATAGAAACACTAAGAGGACATCTGATATCATATATCAAAAGTTCCTTAGTTTTATATATTTTTCAATATAATGAAAGTATAAGGAAATACAGAACAATAGTGCATATTGGTCCAAATTAGGATACCAACTGGTCCAATTTAGGCAACCAGGTGCCTAAATTGGACCATTAGGCTTTGATTTTAAATTGCACACCCTGACTAGAGAAATTCAAATTCCTAGATTTCTATGCTATGACCATAAAGCTATAAGGTACCATCACAAAATGTATAAATTTTACATTCAAATTCATAGAAATAATTACTGGACAGGAAAAAGTTCTTAGGGGGTCCAAATTAGGCAACTTTCCCCTAATGCCGAATAAGGTGCATGTCATCTTATTATACTGGTGTTTCTGAACACACCGATTATTGCAAGATGTATGGGAGCTAACGAATTCTGAGTTGACTGTCACATTTGAAATTGCAATTATGGAAATGGTGCAAAATACTTGCCTTTGACTAACATTAATTAGAATTTGGCTGTGAAATAGGAAGATGAATTAGTGTAATTATAATAATGAAGGAACAATCTTTGTCGAATGAGTATTAATGATAGGAAACAATAAAATCTTATCCTGGTAGTCCAGGTTTAGCGGTTAAAATCACAATGATTTAATTAGCACTTTCTCAAATAATTTTGTTGGGAAGATTCTTGCTGTTATGTCTGATGATCTGGAAGGCATTTCCCAACATGCGATCACTGAACAAAATCACTACGATTTAAAAGCCTGAAAATTAGAGAGGGTGATCATCGGTAGTGCACTACGACTGCTCTGATCGATTAGTACCTGTAATGTAGTAATTACATAAGGTTTAGTAGAGCAGTTGTACCGGCACAACCGATGTAATGACTTATTTCAAGACATAAAATGACAAGGCTTAATAACTTAGATTTGTATGGGGTGTTGGGGGAATAGTGGTATTAGCTTAAGGTGAGTCAACAGAAAGAAATTGGAGTAAACCTTAAGGAAATCACTTCTGCTCGGATTCCAGTTCTCGTCAAGGAAATCGTCTTTTTTTTTTCAAGAAGAATGTGTGTGTGTGTCCGGCCAGGTGGCAACAGTTCCATGGGGGAATTTTTGATGGGCAGGTTCGTTGATGGTAGCAAGCAGCCCGAACTGGTGTGTCAGTTTAAATCAAGAAGGTACCAGTTAAACTTTACAGAAAAGGGGAAATATTGCCGTGGCTTTTGGAGGAAACACTAACGTAATAATGGACAGCTAGTTTTAGGTTTAGCATTGAGAGATACTGAGTTAACATCTACGGATGTTCTGAGAATGCTAATTCGTGACAATGTTGTTCAACTGCGGGGGCCAAACACAAAGATGCTCAAGTGAATGGAAGGTGCTACTCAGATTGCTTGTTGGAAGTAATGTCTAGCTGTAGCTCGGCGCTTCTATGGAGTGTCTAATGAAGCAGATCAAGAACCCTCAAAGCCATGTTGGTGGAGACCAGAATATTGATTATACCTCTGCCTATATCCACATCACAGACTGTGTTTCCCATTAGTTCCTTTTACCCTCATTAGTTTGTGTATGTCTGAGAGTGTCTACTCCTGTTCATAGGAAACCTGACGAAATAGCTAACTCCTCGGGGTGGTTTTTAATGTCTGTCTGGTGTCTGGAATAGAACTATGAATTACAATTGTACATTTTGTCATACTCTGGTCGCCACATTCCTGCCAGGGATAGTTTGATCATGATTATTCATAGAATCCGATTATCGTGGCCTTGTCCTATTAATAGCCGATGAAAACTCCATCTGCAGGTAATTTCTTTACATACTACGACCACTCTCTTCAGGTCATACCACAACCGGAATTTACAGTCGTAATATCTTGAGAAATAACCACCTGACTCTGTGTTAGTGAAGGTACTATAGGCTGGCCCTGGGGTGGCCCTGGTGAGCCTGAGACAACCG
Source organism: Acholoe squamosa (assembly GCA_949317995.1). Lineage (NCBI taxonomy): Eukaryota > Metazoa > Annelida > Polychaeta > Phyllodocida > Polynoidae > Acholoe > Acholoe squamosa. Next base: position 57,069,932 of record OX439041.1, on the reverse strand, counting down.
CTCCCCATTTCCACGGGGCAAACCAAGGTCCTACTCCTTTCAGTGAAGAGAGATAGCCTTAGAACATTTATAACAAGTCATACCAGGGACATGAGAGCAGACATCTGACGTAGAATCCAATGTCATCGGCGGGAAGGCAATTCAAAGCACGCTTGCGCGGAAGCAATTTCCGGCCATTGTAACCTCTGATTATTCCTGCATTATATTGCTTCATCTGCTCAAGAAGCTACAGGTCTGCTTTATTGACCATTATTCTTGAGTGTCTGGAAATTTTGCTTAGGTTCTTCTCAACCTTTTCAGGGGGTAGCAGGTTATTCAACATTAACTTCTGTTAAAGAAATAGACTGTAGTCCCCACTCCAGATGAGAGGGCCTTTTAATATTTGTTGTGACAATTTCACTTGTGAACGCTGTGGCTATAGTTGTCTGTTAAAATGTATTCTGATAACTATTTTTAGGTAACTGTATCTTATCTGATAACATAACTAGAGAGAGAGAGAGAGAGAGAGAGAGAGAGAGAGAGAGAGAGAGAGAGAGAGAGAGACAGAGAGACAGAGAGAGACAGAGAGAGACAGACAGAGACAGAGACAGAGAGAGAGACAGAGAGAGAGAGAGACAGAGACACAGAGAGAGACAGAGAGAGAGAGAGACAGAGAGAGAGAGAGTTTTTTGCTGATCAGCATCACATTGCAATGAATCTTAATGGTAACATAAACTGGTAAATCATGGTAGGGGGCGCAGACAAAAGTTGCAGGGGTAGCCTAAAGGTTGCAGTAAATGAGTTTTAGGGAAAATGTATACATGCATAACACAGACGTCTATAAGGGGGTGGAATTGTGTACATCCTTTTCGTGTCTTATTCTATATCAGTGCACATGAGATCATACTTCAAGTACATGTATTCTAGTTTCTCTTTTGGAATATGACACTTTAGGCTTGAGTGGTTCTCGTGCTATAAACACATCATCGACTGTCAAAAAGTCGAAGACATGTAACAGTATGCAGTCGTTTACCCTTGTTAGCAGGGAAACGCAGTTGTACAACCTAATTCCACAATAACCCTATTTACAACAGACACATGAATGTCCCAGGTATCTCCTATCCCCACTCTATAAATATCTAAACACAGAAAGTGGTTTTGGTACTGATATCTTTATACATGTGTCAGGTAAATCTAATGGATGGACTAATGACTGAGACAATACAAGTTCCTAGTAGAACCAAGGGTAGGAAGTATATGTCTTCTTGTGCAGTAGCGGCACCCATAATCGCTGAATATTGCATGGCCGTGGAAATAGTCATTGAAGTTTTCAAGGCTTGTTGCAATGGAAATAATCATAATCATTAGTCAAACTTTGTTATGAGCCTGTATACTTTACAACAAAGCCTCCTTACAAAGCGCATAAAGATCAACCTTAATTTCCATATTCAGCTTAGCATTAAGATGATGTTAGAAAATTGGGTTTCCATGTGTTCTTACACACGTATATGTATCATCAGTTGTGAAAGATAATAAGCTTGGCCTATAAAGGTGACCTACATCAACTTCAGTATCAGCAAATCGGTATGAGTTAGCTGGAAACAACTTAATCAAGCTGGATATAGAAGACTCCAGACACTGGCCACTTAGGTAACACAGTGTTTCTAAATCTGACCTATGACACCTTGCACCATTTAGACCCAGCAGGCAAGCACCTAAATAAAGCTAAAAGCATTGGTCATAAATTCTTTTTTACATGCTCATTAGAGCCACTATGAAAAAGAAAAGAGTCTGCTCAGGAAAAGTCTACGGATCTGGTAGGGATGGCCTACGTGGGCGAGGTTTAGATCCTCCTAGGAGGCTTCCCTTAGTTAGGCCTAGCTGATGACGCAAATAGGCCTCAATTACCTTCGTCTTGCTGAAATCCAAATTTTGGACCAGAGTAATGATCAGAGGTCAGGCAGAGGTGGACAGAATTATCATAGTGACGCTGAACTATTTTAATACACTCTGATTCAAAAATAAAATAATATTTTTGTGTTAAGGTGTCTATTTTTTCTTAAAGGATCTGAAACTGTGATTTGAAATTATTTACCATGTTTATGCCTGAGAAACCTAACACTGGTCATGACGTCATTGTCTCATACTCAATTACCGGTACATCGTGCTATATACATCAGCGAATCCAATAAAGCTTCAGTGTTACATTCAGGAAATATGAATGTATAATTATGTGCTATTAGGTTAATTAGGTGTCCAGAAGTACGACAAGACTTTTATATTACCGACTCAATACCCACGCACAAAGGCGCTGCCTATCTCGATCATCATAGATTTGTCTGAAAACTGCTTTAATACATCCGATACTACAGCACTCGAATTTTGCGCTTGTCGTCTGGATGCTATCTTTTACATGATACAATGAATGACATGCAATATTTATGCCCAGAATTAGAAATAGAGAAACTAGGAAAATGGATGGGTGAGGATATGAGAGCGGGCCCTCTCAACTTGATATATCTAACCCTGCATGGCTTTTATAGTCCTACTAGATCTAGACTTTGTCCAAGGCATAAGCACATGAATACCCCTTTGAGATGGCCAACAACCCAGCAAATTGTCGTTATCTGTCGCCATGATTGGTCATCAATGTTGACTCCTTTTTGAGTGATAACTCACTGCGTCATCTTTGGCCACTGTGTGTCACTCCTATTTAATCTTCTTTCAAAATGGCGACTTATCACCACCATCGCTGACATGGATGTCACTCACTGTGTGAGTGTGGGCCACTGTCATCAACTCTCACACAAAATGGCGACTTATCACCACCATTGCCAACAATGGTCTCACTCAATGCGTGAATTTGTGTCACTCCAAGTCAATGCTCTCTGAGGATTGCATCATCTGTCACTCACTCTCACTCACAGTGGCAAATTATCACCACCATTGCCAAAGGTGTTGAGACAGCACCACTGTTCAACATGTAGCCTATCTAGGAAGTGTGGGCATGAAGTATAAGTCCCATACGTATCAAATGTGCTTTGTTTCACACTGCTTTCCATGTTATACTTCAGAGTTGAATCAAACAAGATTATATAGAGAGAATATCAATTAAATTTAGATAGATGTATCTCTAAAATGAAAGCAACTATCCATAAACACCTTTTCTCTGGTTACAGGAAAAATACATAGGGAAATATCTACATGAACACCTTGTCTGTGGTTAGAGGGAAGATACATATGGCAATACCTTCTCTGGCAAAACATACTTTGATCTGGCAGATGTGAGGATGCATGATTACCAATGTCAATGATCATGAGCTTTTCATCTAACAAGGTGAGTGATCACCAGCATCGCCATCACTGGTGAGTCTGAGTGATCACCACTCTCGCCATCCATGGTGAACCTGCACTATGGCATGGTGTGCGTTTCATCTAGCGAGGTGAGGGATCACTCGTGTTGCCATCCCTGGTGAGTGTGGGTGATCAAGATCCTCACCATCTGTGGTGAACCTGTGCTATCATGAGGCATGCGTTTTATCTAGCGAGGTGAGTGATCACAATCCTTGCCATCCGTGGTGAATGTGCGTTATGACATGGTGTGCGTCTCATCTAGCGAACATCGTGATCACTCATGTCGCCCTCCCTGGTGAGGATGAGTGATCACCCGCGTCGCCATCCCTGGTGAGTCTGAGTGATCACCATCCTCAGCATCTGAGGTGAGGCTATGTGATCACCACCATTGCTATTCCTGGTGATCTTGTGCTATAGCGACGTTGTGTTCCATCTAGTGACATGTGTGAGCCACTTCACACAGGTTGACGAGGAGTCACGACAATTTGCTGGGAATGTTGATATAGGGTCCGTCTCCGTTCAGTGTGGGGTTCCCATATGGAGTTTCCCAGGGCTTTCTTCCCCAACATTCGAGTCCAGCCCTACCAATAACCTGGGATCAAGAATGAGCAAATCAACGATTCTGCCTATATAATACAACTGGCTCGCATGTTGCGCAGAGGGTATGGGCAACCCTGAGTAGCCATTCTAGCCATTGTTAGTCCGGACATCCACCTTTAGTATATGTGCTATTCTGTAGTAGAGCTATAACCATTGTTTATGACTTCTATTATAGTGCACCACCGATATAAAGCTAGTTGTACGCAGACTTTCCTACTGATCAACTCAGTGTCCTGTGTGAGTTGCTCAGTATACAATGTGATGAGTCCCAGAGTGCTGGCATGCAATACTTGGATTTATAGGCCTTCCCTGGGCCTTTAGGAGTTTGAAAGGGAGTCCCCGTGCCTCAAGGGAAATTCCGAGCCAGTCCCACTTTAGAACCTGTCGTCAATGATTGACTGTTTTGTAACTCCAAATCGTGAGGTGTATACGTATCTTCTGCACCATTCTAAAGTTCCAGTGAATCAGAGGACTAGGGAAGAGTGGGAATTGTATGTGAGCCGATGCGGAGTTACACATCTTTGGTGAAAATAATTTTTCAAGATTATTCTTATATTCTTACATCAAAGGGTAGTTGAGATACAGATGAAATAGTATAAATCCGTTCTCTGAAGTCATGGTGTTTTTTCCCCTTACAAAAGGTTGTTGAACATATATTTCGTGATGCAAGTGACCCTGGCATTTGTATATCCTTCTTTATATCAATGTCAATGTCTAGGAGGTGTATAATGTGTTCTGGAGGTTAATTCAAAACGTCCTGGGATCACAACCTCAGCGATCTTAGGAATTATTCTACCTTATCCTATTAAGCGATCTTAAGATTAGACTGCGTTCACATTTCCTAGCCAGCACTAAGATCGCATCGATCTTAGCCTCAGCCCTCCTACACTATTCCAAGAAGTACTGACTGGGCACAGGGGTAAGAGTCCCAAAATAAAGGAATAGCTGTGGAGCCACTCTTCTTCACAACAGTGTTTATATCATCGGTCCTCGTCCCCATATGGGCTAACAAAAGCGCACAGGGTGCAGTTGACCCCATACAGTATTCAAGAGTTGTTCCCATGAATGTATGATTTATGCTTGCCTATTAGAAGCATTGTGCCCTCCCCCCAGGACAAAGAGAGAGAAGGGAAGAATTACCTTACAGTGCACTTAGCGCATGAGTAGCCCTACACTGCAAAAAAGGCGTGTGTTTATACATACCACACTATCTACATGGTGTGTGATTCCTACACATCTATGATATTCAAACACTTACAGCTAAACACCATCAGATTCTAAACACTTATCCTGAAAACTACACACCTACTTCTCACACACCTAAACACTTACACACCATAGTGTTTAGGTGTTTGGGTTTAAACACATCCAGTCTCTATGTGTTTAGTATTAAACATGTATTTGAAAGATAAACATCAGTCGTTTAGCCATCTAATGAGAATCATAAGCAGATAAGATGAGTATAATATGTATGAAATGAGTAAAAGGATAGTATCCTCGTTTTTATAGTTGTATATTACACAGTTTCCCGATGACTCAGTAGTTTTTTGGGTTTTTTTTTTCCTGTTTGTTGTTTTTTTACCTAAGGGGCATGATGCATGGATGGAGGGGGTATAGGGAGGTATGGGTGGTCTACCCCTCCTCCCGTATCCAAGCCTCCAGGGACCACCCCCACCTCCCTACCCACTCTTCCTACCTCTCCTTACGTGTACAAGCCTCCAGGGACCGTCCCTACCTCCCTACCCACTCCTGCTACCGCTTCTCTCATGTACAAGCCTCCAGGGACCCTCCCTACCTCCCTACCCACTCCTCCTACCTCTTCTCACGTGTACATGCCTCCAGGACCACCCCTACCTCCGTACCCACTCCTCCTACCTCTTCTCACATGTACAAGCCTCCAGGGACCACCCCTACCTTACTAACTCCTCCTGTCTCTTTTACACTTTTACTCCTATCTGTATTGTGTGTATCATTTCTATCTTGCAGTTTTACCATGGAAAATGAATATGGAGGTATCCAGCTACAGTAATAAAGATTGAAATGATGAAAAGATGATGAAAAATAAATGATGGAAATGATAAAAATGAAATGATTCAGCCATAGCCCCCCTCCCACCCTGGTGAACAACCCTATGGCCCAAAGGTAGTGCCTCACTAAGCTAAACACCATGTATCTAAACGCCTCCTGAAGCTAAACACTATGTATCTAAACACCTCCTAAAGCTACACACTATGTATCTAAACACTTCCTAAAGCTAAACACTACCAATCTAAACATTTACTCATGCTGCACACCTTAAAGCTAAACACCTATCAAAACTAAACACTTGTTAAATCAAACGCCTGATAGCTAAACATGTATAAAGTTAAACGCGTTTAGCCAAAAAATGTGTTTAGAAAAGTGGGACACGAATGTGTTTAGCTATGTGTTTAGATCCGAAACACTGGTGTTTGGTTGCTAAACACCAAATGAACAGTGTAAGAGCGCTCAAGGACACTCAGCAAACGTCCTCCCTCCCCTCTATATGTATGCAGCAGGCTATTCACTCTTTCGATCAGGAGTGTTCCCTGTAAGGGCCTTTGTACTCAGGTGAAACCACTATGCAATTCTTTCACTAAGATCACAGTGATCTTAGTGCTGGAAAAGGAATAGTGAAGTGATCCCAGGACTTGCTATTCCTGAGAGGCCTGCAACCACTGCATTAGATAGGGTAGACCTGCCAGGTCTTATGATATGTGCCTACACTAAAATCGCTGGGGTTGCGATCCCAGGATGTTTTGAATTAAGCTCCAGGCTGACTCTCTAAAAGCTCACCCCTTACATCAGCCTTCGTTGACGTTCTCATAAAGAGAACCTGGAGCTTAATTCAAAACATCCTGGGATCCCAACCCCAGCGATCTTAGTGTAGGCACATATCATAAGACCTGGCTGGTCTACCCTATGTAACGCAGTGGTTGCAGGCCTGTCCAGAATAGCTAGTCCTGGGATCACTTCACTATTCCATTTCCACCACTAAGATCACTGCGATCTTAGTGAAAGAAATGCATAGTGGTTTCACCTGAGTACAAGAACACTTACAGGGAACACTCCTGATTGAAAGAGTGAATAGCCTGCTGCATACATAAAGAGGGGAGGGAGGACGTTTGCTGAGTGTCCTTGAGGGCTCTTAGGGCTACTCATGCGTTAAGTGCACTGTAAGGTAATTCTTCCCTTCTCTCTCTTTGTCCTGGGGGGAGGGCACAATGCTTCTAATAGGCAAGCATAAATCATTCATTCATGGGAACAACTCTTGAAAACTGTACAGGGGTCAACTGCACCCTGTGCTCTTTTGTTAGCCCATATGGGGACGGGGAATGATGGTATAAACACTCTTGTGAAGAAAATGACTCCACAGCTATTCCTTTATTTTGGGACTCTTACCCCTGTGCCTAGTCAGTTCTTCTTGGAATAGTGTAGGAGGGCTGAGGCTAAGATCGATGCGATCTTAGTGCTGGCTAGGATATGTGAACCCAGTCAACTCTTAAGATCGCTTAATAGGATAAGGCTGATTTATTCCTAAGATCGCTGGGGTCGTGATCCCAGGATGTTTTGAATTAAGCTCTGGGTCTATACAAACACCAAGGCATCTGTTTCTGAGTGACTGTATGTCATATGATAACTCATGCACAGACGGACTTGTTCCTCTCAAGAGCCTACTCAGTCATGTAACTTGCCGGAGAAGTAGGTGGAAATGGACGGGGATACAGAGGGGATATAGGGTAAGTAGTCGCTGGAAGAGGGAGGAAGCCAAGGTTAGGGAGGAGGGATGGAGCAAAAGTGGGAGGCTAGTTGGTCCAATCCATTGGCCTTTGCTGCTAGTTAATTGGGGCTATAGTGAGGGAAGCTAATCACCGCTTAATCGGACTCGAAATAAGCGGCCATTATCATTGTAGGTACGTCTTGTATAGGTACGTCTTAGTATTCCTCAAGCAAAAGTGTTTTAGAATGGTAAATGGAGGTTAATTCAAAACAGTGGTAACTTAGTAAAAAAAACTTTAGTAAATTGGTAAAAACTTGGCAATACGCCAATAGGTTTTTGTCTGTAAAAGAAAGTAAAACATATCAGATTTTGACCATTGGGCAAAGAACGTCCTGTCGGTGAAATAAGACATTTCAAATCTTGGTTTTGACTTAGTAACCGGGACAAAGTATTTCATCTATGTTCTTATATCAATTTTGCTAGAGATATCCTGAAATGTAACGATCCAATCCTAAAGTATAATGATGAAACTGGGTGTCATTTACATAGAAGGACATGTCAGGGTATAGGACCATGAAAAGCAAAATGTATAAATTGGTATTTGATTGGGATGAGGTTAGTTGAATTAGTATTTTCTAACATCACAACCAAAGATTCCAATCGTTAAATCAATGCTGTTGTCTCTGAACACATTGATTCTTACACCTCCATAGCTTACATGCATGGCTTCCCATTGGCCCTTAAGGGTGAAAGTTCTGTCAAGTGCAAGGCATAAATAACAGGGCAGTGTTTATGGGGTGCTTAACGCACAATAAATGCTTGTCATTGGCATAATGTCCACATAGAGGTGCTGATAATTAGCAGTAGTCCCTCCCATACCCATGAGAAATGGTGCAAGGTGTGTTTGATAAATGAATTCAGTCCTGCAGCACCCGATTCAATACCATACCATGCCATACGTGCTATCCCATGTCGTCAAAATTGCCTCAGTGGATATGATTTGATAGTGTGAAAAGGAATGGTGTGGGAGTTTAAATAATTATGTTCTCCTTTTCACTATGCTATTAATGGTGTTTATGAATTAATTCTATATCACCTATTCTAAGCTATTACTGCAAACATCCCGGATGTTTTCATAAGCTATCTCTGCTGCATCAGCCACTTACCGAAGTGTCCGTGCTTAACTACCTCTAACAACTTCGCACTCCTTCTCATATATTACCATTGCATCCGGCATTTCTCTTCTGTCTGTACTATTCAAAGATTGAGAATTTGGGTTTATCATTATCATATGTGCCTATTCCATCCCAGCCTATACCACCGTACAGTCAAATACCATGATCATATTCCCTCGGGCTTTTGAACTATACTAGACCAAACATGTCACATTGTGCCGATTAAGACGTCATCATTGCTCTGGTATGTAGGCTTTACTTTTCAATGAGGCTTCAGAGGGATAGGAAGCAAATTTCATTGAGGGGGCCCAGTGAAGGCCCCATCGCGACCACCTTAAATTATTGGTTTAAGCGCGATGCCACCAATACATCTGTATGTAGACTTTGTATCGAAAAGCAGAACTTTTTGGATCTCATTTTAAGCTCAGGCCCCAATTTCCCTATCCCATCACCATATTAATCCAATTTTAGATGCAAATTTAAGCTTTCCATTTTGTTGTGAGTTTTTGACAATTTCTTCTTTTTTTGGGGGGGGCAGACATACTCAGGCTCCACCTCTTTGATGATTGGGGGGGGGGGCAGGTCGCCCCCCCCCCTCTTTCCTACTCCCCTGGGCTTAACACTCGATATATGGTTAATACACAAATATTAATTAATCTTTCCTCTTTTTTTGTCATTGCAGTGTATTTGTGACGGGTGCACAATAACAGCCCTGAGCGGAAACGGTAGCGCAGTGGACGAGATCCTAGTCGGTACCACCAAGATCAAGCAGGGCTCACGCACAAGGTGCTACTACCCGATGACCGGTGGCGGCCATCTTTTAATGTTCCGTCGGTCCAATGCTGTGGCCCTTCACGCTATCTTGTGGCCCACGCTGGTCTTTGTGTCGGGCTTTGTAGGACTTTTCTTCAGTTGTTTAATCATGCAGAAGCAAAGACAACAAAGACGGAAACAACAGACACGCCCACCCATGGCTTATGTGTAACAGGGGAGAGTTGGGGGAGGGGGGTCGAGGTTTCAGATTTGTGATAGGCATTGCATTGTGATTGTGCAGGAGTGCTTTTTAACGGTAAGACAACTGTGGCATTTTCTTTTCTCTATGTTTTCTGTGAAAACTTGACAATACTCCGATGGCACATGGCCATTGGCAATCTCATAAATTGTACGGGACACTTGCAATAAACAGAAAAGGGATGATATGAAATGCAGCTTGGCTTCCCTCGACCATCAGCCAATGGTCAAACTTCGGAGGACTGTCTCAAAAACAGGCGGAAGGGGATGCTCAGTCATGCGCACTGACACTCATGTCGCAGACACTATTGACGTACGTGTTTGGAGAGTGTGAACAATAACCAGGGAAGGAGATGTCTGCAAGGAGAGTGTATTGAAGTGTCTGTGTCAATACGTTGTGTTTTATAGAATCATAACCCGTATGTATGGGGAACTGGGCTCATATAGATGCCTCTCTACAATTGGTATATCCTTCACAAATGACTAGTTATTTTCTATTGTAGGCGGTGCATTCTTTAATACTTCATTACGGCTTTACCCCTCCATATTATGTGTAACAAAGGTATTAGGAACATCTGTGAGATTTGATACAGAAATACAGAAATTGCTGACCTTAACATTGATTTAAAATAAAAGAAATTAGTGTTGATTCTAAACTTTATGTGACTCTATAACCAAAAGAAACCTTGTTCCTCCCCTGTGACTTCCGAGTGGGAAACTATTTCACTCGATTATATAATAAAATGTTCAGCTTATTATTCAAGTCACACATCACCAGTGTCTTCATGTTGCGTTCGCATGTCCTCCATAATATCTTGGCCATGTTATTAGTTCCTGGACAGAAGGAATGTGAAGCAGCACAGTGATACAATCTGCGAAAAGGGGCCTTAGTGCAGGGTGCAATAAGGCCCCTTTTCCCAGTACCTGTCACATTATAATGCTCAAGCACCACTACTTCTGCCAAACAGACAGAATGACTGCTGTCTGCTTTTGTATATATGCCTTGTGGTGGTATGGGGGTAGGGTGGGGTGTTAGGTCTGACATGCACTTGTTTATGATGGTTTAGTGCTGGGATGGGAAGGTATGGGAGAATTCTCTGGTATTATGTTAGTTATGGCAGAAACAGCGGCTGGTCCGTTGCCTGAAGCAAATTAAACCTTTTGTTATACTACTGAGCCATGCATGAGTTGTCTGGATGCAGGCTCGCCATGATCAACACAGAGTCAACTGTTACAAATGATGTGCAATATATGTTTAAAAAGATTTAATGTGTAGAGTTATTCTGAACACATTTGCTGCAATAGTCACTATAAGAATGGAAAGAATGGAAGTGACTGGGTATAGAAGATGTACAAAAACAATTTATGTATACCAGTAGTTATCATTTGTATACTACTCATGCCAAGATGGGATAAATGTAAAATGAATTAGAATAATTATTACCAGTTATATGAATATACTGCATATCAAGTAATGATGTACAAATACTAGGTAACTAGGAGTTTTGTATCGTCATTTGTATGTACGCATGTGTTTAGCTGGGTATCTAAATGCTGTCGTTGGGTTATGTTGTCTGTTGGAAGATTCGTTTGTATATATATATATATATATATATATATATTTATATATATATATATATATATATATATATATATATATATATATATATATATATATATATATATATATATATATATATACAAGGTGATTCATTGAGTTTAATTAGTTTGCGTTGAATAAACCATTGTTCACAACATTTTCCACCCAGAAAGGTCCATCAATACAGCAATTACTTAGTACATTTTTAAAGAGGAAAACACTTTTGAAAAATATAGGAAATGAAATGTTAAAAATAGCTTAGATAATAAAAAAGACGAATGGCGTCATCTAGAACATGATGGGAATGTGTGATGTTTTGATCTTATTGCCTTCATATAGTGTATTGATAACAATAATACGTACCACTGAAGGCCATTCCATATGTTTCCATATATTCCACCACCATTGACTCATCCCGTCATTCATCGTGGTGTATAAATTTGTATTGTTGAGTTACGAAGAAGGTCGTTGAAGTTTTATTCAATGAAATCATGATATGTGTCAGAATAAAACATTCAAGTTTGAAATGAAGATATATGTGTTTCGTCTTAATTTCTCATGTATGAAGATCGAGTCTTATAGAAATGTAATTGAATAGCAAGCTTACAGCGGATAGTTACTATTAAATTGAAATGCAATAATTGCGCAGTTTACAAGTAAAAAGGAGTGTTCCCTGTAAGTGCTCTTGTACTCAGGTGAAACCACTATGCATTTCTTTCACTAAGATCGCAGTGATCTTAGTGCTGGAAAAGGAATAGTGAAGTGATCCCAGGACTTGCTATTCTTGACAGGCCTGCAACCACTGCATTAGATAGGGTAGACCGGCCAGGTCTTATGATATGTGCCTTCACTAAGATCGCTGGGGTTGCGATCCCAGGATATTTTGAATTAAGCTCCTGATCCACTAATAGCAAAGAGAGAACCTATGATAGAATTATTTGAAAAGGTTCCCGAAACTAGAAATCATCAAATGAATTATGAAGTGAATCATAAAATGCTGAAAATATGATGGAAGTACGTCTCATAACGTTAGTGCCTGACAGGGCATCATTAACTATTTGTTTATGAAAAAAAGGGAGACAAGTAAAAAGGAAGCAGACTGTGGTTTTCATTCAGAAATATAAAACTATTCCTAATCCATCATAAGAGCCTCTATAACATGTTTTCCCATTAGTCTTAGAACTTGAAAGATTTTAAAAAATGAAATCGCTCACAGCATAAATGCCTGATGAGACAGTGAGATAGATAGCGTTAGGTCAACTAGTGCTATGACTAAATGAACAGGCGTCTACTGTAAACAATCAAGGCATATTCTTATGCCATCAAAGCAATCAATGGTTGCTATCATATAGGGTCATTTCCGACAAACAGGCAGACCTTGACTTTTCTACAGTAATCAGAACCCTGAGCAGTGCACTGCATCCCCACAATGTGTGCAAGGTCACTTCTCCTGTGTCGACCCGGCGTTTTATATTAACCAGCAGCACTACATAGGTCATGTTGATCCTTTCTGAGTATATCTACACCATGGGGTTATCTTGATACATTGATGCACTGTTTGGCATTCAAAGAATGGCTCGTGTAGATCTGCAGGACCCTTAGTGCACAGCCTTACTGCTTATGCTATAGGAAGTAGGTTAAGGACCATGGAGGAGACTGAATGGCCTTATGGTAATCGTATCACTCCACGCTATGTATACTATAATTGAGCACATTCTCAGGTTGGTTAGGTTACTATGGTGGGTCAAGGGCCGAGCAGTACATGGTATAGGGAGAGAGCCTTATTATGTTTCTCTGCTCCACGAATAACCACCATGTCTGCATACAACGACTGGAGGACCTTGGTCGCAGTATTTCGCCCTTCAGTCAGGTCTGTTATAAGAGAATACCATTATTGACGTTATTTCACTTGCAAAAGTACCACATTGCGCGCATATTGATTTGGAAGGGCACTTAATTGTTTCCTTGTCCAAAAACAAAACAGGAGGTATCAATAGAACAGAAGGCAGAGAGAAGAGTAGATATATCTAGAAACAAATTCATTTCTTCTGATCATACTTTTACCGAAAATATCGATAACTTCTTTAACAACAACACATGTTCCATAAAAAGACAAAATAATCTGATATAAAAGTAATCCAATTTGTTGAAGAAATATTGACTTTCTTGAATTAACCATATCCCATTTTAGAAAGAAAATATGTGAATTAACCAGCTGTTAGCCATTCTGATCATCACAAGTGGGTATTTTTACTCAATGGTACAGGAAGAGGAACAACAAATAGGAGACAAATCGTCCATCTGCGTCGGTGAAACCATGGAGGTTAAAGTCTAATAATACAATTGTGGGCACCTGTAGTTATTAATAACAACTCATCACCAAAATAGCTCAAGCTGGTGGAGATCGGCCACTCGAGTGGAAATGACTAAAGGTTGAGTTGGTAGATTGTAAACTATGACGCCTTCTAGTCCTGCACTTATCACCAAGGGGCCCACATGAGCTAAAGGATGAACTCACTCCCTGAACCTCTACAGTATAATATACATTTAAGAAACATGTATTAATTGATTGATATTGAAGAGGAATATTATTGATATTTTAATTCATCCCCTAATACATTGAATATGTCCCCAAATGGTAGATAAAGATCTAACAGCAGATTTTTGTAGAATACCTTATAAATACCCATCCAGACTGAAGGTTCCCCAAGCCCCCCGAGCACACACAGGGCACCCTCCCTGACCCACTAACAGTACCCTCCTCCCTCCTCCAGTGTCACGGTCTACAACCTGCTGCCAGTCAATGGTGGAGGACACCTTCCTTGCATCAACAGCTTGTATTTCTTGTTTATTTACAATTATTCCTAGTTACACTTTACTGTCATCATGGATAGATGTATCCCTATTGGCATCAATTCATATACATGAAGTTATGGTTTCAAAGATATTTTGAGGTGACATGATTTCAGATCAGTTGTAATTTGTAAACAAAGCATCATTTCAGTAATCAGGGTGCCTGCCAGCCCCTGTGTCTGCCTATCCTATTCGATATATTTCTATCATTACCATTGTATAGATTGTGATATGAACAAGCACAGACAAAAGAGAAAGATGCAGTTCCTCCCCAGACACCATGCATAATGATATGAATTTTATAGATATCCTAGAAAATCTGGAGTATATATGAGGTGTTTATATTAGGATTCTACAGAATGACAGTCTGCCTCATCCTCCGTTACTGACCTGCAACCTACCCTAAAGGGGGGCAAACTAGGCCCCAGCATCCTACTGCGTGGAGAGAAATGCGATTTATGAATCGTGTGAGCCTTTTATGGATAAAAGGTTAAAAGATACATTGTCTGGTACAACAAGCAATCCGAGTGGGGGGATGTTCTTGTAAACCTTTGCCTATCAAGATGTAAGAAGACCCTTAGTTTCCTGCTTACATATCAATGAATTCAAGTAGTGGAAAGATACTACTAACAGGGCTTCATGTTTTCCGTGTAGCATCATGTGACCAGGATGGGCAGGTTCTGATCCAGCATCACTTGAGGATTCAGCCATCTCAAATACCGTATTTAAACACTTTTTTTTATCACGGAGCAGAGCCCTCTCCATTCGTGCGTCCTTGGAGCTGAAGAAGCTGAGTAACACAAGTCACCTTCTTTTAAAATGCTATTCAAATCACGATATGAAGGCAAGGCCTTGAGATCATGGAAGTAAGGTAGTGGTCATTATTTATCAACGCAACGGGGGGGGGGGGTTGAGGGACATAAAATCTCTTAACCTATCCTGTGAGGGGAGGGTAAAAACCTTTCGCCCATCTTGAGCGGGGGGAATAAAAGATTTAGCCTCTTTTTAGCAAAAAAAAATCCAGCGCAACTATAGATCGTAGAGGGATGTAAAATCTTCCATTCCTCCAGCGTCTGGGGCTCAAAAGAGGCATTTTCCGATTTTTCTTTCTTTACCATCAGATAATTATATGGAATGAATTTCATCGCGCATATAACACCAAAGACTCGAAAAATGAACATATATGATTCACATATATAATCCGATTTTAGCAGAGCCATCCATCAACATCTTCCTCAGAAAAGAGAAGGATGAATGATGTAATAAAAGGATAACACTTTACATCACACCGCAGGCTATAGATATAAAACCAGTAGATCAACAGCAATGGTAGTGCAGCATACATTGTGGTGGTTAATATTTAATGAGACACCATGTCTCTTGGTGCTGGGTGTATAAAGATCTGAGGCATTGAAATAGAGGAACCCCTTCCTTGTCCGTTTAGAGTCTATAGAGGAAGGTAAAGAGGGAAACAAATGACCAAAACTAGACATTACACCTTATTGGTTATTCTATTTATTACCGTACATTGCGATCAGATGAGTGCGAGTTGTTCATTACTGTAAATCACTGAAAATTTACATGGATCCTGAAAGAAATAACTTGACTTTAAATAATTCTTTTGACAGGAGAGGAAGAGTCATGAGATAACAGGTGTGCAATGCAGCCGAACAACCGTAATTGCATTTCCAGTATGATTGTATTAAGCAATAAACAACTCAGGGAAAAGGCTGAGGAGTGAGCTGGTTCGTGTTGACGATGAGATAAGTGCCTGGTATTTAGTTAAATACATGCGCATTGTTATGAATATTTGGGAGGGGATGGCCCCCGAACCTATGTATAATTACCATTGGTCTCCATAGATGGGCAAATACCACCAAGCCTCATTACTAGCAACGGGTCTCTATGTTTCATTTAACCAATTACACAGAATTTCACTAGGTGTTCCTTGGTATTACACTAAAAACCTGGAATATCCGAAACTAGTCAGTGATGACGACTTCAGGTCCTCATGTTGACAATACCTAAAACAATTTCTTAGGTGGTCAAAATGATGACTTTAGCTCGTCAACCTGACAACCTAAGCCATCAGTGTGACGACTCTGTATTGTCAGCATCGTCATACTGACAGCTTAGGTCGTCAGGTTGAAGACCTAAAGTCATCATTTTGACCACGTAAGGTAGTTGTTATAGGTATTGTCAACCTGAGGACCTAAAGTCGTCATCACTGACTAGTTTCGGATATTCCAGGTTTTCAGTGTACAGACCTCACATCACATCTACTATAAAAGCAAGCCGCCTAACAAAGGACAATATGAAAAACACTAGCTAAATGATGTTCCTGCAGGCCATTTTTTTATCCTTAAGAATTAATAACCAACTCATATAAGACTGTAACAAAACTGGCTTGTATACGTCGAATGTTCAGAGCTCTATTGGAAAATGTATTTAAATGCCTTGTACAATCAGGTAATGCGTTACAAAAACACGTTCTCCAAATACTTATAGTATCTTCATGCAATATGTTTATACATGATGACAGTGGCATTGTGAAACATATTTTTGTTCCAGGGGAAAGAAAACACTTATATTCTGATTTTCCATATTGCTCAACAATGACCACATCCCTATTTCACAAACGCTTCTCCAATAACACGTTTTCTATTACCTGTAGCTATAGTCCATCGTAGTCGCTGCACGTGAGAAGTTGGCTCCAATAAACCTAGAGCATGATAGATGGTGCTATAGTGAGGGGGCAGGACCGGTAGCTAGTGCCTCTTGGAATGGGATCAGTCCGTGTAAATAGTGACAATGGCTTGGTAATATGGGGGCAAGGCATGCACCAATATAGAGTATACTTTGTAAAGCAGGCCATTTCTCAAGTTATTACGACTGCAGACAGTCTCTTTGATTTAAAAATCTAAAAATTAGAGTGGAAGATGGTAGGTTATGTCCTATGACTATAGTTAATTACATCGGGGGGGGGGGGGGTTGGCAGGGCAGTCGTACCAGGAGGGTGTTGCTCCTATAGAAAAAGGTAGTACTGACTAAGAAGTGCCTTGTCTGTAGAACTGGCTTTCCATTTAGTGATAGTGTTTCACTTGTGTTGCTCACAAGTGGTCATGCTATAGTATGGTGCTAAAAAGGGTGATTTGAATGGGTACCTAGTCAGGAGAAGTCAGTCAGTATAGTTTAGTATAGAGGGCCTGATATGAGTAGATGCCTGATAGTGCTTCTCTCTCTATTTTAAACAAGGCAGGTGGCTTTTCAGACTGATATTGTGAGTGCAAGTTGAATGGTGAACAGAGCGTGATTTGTTTTGAAAAGAGGGCACATACTGACAGCTCTATTTACCATAGGAGCAACACCCTCCTGTGTAATCTTTAGTGACATCTAAATATAGGGCTGTAATAACAGAGTGACGGCTACCACTATGATTTGAAGTGTGGCAGTTTTAGTTTGTTAAGAAATACCCCCTGAACCATCATGTACGGTTTCAAGCATGGGCGTGGACTGGTTACCAGATTTAGTCTGTGTAGGTGTTATCCATATGCTATAGAAGGGTGAGAAACTAAAGGGAACAGTGCTGCCCTCTGGTGCCTTTATTTGCTATGCACAGACCTTGATTACGGAGGTGAGGGGTTACTTTGGCAAAGTCACCACTCACCTCCGTAATCAAGGTCTGTGCATAGCAAATAAAGACACCAGAGGGCAGCACTGTTCCCTTTAGTTTCTCACCCTTCTATAGCATATGGATAACACCTACACAGACTAAATCTGGTAACCAGTCCATGCCCGTGGTTTCAAGTATGGGTTGACTTCCCTCATATAGGCAGTATCGATTGACTTTTTTTTATAATATATTGGAAAAGAATTGCATTAGGAAAGTGATACTAGTATTACTGTAACTGTAAACATTAAACATAGGGCTCCACAAGGTAAGAGGAGGGCGTGCCAAGGTATCAAGAAAACATCGGGACTAGGAGCCCGTAGTGCAATAATTAATCTTTAAGGAGGAAAAACACGACTACCTTGTAATTGCTGCATTGTGTGCAAAGATTTAATTGAAATTCCTTTTGGTAATAGCTTAAACTCAATATGGTTCCTGTATCAATATGCAATTGATAATTCCCCATCATCTACCGGTGCATGTCATAATAATAAAAACCCTTTGCACATGGGCTCCATATTTATTTCATTCGCCAAGCTCTGGGTATCAGATGCCTGAAGGTTTTGAGAACAAAATTAATATCTCCTTTTCTTCTATTCTATAAATTGGCGTCCGATTACATGGTTCTCATATTGCCCACTGAATAGTCACCTACACGGTATAATTTGAATTAACTGTTGAACAAGGGCAGTAATTACAACCACCTGAGCTTGGGCTTCTGTTCTAAATTGTGTTGACAAAACGTCTGTAAGATAATTGTTATGTTATCAAATTGTCTATGTTATCTGCTAAAGTCTTGTGCGAAACAACCTATTATATGAATAATGTCAGAGGTGGTTGTTTTATAGAATACCATCTTCACTGCGGTTTTCACTGCAGTGTTTCTGTGAAGCAGTCTATATCTGAAACGGTAGATGGCGTCATGATGAAGTCCCCTAAAAACCTTCCAACCAGCCAGAGATAGTGGAGATACACATTCCAAAGTCCGGTTGTTACACTCCAACGGTCTCCTTATTATATAATTGATAAGCACAGTTATGGATTTCTAGCATTCTACTGTAGATTCATATTCCATACGTACAAAATGAAAATCAGCAGATGATCATCATTTCCACATACTACGCCCATGGAAAATTAAAACTGGTCATCAATTACATTACATGTACTACTTTCATGGTGAATCGTCATGTTCATTTTCATAATTCTAGATTCCTAGATACGAAATCATTCCCATATACCTATTACCAAAATACAACGACAGAGCACCATCTCTATTATTACTTATCTTCGTACAAAATGATGACGGATCATCATTACTGCCATAAAACCCCGCGTTTATTCCCCACATCCACATATAAGCCACACCCTGACTTTGGGGAAATCATAATACATTGTAAGCTGCACCTGAGGCCTGAACTATAGTCTATAAGCAGTGGCTTATATGCGGTGTTCGCTGACACAAATGGAGCACATTAGCTTCGTACCTATATAATTATACTACTGAGATCTAAAACGATGGCTGAAGCTTTTGTCTATATACTCGATTCAATTCTGAATTTCTTTTTGAACTTGAGAATTTGGTACAAATGGGCTTCAAAGGAAAAAGATAGCACCAAGTCCTGAGATAAGAACCCCATGACTCAACCGGTCGTTAGAACAATTGAGATTTTTACTGGCAAACAAGCTACTTACAAAGCAAGTCACCGTCGCTTCTCTTTTCCATATTACTATTTCCATACATTTAAAGCAATCACCTGCTCCATAAATTTTATCATACTACTTACATTAAGATACGATTATTACTAATATTGATATAATTGATTGCAGTAATTGACAACTGATCCTCATTTCCATATACTACTTACATTCAAAAAGATGACTATTATAAGTATTACTTCCATATACCACTTACATTCAAAATGAGGACTGAGTCTCACTTCCATATACTACTTACATACAAAACGATGAATGAGTCTCACTTCCATATACTACTTACATACAAAACGATGAATGAGTCTCACTTCCATATACTACTTACATACAAAACGATGAATGAGTCTCACTTCCATATACTACTTACATACAAAAAAATGAATGACTCTCACTTCCACATACTTCTTACATAAGAAATTTAGCACATGTCCTCATTTCCATATACTACTAGGAGGTAGGGGGAGTGTAACAATTCAAATGAAATGTCTGTGTCTCCCTCTGTTACTTCAGAGAGATCTAGATCCCCGCACATGAGCTACAGACCTTATAAGCCGGTATTAAGGGGTAATAGTTGTCGTTGAAAAAGAACAATCTATGCTCCTATCCTTATACTACGGTGCTCACATACCAAATGATAGTCCTCATTTTGTTGGACTCTTAGAATGGCCTGTCTACTTAGTGCTAACGTATTTCGGCCAGACATTATCCCTGTTGCTTGTACAGTACTGACACTCACGTTGTTTTTTTTTTCAATTTCACCCAGTGCTTACACAGGCCAATTCATCAATTATATGCAGAATGAATTGGATGGTCGTTTCCGAGTGATACTCATAGATTTGCATGCGACAGTACATAGAAAATCTTTTACATTCGTGAGACCTTGAATATTCAGCTTCCCAGACTGCAGATGGCATTGCTTTCCAATTATAACCTAAACCACTCCCTTCGGATGCCTACTCATACATACAGTATAGGCCAGCCTAAGTGTTGGAGATCTCTTGCAATTTTAAAGCATGCCTAGGACTGTCCTAGAGAAATGTGTTCTGTACAATGATGTGTCATTTGTAATGGTGGATTAGGATGGAATTCCTGTGATCATAACATGGTGTTTCTTTATATGCAATTGATATCACTAATTTGATTGCATAAAGATCACTTACAATCACCATTCTGTGTGAGTTGGAACGGTAATTTTGGAAGGCTTAAGGTGTGAAAAGCTAATACATACAATCACCCATAACCCCTATCAATACATGGCCGAAACATGTCATTTTGTCATATGCAACTGGCTGCAGCGGAGACATGCAGAGCTCTGTGTACAAGATGATCGTCCATTGCAATTTTCTATAGGGATGCCCGTTATACTTTTATTTAGTCTTATGCTATATAGAGGGCCATCCCATTATTGGGTGACGAGGTGGAGGTCGGTCCTAATGGCCTCCCCTTTTGCATGCCAATGAATACCATTCAAGGTAGTTTATATTTTAAGTATATGTACCTGCTTTAGAGTCTATTTGATACAAATATTCCTTTCTGTGCTGATCTCAATATCTCACTTTATATAGCAAAAGAGATTCGGTGTCTCAATATTGAATACATAGATTTCACATGATATTTGAATAAATCCCTAGCTGCATCGAATCCATGTAGGCTGCAGACATGGCTTGAAATGTTGCTGAAGTAAAACACAAGATGGCGGCATGTGGTGGCGTCTACAGCTTCCTCCGGCAGCAGATCTACATGGGATCCACACTGGAGCAAACCTTCCCGTCCTTACCAGTCAATGGTGAGCGCATTTCTATAGAGGGAAATTTGGTTAGCAGGGAATGTTAAAGGGTTTTTTTAACAAGAACCTACTTTGGTGTTCTTCAGTGAATCTCGTGAAAATGTATATCTTTGCTGTGACAGTCAAATCTCCATTTTTTACCCGGCCGATGTCAATCAGATCGTCCAAAGACCTTCATATTCCAGGAAGGAGGAATATATACTAATATGAGAATGCACATGCCCCCTTCCCGTGAATCAGGGAGGTATATAGTAGCTAGTTCTCAGTTCTGTTTTAATCACAATTCAAGAATAATTATGCAGAACCTGTATATCAAATGCTACAAAGATGACTCTCTGCCATCACATAATACCCCGCGTATAAGGCGCACCCCGAGTATAAGACGCACCCAGACTTTATAGATGAGAGATAAAAAAAATTAATAAATGTCATAACGTCTGTTCTAATAAATGGATTTACAAAATTCAAAGACCTCTGACCATCTCAGACCATCCCCCATGTCCTTTTACCACTATACAGGAACAGAGGGGTATTGGGGACATATCAGAGAAAAACCTCCTCTAATGTATTCTGTTAATAATGTTTTCCATATAATACACCTACTTTCAAAAGCAAGTTGAGTCCATTTCTATGGGAAAAGGCAGAGCATTAGCCCTAAATCTGTTAAACAGTGCTCATCTATAGCTCTTATTCCATCTCCCTCTTCTCCTTCTCCTTGCTATAATTACCTATTTGATTATGGTACACGATACCCGAGTTGTGTGCAATCAGGTTGTGTTTAGTTAGCACCTTTTGCTCCTACCGATCCTCACCCCTCGATATCTGTGTTATACTGTCATTTACTCCCACTATTGGAGCTGCTCCAGGAGCGCCATTATCACGACTAGTGGTTATTGAAGGTATTAGAGTTGATGGACAGGTGTTCCGCGCCGTTCGCCAATCGGCGCGGATCGGCAATATGGGCAAAAAGCGCAGCGCTATTTGCAAACTGCGCAAAGTTCATGCCGCGCAAATCTAAAATGTGCGCAGATCGCCGATATCGGTGAATCGGCAAGCAGACAAGCTGTCTGAAAGTTCTTATTATCTATTTCAGAATAATTCTTCAGCAAAAAATATCTGTACCACTGTTAGATTATAATCTAAGCATTCATTTCACAAAACCCCAAGATCTGGTTACTTTTATTAATCCATAACAGGAAATATATCAATCTCGCCGATACTGGCAGACGGATTGGCAATCTGCGCAGGATTGGTGATTTGCGCGTGACACCAGGTAATCCCTGGTAATGGGGACCCCTATATTATAGCAGTGAAGGGGGCGCCTCGGTCTGCTATGACTACAGACCGGAAGTCAGGCCATTTGTGTAAATGACCTTTATCCACTGGAGAAGGCGGGTATTAGGTGAAGTATGAGGGGGATTAAAGGTGGGATTTTGTTGTTATGGAGTCGGCAACTACAACGTGTCTACAACTCCATTCTTTGTGAAGTGTGCCTGAAACGCCATTGATCTGAAGCATAACACTTTAGTGGTCCGCATTAAAATTTGACATTTTCACTAATATCTCGTGATCACTCTTTTTTTCTATTCTTAGAAGTTGGCAAACCATTATTGAAGTATGCAAAAAGCCAGGTCAGTTCAGTTTAGGGCAGTGACATAGTTCTCCTTATTGAAATCATGGATTTGCATGTAAAACAGATTCCACGTATAACAGGAGCGGTCTTGTACGATAACTACTTGGAAAACCTTGAACTGCAGATTCAAATGAAAATATTCATGGATTTCCCGACTGTAAAGTATTTCCTGCTCAACCCATTTTGGTTTCACTAAGGAAAAATAAATATGTGTTCGGGGGGGGGGCAAGGGGAATATAATATTATATGGTTAACTGCGGGTGAGTCCGTACTACGGAGCCCCTAATAGGACATACAAAAAAAAAATTTTTCATGCAAAAAATATTCCTGCGGGTACTGGGGTATTCCTGCGGGTACTGGGGGATTCCTGCGGGTACTGGGGGATTCCTGCGGGTACAGGGAGGATTCCTGCGGGTACTGGGGGATTCCTGCGGGTACTGGGGGATTCCTGCGGGTACTGGGGGATTCCTGCGGGTACAGGGAGGATTCCTGCGGGTACTGGGGGATTCCTGCGGGTACTGGGGGATTCCTGCGGGTACAGGGAGGATTCCTGCAGGGACTGGGGGATTCCTGCGGGGACTGGAGGATTCCTGCGGGGACTGGGGGATTCCTGCAGGTACAGGGAGGATTCCTGCGGGTACTAGGGGATTCCTGTGGGTACTGGGGGATTCCTGCGGGTACAGGAGGATTCCTGCAAGTACAGGAAACGATTCTTGCGGGTACAGAAACATTCATGTTGGGGCTTGAGGAGTTTATTATCATTCAGTTTCCAGAAGAACAGTTTAGTACCCGCAAGAATTGTTCAGTATCCGCAAGAATTGTTCAGTATCCGCAAGCATTGTTCAGTACCCGCAAGAATGTTCCTGTTTCCGCAAGAATGTTCATGTACCGGCAGGCATATATTTTGCATGAAAAAATCCTTTTATTATGTTCCTGTTTCTGCAGGAATGTTCCTGTTTCCGCAGGAACGTTCCTGTTTCCGCAAGAATGTTCCTGTTTCCGCAAGAATGTTCCTGTTTCCTCAGGAATGTCCCTGTTTCCACAGGAATGTTCATGTACCCGCAGGAATATATTTTGCATGAAAAAATCCTTTTATTATGTTCCTGTTTCTGCAGGAATGTTCCTGTTTCCGCAGGAAAGTTCCTGTTTCCGCAAGAATGTTCCTGTTTCCGCAAGAATGTTCCTGTTTCCACAGGAATGTCCCTGTTTCCGCAGGAATGTTTCTGTACCCGCAGGAATATATTTTGCATGAAAAAAATCTTTTTAGTATGTCCTATTAGGGGCTCCGTACTACGCTGTCCAAACTTAGACCCAGTCAAAATTTTACAACCCACATTTTATTCCTATGAATTCCAAAACCAATCTGCCCTTGCGGCCGGGTTGCTTGGATGGGACAATCTGGCTAGGCAATAACTGCAACCCGGTCATCTCCCCAGCCAAAATCCTATACTGAATTCAACTTTAGGCCAATTTCAACCAGATATTCCCAATAAACATCGGGTCGCTTCCATGTGGACTATCTGCATTCAATGTTCTCTACTTCCACAGAGATCCCGTGAAAATGCCACCACCTTGTTACCATTGGTAAAACGTCAGGAGGGTCTTGCCAAAAGAGAGACGTGAACCAAAAAAGAAAACGTGCACGTTTTTGTATTCCTAAAAGATTGTCTTAATAATCGTTTTGATAAAACGTGCACGTTTTTTGACACCTCAAAACGATTTTTCCATACATTCTGCTGTATTATTTTTTGTCAATACTATGAAAACGATTTTAGCCATGCACATTTTCCTCAGCACTCTCTGAAAATTTTTAGAGATGTTCATCCTCGTTATCTTTTGGCAAGACCCTCCTGGTGTAGCTTACGGGCCTAAATTCGGATAAGGTTTTTGTGTAAGCTGTACAAGGTGGCCACCTCTTTGCTGAAACAGACTTTGGTCATTCTGTATTTCAGTCATTCAGGAACAGATCCTTCACTCTCATTAGTCCTCGAATCTCTGGTCTAGAAAGAAATTGGGTCTCCGTTCTGGGAGATACAGTTTCACCAGTATATGTTTATCATGGAGGTGTCTCAAGGTGTCCCCCTCTCGACCAGTCACTTGGGTCATTGTAGGCATACGGGCACTTTGGACAAAATACTTCCCGCGCTTATAATTATTTGATTTATCTGTCTCAGAAGCTGA
The DNA here is from genome assembly GCA_949317995.1 of Acholoe squamosa. Lineage (NCBI taxonomy): Eukaryota > Metazoa > Annelida > Polychaeta > Phyllodocida > Polynoidae > Acholoe > Acholoe squamosa. The sequence goes on along the minus strand of OX439041.1, from coordinate 57,044,638 downwards.
AATGAGCAAATATTGTGAATTTTGCTCAGTAAAAATGATAAAATAATAGATGTTTCAGATGCCCTCCGACACTTTGAGGAGCAAGAGACCCCTCTAACTGCTCTATGGCATAATACAAACTGTCAAATAACATGAAATGTCCATCCAACAGAAAAAAAAAAGTCAGGACTGTAGCACTAAAACAAGATTGTCAAACCATGATAAATACTACCCTCAATTACGGGAGGGGGACATTGGATGACTAAGGTAGGAAAATATTTGAGCTATAGATCTAATACTCCTGTCACCACGGGTGGCGTTCTTACTGTCGGATGAGCATCCTCAGTAAAACTCAGGCATTTAGTCTCAATAAGCCAGTGCTGGTTGTTCATTGTATCAAGATCATCCTTGCTATCATTAAACTTGCATGTTGTATCAGCTGGTAGACCAAATTAAGATTTTCAGGTGTAACTGTGTAAAATATGTAGTTTTCTGGAGGCAACGTATTGCCTTTTCAATCTGACTAGGTTCTTTACAGTTATTTTGACTCTCACAACACTGGAAATATAGAAGGTGATCACTATTGATGAGTTAGGGTCATCTTTATCTATTAATTTTCTTATCTACAGTCCTCTTGATCATCACTGTCTATAAGATGGACAATATGAGAAATATCATCATTGTGGAATCTTAGTGACCAAAAAGGAATTTGATTAAAATGATCAACGGCAAAAGCATGTTTGATAACTGACAACTATTTTGTCACTCAAACCATAGTTATACAAACATCTACATGTATGCCTCATCGAAGCATAATGTTGCTGTAAGTGCCCACAATGGTTGTGGGGGAGGGAAAGGGATAATTATGCAAATTTATGCAAAGATCTTAATTGATGACAAAGTAATCATTCACAAACTCCTCTTGGATTAGGCCAGACAGGTACTCTGTAGTGATCACCCTAAAGATCATGGGGTACTCTCCACAGTCGTCAACAGACTGATCAATAAGATGGCAGTCTACTGATGGCCAAAGGTGATCATTACAAAGTACCTTTTGAGGCCTTTAATTTTTAGTGAGGATTGCCTTCGGATTATCTTCCTCATGCCCAATTTTACGTGCTACCGATACCCCGGACCAATACCTTCCCCTTGTACATTGTATATATAAGTGCTCGCACCTCTCCCAATCACTTACTGACAGAACTATGTCAGTAAGTTGACTATGTCATAGCTGCTACTACACTTTCAGGAGAAATTGTGAATGGGCTATAAATACCCCTGCTGTGCCTACAGAAGAATGCACTTCGGGTCATTGGTTTTATACCTACAGCAGGTTTAACTATATTCCAGAATGATAAGTACTCTACTGTATAATCCATGTGGCGGACGGACAGTCAATTCATCCCAGCCGTCAAGATCTGCGGTTCTTAAATGCCAGCATGGAGTAATGTCACTTGGTAAAAGAAAATTCAAAATGGCAATATGCCTAAAATCCATATCGCCGCGATCAAGACAATAATATATAGCTTTATGTTGGTTTTTAAGCACCTGTTGGCCTTTTGTTTCAATATAGATTATCAATAGCCTTCCTGGAAATGATAGTAGATGACTGGTATGTCCCTCCCATGTTCATACAATATGAGACCTCTACATTGGATCACTAGAAAAAGAGGTGGAAGATACGTTGTCATTGATAATTTATCAACAACGATCGATATATTTAGGACATCGCCAGCTGTAATTAGTCTGTTTATTGTAGACCAGAATGCAGGCCTTCGCACCGCACAAAATTGATTAAATCAACATTAGACTCTTCTACGGCTTAGAAGAGTCTAATGTTGATGCCATCAATATAACATACTCCAAACTCAACAATGGCAGAACAATATGGGATTCTTGTAAATCATCGGATTGCTCTGAAGCGTTGTAAACACGGCTACAACATGCTAAATCCAAAACGAACAATTTCTGAAGTAATGCCCTTCTTGTAGAGTACTAGTTAGTAGTAACTCTCTCTGCCTGTCTTCCTGTACACTTATTCTGGCTTTCTCCAGTGTCTGTCACTGCTTCGCCCCCCCCCCCCGCCCTCCAGCATCAATATCATGTAGCCCTGGCTGACCCTGACTGGGAGACTTTAGTGTACGAGTCACTTGTATTTATTGTCGCGCTCGTTGTCATGGTGTGGTGTGGCTAAAGCAGCTAGCAGGTGCTGTAGGTAGTGCTGCAGGTCCCCTCCAGTGTGAGTCTCCCATCCCTCTTCCCTCCAGCAGGCGAGGACAGCCTCCTCCCCAACTCCTGTAGGCTACTGGAGGAGCTATTCCTACTGTCATGCAGCAGCAGCCCTTCCCACGTCGGGCGCTGCTGCTGCTGCTGTAGGCCCACACAGGATAACCTCCTCTTGCATGGCGCGTAGAGAGCAGCGCCCCCACCCCGTGCATGCCTCTCCTCCAGTGGATAAAGACTGGAGCCTGCCGTGGAGGCGGGAATAGGACAAGGCGCGGCAGCGGTAGCAGCGGCTCGATGTGGCATCGCCTTGTCCGTGTGGTATATGCAGTAGAACCAGCGAGGGCTCAGTTTTAGAGTGGAGACGGCGGGAGTAGAACGTGCTGGAGGTAGCTACAATCGCTGCCGTGCTATCAGCACCCAAATATAACCAGCCATTCATCCAACATCTTTGACTGACGGCTGCCAGCAGAAGGTTAACCACCATTGGAGGAGGCAGGACCTACACAAGCAGCAGAAGGAAGGCGGGAGGTCGTCGGCATCGTACCGTCAGGGAGCAGGGAGGAGGGACGGGAAGAGGAAGGGCCTTAAGCAGCATCTGTAGTGCCCTATCAGTAGGGGGAAGCCCCAGACGCTACATTGCCACCTGCAGTCAGTGCGCTGCCACTGTGCCCTCAGACACCCTAATAGGGGCCGTAGAACACCTAGGGTTCCACCCTGCTGCTTTCTGCTCCTGCCAACGTCGCGTCCCTAGCGCCAGGCCCTGTTGGTCGTCGTTTCCGCTGACGGCGGCAGTGTTGACTACCTCTCCTGTTGCCCTCTGATCACTGGGGACACTCCGTGCACTGCCGTGTGTGTTGACGACATGCGGCGTTCAATATTTCCCATACCGATCCCACTGCTACAGACACGTGTGTTGTTCTGTCGTAGTAACTGAGTTGGTGTGAGTCGGTGTGTGGGCTACGAATTACTCATAAGAGACTCAATAGTACTACACAGAGGGGTCGGTGAAGGTGGGTATAAGCAGGGGAATAGACGGAGGCTATGGCAGTGAGCAGTCAGCTGGGATGCTTTTAGCACTAAGGAATCTCTCCTCATATAAAGAAAAGGCATTCGTATTCCATTACAACGTTTTACCTTGGAGCTACACTTGAACTCTGCAGGAGTACATCAGGTTTATGCTCTGAGCTGTCCAATCGACCACGTGCAGCTCACATGAGGTACCCTCTGAAGACGAACAACATACCCCTAGTCCATCCCAAGGCAACATATTATGTGCATGACAGGACGAGAAATACAGACATGGGGAACTGAATCTGGTGTTAGGACGATTGCAAACATTTAGATATTTACATTCTACTGTTGTACTAAACATAGGAACAATAAATACCTGACTGTTACACCCTGTTATATCAGTCAGGAGAAGACGGTGAAAGGTTTGCCACTCTTGCATGCAGTCAAAGACTACATAACAGTAGCCACCTCCAGGCTTGCTGTTGATACTCCTTACCATCTAGCCGGGAGCACTAGACTGACCCTTGGGGACCAGCTGATCCACTGGAAGAGGACGCTCTGATCCCTCCTCCAGGGTCCAGAGAGCAGGGATTACCTACAAGGTTCGTCTTCTCACCCAGGGTTCATGCAGGTAGGAATCTTCTATACTCCCCATGCTATCATACTCCATTATGCATGACTATAACGACGTGTCCCCAGTGCTAACAGTGTTACGCTATCATGTGTGCTGAGATATGGTATATAGGTATGTTATATAGATACAGTAAATCCCGCATCCTTCGAGTGAAATCCTTGCAAAAACATAACACTTCATATCTCAGCTATTCTTTTGAGTAGAAACGTAATTTAAACACCATATAAATCCCCATTCCTCCATCTATGATGGGAATGCGATATTTACATAGGGTTAATGTTCGATTTTTTTATCATATTACTTAGAAATAGTATCCCACAAAAATATTGGTCAAATAAAAACAAAAAAGACTCGCATCAATCTAAATCTAAAGAAAAAGACTCCCTCCCGGATCTCTTCTTGCAGAAAAGTATCCGCAAAGCTGATTTATTTTTTAAAGCGGCCCTATATCTGTTCAATATAGTCACTAGGGTTTGTGCTAGAGAAGCGAACACAGAATTGGGATTCAGGCACAGGGGTATTTCTTCCATGTAGTGGCATCACATAATTAATGTAACTGGAGATGGAAAGGAAAGAAGACATAACATAGCCTCAAGGGGCATAAGTAACCACTTGTGACTTACCCTCACTTACTTCTACCCTTCCCATATACTAAAATGTTGCAATTGTGGGACAATGGCATTGACAATACAAGCTCTACTCACTACTGTCTTGTTCCTGGCTATTAAAAGAAGTGCCCCCACTCTCATGATCAACAAAAGCAACTTGTATTACACCCAATGGAATTTGATTCAAATCTTTTGCTTTCCATCCCTATGAATTTTATTACCGCGACCGTAGCACCACCTGTCCTCCACAAAACAAGCAGAGGGCAGGCAAATATGCCCTGTCAGCAGATTACAAAACTCAGCGGTCAGGCCTGTTGTCTGCGGTAGGACACAGGAGGAAGGCAAGGACAGGAGGAGGGGAGTTGTGAGGTAATAGAGAGGTGGCCAGAGCGGAGGGGGGATCAGCACAACACTGCCTCCTCCTCATGAACGCCAAGAAATAAAACCTCCTGTTGATAATTAGTTATTGGTAATTAGTAGCTGGTGAGTCGCTCCTCTCAATGTGCGTCTGTTACAAGAGCAGCTCAGACTTCTCTTTGGGTAGCTTTACGAGCTGAGCAAACACAGGAGAAGGAGCACGCACACTATGGGTCTCTTATGTACCGATGTCCTGCTCTATGGAGAATGTGTAACTATGGGCCTTTAAGTCCACTAGGGGAGGCAGTTTACAGCTTAGAGGACACGTGCCATCACTCCTGTGTTCTATTGCCATATTGCCTGCAGACTGCCATAAATATTGTGTTACATCCAAGCTTTTGGTTCACTATATTCACCATAGATAATAATCATATTTGAAGTAAAATCATGTACGCCGGATTTCTACTGTACTGTGGATGTTGGTATCTGCCATTTCCTTCGCCTTTATGAAGAGCCACCCAGCATTGCAACAGACCTATGGACTGAGGACGTTTCCAATGGCAAGAATTTAGGCTGTGAAAGAGAAAGACCATTTTGAAATAATCTATCATTATCGTAAACCCCAAAGCCATCATCTAGACAATATTTCCAAAGAAAGAAGACCCCTCTTGCTGGCCTTGCTTTCATTGTTTCCGAAGGAGCTGCACCTAGAGCATTCATTGGCCATTAACAGTATGCGATGTAGGCCAACCCTCCTGGGACTACTTGCCTCACAACTACCCCAGCTGGTTTCTCACACCAAGAGCTCCAGGTGTTTTAACACGTCTAACAGACATCACACAGTACCCTACTAGTGCTTGCTTGCACGGATGCCTTTATAACCTGCAATAGGCCTTCCTCCCTTCCTTCTTTCTTTATTGATCTTTACCATGCCTCACCCCTCTTCTCACCCTGGCACAGTTAGGTGTGTGGTATATGCACAACCCATGTTTTAGATTAACCTAATCACAACCACGTACCCTAGGGGCAATAGGCATGCTTCTCTGGGAGTTTCTCTATGGAGAAGAGTGACTCACTGCCTGATCCATAGGTAAGGAAACCTACAGGAGTAGGTACACTACATTCCCCCATATGCACATGATAGCCTTAACCGGTCCCTTGTGAAATGCAATGGAAAGCAACATCTTGATTTAATAGGATGGTGAACCATGCACCTTTAGGGTTATGGAATATCATAATCATTTCTTTCCTGTTGGCATAGAACTAGACCTGGAAAACTAGGGTGGACTAGGTCAAGGCAACTGATTCAATTATCCTCTTGGCCTCTTAATGTCTGGTCTATATGTAATTGTTTGTTGCTCTACCGACCCCACCCTAGGCTACTCCACACACTTCTCAGCCCACACATGGACTATCTGTATAGACGATCCACTCACCACCTATTCTCTTTGTTCGTCGATATAAGCCTTAGATCCCTCTTATCTCACCGGCTCAGAACACCTGGCCCGGGGTACCTACTTCCCGTGTACAGGCTGGACTTGCTATAGCTTCATCAAGGTTTAAGACGTCGGGTCTTATAAGTTGACTGAGAGCATCCGGGTTCAAATGGGGTTCTGTGAGACAGGGGAACTCCCTGTGGATGCTAGAGGTAACTGTCAGAGTCTTGCTCTGGATGGTATCACTTAACACAAGAGCTGCTCAACACTGTTATCAGATGAATGTTTAAATTGAATCAATAGGCAATACAATTGCTGATATGAAATGTCAGTCAGATTAGTTCTATTTTTACAAAGTTTACTTTAAAAGTAACAGCATCTCTGTCAGGCAATGGAGAGCAGCAGTTATCCTTGCTGTTAGCCCAGTCACGTCCAATTAACAGGACCTGGAGGAGACTCTACAAATGCCTTCTTCCATTTAAGGAACTTGTCCATTTAGGAAGCCCCCGATTATTCCAACCACATACTCTCATCCCACCTACAGGAACGCCATGGTTGCCAGAGGACCTCTGTCCCTAAAGGTTTGAGCTGCAGCCTTAAGATGCCATCAGGGCTCTCCATGGACATACTGCAACTCCCCCAACCGATGCCTGACCACTGGCATTTCCAATACAAGTTCTTCAATTACTTTAAGCCCTTTCTACCAGTACCTTGGGGCCATCCATAAATGACGTCATGCAAAATTTGACCTTTTTTTACCCCCCTCCCCCCCTCGTCATGCTTTTTGTGGATGGCACCCCTTAAAGTGTTTCTGCATTCGAGCTTTATTACCAGCACTCCCCTGCATTAACATATTTATCCATATTTATGCAATGCACGTTTCTGTCGACCTTTATTAGTAACTTATCAGAGAGCTACAGAGTTTGAAATACTTCTCACTATCTTTACTTAAGTGCATGTTAATGCTTCTTAAGAACTCACTGTGGCTTCTCAAGGGTTTCCTCGGTCTTCTTAGACCCTCTCCTTTGACTATTTCCGGTTGTTTTCGGTCGTTTTCATCGCCATATCAGTAGCAGAGCGTTATCAGTAGCAGGGTGGCCACCAGCCCTCATAACATGTGCACCAACCTGACCTGGCACTGCCAGCACCTTAAAGACGAGCGTGACCTCAGAGATAAGAAGTAGGCGGCCAGAGGCAACGGAAGAAACTGGGACTGTGTGGTGAAATGGGAGGCTTAGACTTGGTAAAGTCTTTGATTGGTTTTCACACATAGACTTACTCTTTGAATGAGAGGGTGTAAAGCTAGGTGAATGTCCTCTGAGGATTGAAATCCCAGACTGCTGGAGATGTCTCTGTGAGTGTCAAACATATCTTATGAAATAGAACTTCAAAGATAAAAGAGGTCTTTCGCCAAAACATGCCCACACTCATGTTTGAGTATATATATATATATATATATATATATATATATATATATATATATATATATATATATATATATATATATATATATACTCAGTCTTCCTTACAATGACAAAGCATGTAGGGCTAGGAGTTATTGGGACAAGAGCCCCTTGTGAGGGTTTTACAAGTATTCACTGGTGTGCCAGCACGTGCCACACATTTGTGTGGTGTTGATCTTGAATACAGCACTGCATTAGTGCTGTGGGCATGACGTATGTGTATATATTAAGGGAGTGATTATTTTCAACAAAAAGAGGGGGTTCTGTGTATTCATGTGGATCCCTCAACGAAAAAGAAATTGTCTCCCTCCTCGAGGGTTAGAATTTTGCCCCCGAGAAGGACTGAAAACCGCCTTCTAACCTATAGTAATGTGTGGGACCCCCCCCCCCCCCCCCACCCCCCAATGGACCAAACATATTTTACCCCCTCCCGCCATTGTTTTAAAAAAATCATCACTCATTCATTAGCTGTCTGCACTATATCGTGCGGGAGTTGGATTTTAATATAATCATTATTTGATAGTTACAGTGTTCTCCCAAGTCTTAGCCAATAAACCCCTTGGGGGCTTCTGTATTTAGCTGCATGGGTTTGGTTTGAACATGAAAGGGTAAGGGCTGGGTGAGAAGAAGATAGATTGGAGAAATGATCCTTAAGTTCAGGGAATGGGCGGAACCCTGGAGGGAGCCAGAAATGTGAGATGCTGTTCTCTGTTGGGGTGTGTCAAGGTTATGTTGGTAGTGCAGGAGAAGGGATGGGGGAGGTAAAACTTAAGGTTCAGGTGAGCTGAGGTGGGTGGCAACCCAGAGTCACTGAGGTAATGCATGCTTTACACTTCTGTCGTTTCTGTAAACCATTTGGCGACATATATACTCATCAACCTATTCAACCACTTTATATATATAGCGTGTATTGGTATACGATCTCCCTTATTGCTCAGTGGGCGAGGTAATGACTGATAACAGCCATCGCGATGGGTACGGTTTCACCTCAGAAGTGAATGGAGGGAATTATTTTATTGGTTTATATTTAATCCCGCCTGTCCACTTTAGGCATCATTTTATAGTGCACTGGATTACCAGTGGTGATAGATACATTGTTTTCCTTTGCTATGGATTCCAGAACTGATGAATTTTCCCATCACGTATACCAATGTAAGACACTGCGCAAAGGTGAATTGGGTTCACACAAAGACACACACACTTCACCATTGCAGGCTATACCACACCTGTCAATGGGCGAGACAGTGACAACATGAATACTACAAAGCATGCAGGTCTCAGAGCTACACTGATTCCCTTGGCGTCCAGAAGTTACTTTCCAGCCACTATATCCCCTTAGGACTTAGCTGTAGGTACCTGTAAGCTAGGCTTAAGCACTGACTGGCACCACAACACATGGTCTGGACCAGGAGAGAGGGAGGAAGGATGGCTCAAGGTCAACAAACAGACAGTTGCATGAGAAATACCATCTGTACTCTATGTTCACGTGTTGGACGGACTGTTGGTAAATCTGTACTTAATTGTATATTCATACTGAAAGGCTTTTAAATAGGGTTTAGGGTTTTTGTTTATGAGCCAAAGTGCATGATGTTTAATGATATTTGCATTCATTTTCAAGACCATCATATTTCATTGAAAGTGCAGCATTTGTGTTGGCACCTAATCGATTTAGTATCATCAAACATGTTTGAAATGTGAAGTAAGGATAATTCTGCATTTTTTTAGTGGACTTTGCAGACCTCAGGAATTCTGCTACTAGACCTGTCTGTGATTTATCAATTAAATTCTGTTTACCAGATTAAATTTTGACCACTGTGAAACGCGACCCAAGTTCAGAACTGACGGTACCTGAATCCACACCCATCATTAGCGCCATTATAATGACACTATAGACAACACCAGCATAACCCTGAACTTGGCACTGTCTAAACATACATTTTAACCACAAAAATAGAAACTCTGATTTATTTTATGATTAAGCATTATTTCTTGTTCCTGCTGACTGAAAGAAATATATGCTGCGACATCAATGACCAGCATGCACTGGTAATGACCAGCATGCACTGCAGGCTCGCAAACCTAGCCTGATGTATTCTCCCACTACTCAACTATTGAACGGATATCAATAGACGCTGGCCGAGGCTGCATGCACTGGACTTTCTACGCATGGTTCCCTAAGCTATGAGGGTTTATATATGTACACACTCATTGCAGCAGAATACCTGAATCCTGCAGAAGCTGGTTTCTGAATCCTCAGCGATAATAAGGCAGGGCAAAGTGCTCGTCATTGTAAGAACCACATGTAATTTAAAGGACAGGTAGCCCTGATATTACATTGTGTTGTGCTCATCCCTTAGGTCACACAAGCAGTATCCAAGTTCTGTAAACACCTGACTTCTGATCCAGTTGTCTACTGCATAAACCTCTGCCTTATTACAGAATTTGGTCAGTCCTGTTAATAGAATGTGGTCCACATATGGCTACATTTCTATTTCGGGAATGGTGCAGGAGGCATGATCTTTAATATAATAGTACAATTTATATTGGACGAGAGAAATATGTGTATTCATTACTTGGCAACGCTTGGATATATCAAGAAGGTTGTTCAGACGATTTTCTTAGATGGAATGTACCACGGCCAGTCATAGGTGGTATTGCCATTGGTTGATTGGGGTTACACGGCCTATCACAGGACAGTTCTCTAAATTGGTTTCCCAGAAAGTGTACGCTGACTTTCCCGATTGTGCCAAAACGAAGAAAGAACGTGATTCTGCATCTATTCACTTTAACACTTCCCGGAGACAATAATTCTAAATGAATGAAATGATAGCGGAATGATAATTCTCTAATGTCGTTGAATTGCATAGAATATTCATGATAGATGAGCCATTTCTTTCTTCAAATAATTATTTCGAATTTAGCTGATCAATGTATGCTCCACCAATTCTCTTTGACAACTCATATAGAAGCCCCTAACTCTACAATATCCAGTTGATTCTACCTCATCAATCTATATCCAACACAAAAATAAAGCCTGTAGATGCTTAAGCCATCCCTTGCTGAGCAGTAAATGATGGGTTAATAGTAGTGTTACCCTTGTTGATCCAGCCCACATCTAACAGTGGTAGACTGGTGATAACTTCAAATCCACTTGTCAGTCCAACCAGACAGCTGCTAACACGAGCAGCCAGGATGTAGGATCAATACCTTAATCACCGTTGTCACAGACGATGATACCATAACTGTCATAGGTCTTTTTACAAGCTTGTTTTATCAGCCTTTTCGGTAGCCCATCCATCAAACTTCCACCAGGGGGTTTCCTCTTCATGTCTGAGTATGCTAGAGGTGATAAGTGATGAATCTTAATACCCAGAAGACAAATGGATGTAATTTTAAGATAATCTAGATATATTTATCTGATAGCAATTAGATATAAAGGATTTTACTCTGCATCACTTTCAAATCTGTTATAACTCTTTCGTCTTGGTCTTGTTGTCCAATACAATGACATTATTCAATGTCTCCCTTTATATGTTTCATATTCTTCTTTTTAAGATCGTCTTTCTATATTCTTTATATCTACAATGGAAAACCTGGGTCTGAATAATCAATATGGTTATTGTTTTGAATCAAACAGTTCAGTGTACCCAATCTATTATACAAGCATTTAATACAGCTAACTTTAGTTTATCTAGGTCGTCAGGCAATCAATAGAGTGAACTATGAAGGATGTCCCTTTGGTTCACTTGGTTCATATCTATTACCATTTGAAACTAAAATCAGATAAAGTTAATTCCTAAGTTGCCACAGCCCTAAATGCCACAACTACCACACAACATGCCTTAGGATTAGATGATAGGACTTGTAAATTTTTCAAAAATTATCTGACTAATAGGCAACAATATACTTTGGCTAATAAAAATATTTCTAAACAACAAAAAATTATCTATGGAGTACCTCAAGGCTCAGTTTTGGGTGTTGTCCTTTTTCCGGTTTATATAAACTCGTTAGCTAAATGTGGAAATTTCAAAACCACCTTGTATGTTGATGATGCTGTTGTTGTAACAGATACCCCAAAACAAATGAGGGTAGCCATACATAATATAAGCAGATGGTGTGTCAATAGTTCACTGAATATAAATGAGAAGAAAACTAAATGGATATTGTTTACTAATGTCCACCACGACAACAGTGTCAATACTTTAAATGGAACACTAATAGAACGAGTCTATTCTTTCCCTTACCTAGGATTAACTCTTGACCCAGAACTTAAATTTGTTGAACATAGAAAAACTGCATAAATAAATCAACTAGCAAGAGTTAGAAAATTTGTTGACGCTCCATCAGCACTAGATGTTTTTAAAGCTATGATACTACCCAGCTTCGACTAATGTGATTTTATCTTGGATAGGGACCATAGGGGTGAAACATTGGAATTACAAATATTACAGAATTGGGCTCTAAGAATTGTATATAAGGTAAAACTGGAGCAACATCCTATAATGACAACTGTGCAAATTAGAAATGCTAGTGGATGTGAAGAACTATGTTACAGACGAGACATTTATTATATTATGCTTTCTCACTAGCTCAAAAGGTATGCTTTTTAGATAACAGAAATTTATCCACCAGACTTCATACAGGTAAAAGGTTATTAATTCCACACTGTCTTAGACCAGTATTTGTCAGAAGTGTCTTTAATAGGGCATGTACAAGATGGAATCTATTAAAACCAAGGTATACGGGTCAAGTCGCCAGAAACCAGTAGATTTCCCCCCCAGAGGTCAAGAATGACAAATTTTAGAATTCATTCACAAAACTTTATTACCTTTAAAGAGGTATGTCTCCCCTATTCAGAACACTTAAAAATACCGCTCTAGCCCTAACGGTTCAGTTTTTATCGCTTGCGGAATGAAACTTGACTGAATTGTGTAACGTCCGGTACCAAAATAATTAGGATATCATGATACCATCATTATATACCCCACTGTGACTCCTAAACCAGTTTGTAGGAGCCCACAACATATATTTTCAATAATAACCAGGAAAAATTGCAGTATTCCACAGATTTTAGAAAATATGAGCATTGCGATCGTGACAGGATACCAAATTCGCGACATTTTTCTCAAATGCTTTCCTAACTTTACCATAGTGTTGCTAATAATGCTCCAATGGACATGCAAATTACTACATAACATCTTCCATATGTCTATATTCTAGAACATAACTCCTTAAGCCATACATGGTACCATTACCTCTGTAGTATGCATCCAACAAACTCAAATAAAAGTACCGGACGTTACACGATAGAGCGCAAAACATGCATTTTACCATGACTTAGAGAGACCATCTGGAAGACTACTAATATTCCTCCTATCATCCTTAAACTTCATAAATAGGTACAAGACACTTGTAGCTTTAGTTTCAGCTGTATACAACCATATATTTCATACATTTTGTCATCCTACCATCCATAAGAAATTTTTTTTCACAAAATTTTCAAGTTGTCTTGAGATCATAGACCATAAGTCATACACAAATATGGTACAGGTTATGTTAAAAAGCCTATAAATTAAAAGGCAAACATGTTTACAATCAATATCAACAGTAATATGGACCATTACATCACTTGGGCTAAACCAGCCTGGCATGAGCTGGATATGGAATAAAAGTACCGGACGTTACACGCGCGGCTGCAAAACATGCATTTTACCATGACTTAGAGAGACCATCTGGAAGACTACTAATATTCCTCCTATCATCCTTAAACTTCATAAAAAGGTACAAGACACTTGTAGCTTTAGTTTCAGCTGTATACAACCATATATTTCATACATTTTGTCATCCTACCATCCATAAGAAATTTTTTTTCACAAAATTTTCAAGTTTTCTTGAGATCATAGACCATAAGTCATACACAAATATGGTACAGGTTATGTTAAAAAGCCTATAAATTAAAAGGCAAACATGTTTACAATCAATATCAACAGTAATATGGACCATTACATCACTTGGGCTAAACCAGCCTGGCATGAGCTGGATATGGAATAAAAGTACCGGACGTTACACGCGCGGCTGCAAAACATGCATTTTACCATGACTTAGAGAGACCATCTGGAAGACTACTAATATTCCTCCTATCATCCTTAAACTTCATAAATAGGTACAAGACACTTGTAGCTTTAGTTTCAGCTGTATACAACCATATATTTCACATATTTTGTCATCCTACCATCCATAAGAAATTTTTTTCCACAAAATTTTCAAGTTTTCTTGAGATCATAGACCATAAGTCATACACAAATATGGTACAGGTTATGTTAAAAAGCCTATAAATTAAAAGGCAAACATGTTTACAATCAATATCAACAGTAATATGGACCATTTCATCACTTGGGCTAAACCAGCCTGGCATGGGCTGGATATGGAATAAAAGTACCGGACGTTACACGCGCGGCTGCAAAACATGCATTTTACCATGACTTAGAGAGACCATCTGGAAGACTACTAATATTCCTCCTATCATTCTTAAACTTCATAAATAGGTACAAGACACTTGTAGCTTTAGTTTCAGCTGTATACAACCATATATTTCACATATTTTGTCATCCTACCATCCATAAGAAATTTTTTTCCACAAAATTTTCAAGTTTTCTTGAGATCATAGACCATAAGTCATACACAAATATGGTACAGGTTATGTTAAAAAGCCTATAAATTAAAAGGCAAACATGTTTACAATCAAATTAACAGTAATATGGACCATTTCATCACTTGGGCTAGACCAGCCTGGCATGGGCTGGATATGGAATAAAAGTACCGGACGTTACACGCGCGGCTGCATTTTACCATGACTTAGAGAGACCATCTGGAAGACTACTAATATTCCTCCTATCATTCTTAAACTTCATAAATAGGTACAAGACACTTGAAGCTTTAGTTTCAGCTGTATACAACCATATATTTCACACATTTTGTCATCCTACCATCCATATAAATTATTTTTGGCAAGATTTTTCAAGTTTTCACGAGATCACAGACCATAAGTCATACACAAATATGGTACAGGTTATGTTAAAAAGCCTATAAATTAAAAGGCAAACATGTTGACTATCAATATCAACAGTAATATGGACCATTACATCACTTGGGCTAAACCAGCCTGGCATGGGCTGGATATGGAATAAAAGTACCGGACGTTACTGCACACTATTATATCAAGCCTGCTGGTGCTATAGCAGCTGCTATAAGGTACATGCACACACAGATCACTTGTACACACATACTCACAGAGTCACACATGAAAGAACACATCTTAAAGGAACACCTTCATCTGGGCAAATCTGGTCATCACCTCCTTCCAGGAGTCGACTGGTAAATTGTAATGTGGGGACCGTTTACCCTCGCGTGTGGGTTCACCAACTTTCATGATGACGTCATCACTGTCCAAGTCCATGATGTCATCAAGGCGCGGCCATCGGAACCTTGGGATTTTTGGATCCTCTTGAGACATGAAGTGCACAGTGTAGTCCCATTCCTCTGGGAAGGCAATGACTTTGCCGACGTAGCATGAAGTGCCGTACACACACGCAAGGTAGTCTCCGATGACATACTTTTCCGGAGTGGGGATAATGACATGTCCCTGGTCTGGCTGGTTAACCTCCTCTTCTTCCTCTGCTGGGGGCTCAACAAACTGGGTGGGGAACAGCTCATGCTCCTGCCATCCAGCACACCCACGTTTGTAGACACAGTCAACCCAGCAACACTCGTTAAAGCAGGAGGTCTGTCGCACTGCGATGGTGTGGTCAGCAGCTAGTGGCACAACACCGTGGACTGACATGGTTCCAGGCACGGTGTTCTCGCACACCAGCTCTGGTACAGCGTCACGGCATCGGGCGACGTCAGTGACAGAGACACAGATGTAGTGCACAGACCCCTCCAACTCATTCCCTTGCTCAGCAAAGGAGGCAGCGTCAGTGATCTTGATGTTGCGCTTGACTGCCAAGTCCGCATTTCGCTTCACTGCAGCACCGACGCCATCGCACGGCCCTTTGCCGTGGCCTGCCTCGAAGTACGTCCAGGTTGCACGGAGGCCGTTGAACAGCTGTTGGTGCTTGCACAGTATGCTGAAGATGGATTTGTTGCGATACTGTGAGCTCGGGGAGTCGGAGCAGTAGTGGATGGTGGTTACCTGGGGCAGGGTCTGCGCAACATAGACACAGAGGACTTCCAGAAAGGCAAGGATGGCGCCAGAGTCATGCTTGCGGTCGTCAGTTACCAGTGCTACACACCAGTGTGTGGTCACATCTCCTTCCCGGTGGTGAATGACGGCTGGATGGAGTGTGACTGGCTCCTTGGCGTAGTAGACGGCTTGGGGAGACTCCGGATAGGTCACCATCCAATTCTCCGCGAAGTCCATCTGGATAGTACACTCTGCTGGAGACATGGACTGACGGAGCTTGCGTACGACGCGGTGCTGGTGTTCTGCACGCATGCTGTGCTCCCGCATGGTGACGAACTCTTTGCCGAGGTCGGTGATGAACTTTTCTCTTGTAATAACCTCCTCCACTTGTCGGAGCTTCATACAGGTCTTACCTTCTGGGCCGTACGGGACACTCACGCGCTTCCATGTTTCAACGCGGATCCCCGGAGGAAGGTCTTTGGCCTGGAGGTTCGCAGTGAACTCCTCAACGGTGGTCGTCCTGACGAGATCATCAGGGAGCACATACCACATCCCCACGGCACGGAGTTTGAGCGTGAAATTTTGGTGTTTGAGACACAGGCAAACACTGACCATGTTGAACTTCACAACCTTGATGTACCTGTGCCTCCGTCGCACATCGTTAAAGTATGTCCGGCCGCAGGGGTGGTTAGGGTACTCCTTCTTGAATAGCTCATAGAGGTATTCGGTGAATTCAGTTAGGATGACCTTTTGATGCTTTTTCTTTTTGATGGTGACTGTGTCCTTTTTGCCTGGCAGAGTGTATGAGTGCTCAGGTCGCTTCAGGAACTCAATAATGCGCTCCTCCATTCCCAGGAACTTCACTGTCCGGCAGTCAACCTTTCGTGGTCCAGACAGTAGGCAGCTGCGACTGAGTCCAGTGTCCATCATTAGCTGTGTGGTCAGTCGATGTGACTTAAGGGTTTCTGCTGGGAGCAGGGACTTTACAACCTCAACTCTTTTCATCCGGGATGCGGTGGTCAGCTCTTCCATGACAAGGCTATAGAGCTCTAACCTCCGGCGATCAGTAAGGGCACTGTCACGTGGTCTCTCCTCAACACGGGGAACTCCTGCATCCTGTGGAGCGCCGTCGCGGGGTTCAGCATCGCGGGGTCTCTCCTCAACACAGGGAACTCCTGCATCCTGTGGAGCGCCGTCGCGGGGTTCAGCATCGCGGGGTCCCTCCTCAACACGGGGAACTCCTGCGTCCCGTGGAGCGGTGTCACCATTTGCTCTGTCTGCGCATGATGGTGACCCAGGAATGCGGTTATGACGAGGGGCAACAGTCTGCTGTGCTGCCTTGGCAGCTCTATGTGCTTTGCGTGCAACACTTGTCTCCTGTTGTGTCCTGATATTGTCAATCGCAGACTTTAGGCGATCAATCTCCACCTCCATTTCTACTCGGTTTTGTGCCTCTAGCCTCTCTGCCTCCTCGCGTTCCCTCCGTTCTCTGGCTATACGGTTGTACAGCTTGACTTTTCGTGGTGTTTTGTTTGGCGAGCTGTGGTTCAACTCGCGGGATAGTACATCATTTTGGGTCGTGTCCTGGGGCGGTGCTATAGTCGTCGTGTCGGCGGATCTAGGGATGTCGGGGGGCGGTTGCTGGGTTGTTATCCGTGAAGATGTCCTCCGGGGCCGTTTGCTGTTAATTTAGAATATTAAAGTTAAACCCTACACATATGGATGCTTCAAAATATACAAAAATGGAGTGTTAATAAAATTCATCTAATATCTATCATACACCACTACTATTTTGTATTAGACCAGGATATTATAATAGGTTCTACAGTTAAGGAAGGAAGGCAATGCCAGGACCACAGCAGTAAATTTCAATAGCAAAACTACAGATCTAAGCTTCAACCACAGGAGCAAAAAGCAAAGCAGCACAACAACAAGGAAAGCAGCACAACAACAAGGAAAGCAACACAACAGCAACCAAACTATCCCTTGTTTTCTAAACTATTGCTATTACTTGTACCTCATTCATACTATGTTCATTTTGGCCCGCTTGACCACGCCTCTGCAAATCATTATCAAAGTGTCAATGTAGGTATTGTTATGGACAAAGTTATAAATTCAGATTTTTAGCAATTCAAAAACCTTTACTAGCCACATGTAGTTTGTATAGCATTTACTTAATGATAACATTTTACATGTATTATTGGAATATCATGGGATGAGAATTCACACACATAGCTTTTAACTTACTCAAGGTCTGCTACCATACGGCAGTGACGGGTTGGCCGTGGAGTGTCATCGTCGGAATCTGATAAGGGAATTGGACTTGGGGAACGGCACCTCTTCCTTCCTTGTTTCCGCTTGTCCTCCTGAAAAAATTCAACAAGAATTTGGGATTAAATTCAAAGTGTGATTACATGTGTGTGATTATTTTTAATTCATCTCTTAATGTAAGATGCTGAATAGATGTAGACTTAGTTCAATGCACACCAGTCAAATAAGTCAAAATGGCTTTTTAAATGTCAAATTTCTTACCTCGGGAGGTTCCTCCTCATCAGGCGAGGACATGGACACGGGTTTGTATTTGACCGGCTTCTTCTGGCCTTTCGTCTTGCCAAGGCCCTTCCCCTTTGACGTTATGCTTCTCTTGGGAGCCTCCTTTTGTGCTGGTGTTGAGCTGGCCTTACCTAGTCGTCCCCTCCCAGGTGTGAACAGGGCCACCTGAAACAGAGAATAATGAGTTCCATATTTTCAAAATTTCATGCAGTAGTGGTAAGAGGAACAACACGCCACGTTCAATCACCTTATTTTCAAAAAATGAAATCATGTGTGTGTCTCATGGATCTCAAATATTAGAAGGTAAATGATGGAACTACATTACCTGTAGACGGGATGTATTGGGGGTTGAGGTTGTGTCACGGCCTTCCTGTGATGTACCTGGTTGCGGATCATCGTGCACTGCAGCTTCTCCCAGTTTGTCCCGTAGACGCTTCTTTGCAACTCGCAGTCTGGTAAGCTCCCTTTCGTGCTGCTTCTGTGCTTCCGTGTGAGCTGCCTTCATTTTCTCTCTACTCTGCTTCTTGCGAGAGGCTTCATCTGCATTGTGCTTTTCCTCCCCCTTCTTTTCCTTAGACCGTTGTCTGGCCTCTTTCGATATGACCTTTCGATCCTTTTTCTGGTCCGGAGGCAGCGGCTTCCGGCCCATCTTCTTAAAATACAAGGAATGATTACCATAAGAACGAGTTGTATCAAAGTAAATTATGCAGTATTATACTCATAGGGCTTGATAAAGTTGAAATTGAAGTATGTAGTGGGGATAAATCAACGTTACTATCAAATACTAGTACCATAGGGGCATATTGTATCAAAATATGGGGGGTCTACACCGAGCCTTTGTGATGGTTTGGATCGAAAATGTGAAATTGTAACGTCCGGTACCAAAATGATTATTGCCCCTGACATGGGTAAAACAGTCCTAATGTATGGAAATTGTGGCTGGGCTACCTCTAAATATATTCTACTTACATGGAAACACAGGATTGCCAGCATATCACCCCTAGTTTACCACATTTTGGGGTATTTTCTAATTTCCGAGACTTACGGTAACGTCCGGTACCAAAATCCATTTTGCTCGTATTTGACCCACCAAATAAATATATATTGTGTTTGTAATACTTGGAAGAGGTAGGGGCCATGCCTAAGAATAACAAAATACAGTAGGACATCATTTCAAGCCATATTTCTGGTTTCGGTGAGGGTTAAACGGTCCAAATCGAAAAGGTACCGGACGTTACATGAGTCTGTACTACAAAAAAGGTAGAATTTCTATCAAATCAGGTTCACAAACCACCCCAAGCAATACACACGGCTCCATTCTTTCAATTTACACCACTAAATGCAAGATTTGATCCAAAACAACGAGAGTGTAAGCATTTTGGTGCGCCGAGAATTTTGGTACCAGACGTTACCGTTTGACATCGAAAACATACGGACATAGTCTGGGGCTTGCCCGGTGCAAAATTCTCGGCTGACACCGACAACACCGTGTTATTTTGATGGATTACGTCCATATCAATCAAAATATAATCAATTCAACCACCTATGATACATAATCGATACACAAACATCCTTTTCTATTGCGATCGGGGGCTTAACTCACCTTTTTTGGGGTTTAGAAGAAAGATTTTGGAGGGTTGCTTTGGGAAAATCTTCATAAACTTGTTGTGGTCTGACGCGGAATTAACTGGGTTAAAGTTCCCGGATGTAGGTTACAACCTCCGGTCGTCTGACGTCATTTGACAGCGTCTTCTTTCCCGCCCTGATTTTTTAGGTACCGGATGTTACACGATTCATATTTTGTGTATCGAAGCAAGTTTGGAGGGGTACGGGGGGATTATGGATATTCTTTTGGTTGACGATTGAAGAAAATGATGTTTTGAACATAGTTTGATCCGAAAAGAAACTCAATTTGTACTTATTTAGCTGTGAGGGACAAAAATGTAAATGTAACGTCCGGTACTTTTATCAGAATTATTTTACATGGGGGGCTCTCACACAGAGGCAAATGCCAATACACACACAATTTTTTCAGGATATTTGGTGGGATGGACAATATTCCTATGGGTAATAACAAAATATTTGTTGCCCCTTTTTTCACTGAGCTATTTACGATTTAGATTTTGGTACCGGACGTTACAAATTATACTTTTCCATATTCCGAATCACCTGAGGAAAAAAATACACTTACTAAGATGTCCAAACATCCTGGAAATGATACCTGTGATCATATAGGATACAAAAAGTGACATTGGGATACTTCAGGAGTTCTTTATTCAACACAGTACACTTGTAAAAATTACAAAAATTACAAAAACCACAATTTTGGGCCTTTTTTCGACTTTAGCGAGTCGCAACTCTGGGAATTTTCAACTAATTTCAACAAATCTTGGTTTTTCTGAAAGCCCTAAGTGTTTTCTCCCAAATGAGACCATGGAAGACAAGATTGGTTCACAACTTTTTATTCCAGAGTCATGAGAGTCCAAAATGACCTCAAAAACACCAAATCTACTGGTTTCTGGCGACTTGACCCATACACAAATAGAAACGCTGGTGCAATTAAAAAAGAAATTTGACTATCTAGGTTGAACTGCTGTTCCATATGTACATATTATCATTTTGACAGTGAGAGGGGACTTGGTAGAACAACCACAATGCGTGGATACCAAGCATTTAATACTCTTCTTTGTGATTGTATTAATTCCCGAATAAAACACTTAAAAAACTTTGAAGCCTTTGGTTAAGGTCCGCTAGTGTCCACGAAGGTGTTTGTTCGATAAAATACACACTTACACACTGCATCATTTGAATAGTCAATATCGATATTGTGTTGATGTCAATATTAAGGACTGTCAATTGCAGTATGGCATACAAACCACAGGTATAACTGGCTATTCATGCAGGACTTTGTTAATTTAATATTCTCCACCACTTTGAATGTGTGATTGATCGCTCATTGCCAAAACATAATGTGGCGTCAAAGACAATGCCCATTAGTTCCATTACTGTCACAGGCCTAGGAGTCAAAAGCAGACTTTGTCTACTTTAGGCTTTTTGTTTCTTGAAAGGAGAATACAAAGTAGAAAGGCAATACAAGGCGCAAAAGAATTTGGTCTTGATTCCTACCCATATCAGACGCTCTATGCTGACATCAATATGTAAACACTCATAGTACGTACCGATCTTATATAAGGTGATGTAGAGTGGACATGGATCCATAATTATCATCCGTGTAGCTATGACCTCTGAATGACCCTTTGATGGATGCAGACAACTAGTTAAATAGGAGCAGGGTTCTGGTACAGAGTGAGGGTAATTTAATAACATAGTTCTGTAACAGGCCATATCTTCCTGACCAGGGTAATTATATAGCTACTACACTCTACAAGCATACTTGTGTCACACAGAGAATATTTAGGCCAAAGAAAACATGGCCAAAATTACCCTATCCTACTAGCACCTGCAGTGGCTTGATCACTGTCATTCTGATTGTCGCCTATACTAGCAATCTATATATCCTGGCAGCCAGCCAAGTGACCTCCTACCATTCATGTACACACCCACGCTGCAAACAATGGCACATGCCCCTCGTAATTATCGACGACTTCTCTGTATGTGGATGCATTGTAGTTAAGTGATGCTGCAGGTGCTATATAGACCCATGGCCGAAAATAAATTGTGTTACATAGTATGAAAGATCAAGTCTATGTAGCTTGTATTATACTCGTACACTGAGACCTCAACTTGAAGCATGGACCATTGCATAGACTAGAGATCCAACGTTTTGACTGATGAGCCTTCAAATATACTCTGCATGGCACACACCTAAAAGCATAAGCTTTTTTTCTTTTGCAATAACCTGGAACTAAGTTCAGAACCAATTTGTAAATGCAAAGACAAAATACTAAAGAAAAAGCGGGATAGCTTCATGAAGAAAAATATAATATATATACTGTGATAGTTATACCGTTTTCAGTTATTCTCAATTAACGGTTTAAAGTGGTACCTCACATTTCTGCCACCTTAGGACCCCCGGTCTAGAACCCCAACCCGGCCGCACCCCTTCCAAATCATGAACCATGGATGGTTACCTGCAGATACATATAATTGGAAGTGAACTATCACTTTATCCCTTAGCACGGGCCTAGACCTTTGTGCTTACATATGTGCAAGATGAGTAGATTAGCTGCATGTCTACCAATATCAAGATCACGACGTGTACTGCGAACGTGTACGCCTAGAATGGAAGGAAATGGTAGGCTACACGTTGCCGTAGACGTTACAAGTAGACATATCTTAACCTCTCTATTGACACAAACGTCTAGATCTACATGATATTATGGTTCATGCATAAGGATGCCGTCTACTATCCTTTGCTAACACCCACCCCCACCACCTCCTTTACACAGATTGAAGCTCCGGCAATGAACCCAGATGGAATATAATAGTCAAGGGCAGATAAAAATATGAAAATAAAGAAAAGGTGGATGTGATCGTCAGTGATGCACTCAGAGTAAAAGAGGAATGGTGTCTCGCTGGTATCTAAGACGATCTGGGAGGGGTGTTTGCATGAACGCAAAATCAAGGGACAGTGATTAGGGGGAAATGGTGGAGGAGCGTTTGATCCCATGAGACATATTTGCGTGAAAGGTGGAGAACCGCCCCTCCCCAGTGCCCCATCCTTGGCATACACCATGCCAAATCCCCACCCACATGCATGTATAGCCCTGCATGACTCCCTTCAATGTGGTGCATCTCCCTCCCGCCCCCTTCCCATCCTACACGTCCACTCTGTCCACATTCCACATGCGGCATTCACCTCTCCCCTCAGTGGTCGTCAATTTTACAGAGATGCCTTTTTGTTTTCGTATGCT
Source organism: Acholoe squamosa (assembly GCA_949317995.1). Classification (NCBI taxonomy): domain Eukaryota; kingdom Metazoa; phylum Annelida; class Polychaeta; order Phyllodocida; family Polynoidae; genus Acholoe; species Acholoe squamosa. Next base: position 57,021,315 of record OX439041.1, on the reverse strand, counting down.
AGTTCTACAAACCCCCTGCAAACCCCTCAAGGTAATAATATCACTGCCACTTTCAGACGTTCACTGAAGCCTCACTAGATTTTGCTGCTCTTGCACTTAGTTCATCCCTAGCCCTATGAAATTTAAAGACTGATAGGCACCACTCGTCGTGATCTGGGCTGGCTGGGACCCAAAAATAAATATAATACCATCTACAAAAGATTTTATGGGTGTATACTACAGGGGCTGAGCCATAACACCCACATATGGGGGTCGGTTAAAGATTGAAATTGAAGGTACAGCATAGGGGCAAAGACGGGGTGTCACATGCTTTACAATGAAGGGGGATTCGTCTCGTGCCCTACCCTTGTGTATAATGAGATCACTTTAAATTGTGCAATATTAAGTTAACCTCCAATTTTGTCAATGATCAAAATAGAGGCCTCATCCTAAGATTTAGACCATGAAGCATATGCTTTGGCTGTGATTTCCTTCATTTTCTAATCCAAGAGAAAATTTTATGATGGTGTGCAATGATGAGAGATCTTTGCATTTTCTACACCCCTTCTTCTCAAAATTTAGTAGCATGGCTCTATATAAAAGCGCCTTATTCTATCTATTTATCCATGAATAAGTCAGGGCCTAAGTCTACCCAAGCATACACCAACTCATCTGTACTGCTCTGTGATCCCAATCATTTTATGCATATATAGGTAGACGTTAAGGATGAGGATACCATATCCCATTAGTCTATGCTGTGTATTTATATTATAACTAGAGCCCCATCTTTGGGCGTGAGACGAATCTCCTTGAAAATTACACAAACAGGTTTTTGCATATAGCAAAATAATAAATCAGTCTATACATGTCCAAATGGTCTTAAAAGATCCTTTACTTATACTAATTACTAATCATACCTAGAAACATAGATCTGACCTCCTATCTTTTATTTCTTTTTTTTTATTCCCCTCCACGTGTGCATTTTTAGATTTCATTGAGAAAAAAAAACGAGTCTTTTCAGATACTTTAATGCCTCTCCCTCTCAAAATATCAATTAGATATATGTAAAACCAGGGTTCCCCATGAAGCTCTAACACAGGGCATGCCCTTGGCATTTGCCCCAATGTCCACGTCCTCCAGCCTCCTCATCACACCCACCCCCTCCTCCTCCCACATACCCCCCCACACACACACACACACCTCCCCTTCCGACACACATAGCTCTTCCGGCGTCCCTTGCTTCAATTTCCGGCGGGGCCCACCAGGCACAAACACAATAAAAATCCACCCCAAACAGCCGTCTGTCGGAACAGAATGGCAATACGTCCTCAGCAACGCCATGACGTAGAATCTGACGTAGACTGTGACGTAGTCAATGCAATGACCTCTTCAGTTAGGTCCTTTAGTGACCTTCTATCAAATGTCATATGTAGACACTTCAAGAACTATATAGTAGACTCCTTTACAATTTGTTGACCTATTTAGGTATATAAGCTTATTGACTATTACAATAGCTAAATACAGTGGGCTTTATGAATCAAAATGATTAATAATAACTATTTAAGAAACATTAATTTCCTCTCCATTCCACTGCCGACTTAAGCTTCGTTACAGTGTTACTCACTATTTCACCCCTCTTCTGAAATAGAGTTTCATCCCTGCCGAGCCTCATTGCTAAAGCCACTTAGGTGCTGGATTATGGCTGTTACTAGGCATTCCAATCCGGTCTTAATCTGGCTGTTAGTGGGATCTATGCTAACAACCTTACATTGTACTGCCTGCAGCTTTTAATACCGCAACAACCCTGGAGCAACACTACCAACTGCTCTCAGTGGCTCACATCGGTGCCAAGTGGGTGCACAACCAGAATAGTGTTTTCCTTTTTAAGGCTGCCAGTGTTTCAGCCACTAACACTTCAAAGGTATTTCTTCAGTGTGCTTTTTTTCTCAGAGCAGATTTGCCACATAGTGGAGCTGTGATCTTGTATTTGGCATTGATTTGTAGTGGCTGGTAATGGCTGTAATGACCCACATACTAGGGCATTGGTTATACAATGAGCAACCTAGAAGCTATCTAGTATCAGTCTGAGCTGCTCCCTGTGATTAGATCTGTTTACATTTAGGTTCTGAACTGAAGGGTGCAGTGAATAAGCTGTACAGACATGTATTTCTATCAGAAGTGTCTACACTAAAAAGCAGGTATATGGTGTTCATACAAGGATGTACAATGTTGTCAAGCCATCTTCTAGTCATTCATATCATGTTAATTAATTTGTACCATTGGCGTCCAGTATGTCTATATCTGATATCAACTAGAAACAGTGAGCGAGAAGTCGTGAAACACATGGAAAATATAAAGTTATTTTAAATTATAAAGGTTGTAAAGAGATATATTATCTTTACAGCCTGTAGAGCTCTGTGGATGAGAAGTGGCTTTGGTTCCTACAGTAATGATTTCAATAGGTATATTTGATCCCGTCCAAACATGAAGCGCTACTGGTGCCGACTCTATCACTATTGTAATACAAGCACATCCACCATTCCCATTCATCATGATCCATCTGTCCATGCAGAAGATCTTCCTCGTAATTGCACTACAAATATACCCGGACACTCCTCCTAGCCCCACCCCACCACCTCCCACCTTTATAGGGTTACATAGTGTCCTCTAATACGCCCACTCCTCCAGGATATAGTGGACACTGTGAATGGTCACCCTGCCTCCTTCATCACGGCTACTGCCATTGAGCACTCACTGACCAGCCCCCTGCCCTACTCATATCCACTTATCTGCCCTCCTAGCTCCCACTCTACCTCTGACAGCCTTCCTTGTGTCCACGCCATCAGCCTGTTTATCATCCACCTGCTTATGGCTAAAGGATCACTCATTTAGAGCACAAGCCCAGTTGTGTAGTATATGAACATGAATTTACATAGAGAGAAAGACTATGTACATCAAAGCAAACATAATAGCTTCCCTCCCGCACTTTATTTCGGATGAAATTGCCTGGGGTCGGTACTATGTATGTGGCCTAATGGATGTCCATGTACAATACATAACACCTTCCTTACATTAAGTCTTCTCTGCATGAAACAATTACGTGTTCCTGCCGATTTGAAAACTTCTTAAAATATCTCCAATATATAGCACAATAGCATTACCCACAATGGTCTCATTCCATCGTGATAGCTGGATGACGTCCCTTGTAGTTCCCTTTCAAGAAACAGAATATGGATGGTACCTTTGTTATAGACTAGTTACGGTACCAAGCTTACACTAAGTAGTGCCTGCCTATGTATAGGCAGGGGAAATTTCTTAAGTGATCATGAGGGAATGGGAAATAGACTTACGAAAGGCTTTTGACACACGGCTGTGAGACTGGGGGGGGGGGGGGTGACCGCCAAACAGGATTATGAAAGGCACTATATATATATATATATATATATATATATATATATATATATATATATATATATACGGAGGTGAGTGGTGACTTTGCCAAAGTAACCACTCACCTCTGTAATCAAGGTCTGTGCATAGCAAATAAAGGCACCAGAGGGCAGCACTGTTCCCTTTACTTTCTCACCCTTACTATAGCATATGGATAACACCTACACAGACTAAATCTGGTAACCAGTCCACACCCATGATTAGAGGATTGAAACAGCAACGCGCCCATTTACCAGTCACTAAACATCAAACCTAGATCTGAAATATAATATATTAAAGGCCAACAAACAAAAATAGAAAGAAAAAAGCAGCTCTCCTGCATCTCCCAATTAACCTCTACAACTAGATCCCCTGACCCCAATAAGGACATTAGCCCTTAAAAGGTCGTAATTCATGATACCTCCAGGTTCATGTTACTTTGTCGTCATGATAGCCCGATGCAGCAGTGTTTGCAATGCTGCTCACCAGCGCTGCATTGGTACATTGGATCAATCCTTCATATTGAGGTGATAACCACATAGAAGTAACATGGTGCATTGATGGAGAACTGGCTAGCTCATTACCTGCAAACGCTGCATCCATGTATGAAGACTACATAAGGCTACCGTGCGTTAAGGCATTATGTTGCACATGAAGGGTCCTACTGCCCAGACGTTATACTGCTATGGGGATGGCCTAGAGGGACAGGGTATAGACACTGATGACGTACAGTGACCGACCAGCGTCCTGTGCTGTTAGGGCCCTTCCTGAATCGTGGCCACCATGCATATTTCAAAGTCAGCAACATGTGCAACCCCTCTCTATACTGCCTTCACCTTTGTGCTGTTCCTCACAGAACCTATCCTTTTAGAACTATTCTAAGTTCATTGGTCCACAACTCAGACTCATAAAATGTATTTACACATAAAGAGGAGGTTATTCGGGGGAAAACGTATCTCTTTTACATAAGTTAGTCCTCAACACTGGTATCATCATTTTTATTTACCAAGAATAGTCCTCAATTACCTGCGTCAATTCCAACCATTATCTTAGTCCATAGACCCAGACAGTTTTGAGAACTAATCTTGCATATTAAACCTGACAATGGTCTTCAGATTGCTACAAGCCTGGGAAACTCGAATCACTTTGCTAGATGTCTAGTTATTAATATTAGGGCCGTAATCCCCAGTTTTGCCATTTCACCATTTGAGAAAGGGGTATACAAAGTCAAAATTTGTAGTAAATGTTAAAGTGCGAGATCCCAGGGGAATATGTATAGGCCTTGTTGCATGGCTGTAGGCTACAGTATAAAATACTTTGGATTGGCCAATGATTTAAGGAGAACAGGAGCATGTTGCTCCTATGGTAAAAAGAGCTGTCAGTAGGTACCCTCTTTTCAAAAGAAGTCACGCTCTGCTTCACCATTCAACTTGCACTCACCACATTAGTCTGAAAAATCACCTGCCTTGTTTAAAACAGAGAAAGCTGCACTATTAGGTACCAACTCATGTCACACACTCTATATAGTATATTATACTGACTGACCTCTCCCAACTAGGTACCTACTCAAATCCCCCTTTTTTAGCACCATACTTGAATGACCACTTGTGAGCAACAAAAGGGCCAAGTTATAGCTACATGAAAAGAAAGGACTGGAAATGAGGGCATTTTTAGCCAGCTCTTCCTTTTACTATAGGAGCAACACCCTTCTGCACTTAAAGGCACGGTGTTATATATGTAAGCCTTACATGTCTTGGAGACGCCTGATATTATACAAGACAGCATCTTGATTAACTGGTTACGTACCAGTTAATTTCATACACTGTCATAATTTAAGTACCCCCATGAAAATGAATGCATTGAGAAAATTTACAATAATGAATGTTCCAGGCTTGCAACATGTGCAGTGGGACCGTTGGCTGCTATGGGATTTACCCCGCAGGCTGTGGGCTTTCCCTGTCACCGCCTTTTACATAATCCATAATCTGTATGATGCTTATCTGGGCCTTCTAGACACCACATACATTTTCGTTTAAGGGAATGAGGCAGAGATCTGATAATCAATAGATTAACCAGAGTTATAAGTCTGCCTTCGGCAAGCTCCATGTGTCAGTCCATCCCTTATTGGAGAATCCATATAGGTTACAGAATCTATATGCTTGCTGACAAAGTGCAGAATGGATATTCTATACTGGGGAGCGTCCCCTTTGGGAAATGTAATTGAATAGAGTGGCATACAGCTTGGTGATATATGGGAACCAAATGCAAACCTGGACCATGGCATTGGCTAGGGTGAGCAAGTCCCATTGAACGTACGCGGACGTAATAACATGACGCAGGCAAATGGGAATAGGAGGGCGTCTTAAATTTATTAACACAAGTGCCAGAGGCAAGTGGTAGGGACTATACCCCCGAATCACACGCACACACACTTTCACATACATGCAATACATGCTATCAATTCAAAGTAGGCATATAGAAATACACCATTTACCACTTCTTTCATTGTATAGGTTGCCCTGTGTATGTTAGCTAGACAGGGTACACAGGAATTTTTTTTTAACGCATAGAGAAAACGCCATTGGTGACAGAATAATAATTTGTGGAGAACGTCCCATGTGCCTGATTAGATAATGCTTATTGCCATGCAAGCTGTTAATTCCCTCCTCAACTACCATTCCCGATGGAAAGTACTAAATGTCAAGTAATAAAATGTCACCTTCAACGGCCGCCAAAACTAAATATTGAAACAGGATTATCAGGGAACAGGATTTTGATCTAATAGCAAACTAGTCATTCTCTGCTCATAATTCCCATGAGGAGATTTAACATTGAAAGGCTGGCACAATGGGCTGGCCATATACTGTCTTTGCATATAGTAGGCAAGAGCTGTCTAGGGTTGGCTGTGTTGGCCTGAAGGTGTTGGGGAGAGGTGTGGAGTGAGGGATCAGTCTGCCTTTTCACCTCTGTGTCAATACCTGCAGTCTAAGGGGACTCTTCCTGACACTCCACGCTCCCTGATGCTACAGTATGACGTCTCTAAGCAGGTGGGGGGGATGGGCAATGTTGGGAAGGTTGACAGAGATGCAATCTGGAATCCTGATTCACGGGTGGTGATATAAATGACTGGTTAAGAACGATGCGATGGAATAAAGCAGAAAAACGATGCATGGTATTTGATTAGGGAAATGGGGAGGATGTATAGGGGTGTCAGTTAAGTATACAAGAGGCGGGAGGATTGATATTGAGACAGTTAGGACTGGATATTTGATGAACACAGTGTAAACTGAGCCAAGTGTTAAGGCAGCAGGAACTTTTAAGCAAAAAGAAAATGGGAGGAGGGAGATTGAGCAGTATTGAGCAGAACTGCGTGGGAGGGTGTGTGATTTGTAAGACCCAGGGGCCTACTTCAAGAGAGGAAGTACTATCTCCAGACTCCTCCTGAGGAGTGTGAAGCATGGATGGAAAGAAGTACTCCTTCATATCTAGTTCAGCCCGAATAGGAAGCAGTGCAAATAAAATAACCTACTGACTTGTTGAATGACATTAGATATGTGTAAATTGATTGGCTCAATACTCTACTTGTATAATCCCTTAACCTGACTCAAATCACCAATCCTCTATACTACTTAGTACCCTTACAAGTGGAACACGGCTATAACATTGCCATAACGTCGCAGTGATCTCTCCTGCGGACCTCCGCGACTATAGATATGTTCCCTTATGTACATTGTGTGACTGTTTGGATGAACACCTAATCAGCTGTTTAAAAACGTGATGGAATGTAGCAGACAAATGTGTGGAAGTATGTATCGATATTCCTCAGCGCAACAATGCAAAATAGTTATATGGTGAAAAGGGAAGAAATGAACAGAAAATCTGATACTCCACCTACCTTGACTGGACTTTCTGAACTAATATCAATATTCGTAAGGTGTATCAGTCCTTCTGATGTGGCCCCAGGCAATCTACACCATGGCACCTATAAGCATGGATCACATTTCATACAAGGACTGATTACCTTGCCAGGCAGATAATGTTGCTGGTACGATTCGGTATGTGCCATATCATGTGAATAGGTAGAACTTGGGGTGGTCAGCGATTCTTGCTGATATTAAACCCCAATGAAAGGATACAGAACTTTGAGTCAACATTGGGAACTAGTTGAAAGAGTGTAAATCAAGAATTATTGAGCGTTGACATCATCTCTGTGTCCATTGTGCGTTATCAACCCTTAAGTGATATTAATGCATTAATGCATCATGCCGACCCTACGGAGTTGATACACTCCTGCAAAAGTTAGCATAAAGATGGTGAGCAGAATCAACATTCATTAATAGTGTATCATGCTTGCTATGCCACTGTTCGTGAAGCATCATGATGCATTTCTGGTTAATGAAACATAGTATTAATCTGAGAAATCGACAGAGGTTCAAAGAGAGTTATATCATAATTTCGACGGCAAGAGATCCGAAGTGAGATAGTCCACTTTTCCTGTACAGGGCCGGCTCAGAGGTCCTTTGGATTCGGTCAGAATTGTTTACAGGTCATTCACCATGTCGCTTTTTAATGGGCATTTTATCCACAGGTTTGTTGTGTGTAAAGCAATGATGCATTTCTCACTGGGTGATTTCAACTGAAGCACGTAGATCGAAATTGGTGTGGAAAGATGTATCACATGTAGAGCCGTCTAAGCTACAGGGGAGGGAAAGGTTATCTTATGCCTTATGGGCCAATAGAATTCATAGAAGAAGTATAAATCTTTCATATGTTCTTTGAAATATGGGTGAGACCCCATCCATAGATAACATGTGAACATTCCCTCCCTCCCCCTCTTTGACTACTGCATTCCTGTCCCTCTTCCTATCACTCTAAACCTTACTTCCCATTACTAGCACCTCTTTCATTACCCCCCCCCCCCACCTTTGCTGCAGTGCCTCCCACCCTAGGCCCTGACACATGGAGGTATTTGTGTGGCTCAGAGAGGGGCCGTAACCACTGAAGTCTGCCGTACATCATGCCCTCCAGGTTCCGGTTATTTATAAATACATGACAGCAGGGTCCGCCTTATGAAGATGCCTACCTTCCGGTCTATAGTTACGGCCACCAGCGCCTACATTAAGCCATACTGTCGGGGAATGCCTGCTCCTACGTGTGCTGGTATATGTGACAGTGTTAAGGTTAGGTGTGTGATGACGGCTGATGACCGTGTTATTTCATGTGCACACTCGTAACTATAGCGCAATATTTTGGCACTGGTAACCCCTAGAATGACTCTGAACTTGTCACTCTTCAAGCATATGTTTCAGACTAGAAACTGCAACCTATGCTTGAAGAGTGAGTAGTATTTCCTGTTGCTGTCTACTAAAAGAGGGGCATAGTGGGAGTTAAAAAATAGTCTACTCCCACTAAGCTGTGTTGCTTCCTGTATACGGTGGTATATGGATTGGCAGATGGATACCAGCAAATGCTGATTCCCACAAGCATCCAGTATTGGGGTTAAGGTAGTTCCAACACCAGTGGCGTATGAATACAGCGATTTTTAGTCAAAATGTTAACCTAGGGGAGAAGGCTTAGTTTGCCCACCAAACTAGGTCGCTGGAGAAGTTGGGTTTATACCTCCCACCAGTGTCAGCCTTCAGGGCACCAGATTATTTCATGTGGAGCTATAGGACTCAGTATGGAGGCCTAGTGGAGCTGCCATTTTGAATTTCATTGGTTGAGGTAAAACTCACTGATAAGACATACCGTGATAAGTACCTTGTCCCTGGTTAACACTCACTTCCAGGGACATGCTGGTCCCATCTTTTCAGTTCTTATCAGTGTGTGTGGCTGGAATCAGCTCCAGACCAGCTAGTGGCCAATATAGTACGGACTGGGGGCAGCACGGTAAGCAGAAGTGCCTGGACTATGCACTGTATCATATCATGGTTATAGCAGGACATGTAGTTCTTTATGGGTTAAGACATGTGACATGGATCTTGGTGACAGGAATATAGAGCATAAGAAAGTTTAGTGAGATATGTGACATCTGCAGTCTTATATATGTGCCATATGAAGCTTATATTATTGAAAATGACATTGGAAACAGAAATTTGTTTACAGATGACATGGGACCCGCGTCTAGACCCCCTTCTTTGGATTAGTTTGTGAAGGAGGAGGTGATATCTACTCTTGTAGTTGATAATATTAATATCATGGATTTGAGTGTATCATCCTACTTAGTATTTCTAGAGGGTGAACGAGTCCATGGGCATCTTGCAAAGGGCTCATAGTCAGACTAAAGTATCCAAACCTCTTATTTTCAGTATCAAATCTACTCTGCATGAAGGCTGTACTGCTATAATGATTCATGGGCCTTTTCTATTAAAGCACAGCGTTCTCCAAGCCACATGGTTCACTAATGAGTAAATACCTCACACTAGTAGATGGCTGAGCCCGTTTGTCGTCTGCTCTTGTTAAAAGCCCACACTCAGGGCTTAATCTTCTGCGTGTGAGAAGTCTTTTGATGGGCCATTACGTGACATGCTCATGGACACAAGCATGACGGCCGTCGTTCAATCACGCACCACTAGAGGGAGACACCTTAATGAGGGGAACAGTCGCCATGCTGGGTCACGTGCTGTCTCGCGACTGACGACAAGAAATGAAGCTCCAAGTGTTATATCATATATTTTGTATCTCTTCTTTTTCTTTGCATAGGGGATTTAATCCCTAAATCCATAGTCCACTAGGTCTATTGGTACTGCTAGGTTTAATCATTAGTTTATGACTTCAGTTTAGATTTGACCCGTTGTGTAGATTATCTAGCATGAAATCCTATTTTGATGAGCAAGATTGAAAAATAAGCCTAAATTATCTTCCTTTGCTCTCTATTGCGTCTGTCGCCCAATAAAATGAACAGCTGGATTTTCTGAATGGTTATAAACTATTCACAAAATCTCTTTATATTAGATTGGTTCTGCATAGAAGGCAGAACGGGGGGTAGGGAGCAGGCCCCCCTTAACTTTGAAGTTGGGGGCAAAGTATGTTTTGCTCCCCTAGCCTTTTTAGAGAACTAACATAATTTGTATTCAGGTCACCCTAAAATACAGCAAAATCAAGGTACAATTCCTAAATTTTCTCTGACACAAGCCGAAAACCATCCAGAATACAGCAATTTAGTGGTAGAACAAGAATTCTGTGGCCTTCTCCCCCAAGATGGAAATTCATATCTCCACCAAACTATCTCCATTATAACTTTCTGGGCCCTGCCTCCACCCCACCCCCTAATTTACCACACATTCCGCCGCCCCTGCAGTTTGTCTTTAACCGACCTTTAATTCGCCAAGTGAGATCAATAGAACTACATGTAATATCAATTTTGACAGTTGGCACCCCATGCTAGATTCAGCGGACATATATGTCAGTGGTCAAGGTACCTACCCAGAGACCTGTTTCATAAGCATTCCTTATTTAAGATCGATCTTTCCACTCTACTAGTGACAACTTAAGATCAGTCATTTGGGAATGACTACTAGTGTTTCAGAACAATCTGTCACTAGTATTGGAACTTAAGACTGGTCCTTTAGAAACAGCTGTCAATAGGACATAGGGGCAGTAATCAAGATCAGTCCTTAGGTCACTCGTAGACCAATCATTCTGCTAGTAAGATCAATCACCCAGGTGCAGAACGTGCCTCTACTTTGTTATTTCACAATATAAAAAGGTATTATAAAAGGGTATTTCATTTTGATATATTTCTGACATCATGGATTAAAAGGATATGTGGGATTCCACTAATTGATATGATTTTTCCCATTTATGTGTACCTTCAACCTTCCACATAAATCAGCTACTTTCTGTTGGTCATATGTCACTCTTACATTGACTCTTTACTAGTAAGCTTCAATCCCAATTTCCTTTTGAAACACCTCCTACTAAGAGTGAGCTATAGAGATATGACCAATGAATCCAATGATTGATCTTAACACAACCTTACGAGTATCTTGCTCTTAAGTCTATGTCACTAGTATATGGCCCTTGTGAAACAGGTCTCAGTAAACACAGTTACGTTATACATACGTAGATTGCACATAGAAATTTCAGTACATTTACGTGTATGCTGATGTACGTATTTCTGACATAGATGTAGAATTTACGTACATATACCTAATTATTACCCGAATTAACGAAGAAAAATGATGTTCTTTAAACGTAAATATTCCTATATATTTAGATATCCAACGTATATTTTCAATACTTTTATACTAATAGCTACCCAGTGGGCACAGAACGTTGCATCAACGTTGACAACCTGCTGATATTATGTTGATGATGTTGATCAACCTGTCTTCAACACCTTTTCAATGATTCTATTTCAATGTTGTCAACCAACACCATTTCAACATCCAATCAACAGTTGACATATCAATGTTGAAATATTGTTTCCAATTCAATGTTGACTCAACATTGATTTGTCAATGTTGAATCAACAATATTGATTTCAATGTTGATTCAATGTTGATTCAACATTGACATGTCAACAAAGAATGCCCTAACAAATATCAACATTGTTTCAACATCATATCAATGTTGTGTCAATGTTGAATCAACATAGAAATACAAACATTGAATCAGCGCTGATGGTTAGATGTTGAATCACAGTTGATTTTGATTATGTTGTGTCAACTTTCAAATTCAACTATATTTCAAGCCTTTATCAACTGTTGATATGCAAACATTGCAAACGTTGTTTCAACGCTGAATCAATGTTGATGTGCCCAATGGGATACGATGTATGTAGTTTTGCAGGTTCTGGTTATGCTCCAATATACGTAAAATTACCTCAAAGAGATGTTCATATACCTACCCCTATACCCTCAGTTAATTTTATTCATTTAAGAATGTTATTTCCTTGTCTCCTTCTATAATACTGGTATATTCAGGGCCAGTATTTAGCAAGAGACACCAATGCTTTAGCCATCAGTTTCATCATTTGAATTAAGAGTCAAGTATAACTCCTGATTGTATGTTGAAGGTTCTGTGATGCTAGGTGTATAAGTCTATTTCTTAATGCTACAGCATGGGTGTTTACCATACCTGGATCCCAAAATATACATGGTAGCATCATCAATCAGTGAATATTTTGCACAAACCTATTCCCAAATGAAAGGTTGATACAATGAGTTCTCAATAATGTGTTTTTAATTAATATAGTTGATTAATATAGATGACAATCATCATGGAGGTCTAAATTAAATACAATGCTCAGCAATAGTGACACCTGTTGAGATAAACTGAAAGTATAGAAATACGTAGATAAACGTAATTTTACGTATTTCAGACCTCTTTTCGTGTAGAAACATTTAGAACAGATTAGGTGAGCACTAAATGGAAATGAATCTGCATTGTGATTTTTATTTTCTACATTTAGATAGACCCAAACTATGTTTGATAGCTGTAACCATACAGCTTTCATATTTGTACTGGTATTGAATATACTGCCATCTAGTGAGATAGGAGTGAAGCACAAAATAACATATGTGGAACGTAATCTAACGTATTTCCAACCTCTATGACCATGTGCTTTCTATATTCCCTATTATCACCCTCTGCACACCTACATTTCCACTGTTTGTTTGGAATCTAGAACTCATTACTGAATGAGATTTGCCACATGATGCTCTAAGGGAGTGGTCATTATTTATCAACAGGGGGGGGTGGTGGGTTTTCGCGCGGACGCGCGAAAATTTTTTACGTCCCCCCCTCGACGGCAGTCAAAATTTTTTGCGCCCCCCCGCGCCGGAGGCGCGGAGAGTTTTCGCGCCCCTCTTTGATCTATAGTAGCGCGCGGGCTTTTTTGCTAAAAAGAGGGTGAATTTTTTTAGCCCCCCCCTCAAGAGGGGTCAAAATTTTTTTAGCCCCCCCCTCGGGAGGGGTCTGAAAATTTTACGCCCCCCCCCTCAAACCCACCACCCCCCCCCTGTTGATAAATAATGACCACTCCCTAACCCATATGGTACATATATCTTATATGACCAACAAATACTCTTGCTTAAATAATGCATATTTAAGATGTAATGTCAATACAGTGTTAATCCCCATAGGGATATGAAAATAGGAATTATTATCCATTATTACCTAAAAATGCACATAATTACAACTACTGCATGTAGGTCAGATGCCTGTCCACCAATAGATTTGATTATGATAGAAAACATGGTTTATTCCAGGGTCAATCTGTTATTTATCCTATCTATCTGTACTGAACTCTAAACGCCATGATATGTACAGGATTCTTGTAGACCTAGGCCCAGCTGAGTTATCTTTTTTCATGTCAAGTGATTGATTTTCATCTTTATTCATCCCTGATCTTTATAATGCAGTTGTTAATGAAATGAAAGTTTGGTTAGATAAATGAAACAATACTATTTATCATTAGAAGTTTTTATCCAAAATCTACATGCATGAACCAACCAATATCTACGTCTTACAATCATTCTACCTACGAACAAAGCCAATCAAAAATATAGATCAAGATTTACGTGGATAAACCTCTTAAAATTGCGAAGCATAAACCTTATTTATCAACATATATCCACCAACCGATATCTACGTTGCTGGAACCTCATATAGAGGTTCAGTAGAAAACCAACCTAGATCTACCAGAAATCTGCGTTGAAACACGTAGTGTGTTTACTGGGTAGGGCTATTTTACCATGTAAGAACACACAGGTATAGGGTGGTGGGAAGGAGGACTGAGAGAACTGAATGAAAAGATTATTGTCTATAGCCACATGTATATTGACCGTATTACTATCTAGTGAAACCAGTAGATGTGAAATGGTACCACTAGGTGTGAGCTGCCAAATGGGTCTATAGCCTACATAATAGAAGATAATGTATAGACAAGGTTTACCTAATTGCAGAAGGTCATAGATATACATAGGCATAGGAAGCAAAGCTTCATTTGGGGGAGAGGAGCAATATATAGGTGCCCGTCTGCGACCACCTTGAATTGTGGGCTCAAGTCAGATTTAAATTAGCTGTACATTTCCTATACAAAGGTCGGCCGAAGGGGCCCTGTGGATTATTGGTTAGCGATTTCTAGGAAGATCACTAAGTAATAAAGATATGCCCATCGCGTGCACACAGCCAATTATCATTAATCATGATTGATAATTATTTCTCTCCCGAGTCTGCTCCGTTCATTAGAGACATCTCTCCCCATTTTTTGGTCTAATCTAAATTCCCTGTTCAATATTGCAGAGTAACACATCCAGAGTTTGCTAATTAACTGCGGCAGTCTCAAATCATTATATCTTTTTCCACATGGCTGGGGACCAACCGCAAGGTCAATTTTCATTCAAGTTGCAATTGACAATTTAAGTAGTGGCCGGTATTTGGCAGGCAGGAAATCTGGAAGAATGGTAGGTGGGAGGATCGTCTAGGGAAAATAAAACTCTCTTGAGACTCTTGAAAGTTGAATAGTAACGTGATTTCCCCTAACAGGAATGGCGGTGCACACCTTACAGGAATCTCCCATTCTCACGCGAGTTAACGTGATGTACCGCGAGATATGCAGCATAGCGAGATAAAGTGAGAAGAGGCGAGAGTCACAGCGACAACGGCATAGATTTGCAGTTTTTGATTAATCACAATTCTGAGATAATCTTTGTTCTTAGATTGTTACTCAAAAGTTATGAAGAGCATAATGTGCCTCTCAAGAACTCATTTATAATCATAATGATTATGATGTCCTCCCACTAGGATATCTAGATGAACTGCATATGCAACCAAACCATACATAAAGACCACGTCCATTTTGGATTTACAGTCGAATTTCTAGAATGTCAAGCCAGAGGATGAATATTCATATGAAGAATTTATGGTGTATAGTATTGAAACCAAAACAATCTGTAATTAATAACCCTTAGGCATTATTTAGAAATAACGGAGAAATTCCGTAAAAATTATGGTGACTTTGAAAAAAACAGTGACCGTTAAAAAACTCGGTGAAAGATTGGCATCCATTGTTGCCAATGATTCTTCGTTTTTTCTACGAAAGCCCCTCCGTGTGCTTCCCTCCCAAACCATGAAATGAATGCCTTCAGCATAGTCGAAAAACACCCCGAAAAACGAAATCTAAATATTTTAGATTTATCAACTGGGGTAACTTCGAAGGCAATGGCTGGGGTTTAGCTCTATAGTTCAAAATAGGTGCCCTTCCCTCGAACTCACGGTACTGGAGCTTATAGCCTTCAGACCCAAAATTCTATTGGCCGGTCTGAAGGTTCACAATCACATTAATTAAGTGTGCCCTTGTCCTATTTCCACAACCTTTAACAATATGTGTGACGAACCGTCATAGCTCAACTTAACGGTTCTTCATAGGATGACCTTAATAATGGTTTGAAGATAATTCCTTGGTCTACTACCGGTAGTGGTACCCCTCCCCCCAACACATTTCTAATCCAGTGTAGATCTAGCATCGATCAATTGTTGATGACCTAGCCCTCGATCGTCGATTTGGAATGAAACATAAACTGATTTCCCAGTTATTTTAATCCATCTTCATTATAGAAGCCCACAGATTACGTACTATAGGCATAGCCTTCGGGCTTGCGTCTTCACTATTTCTCCATTATTCTTTATTGATGGAAATGCGCAAAAGCAATTGGACGGCCCCAGCTCGGGTAACCGCCTCGACATTGTCGACAGGAATGTAAATGAGGGATACCCGGAGCTATTAAAATGTCAAACAAGGTGGGTATAAGAAGGTCGGGCACCTAAGCACAACGCTTTCCTGCACAGGCCAAAACTAGATGGTGGCTTGCTGTGGGCAATTGGTAAATGTTTTGATATATCCACAGGTAATGCAGGAGCAGTCATTTTGTTAAGTAACAAGAAAATGGGGGTGTTAGATGCACCATGAAGGGTGGAACGGTTTTTGCCCCGGGATTCAAAAATCTTATTGCCACGTATATTTGCTTTAAAATAATGTCCTTATGATTATAATGGTATTTACGTAAATTTTGCTGAAATCCTAGGATGATTCATGCAATGATACTAAAATAATTTGAACATTGTCTGAAAAATCAGGGCCAATCATTTTTAAAGGGAATGACAGTTTTCAGTTACCACCTCTTTGCAGTGACTTTCTGTGCTTTGATGAAACCACAGGCTTAAACCTGTGGACACTAATTATGATTTTGCAGGCATGTGCAGGGCACACTACAAAAAATGTGTGTTGCAGGAACACACTAAATCGTAACACACATGGATATTCAGCCCACTTTTAACAATTTATTCACTTTCTGGACATTAACACACATTTTCTAACATTTTTTACTGAAATGTTTTTAGATCCTGAAAAGTGTGTTCAATCAACACACATTTTATTAATCTTTTGCAATACACACATGCCACATACACACACCTGACCAATGGTTATAGTTCTGTTCCATACATTCAGTTTAAATCTGAACCTGTTGGAGAGAGGAGTGTCTTCACTTATGTGCTGTATTTCTGGGAAGTAATGTTATATATATCCTTATAATTACTGTATACTAGCTGTGGTACATTGTAGTAAGTTCTGCCCTTTGATATTATTAAATTATGATGATTTGGACATAGAGACCGTTTACCTTCTCTAGTCAGGGAAAGCAGAGCAAAATAATTATATTTCATGATGCATTTACACATTGATATTTGGGGATTTTCTATTGATATGTATGTACTACCAGGATACCCATTGGTAGGGGCTACTTCCAAGGATATCAGGAAGGAATCAGGACATCATCCAGGATATACACACTGTAGGGTCCTAATCGGTGGGAGGTATAACTTCAACATGACAAAATTTACATTTTGGTGGCTTAACTTGTACTGCCCTAATAGCATTATGAAAATGAAGGTACCATCTAGGTCATTGTATTCGGTACCTATATCACGTCATCTGTACCTATACCACGTCACCTGTATCTATATCATGTCAGCTGTACATATATCACGTCATCTGTACCTATATCACGTCACCTGTACCTATATCAAGTCACCTGTACATATATCACGTCATCTGTACCTATATCACGTCATCTGTACCTATACCACGTCATCTGTACCTATATCACGTCATCTGTACCTATACCACGTCATCTGTACCTTTATCACGTCATCTGTACCTATATCACGTCATCTGTACCTATATCACATCATCTGTACCTATACCACGTCACCTGTATCTATACCATGTCACCTGTATCTATATCATGTCACCTGTATCTATATCATGTCACCTTTATCTATATCATGTCACCTGTACATATATCACGTCACCTGTACCTATATCATGTCACCTTTATCTATATCATGTCACCTGTATCTATATCATGTCACCTGTACATATATCACGTCATCTGTACCTATATCATGTCACCTGTATCTATATCATGTCACCTGAACATATATCACGTCACCTGTATCTATATCATGTCACCTGTATCTATATCATGTCACCTGTACATCACGTCATCTGTACCTATATCACGTCACCTGTACCTATATCACGTCACCTGTACATATATCACGTCATCTGTACCTATATCATGTCACCTGTACCTATATCACGTCACCTGTACCTATATCACGTCACCTGTATCTATATGGTGTCACCACCCCAAATGCCTTGTGACCATCCGAAAAATCACAGGTCTTCCACCGTTGACCTGATATTAAATATACTTAAAATTCTCACAGTGCTTAGCAACCTACACCATATTTTAGCTTATGAAATGGAGAAAAAAATAAGATAGGTCCACATAAACAAAGTCAGGCTAGATTTTGCGCAAATTGCCATGGTAACCAGGTAGTGATTTTTGCATGGTGAGGCCTGATTAGCGCATGAATACACATCAGGACCCCTTCACCCCATAAACTTCCACTGAATTTATGTTTTGAACAAAAAATATTCTGGGCCTATTGAAACACTCCTCCTCATCATTCTTATACCAAATAACAATGGGTTTGGTCCCTCTTTCCCTTCCCTTGGGGCCAAATTCCTCAAAATAACTAAGTTCAGAAGGGACTATTTGGCCAGTAAACCCGGAAGTGGTCCGATTTAGGGTGGTGACACCTTAACAGAAAAGCTGGTTTTGTTGTTGCCATGGTTACCAAAAGATTCCTTCATAAACGAAACATTTTGAGGACCCTCAATCATAATTTGTCCCCAGATTCTACCTAAAAACCATATTTTATTGGTATTTTGGGCCATTTGGGACAGTGGTGGGATGTGCGTAGACCAAAACTGCCCTAAAAAGGTTGTTTTTCTAGCTACAAGTTTTTAATCTGACATAGAGAAAAATCTAGCCTGACTTTGTTATGGCAAATATGCATTAGAAGACAGCCCAGAACATCCATTTTCTCCAGTAATATGCCACTAAGCACTGTGAGAATTAGGGAAGTCAGTAGAATTGGTGAAAAGGCCCTAAAACAGGCATTTTTGGGGCCAAAATAGCCAAATTTGACCCAAAATAGGCCCCTTAGAGAGGAAACATGTTGTTATGTTGCCATGGTAACCATAACAATCAATGGAATTCTGGGATATTTCACCCCTGGAATGTTCCATTATATAGTGTCATGATATTCGCTCCTTTAAATGATAGGTAAGTTAAAAAGAATTACCCATTTCATCAGATTTAGTTAGGAAGTGAAATTTTCCTATAAAATGCCTGTAAGGACTAGAAAAAAGGGAGTTAGTTTCAAGGTCTAATTTTTGTGAAAATTAGACATTTTTAAGCCAAAACTCCTTGAAATTCTATCATTTTTCGACACAAATCCCATATACAAGAGGTGTCCAGCACAAAAAACCAACACTTATTGTTAAAAAAGTGTGAAAAGGCCTCAAAAATGCCCCCCTGAGTGGGATATGTATTAAAATCAGCTTTTCCTATTAAGGTGTCACCACCCCAAATGCCTTGTGACCATCCGAAAAATCACAGGTCTTCCACCGTTGACCTGATATTAAATATACTTAAAATTCTCACAGTGCTTAGCAACCTACACCATATTTTAGCTTATGAAATGGAGAAAAAAATAAGATAGGTCCACATAAACAAAGTCAGGCTAGATTTTGCGCAAATTGCCATGGTAACCAGGTAGTGATTTTTGCATGGTGAGGCCTGATTAGCGCATGAATACACATCAGGACCCCTTCACCCCATAAACTTCCACTGAATTTATGTTTTGAACAAAAAATATTCTGGGCCTATTGAAACACTCCTCCTCATCATTCTTATACCAAATAACAATGGGTTTGGTCCCTCTTTCCCTTCCCTTGGGGCCAAATTCCTCAAAATAACTAAGTTCAGAAGGGACTATTTGGCCAGTAAACCCGGAAGTGGTCCGATTTAGGGTGGTGACACCATATCATGTCACCTGTACATATATCACGTCATCTGTACCTATATCACGTCACCTGTACCTATATCACGTCACCTGTACATATATAACGTCATCTGTACCTATATCATGTCACCTGTACCTATATCACGTCACCTGTACATATATCACGTCATCTGTACCTATATCACGTCACCTGTATCTATATCATGTCACCTGTACATATATCACGTCACCTGTATCTATATCATGTCACCTGTACCTATACCACGTCACCTGTATCTATATCATGTCACCTGTACATATATCACGTCATCTGTACCTATATCACGTCACCTGTACCTATATCACATCACCTGTACATATATCACGTCATCTTTACCTATATCATGTCACCTGTACATATATCACGTCATCTGTACATATATCACGTCATCTGTACCTATACCACGTCACCTGTATCTATATCATGTCACCTGTATCTATATCATGTCACCTGTACATATACCACGTCATCTGTACCTATATCATGTCACCTGTACCTATATCATGTCACCTGTACATATATCACGTCATCTGTACCTATATCATGTCATCTGTACCTATACCACGTCATCTGTACCTATATCACGTCATCTGTACCTATATCACGTCATCTGTACCTATATCACGTCATCTGTACATATATCACGTCATCTGTGCCTATATCACGTCACCTGTACTTATATCACGCCATCTGTACCTATATCACGTCACCTGTACCTATATCATGTCACTTGTACCTGTATCAAGTCTATCCCTTAATAGAAAGGTCATACAAATACATTCTACAGCACCCTGAAGAAATGCGTCATTAGATCTTATTAATCAAAAATTAAAAGAAAAAAAGAGAGAACTGTCACAAACACATTTTTGTTAGTTTTCACTAAGTAAAATACTGATAAATGTAAAAGAATACTGATACAAAAGTCCAGCATTAAATGTCCCATATGAATGTGAAGGGTGCAAGGGCTGTGGGATGGTAGCCGAGGAACAAAATAGTGAGAAATGCAGATTCAGTTGCATTCATTGAATTTCTCTGTTTGGGCAAAGTGCTGATTGAATCTGCAACGAAACTAATGGCCTGAAATTTCTTTGAAATGAAGAGCGATTAGACTGATAGAATTTGGCTCGAATTGATTAGATTGCTGTCTCGCTGAACATGGGGTTTGTACTTTTTCACCAGTTTCCTGTTGGACTTTATTGACAGACAGTGAATTTCCCAATCGCATTTCCCCAGCTTGGAAGTGCATGTGAGGTTTATCTACATGTATTAGCTGTTCATCCGGCCCAAACTGATGTTTCTTTTAGATATTATTAAACAATATGATGATTCATGCAATGGGGTTATTAGTTTCGGAATCATACGTTTAATAAAAATGGATGGATAATTAAGACAAGATCATTCTCAAAAATCGTTATAAGCCTAATAACTTAGCTTTGCCTCTGAGTACAACTACTGCTGTTCAATGTAGGACAAGAACTGAAGGTCAGTGCTATACAGTCTGTATTTACCTCTAATTAAGGAGAGCTCCCCTAGAAGTAATAGCCGCCATTAGACAGCTGTCCAGCTGTTGACTGCTGAAGCCAAACAACCACTAACCAATGGTAGAGCTGCTCACAAATAAGCGAATGAGCGCCCAATGTAACACACCATCCTATTGGTGGGCTACAATCACATGAACACAATGAGGTTTCGTATCGGGTTTACCCAGGTTGCATTATTGACCAATCAGATTTAAGTCCCTGTATTCACTGCAGATTTGTTAGGTACATTATGTAATACCTGGTACCCATCATGCTTCTTGTCATCAGTGCTTATCTGGCCCAGTGCCGGATCAAGCAATAGCAGTACTGAACCCTATAGAAAGGGGGAGCTGTCGCTAGGGGCTTTCCATCAGTCTTAAATTCAACTGTAAAATGCATTTCTTGGGAATGATGGATGAAGTGGTGGAAGTCTGACAAGGGAGCCTGATCAGTGATGCTTGGGTTGTGATGGTCACAGTCTGAGTTTAATTAAAACTGTTGGTTTTTTTCTGGGACGGCTTTCTTCCTGTTTAAGACCTTTGGCCTTAACACCGATATTATGTTTGTTTAAATTCATCACCGCGGTCCTCAGTCATCAGACAACACATACAGCAATTGCACAACGCAGATAGTTATCAACATGCATAATGAAATAATAGTATTATAGTACTATAATACTATACTATAGTGTTTTTATACATGTACTTCACAAGATATAGGCCCAGCCAAGATAGAGGTCATAACCCTATTTTAGATTGAAATTCAGTCTATTCTTAGATGTTAGATTTAAAAAATGTAGAATGGATAGGATGGTTATTCAAAACTGAAAGAAAACTTGAGGAATTCTAGCTTCACTAGCTCCTCTTCAAATGAACGTCTTCCATTAAAATAATGGAGTTGGGGAGGACAACCGAGCCCTTAAGGAGAGGTCTATAGGTTTCTTCTTAAGATTCTGGGATTGTGAGGAGGACCCAACATGTGGACCATGGGCAGACTGTATTAAGTAGGACCTGCTAGGTATTTCTCAAATGCTAGGACCTGGTCCTCCCCCACTATATATTGCCCACCCCCTACGATCCAGTCAGGTCGTAGTAAGGGGAGTGGGTGACCCTGCTAGCCTCCGATTCCAACCACCCCTACGATCCAGTCCAATGGTAGTGATTGACCCTTGGTGATCATGTATTACCTACGATTGCCTATACAGGGAGTCATTTCTCCTGGGTATTTCTCAAACCCTACGAATTGAGACTGCCCACTACGAATTGTACACCCCCTACGATCCAGTCCGATCGTAGTGAGGGGGAGTGGGTGACCCTACAATACCTACGATTGACTATACAACAGCATACCTTTTTCTTCTATATCTGCACCAATCGTAGTGATTGACCATGTATATTCAAGAATAGCCCTACGTGACAGGCAAGGTTGATACGATCCAGAAGGGTTGGGTTGGGTTTGAGAAATGACTTCCTGAGATGCTAAGTTTTGGGCTCTCCCAAATCGTACCAAGCTGGCTTGGATCGGAAGGGTATTCTTCCGTTGACTGGGTCAATCACTACGATTGGTGCAGATATATAGGGGGAAAGCATGCACCTGTATAGGCAATCGTAGGTAATACATGATCACCCAGGGTCAATCACTACGAGTGGACTGGTTCGTAGGGGTGGTCCGAATCGGAGGGACAGGGGCAGGTTCGTAGCATTTGAGAAATACCTAGCAGGTGCATGCCTTTTCTCTCTGTATCTGCTGTAATCGTAGTGATTGACCCTGTACAATGAAGAATTCCCTTCTGATCCTGGTCAGTACGATTTCAGGGTGCCCAAAACTTAGTGTCTGAGAAATGACTTCCTGTATTAGCTATGATTGCCTATTTAGGTGCATGGCTTTTCCCTCTATATCTGCACCAGTTGTAGTGGTTGACCCTGTGCACACAGGAATTCTCTTCCGATCCAAGTCGGCTTCATACGATTTGGGAAAGCCCAAAACGTTGCATCTGAGAAACGACTTCCTGCACATGCTTTACTCCAGATACGCCTATGTAGGATTTCAAATAGGCCTATGTAGGATTTCAAGGATTACAGTGGTGTCAAAGTCATTCTGCTGGGTTGTTTCTGGAGGTTAATTCAAAAGGTCCTGGGATCGCTATCTCAGCGATCTTAGGAATTATTCTGCATTATCCAATTAAGTGATCTTAAGATTAGACTGTCTTGCCTTTTCACAGCCAGCACTAAGAACACACCGTGCACAGGGGCAAGAGGCCCATAGTGAAAGAATAGCAGTGGAAACACTCCTTCTCACAAGAGTGATTACACAAGTGCCCCCCCCCCCCTAAATGAGCTACTTATAGAGTATAGAGTGCGGTTGACCTTGTACAGTATTCAAGTGCACTTCATGCCTGAGTGGCCTGAAGAGCCCTCAAGGACTCTCAACAAACGTCCTCCCTCCCTTCTATATGTTTACAGCAGGGACATTCACTTTTGGGAGCAGGGGTGTTCCCTGTGGGTGCTCTTGTTCTCAGGTGAAACCACCATGTAATTATTTCACTAAGATTGCAGTGATCTTACAGCTGGAAAAGGAATAGTGAAGGAATCTCAGGACTTGCTGTGCCTGACTGGCCTGCAACCACTGCATTAGATAGGGTAGACTAGCTATATATAGGTGCCTATGCTAAGATCGTAGGGGAAGAAATCCCAGGACCTTTTTAATTAACCTCCTGTCCAATCATTTTCCCCTTGGATAGCTTTAATTTAGATACACGTGGTATCCAATATTCTCTGGTTGTGCTATATTTCTATTCTACTATGCAAAGTAATGGTAAATAGCAAAGTGTCCACACACTTGGTGAGTGGACTAAACATCCCGTCATACAAAACAGGTCCTAGTCGTCCGTCAAAGCTTTTAGGTAAGAATCTGTAAAGAAGAAACCTACCTCATAAAAGCAAAAATGCATACCCTTTACATGTACACCTCAAACAAGTGTGTGTACAACTTTGTGATGAGATTTCTGGGTAAACTGTAGAACCATAAAACCCCGTGTACAAGCCTCACCGGTGTATAAGCCGCACCTGTTAATAAACCGCATGTGGAGAACCTGCGGACTACCCCTACCCACCTGTCACTGGAATGATCTATAGGCCCCGGCTTATACGCTAGGTTTTAGGTAGTCAAACACAGGCAGTCGTGGCCGAGTGGTTAAGGCGATGGACTAGAAATCCATTGGGCTCTGCCCGCGCAGGTTCGAATCCTGCCGACTGCGTCTATTTTTCTGACTCTTGCTTGAGGATGCACATTGAGTTTATCTAACATGGTTGCATGCAGACTGTGCGACTCCTCAAAGTGCGTGCTCGACAGAGACCTAAGACCAAAGAGCTTATGTAAACAGGTGTAGACCCTGCAGACAAAAACAAAAAAGTCCTACCACATCATCCCCATGACGTCAAGCAGTGGGCTGATCCTTCTAGATGCTTTTTATCTTTTCCAACTCTCAATATAAATAGATGCTGGGCGCTCAGCATGTCACGCAGCTTTCAACTTTGACAGGAAACTTTGAATGATATCTTTATCTCCCTAAATTTCATGTCTTTCACAAGGGGAAGTAAAGAGAAGTGGTACGAAGCATTCTACCCTTTCATCATGACATCACCAAACAATGTGACATCTTTAGGAGTACCTTCAAAACTTCAAAATGTGCCTTCCATGGCAATCTGTAAACTTGTTGTGTATGCTGGTAATAATGGCTCAACACAACTCTGCAAGAAAATTGAGAAATGATGAATTCAATATAATAGATTCCATCAGCTTAGGGCCTATTATTTGAGAAAATGTCCCTCTCATGAAGGGGGGTCTAGATGGGGGGGTCCCCATGTCCTTTGTCGATTTTAAAAAAAGCCCATGGCAAATGTCATTAAATTTGTATTTTCCTCTGTCATTGTCACTAAGCTCCATGTCACATGTCGATTTTAAGAAAAGTCCATGTCCCCTCTCACTATCTTTATTGTCCCATATCCTTGTCCCTCGAAGCCCCATGTCCTTTGTCGATTTTAAGAAAAGGCCATGTCACACTGTCGATTTTAGGGGTATGAAGAGCCGAAGGCCAAGGTGGTATTGGATAGCTATAACTGTAGAGTTAACCTCAGAAAATTTCAAAGGTTCCGGGAGTTATCACCAGTCATTAGATCATCCATGCCAAATACGCTGATCATGAACTGCGCCCGTGTTAAAACCATAACTAGGCCTACATAATTATACTACTACCAGCCATGCCTTTGACTGATCGAAGCCTGCATGGACAGTTGGATAGCTGCCACAATGTAAAGAGCGTCTAGGACGGTTAAGACTACCCGTCTTAGCAAGGCACGTGACCACATTTAATCCAGCCAAACAGTCACTGTTATACAAATAGGCCTATGTTGGCTTTATTAAGGGCATAATGGATTGCTGGGCTTCCACTAGGTCCTTTTATCCCAGATTAAGGACCGAGACGTATCTTGGGGTCCAACGCAGTGCGGCCGGGATGCAGTCACGATCATGGCAAAGAAGTTGCCGGTTCGATTTTGTTTCGAAGTATTGTAGGGAATATAGGCCTTAATTCTTCTCAATTAGGCCTATAAGGGTGAGTTATGTAGTATACTTATAACAATGGCCACCATTCTTTACTAAACCCAATATTGTCTAGTTTTTTATATACATGTAACTCACTGTCACTCGCCTCTATCAACATCAATGCATTTAGTTCATGCTAAATACACTGTCTTATCAGGGTTGGGCACCGCAAATCAGTGCCTAAATTGGATAACCGTGGTATAACCACAACTATTAAACATGAACTATGGTAGATATACCTTCACTGACTAGAAGACGAATTTTTAACCCATCAATTCTGTGCATGGTACCCATATAATCCATTGTGTACATAATAGCTAAAGGGTTATTAGTGTTTTTTGTGTATGGCTTAGATGAACATAACGATAAACATGGATGTAAAGTACATGTTTCTGCAATAACCATACTCTACTATCTTTTACTCCTTTCTCGCCAAAACAATATGATACCATTAGAATCTGTATTATAGTTAACAAAAGGGAGGTTTGTGTCACGGCTAGGGGCCTATATAAAGAAGAGCTATATACAAAATCCTCTATGCAATCGAAGTTGTGTTGGTGGTAAATTACTGTAGGTTATACATCACTGGTTATACTATCTAACAGACGTCAAGTTCTAATAAGTGGACATTGTACTTTCTTGATGTCACAGATATTGTGATATAGGTAGGGTATAGGCTTAATGTGTTCCCTGCATCCTATAGCAGAGAAAAGGTTCTCCTGTCGCTGTTGCCCATAATTGATTATTCCCTCGAGTTCCAAATTGTAATAGTATCTGAATGAACTATATGGCCTTGTGACTGTACACCAATGCTATGATAATTACATGTACCTGTGTTTCCGATTAATTCAAATAAATATAGGCCTATTGAAAACTCAAAACGCATTATTCTAGTTACACACCTATCTCAACAGGTATACCGTCCAGAAAGGGTAATGAGTGTCACTTGGCTGTTGTGAAAAGCTAAATTGTTTGATTAATATAGCTTATGATGTTTTTAAGATCCACAAACTTAAAACACATCTTTGACCACAAATGTCCAGGCTCTTTGAAAGAAACATTCGGCTGTTAGAAGATATAACGTCTAACCTTAGAACAAAGACCCATTTACTTTACTCCTGGGGGAAAGCCTTAAATCCCCATGACGGACCAATGAAGTACGAGTTAGTAACAACACATGCTAGTGCTGCAAAGCTGCGTGGTACTGACCATACAAACGTGGCAACAAGCATTACACTTGCACATGTAATTTACATGGAGGCCATTACTTTAGGTACCATACGATCACAAATAGTCCTACGACTGCATATTAGTGTGTTAATCCTATGGGAACCTTGGCACGACTTGAAGGGTCTAGTCGTAGTAAGTCCATGACCTCCTGGTACAGTCGTAGGAGCTAAATGACCTCCTGGTCTAGTTGTATATAGGAAGTAAATGACTACCTCACAGCACTGTATCATAAACCTTAAGGGTAAGAGTAAATAACAGCACCATGCAGCCCTTAAAGGGCCAAGAGGTATTTTAAACCATGTCTAACTCAATCTATTTTCTATACCACAGGTGATGAATAGCTCCACTATAAGTAGTAGCAGCCAACCGCCTCACCCATGAGCAGCTCGTGGTGCTCAACTTCTATAAACCATCTGTAGGCGTAAAGCTCACAGCTTCCCATTCACTCACACCTGCTCATCTCCAACCTACAACCATGGCTAACCAGCAGAGAAGTGGCAGGGCAGGGGCACAGGAGCTCACCCCGGAGGAGAGGCGAGCAAAGGAGGCCAAGAAGGCGGCAATGAATGCAGAGATTGAAATGATCCAGAACATATCCAAGGAGAGGCCGTGCGGTACCTGCCCCTGTCCCAGGGAGTGCTATACCCGTGAGACAGTTAAGTCCCTGTATGCCTGGTCTTGTACCATTTTTGTTATCACTGTAGGGGTACTCACTGCTCTTAGTATCTGGGTCATCCACCCCCACCTGGAGTGGGTGATGAGCGGGTTTGAACCTACCACTTGTGTGACGATAGGGTCAAATCTGACGTCGGAATGGCAGACATGTGCGTGTGGACGTAGCTGTACGTCATCGTACGTCTGTGCCGAGGTGCTTGTACTGTACACTCATCGTGACGGCCGGAACATCACCACCCGACTCTACGACAGCGAATACGATCTCAGCAGAGGAAAGGTAAGACATAGAAATATTTTAGAAATATTCATATGTGTAATTTCAACCATCGGCATTCGGTTTTTATCGGAGCAGGTGTGTTGATTTCTCTGCCCTAGAAACTGTTTCCATTGAAGTAGGCGAAGTGTAAGTCATGATGTGTTGGCCTGAAATGCGTCCAGTAATTCCATTATATTGAGAAATGACTATGTTCAGTTTCATCCATGATGCAGACCGACCTGTCTGTTCCGAATTGTCCAGCAATCCAGGTACTACTTAATACATATACAATGTATACATATCGGGGAAAAATTTGAAATTGGTGGACATTGAAACGAAATGATAGTTCAGCCAGGAGTAGACACTAACACTGACCCGGGGACCAATAACCCGTGATTTCAGGTCCATGCCCATGATTCTTCTGAAAATAAAGAGGCCAATTTGGCCTGTACATACTCCTAGATAGGTATAAAGCAAACTGACTAATAATAATGATGATGATAATAGAGCTTATACCCTTGCTCAGCCACTCCCAAAATGTCCTTGTGTTATCATGTAAATTGGTGCTACCTTGACCTTCCCTGATATCACGAGGTTGTACCGTGTGTGATCAATACATACTATTGTATAACTAGAACCACACTGTTAATATGACACTTCTCCTGTTTGGACCTCCTCCTGGGTCAACCAAGTTACATCGCCAGGCAGATACCGGCTAATGATAACTACATAGAGAGAACTAAACGACCGAGGTGTACGAGGTGGTTGATCCACCACGAGGGGTGGATCGGCCACCAAGGACACCAGGGGAGTTTAGTTCTCTATTTATTTTATGTTTTTAGAGGGTTTAAAAATAAGGAAAAATCAACAAAATCCATTACCGTAGTTCCCCGTACGAGCGACGGTCCGCCATTTTGAATGTTTACATGGGCCCGGAATGAGGCTGCGGTACTGGATCGGCCGCTGTGGTGGATCGAGACATGTTACGCCACTGGGGGTGTTGCGATAGGCAGCTCAATGTTAAACCTATGGGAAGAAGTTATTCACATAAAATAAACTACATTCCTGTAGGTAGTAAAGTGGTAACCTTAAGGCTGTATGCAGTATGTCTGGTCCGTCACTAGCCAATGATTATATATATATATATATATATATATATATATATGTTCCAATATTAATGATTCCTGTTTTCAAGGAGAGAATTGCTTCCTGCTATGTGTATCAAACCTTTAATTCATAAGCCCAACGTCATTCTTCTCATACTCTTGTCAAGTTGGGCTAACGAACACCCAATAAGGATAATTGATTTTGGATTAAGGATGTTCACAATTATTTGGTTTTCAATAGATTGTAGAATAGATCCAGCTCCATCACTAAGTTATTCCGGAGGGTTTGAAAAAATAAAAGAGAGGAAAGGGTGTACTGCAGGTTACTCCAAAGGTTACAGGTATAGCATAAATTGACTTGTTTTCGAAAGGCACCTATGTACAAAGTGGTTAGGTATTGCCTCTTAATTTTTTCTATTGCCAGACGGAACAGTGTTAATAGGTGAGTGGTACCAACAGGTGGATGAGTGATTAGACAAGAGTTCCAAGGAACATGTGTCTGTAATGTTCTCAGGCACCTCTATTAGAAAAGGCTAGTCGTAAGGTACTTACATGAAAACACCTTTGCAACAGTGTAGCTCAAGTGGAAACCTTTTGGATATTCACAAAGTGGGGTTTAATCATTGGCAACCTGTGGCAATTAATGCCTGTTTCATGCTTGGGTTTTCCCTTTCACTAACGGACACAGATTACGATTCATCTTGGATTATTGCAATTTCCCGTCTGGCCATCCACAAGCCATGACCATTGTTTCATCAGATTCCTACCCAATCACAGGGGAATAATGAAAGCAAATTTAGTTGTTATTTTTTAAAAAGAAGAGGAGGTAAATTGGCAACGGCAGCTCAGCTTCACATTGAATGGTAGGCATAATTCAGATGGATTGGAGAGTTGGGATAGAGGTTAGAAGTAATACTGCTGCCTCCATACGCTGGTAATTTCTTTGTCTCTATGAACCTTTTATCTGCCACATAGTACTTTACTCATAGGGGTTACAAGGGTTATCTATCATGCCAATCACACAGGTTCAACCCATTCTAGAAGAGACAAACATAATGCCTGTAGATACCATTTGGTCCCTGAAGGGTTCATATGGCTCACTTTTCCCTTCATTCTATCAGTGAAACAATTTAACCACAATGCTAGGTCGCATCCTGATGCCTCAAGCCTTTACCAAGGATACTATTGTACAATACGCTCTTTGCTATTACCCTGATTAAAATTCTGCCGTTTAGGCTGACCCTGCGCTGTGGTCCCTAAGTGTAATATACTGATACCTCTCGAGTTGGGAACACAGTGCCCGCTTTGGCAAGCATGGATTATCCTAGTAAAACCTAGATCCACTTCATACCCACATCCCACCACCCAGCCGGTAAGAGCAGTCCGTCGTAATTCAGAAACTGGGGACACAAAGCCCTTAGACCAAAGGGGCGAACAGCCAAAAAGTACAAGATTGGAAAATGGGTGATCCGACTTACTAAAACAGAAGTCAATCTAGTAGCATGATTCCTTTTTCTTTTCTCTATACAGCAAAAATCGGCGTTTTCTTTTCCTATGTATATTACTGTAAAGACTGTGGTCACAGGTCTAAGAATATACCTCCCTTCTCAGAGAGCATAGTCTGGTCTCCCACTAATGCTGTTATCTGGATTGATCTGCTGACATTGACTGTTTATATATAGAGTCTTCTATAGAGTCTACACTAGCCTATTCTATCCTCTTATCCAATACACCGGCTGGTGTTATCCAACTTCAAAGAAGTGGAAATCATGCAGGTATTATATGTTAACCAGGAAGTATTACCGTCTTTAATTATTTGGAATCAACCCACAGTGAACTAGTTTTACTTATCAGATCAATCCTTCAGCAAAGTTCTGAAACGGTTCCCATTCCTTTCTCCTTACAATAACTGTTGTGAAAGAGATATAATATGTATAGGAGAAGGATGTGATTTCAGTAATTTGAGTATATATTTGGCCATGATAGGAATTGCAAGTGAGACAAAATCTCAACCGTGCCCATTTCAGTTTGTTTCCACAAAAATAAGCTGAGTGTGTAATCATTTAAAGCTGCCCTCAAAAATATGAGTCATACCAGTTAGAAAAGTTTCCTTTCTCCCAATGGAACTAGAGTGGTCTAGTGCCTTGATATTACCAGGGTAGCCCCCTGGAGATCCAATTCTGACAATGCCAATGGCAGAAGAGTGAGTGGCTGGGCAGGAAGAGTTGAGTTTTGTAAGCCCACTGTCCATGGGTGGTCCTGGGGGACTTTGTTAGGCTGCAGACTCATCCCTGTCCCTTTGTCTGCGGAGAATGACCTTGTCAGAGGTCACAAAAAAGAATATATTATTGCTGGGAGGAGTTTCTCAGTACCAATAATGGACACTGTCTGTGCGAGAAGATAAAGCGAGAAATGTCAGCAAGTGACCTCTTCAGGTTTTGTTTTTAACCCTTAATATACATCACAATGCATGATCTGCCGCTAAATACATGACTGTGAATTCCTTTGGTGCATTGGTTCTCTGGTATGAAATATTACAAAAAGAAGCTGCAACAATCATGAGAACTTGAAGTTAAACTTGAACCAATGACCAGAAGTGCAAAGGAATCTATGGTTACCTACTGACCAAAAGAGGAATACTTTCTGGACAGGGTCATTGCATCGAGTTTTTATCAGCAGGGGTATATGGGTGCTGCCTATGATGATGCCAGTGTACCCAAAGAGCAAAGAGAGAAGGACTGAAAGGGACATGCAGGCAGATAAGTGGTTTCTGGGAATAGGGTTAGCAAGGGAGGAGCAGGGTTGATTCCAGACACTAAATCATGTGACCTCGACATACAACCTGATTCTGAGGTTCATTTACTACTCCAGTAACTAGGGTAGCGGATCACGGTACGCACGTTCATGTAATATATAACCAGGGCTGGGAGGCCGTTGATGAATAGCGACACTCTGAACATATCTGACTGCCTCCAGCTAGCAATGTGCCTTTTGTTTGTTTCACTGGAATCTTACAAAGGTGCTATTCATGATTATATCTAAGTCTCTTTTTTTCTTATAAAACTATAATCACACAACACTAGTTTTCTCTAATCCAAACCTTTACAGTATTACCATACTGCTAAAGAGAGTAACAGGAGAAAATTACCCATGTATCTATAACTAGAGGATTGCCATTTCCTACTTGTGTATCATATATACAAGCTTTGTAACATCCTACTTAGAAATACCATTTAAGGCAGACTGGAAGTTGCGAAAAGCAGTATACCCGCTCTTCAATTTCAATGGGTACTATACTTTGAGGCGCATGCACCCGCGGGGAGAGCAGTGAAAAGGCTAAGGTGGGGTCGGAGAGGGCAGTTGGGAATCACCTTGGCCGACAGCAAAGTCTCATGGTCCGTCCATCTTATTGGTAAAGCTGAAGGAAAGGGAGGAACGACGGATAAGAAAGGACGATAATGTTAAAAAGGGAAGTCTGCAATGTTATTTGATGGGAAAGAAAAAAAGACGTAGTTTTTATGCCTGTACATGCCTTTGATGGCTGGAATTAAATCGATTACAGTTTGATTCAGTGTCAGGTCAAATTAATTTGTTTGCGTTTAAATGAATAGTCTCTGGTTTCATCCTGTTTAGGTTAGAAAATCAATGCAAGTGTCTGTTGAAGAATCAGAGGCTTTGTGGGGTTTTTGGGCGACCCTGAGAGCCTATATAGCTGGTATCGGCTCTGGATATCAGAATTGTCCTTGTCCTTTTGAATAGGCCCCAATGGCCACTGGAGGGCTATTTATGGGTGCTTTATCTCCCTCTGCTACTACAGCTTATGCCCTGGAAGATAAATGGTGGGTGAGTCTAGAGGTGGTGTGTAAGGTCTCCCGTAAGAGTCCCGTTGGCCTTGACCTGTGTGAACGTGTAATGTAACGCTGGAGGATGTTGCTCCTATAGTAAAAGGAATAGCTGGCTAAAAATGCCCTTGTTTCCAGTCCTTTCTTTTCATGTAGTTATAACTTGTCCCTTTTGTTGCTCACAAGTGGTCATTCAAGTACGGTGCTAAAAAAGGGGGATTTTAGTAGGTACCTAGTTGGGAGAAGTCAGTCAGTATAATAAATTATAGAGCATGTGACATGAGTAGGTACCTGGTAGTGCAGCTCTCTCTATTTGAAACAAGACAGGTGACTTTGCAGACTAATGTGGTGAGTGCAAGTACTTAGGTGAAGCAGTGCATGACTTGTTTAGAAAAGAGGGCACATACTCACAGCTCTTTTTACAATAGGAGCAACACCCTCCTGAGCTTTACTGCTTGGAACCTACACAGGGGGTACTTAGGGCCGATAAGGGTAGGAGACATGTTAGTGGAGCTCTAGGGAAACCTGGCAGCACAGATAGAAGGGACAGGGGAGAGTTGATATAGGAGGGCAGAGGTGGTTGACAGGGTAGGCATAGTGTGTCTGGTAGGAGGAGGTGGACAGGGTTGGACATGTGCGGCAGGTGACTTTGGAGCCAAGGCAGTCAAGGTGACAGTTGGTTGTGAGAGTGCTCAGTAGAATTAGATAGTAGAGATTGAGTGCTCAGTAGGATTGAATAGAAGAGATTGAAAGTTTTCTCTACCTTGTAACATCCTCATGCAGTGACCAGTCTACAGTTGTATAGTGCCACTCAATTTGATGCAGTAGTGACACCTCCCCAAGGTCCAACAGCTTCCGCTAAACACTTCCCCTACACCATGCACTCAACACTAATGGGAGGGACTACTGGACGGCCAGTGTTGCCAGGTTGCCACAAGAACCCCATATAAACTTGAGATTGGGTGCTCCACTAACAGGAAGTAGATGCCACTACCTCTTCCAGGCAATACGCAGGAAGCTGTTACGCCAGAACCACTCCCGCCGGCGTTTCCAAGAGGGGGAGGCGGGGTGTGAGTGTAATGGAAGTAACTTCTGTGTGGTTGTCTTGTTGGAAGGTTGTCTAAGGATGTTCGATGTCTGGGTGGATTACTTCATGTCAAATGCACCATAGGGACCCCGCCTAAGGAGCACTTTGTGTGAGATACTGACATGGAGCCGTTCTGTTCTGGTACCGCCTGTATTGAACGTTGTTTGAGTGGCTATCGGACAGGTGGTGGGGGTACCTAAATGTAGGTCTATTCGTCGTCCTTACCTCATAACATTAATAATGTCAAATTAGTAATCAGTCCGACCTTTTTGAAGCCGTTTCTATTCTTTTCATTGCCATGGAACAGCGCCAGTCCTCTTCTAGCCTCTACTTGAATGTAGCTCTCGCTGAATGATATCAATTTGTTTTCCTGTAGATTTAATTTAATCCCCACACACAGAGTATTCTGAGTGCTACATCCTGAACACAGGGAAAACAATGCCTTAACATAACAGTTTTCTACTGCCCAGTCAATATTCTTCTCGTCGGCTGTAAATTATTCTTTTTCTATACTACTGACATGGCCATTGTCAAACCGGCCCGGTTCCTTTACTTGAATCAAGCCCATTCAGAGCGGAAGCCAGTCGATTGAGTTGTTTTGTCACAGCCATACTGTGTGGTTTCCTTCTGTCATGTCTCAACACACACAGAGCTGCTCCCCACAAAACAAGGCCCTTTTCTTCAGCATGCTGAGTAGTTACGGCAGTACTCTCAGTGGGGCAGACTGAGAATTAAAAGCTGATTTGAGTGGCCCAAGCAACATACTACCCCCATCAAATCATATTAATGTGTAGAGACAGGACAGAAATTGCAAAATGCGAAAACATACAAGGGTAGAGGACACTCATAAGATAATACATGTAGAATTTGGGGGAGATCTATGTAGTATTAAGCTCAGGGGAGCTAGAATGAAACCAAC
Source organism: Acholoe squamosa (assembly GCA_949317995.1). NCBI lineage: Eukaryota > Metazoa > Annelida > Polychaeta > Phyllodocida > Polynoidae > Acholoe > Acholoe squamosa. The sequence goes on along the minus strand of OX439041.1, from coordinate 56,986,244 downwards.
CTCTGGTTTCCGGTAACATGGTTCAAAAGGTTGAGGTAGGGAGGTCGGATTTCTTTTCTTCTTCTTTTTTTTTTTATATATCTTTTTTTATTTATTTTTTTTTTGCTGATCCTTATTTTGGCCTACATATTGTTTTATTATCATTGATAATTGAGTCGTGGATAATCGATTCCATCTATCATACCTGTCAAAACTTAAAATTCTTGGGTAGAAATGCTGGAATCTTTATCTGCACAAAGACAAATCATGATATTAGTGTCGAAAAATCATCGAAATTATGAAAAATATTGAAAAAGAAAATATGATTTCCTTCAGTTAATCTGAGGTCGGGCCCTATTAGCTGAGGTAGCTCGAGTGACCGGAAACCAAACTTCTTTTTTTTTTGGCCTAAGCATCTTAGGTCGGTCAACATGGATTGGTGGAATGGAACAAGTGATAAAGGTGTTTGAATGCATACGTTGTGATGTGTGACACACCATTCAGTAAGATCATTGCCTAGACCCATAGTCCACTTGGCTTTTCGCTGGCGAATGAGCCATACATTTCCTATGTAAATTGCTGCGATAGAGGCCAAGTGGACTCTCGATGTTAGAAAGACTAAATTCTTTTTCGGTTTGCAGTGCTAAGAGTACTTAACCAAACTCTCTGTGATAATTACGTAAGAAACAATCTGAATGAGGGGTCTCATATGTTCAGGTATGTTCTATTGAAAGATGTTTCAGAGGGTTCTTTTTCCTCGAAAGTGCCCTACCAATGTCACAAAACTGTATTTGATGAAAGTTAAAAATGTCGTTTTGACTGGCAGAGAGGCAAATCGATACATCCCCTTATACTAGAATAAAAACCACATGAGGTAGATGCCACGTATGAGCACATCGAGGATGATTATTTATGCCATGGCTAATATCAATGACACTATAGATTAGAACTACTTCTGCCATATTCAATAGGGGGGTGGAATACGATCCTCGCAAATTCGACAGCGCCATTTTGAAATTTATACAGAGCTAACTAGTTTCGTATTTATGTATGGTTATTAAAAGTTTAACGAAAAAAGAATGATTGAACTAGTTAAATAATATGTTATGAATTGTTTAAGGTATATCTAAGTATTAGCGCCATGTTAAAAAAGAAGAAATTCCCTGCGCAAGGAACATTTAATTCGAAACTAAAAGCAGCAGCTAGCTGCATATCGCATGACCTACTTCGTCGAGCAAGGTGTCATGGCGGATCAAAACAAACTGGGATGACTCGACGCATTGAAAATAAGTAAATATGGTTGTGTTTCTTTATTTTAAAGCAAGTTTACCCCCAGAGCCATGGCATAAATGCAAATGTCAACTTGTCAAGGCCTCGTTGAATACGGGCAGAAGCACCTCTGGGAATACACTCCAAAAATATCCCATGGTCGTTGAAATTTGCTTATGTATACCTATCAACTAAGGCACATGTATAATCCAGCTAATGACATAGTTAGTACAAGTAAACAATGGTAAATGTGCGCACACCATCCCCTGGGATCAATCATAGGCCCTACTACCATAAAAGGGTGTTACAAATGTATAGGGTGTGGCTTAGTCAGGGAACTATCCACCATCAGCTAAATGAATAAACCTATCTGTCATAGCCGCCCTTGTAACAGCACAGGAATGCTGCCTGGGTGAAATAAACGTACTGGTGTTGTTTTTCAATTTCCCACTGGAAATTGTGAGATTCCTCAATGAACAGCTTTTGGTCTTCAACAAACAGACCTGATATAATCTTTCTGTGGTTGCACTATCAAAACATGGAGCTCGAATGGTAGATACGGTACACCTTTTGACTCCGTTAAACGGATCTAATCTTAGCCAGTTTTCGTGAGGGTATTTTATGAAACTGCGAAATCTTCTTGAGATGGTTGAGGTAAATTGGCAGATTGAAATGGACCATGAAAAATATTTACAAGTCACATTCCAAGTGATCATCACACTCCAACAGCTACTCCAATCGACTGCTTTCCCCATCTATGCTAAGGTGTTGAGATAGATAGTATTGGTGACTATACTGGTGCTGGTGCTATAACTGGCGGTGCTGGTGATGAAGGTGGTGGTGACTGAGGTGGTGCTAGCAGGGTGATAGATAGTAGGATTGGGCCACCACCACCACCACCACCACCACCACCACCACCACCACCCTCCACAAGGGTAGGGACGACTAATGAGGCGGCCCCAGCTTTAGTAATTATTAAAAAAACTCTATAAACGGTCTCAGGTGCCGTGCCTAGCTAATATCCTCATAATATTCCCATAACTTAGGTCCACATTGACAGGTATATGATTTAGTGTGAGAGGCTGTAGAGGGGCAGGAGGAAGGACCTTAACAATGGAGGATTGAAGTCCTTCTATACGTATACATGTATTGTTCATTATTACATGACTTCTGTGATTTTGGGTGCTTTTTCTGGATATTCCCAAGCACATACCTGTCGTTTTTGCACACCATGATGCATGCATCATGACTTTTGTAAGGGGGTATGTTATCCATGTAAAGGAGGCATGTTATCTATGTAAGGAGGCATGTTATCCATAGATAACATGCCTCCTTACTTGTCCTTACATGTCATATGTTACATGTTAAAACCTTCGAAATTTTTCATTGCCAGGGTAGGGGTCATATCCCAACTCCAACTCCCTATGCTTTGCACCACAGGGACTGACGAGAAAAGCAGCAGTAGAATTAAGTTAGTCAGAGGTCAGAGCTGCCTGTCCCATAGCTACAAACCATATTCCCCCACGTTTATATGCCCAGGCTTGTATTAGTACTGTCCACTACCTAAACCTCCTTACTAAGTGCCAAATTAACCAGGCCTTAACATGAGGATATACAGTACTGTGGGATGCATTCAAACCAAACCAAGCCAAGCAGGGTGCTGACGTGTGAGACCCGGTGGTCTAGTAGGTAGCGCATTGCACTCAGCTGCTAGAGGTAGGCGGGACGAGTCCCGGTCAGGGCGAATCTTTTTTTTTCGCGTCCAAGCCAAACCAACGGCTTCCAGGCGCCAAGCAATAGACCATCGGTACACACACCTTGGCGCCCGGCAGCCGTTGGTTTGGTCTGAATGCGTTCCGCAGTCCTGTATAATTATAATGATATTCTAAACTTATTCTAACCAATAGACCATCGATACACACACCTCGGCACCCGGCAGCTGTTGGTTTGGTTTGGACGCGTCCCGCAGTCGTTGCCGTTATGGGAGCAGCTACACCTCGCCGAGCCTGGCGCCGAGGTGTGTGTACCGATCGTGTACACACACTATGGCAGGCTTCAAGTCCCGGGGAGGGGGAACAATTTTTGTTTTCAACTTGAATTTATTGATATTCTATTGATTATCTATTGATATCGTGTAATAAAATAAGTAGTCAATGCATGATTCTTGATTAATTGTTCAATATGCACACGTCTACATGGAGATACATGAACTCCTGTATAGCATGCACTAAGATAATATGATTTGGCTGTGCCATGGTGTACAATGTGATTTGGCTGTGATATGATGTGGTAAGCTGAAACTAGTTATCAAATCTGCACCAGCCGTAGTACGTGCTGATTATAGAATCTTGCATTATACACAATCCATACTACCAGGATCAGGAATATAACGGAACGGGAATAAATTCAGTTTCTTCCTTCTAGATAATGGACAAAAGCTCGATAATCTACACGTAATACCGAATATCTAGTGCTCAGTACCAATTACATGCATTAAGAGTCAGAAGATACTCTATAGATTAGTGATCAATTTCTCCTGTGCCTAATCCGCCATACTTGCAGCTATGAAAATAATGTGCTCTGGGGTGCCTTGCCAAAAGAAAGGTGAGAGGCACCAAATACACGAGGTACTACTAAAGCCCATACCAGTATGTATTGTAGCTGCTGCTTCACGTGAGATACCCTGACCCAAGGCTTGCCCTACAAAGGAAGGATCTAGTTGTGGTTGCAGCATGTTTGTGAGGCTTGCAGAGTCTGGCCTTATACCACCATCCATGTTACGTCATCAAGACGGCCTCAGTCCCTTATTATACGGATATAGGTCCTCAAAGGGAGTAGGCCGACCCGGGATAATACAGTCTGCCTATTGATTGCTCCGTTTGTGAGGGATCAATCCATCCGATCCAGCGGACAGTATAAGGGAAAGGTGATTGAAGGTAGGGTGTGGACGGTACAAGGAGAGCCAGAGAAGGGGAGCAGAGTAAGGGAAAGGTAGGATGAGGGCAGTACAGGGAGGGAAAAGGTTCCAAGAGCAGAGGAGGGGCAGGAATGGTTGGCAGGGGAGAGGGGGCCCAATCAAAGAAACAGGGCAGAGGAGGCAAAAAATGAGGATTTGGAGAGGACATGCAGTGCAGGAGAGTATAGGTCGCAGAAAGGCACGGGGAATAGCTGAGGCATATTTATAAGTTATGTGACGGAAGGTCGGGGGCTTGTTTCAATATTCCTGACGAGATCATGAAGCCGCCCATCATCAAGAAACTCACTATGTCCCTATCATATTGAGCTCCCTATCATATTGACCTAGATAGTGGGCTCTATCAAATCCCATGTGCATGAGTTCACGGGGATTAGCCTTGGGTTTGAGTTTAACAAGTTTATTGGCCAAATAACATCATACAACACGAAGCTTTTCAGGATCAGCCAGGAAATGACAATAATTATAACCATACACAAAGGAAAAATTATTTCACAATGCATTGCATATGGGAATACAATAGGCGCTTACTAGGTGATTTCAGGTTATGCCAGCAATTAGTCTTCATAATAAAATACATTGATATTGGAGTGGGCTCCAAACAGACACATTCTTATATTCAATGACATACTAATACTCAATTACTAACTAATTTTCAACATAAATTGCTTTTTGGATTCCAATTTCTGAACATCAGCTTCCAGTTTATCCCAAAGCACCTTGCCTCTGACAAGTGGACTCATATCATATACAAGGCACGTAGATCGGCTAACGTTTAGTTGCACTTTAACATTGCCGCGGAGTGCACGTGGTGGAACATATACATTATCTGAGTCCTTAGAGGCATCGAACATAATGACAAGGAGACATTTATTCCTTCTTACCTGTAATAGCTTACATCTCGACCTTACATGTAATTCATGTACCGTTATATCACCAGGGTCCCTAATCCGATAACATAATCGCAGGCAATGATTCTGCATGGTCTGCAGTTTATTCACCACAGAGTTAGGACCACATTCGTATATAAAATTGGCATGTTCAATAGCAGGTAGCACCATTTGTTTGTACAATTTTACAGCGAGGTCAGTGTCAATATACTGACGGATCCGTCTCAATTGGTACATTTTTGATTGAAAAATATTTTCACCTTATCCAAATGTTCCTTAAAATTCAGTTCTTTATCTATAAGGACCCCTAGATAATTGAAAGAGTCGACCACTTTCAAAAATACACCACCCAGACTACCTGAGCAATGCTTCAGCTGCATCTTATTATATAACAGGCTTGGTGCACACCATAATAGGTGAGTTTTATCTACATTTACTGTAAGTTTATACATACAGCACCAGGTATAAACATTATTCAGATCATGTTGAATATCACCAAATACAACATTTGGATCTTTACTATGGGTATAAGTTGCAAAATCATCAGCATAGAGACAAAAACTACATTTCTCAATTACAGAAACAACCTTATTGATATAAATGATAAATAATAGTGGCCCCAAGACCGAGCCTTGGGGTACTCCACATGTAATTGAAAGATCTTGGGGTGGAATGTCTGATGATAGCATGTCTCTCCAGTAAGGTAGCCAAATCATTAGTGAATTTTCAGATCGTCAGCTGTATTGAATGAAATAAGCAACAGATCAGCCCAATACACAATGATTATCCAGTACAATCCTGGTTTGAATCATATCTTTGAGATAGATCTCAGTACATACAACTGCCAATGGCCTTGTATCTCCGGAAGAATCTATAACTTGTGGAGTCCCACAATGGTCCGCTGGGGCCGTTGTTGTTTATAATATATATTGAGAGCATAGTGTAATAAAATCATGCAGGTTTTGTTTATTTGCTGAGGACCTTGCTATTTTCATGAATGATGTTGATCCCATAAATGCCATATAGGACAATATCAGCAAATGGTTCAAGATATTCAAGCTCACCATACTACTGATAAAACTAAGCTGCTTTGGAATGATAGTGATATGGTTTATACGAGGAATAACTTGAGCCAAGTGAGTATCAAGTTAGATGGGCAATGTCTATAAATGGTTGATGAATTAAACTATCTTGGAGTTAGTTATCATCGATCATGGTCTAACTTTCAGAAGAAACACTAAAAACAAGAAAAATGTGGCAAGGACCACGAATAGGAGTTGCCACTCCTCTCTGTGGTCCAAGCCACATTTTTCTTGAGCTCTCAGGAAGGGGGGGCAGGATTGTAGATCCAGGCTTATCTAATGGAACAATCGTTTTTCAGCATTAACTTTGAGATGTATGGTAGGTAAAAAGAAATGATGAAATAAGAAGTAAGGCAGGCTTCTCTAGGCCTATCCTTCTCCCATTTAATAGTTCTTCCAATCTATGCATCCACCTGGAACTCACCCCCACCCCCAGGGACTATCCTCTCTCCAAGCAACTCCCCCCCACCCCACATATATACACACACACCCCACCCCAACATGCGGGAAAGGACTCAGTGTCTGTCCACATCAAGTTAGTGTCCCTTGTGATATCACCATGGCTACAGGAGGGTAGCAACTAGACTGGTGGCAGTGTCAGCCCAGATTTTGTCCCCGGGATTTCGTCTCAAGGGATATTTCAACAATTGCTGCCAATCCAGTATGTATTATTATATGGTCTTAGAACAGACAAAAACTCACAATTATTGTTGAATGGAGAAAATGCTCCCAGCGATTGTTGTCTTTTTGTTTATCATGCTATTCAACCATGGTGCCAAGCAAGTCACCAGGGTAATGGATAATACATGCACACGGACCATGCCATTTAGACCCCGGGAACAGATTTATAGGCCCATGCTCCCAGCCTATGCTTTAGTAGGCCTACTAAGGAAGTGAATTTTTTTAACAAGGGGGGCAGGGGGTGGGGGGCTGGTGGGTTAGAGGGTGGCAGGGAGCCAGTCTAGATTTCCCGCAGTCTAGATGCTTCAAAGAAGGAAGCACGTAACATGGGTGGCCATTCTGTCCCTTGCACCCTTAGCAGGAAGTCAGATCATCACCTTGGTTACGTTACCTGGTACCGGTACTTTTCGGCCCGACTAATACAGTCAAAGAGGAAGAAGGGTACGTAAAAGGGTGCACTGACCTCAGATTTTTCAAGAGATTTATTCCTGAAACCAAGGTTTCCAGTAGGAGACAGACCAGCTTGCACTAACTTGCACCACACTCTTATTTTCTCCCTCTTTGATGCACAGTCCGACGGCCGACGTGTGATGTCAAAAATGGTGTTGCATGTCACAACTGACGTCACAGCCACAGAATGAAAACTAAACCATATTAGGGTTGTAACAGTCGCTACGCTCCCGACCGCTAACGCAGCTTGCAACTCGAAAAAAAAATGTCCAGTTTTCGTCATAAGACATACCAACTCAGAAGAATATGGAAATTTGTGGATAATACACTTTTATAAGCAAATGGTGCTACCAGTACTAGGACATGTAAGTTTTCTTCATGAAAGTGGACCCACGTCATGTACTGGCTGCCTACAACTTATGAAAAATCATTGTTTACGTTTGTGTCTGCTTATCTTTAAAACGAGAGATATATCTATCCATAATTTACAATTCAGAACAAATGCTAGAATGTTAATAACAAGATGGGGTCAAAAGCATGTTGTCTGTGATGTATGACGTGTCTTGTGACCCTAACTGTGTACATGTATATACCTGTCAGGGAACTTCATGTAACAATATGAAAAAGCAGAAGGTATCCAGATCGAGGTGTGTGGAATATGATAAGTCACCATTGTTTAGAGGGTGCAGGTTTGGGGCAAACTAGATGCGAATGTGCAACTATCAGGCAGTAAAAAGGAATTCATGCATAAGATCTGAAGGACAATCACTGTAGATCTGTCACAGGATAGACTACCCAGCAAATTGTCGTGACTCCTCGTCAACCTGTGTGAAGTGCCTTACACATGTCGCTAGATGGAACACGACGTCGCTATAGCACAAGATCACCACGTCATAATACACATTCACCACGGATAGCAAGGATTGTGATCAGTCACTTCGCTAGATAAAACGCGTACCTCATGATAGCACAGGTTCACCACAGAGGGTGAGGATCTTGATCACCCACACTCACCAGGGATGGCGACACGAGTGATCACTCACCTCGCTAGATGAAACGCGCACCACATCATAGCACAGGTTCACCATGGATGGCGAGAGTGGTGATCACTCAGACTCACCAGGGATGGCGACGCTGGTGATCACTCACCTTGTTAGATGAAAAGCTCATGATCATTGACATTGGTAATCATGCAGCCTCACATCTGCCAGATCAAAGTATGTTTTGCCAGAGAAGGTATTGCCATATGTATCTTCCCTCTAACCACAGACAAGGTGTTCATGTTGATATTCCCCTATGTATTTTTCCTGTAACCAGAGAAAAGGTGTTTATGGATAGTTGCTTTCATTTTAGAGATAACTCTATCTAAATTCAATTGATATTCTCTCTATATAATCTTGTTTGATTCAACTCTGAAGTATTACATGGAAATCAGTGTGAAACAAAGCACATTTGATACGTATGGGACTTATACTTCATGCCCACACTTCCTAGATAGGCTACATGTTGAACAGAGGTGCTGTCTCAACAACTTTGGCAATGGTGGTGATAAGTTGCCACTGTGAGTGAGAGTGAGTGACAGATGATGCAATCCTCAGAGAGCATTGACTTGGAGTGACACATATTCACGTATTGAGTAAGACCAATGTTGGCAATGGTGGTGATAAGTTGCCATTTTGAGAGAAGATTAACAAGGAGTGATACACACTCACGCAGTGAGTGAGAGCCATGTGGCAATGCAGGTGAAAAGTTGCCATTCTGACTGAGAGTTGACAGGCAGTGGCACATACTCACGCAGTGAGTTAGATCCATTTTGGCGATGGTGGTGATAAGTTACCATGCTTTGTGAGGGATGACAAGGGGTGGCACATACTCACGCAGTGAGTGAGATCATGTTGGCAACTGTTGTGATAAATCGCCATGCCATGTGAGACTGACACACAGTGGCGAAAGATGACGCAGTGAGTTATCACTCAGAAAGGAGTCACCATTGATGACCAATCATGGCGACAGATAACGACAATTTGCTGGGTACATATTGATATGAATGTGGCTACATGGTTCAAGTGATTCTATCACATAGTAATACTTCCACAAATCCTAGTTTATTTACTGCTGCTTTCAGTCATTGTATACAACCTACCCGAGCGCTATACTCTATTTTCTTGTTACTGTGTTTGGCTGATCTGAAAAGCATAGCTGTATGATTTTGGAAATAAACCTTGTTAAAACTCAAACTAATAATTCTATGTTTTCAAACGACAGGAAATGCAGACATCAATCCTGAGTTGAACGCACTTTTATCCGCACCCCTATGCCTGCTCTATATCTTCTGGTGGGCATTGGAAACAGGCATAGGCCTATACACTCATCCTTCCCATATGTACACACCATTCCTCCTGTTGCCAAGAGTAAACTACTCTCTGCCTTCCATCCCTGATCATGAGGCCTATGTCAACACCAAAGCTGCCAGATAAATGGCATGTATGGACATAGAGAGGCACTTTATGAGAGGTTTACGTCCCTTTCTTCTCAACAAGGAGAGGCCATGTGGATGAGCTTCATGTTAAATCACCCCAAGCACAATTCTTGTTCTTTTTATCCTTTCACTAGAGCTATTCTTCTTTTTTATGGGGGCGGGGATGTTTTAAGCCATTCAGTCTATTATTCTAATTTCTAATGTTATATCTCCTTACTCAGACCACGCATCTCCTTACTTGTTCTACGCTATCCCCTTGCCATCATTATCATCTTTACTTCATCCTTTTCTATCTTTCTCATGCTGCCTATGTCAGTCCTCTTCCTTCTACTTCATTCACATCCGGACGATTCCATGCAATAAATTTTCAATTTCAATCCCCGTCTTCCATATTCTTCTCATGTCCCCGCATCCCTGCCCTACTCTTATTTCTGTAATACCATCCCTTCCTCTAGGCCCTTCTCCTAATTATTTTCTAAGCCCTATCGCTCTCATCCCTTCCCTTGTCATCTCCCCCCCCCCCTAAATTCCTTCATTCTTTTTTTTTTATCATCTAAACGTTGTATTGTATTACTGTCTTTGAAATTCCTCTATTGCTTGAATCACAGGGTGGTCTTTACCTGTTATTGTAATAAGCCACTATGGGAATTTCTATTGTTCCCATTACACCCCCCTGCGGCTCCACTGTCATGTCCACAGTCGGTCCCTGCCTCTCCATATAAGATGTAATAATATCATGACAAATGTTCATTGCAGTCCACATATAGAGAGCTTAGAGGTGTTAAACGTATACAACAGATGCATCTATTGATTGCCAATACAAATTAAATTGCGTCAGTCTCTGTCTGTCAGGCAAACCGCAATTAGTGTGTCGTCTTTGTCCTAACCTATTGGCAGTGAGGTGGGGGTTAGGGTGAGAGGGGTTGGTGGGGAGGACTAATGGGTTTGGACCTGACTGTGGCAGGGATGGTACAGAATCTGAAAGGGATCATTGACAGGTCAATTCCGTTTCAAGCCATGAGGCGTGCTTTACTGTATCCATGAACTGCAGCTAAAACATCGGCATACATAAATCTGCAATCACATGGTTTCGTTGTATTCCCTTTCTGAAACAGAATTCTGCTTGTTCATCGTTGTTGTTCTACTTCTTCCTTTCCTGAAGCATTTCAACAATCAGTCTTTTATACGTTCATGATCTGATTGAAAAGAGTCACAGAGATAATACTGTAGCAATCATCAAGTGAGAGATGGACTGACATAAATTATATATCATACCTAAGACCATCAAAGATGTACTGGTTATACCATTCACTGCACATATATAATATGCCAAAAGTCTCGCCATATATGAAGATGTGTTTAGGAATATAAATAAGGCTAAGACTACACTGATGTCAATCCGAATACCAGCATCAACACATATCATTAACATTGCATTGAGCAGCTTCGAACTGCTCAGAGTAGCTCACACTGGTAAGTTACCCAGGGGGAGCAGGATACCTTATAATGTACTTTGTATGCCCCCTTCCACTCTCTAGGGGCTCACAACAATCATGATGTGAATCACCAGGTGTTAGGTAACCTCAGCACAACCACTGTCTGAGTACTTTGTGAGTCCACGCCAGGTAAATGTCATCTTTTCCTTTCCCACAATAAGTTATTTAAAAAGATTGTGGTGAGATGATTGACAGACGGGAAATGTCAGGGAAGGTACCCATAGTGGCCGTGTTGGTCAGAAAGGTTATGGCGCGCCAAGTGTTATGGGTGCTTCAAATGGTGAAAGAGGGTTGTATTTTTATAAGCTTCATATATGTATATGACTGTAGCAGCACTGAAACAGGAATGTCTTGCAATCTGATTCTGTTCTACACATATCCATGGATAGTGCTTTACATACAGCAATGAACATTTATAATCATTCTGCCTCTCTCTGCTCAGAGTTCTCGGTTGTGGGGGTTGGGTATACTTTTATATAGGCTTTTATCTCACAATTCAGGCCCAACAGCGTGCTTTTTTGGCCATAACCCTGTTCTGTTATCGGGGTATATCCGCACTCTCAGAGTTCTTTTTTTCCCAAGACCATGTTGGTTAGAACCTGGGCATGTTAATAAATTGGAGAAGGATACAAAGTCACCCTCGCCATACATTTCCAGTTAAAACCGTTCAGGGTTCAATGGGGAATCGATCCCCTGCTGCTGTGGTAGAAGGCGAGATATCCTAGATGAACATGCCATGCCTAATTTCTCCATTTTGTTCGAAATAAATAAGAATCCATTGCTTTTCCATAGGGATATGTGTCTGCACCCGTCCTGTCCGGCCATTCTTGCTCAATGCGTATGTGACCTAGTTCTTACATCTGGGCACCTCCCCGCTTCGTCAACAAGACGGAATGGCCGTGTGCTTTGGATTGCTATGTAAAATCATTTCATTTATTTAGAAGAAAATGGAGACAAAATGTAGGTGAACAACAACTACGGATCGTATATTTATCGGTGCTAGAAGTACAGGACTTGACATGCTTGGATTCTACCTGAAAAATGTGTGTAAAGGTGGAGGTATGTCGGGCAGAGTGACAAGATGGTTTGGATTGCTATGTAAAATCATTGGATTCTCATTTATTTAGAAGAAAATTGAGACAAAATGTAGGTGAACAACAACTACAGATCTTATATTTATCGGTGCTAGAAGTACAGGACTTGACATGCTTGGATTCTACCTGAAAAATGTGTGTAAAGGTGGAGGTATGTCGGGCAGAGTGACAAGATGGCCACGACGGCTTGGCAAACAGTGCGGATCGCCTGCACTTACAAAATATTTTCTCCTGGATTAATTCTGGGGTTATAAGGTTAGAAATTGATACAAAATGGAGGAATATGTGCGATAAATGCATTAATGCATTGATATTCGAGGACTCGGTGAGGTTAGCTGGAAATAATCCCCTCCCGCTGCGCGGTTGGGCGAATATTTCCAGCAAACCTCACCTCGTCCTCGAATATCAATACCTTAATAGCTTAATAATTAATGGGGACCTTATTGGAGGACCCAACCCCTCCCTCACTACGTCAGTACAATCAATTCGAATGTCTTGCTTGATCGTGATCAGACACACACACACACACGAACAGAATGTGTACACCCACCCGACCCTTCAAAAAATAATAATGTATTTTGTAGATAAATGAATACATAGCACAAAAACAACCTTGCTTTGCTTTCAGTTGTAGGTGATCCGTAACCAGTTATTACAATTATCATAGACCAAAGGGTATAAGACTGTCATATGAAGGCATTATTCACAAGGCTTGTTCACATCCTAGAGACGTGTCACCCCACTCCATTCACTCTAAAGTCCAAACTACATATCCCAAAATATCAACGAATATGAGCGAGTATAGAGATCTGCTTTCCTCTTTCAGCCCGCTCTATTCGGTCTTCGTTATTTGAAGCACCCCCCCCCCCCATCCTCCTGTATCCATATTAAACCTGACATATCGGTTTATAAATAATCTACTTACGACTTATGAGTGATTATAAATGCAACTGATATCATCTTTCTGCCTTCACACTACTCCCTCCCTCCTTAGTGTGTTGCTAATGTTATGTATTTTATGAGTTTCTCGGGACAGCTATATTTATGTTGTCTATAACAGAGATATGATCAGTGTGTACCTGCAACAATCTGCCATTGTCCACAACGTTGAGAATCTATCATCTGCTACTGGTATGTGTTTTATCCTTCCTTCGGGTTATTAATATTTTCCGCCGGGAGTAATGGATGGAGTGGCTGTTATCTTCCTTCCAGCTGCATTTTTGCCAGACCTTATTAAAAATTGGTAGGAACCTGCTTGAAACTGATATCTATAGCTTCTACCTGAATGGAGGCTGTTCGGCCACAAATCAGAAATCGTTCAAGAATTGTCGACCCAATGCTTTATTAGTACTGAAAATGCATTTTCGTGGTGTGGTGCTCTCCAGGAAGGATTCGTGGCACGCATGAAGAATCAATCGGGGTCTGCAAACCATTTTGGGGCAATTGATAAAAGCAAATATATTTTGAAAGTGGAAAAATAAAATGTTTCGGGAACTAACATTGAAAACCAGGCCCACGAGAAAGTAGTCTATGCAGACTACCTTAGGTATGTAGTCCTTGACGACCCTAGTCACCAATTTGAGGGGGACTTCCTGTTTATGTAGGGGGGAAATCCTCAAGTATTTTCCTGATGGCAATCGTGCCTGACCCAGAGATACCACCTGTCACACCGAGATCAATCTACTGAATCCAAGGTCATTACAAATAGGAATCTGCACCGGGATGATAATGTCGATTATTGACATCTTGTGAAGAACTAGAGGACGTCCTTGAATTACCTTCAGATGTACTGGTTATTATGTTCAGATGTACTGGTTATTATGTTCAGATGTACTGGTTATTATGTTCAGATGTACTGGTTATCGAATACAAATAGCTGCGGCTTTAATCGGTTCACAAATTTATAGATGCTATAGCTGTTGGGTAAGCCAGGGCCAAATTTAAAAGAAAAGGGGATTACCACAGTACCTCGCACAAGGAAAATGCCAGATGGTGCAGCAGGGGCTTGATTGTTATCAGTTTTTACTGCTTTAAACCCATAGTCCACTTGGCCTCTATCGCGCAATTGAGCCATGCATTTCCTATATTAATTTCTGTGACAGAGGCCTAGTGGACTATGAGTGTTATGATATAGGGTAGATTAACCTAAAAACGGTCATTCCTGTGCAGGTTTTCAATAAGCGATTTCTATTTCTAGTTTTTCACCCTTTCTGACAACATTTAGTCAATTTTCACCTTGAGATGACCACTTTGCACCTTGAGACAACCACTTAAGAACCACCCTTTTAAAGCCCGTGTGATTTAAATGCCCATCTAAAATTTATAGAATAAATATCTCACATAGCTATGCAAAGAAATGTCATCGTTTAAGCTACTGCATCATAATGAAAACATATGTTTCATAGTGGCTAGATTATAATGAATATCCTAGGCAGTGTTATGCCTATGGATATTGCAAATCTCAGTGAAAAAGAAGTGCTATTTCTAATCCTGTATTAAAGAGGCTTTGCTATAGTGGCACCTTAATAGAACTTCAATGTGCACCATGATATCCATGCCTCCACATACTGACAATAGGAATCCAGTAAAGATATGGGTAGATTAGATTTTAATACCATGTAACCTCATACAGATTCTGTTCCCCCAAACTTTAATTAAAGCTATTTCGTGATTATCTCAGGATATCAGGATGGTATGAAGGCGTATCCTTATTTTTTGGCTTCTTATTTTGTAACAAAGCCTTAACGCCCCTCTCTTTTAGATTTACTGCACATTGTATTGCTAAATATCAGATATACCATTTCTCCACTAGATCTACATCCATGCCACCAGTGCTCAGACATATCCCAAGGCTAAATGCAGTCAAGCACTCTGAGTGTCTGGGTCTATGACCTGATGGTGACCTGTATTAGTTTAGTAGTATGATCCCGTTGTCGAAGTGCCCTATGGAGAGGTGTTATGTCTACAGTGGTTATGTAACACTACAGCTGACTGCCAACTCACATCAACACTCCTCCAGCTCCCCCAGGGCCACCCTGGAGACTGCAGACGTCAACAACCTGCCCAGACAACAGTCTCAGGAAGGGGTCATTCCATTAATAACAGCAGTGTGGGGATGGTCATCCTATCAAGCACAGGGAAGTAAAGTAAATTGACCTGTTCCATCTGCTTACATTCCTTATTATCCATAAATATAAATACAGAAAAAAGTTGGATCAATTAACTGCTTAGAGGAAACCCACACCAATGATTGATATTACCGAAATACTCCACGTATAAGGCGCGGCTTATACGAGAGGATAACTCCTTGACGTGCCTTATAAAACTCAGGGTGCACCTTATTGGCGGGGATATAAAGAACAGTATGGTAATTGATATTTTTTCACCACCCCAGCCCCTTCACCTGTATATCTTATAGTGCTAACCTTGAAACCCTCTCTCTCTCTCTTTCTCTCTCTCTGTTTCTCTCTCTCCCTCCCTCCCTCACTCGGAGGAGTTAAAATGATATGTAAAGTTGACATAAATCAAGAATAAAGGATCAGAGGATGCCTGGCATATCCAATATTCCATAATACAGACTCTAATCTAGTTTCCCATACTGGACGTTCTCTATCAGAATACAATTGCTTGGATAATGGGGATCAGACAACAGTATGATCTCTAGTCATTAATCAGCAGGTCTTCAAGACCCAGAACTATGCTCATTCCCCTGGCGGTGAAACTGAGAACTCTTGGTCTATAAAGTGTTCCTTACCGCATGCCATTACTTTCGTCAGTTGCATTTAGAAATTTTGTGGAGTGTCCGAGGCCGTGTACATTTTCCTTTGGTTCAGACTTTCAATCCAGACTGAGGGAGACAACCAAAATTCATATTAATATAAACATGCAGCAGCAGCAAAGTATCACATCTATGAGTAGTGAAAAAAACGTTTGTAAGGGAAATGCATACATTGCTAACTACCATACATGACTTATTTTGCACCGTCTCGTCCTGGAGGTCTTATTCATACAAATTCTTACTCATAGGGCATTTAAGACAGGACTGCCTAAATATGACACCATCTCTCTCTCTCTCTCTCTCTCTCTCTCTCTCTCTCTCTCTCTCCCCATGGGGGCTATTGAATGGGGTACTGCCAGCTACCCTAGTACCTTCTGCACTGTGATTTATGAGAACATAGTAACAGGAATGACATGTCCGTGTGATTCAGTGAGCGATGTTAACCAGCCTGAGGACCATTGAATTCACAAACTCAATATCACTTAATGAAACTCTATTTTATTAAAAGCCCTATATCTTGGCTTATTAGGAAGGTTGATTCAAGTCACCAACTCCTAACGGGTCAGTTTTTATAGCCTGTGGCGTAAAACCATAGCTTTTAAACCTCATATACGCAACGTTTTTAATCAGACAGTTATCAATCCTATTAAATATCATCCCATCTACATCATATTTTATGTCCATAATGTTGCAATAGATGTCTTTGTGTAGTACAAATCAAATCCCTGTGCCAAGAATTTTTTTATTACACCTCATCGCCAAATTTGAAGATTATCGAAATTTTTGAAAATGTAGCTCAGCATTCTCAACTTTACCCTCATACATTAAAAAATGACCTGTATGAAAATCAGTCTCTATTATCTATAATTCCCCTACTTTCAATAAATGTTACCCTTTTGCAACAATATATGATACAGCTAGTATGGTCCAGATCTGTGCAGACACTTCTGAACACTGAAAAAAACGTTGCGTATGTGAGGTTTTTGATAGAATTTTCCACTTCAGCGATACTTTTAATCATCACAGATCATCTGCGTCACTTTATTTTCTACAGAATGGGTTAGGTTACTATTTCAAAGCCATATCTAGACAGTTTAAGTGTATTATGGGTCATTTTGACTGTTTTGAAAAAATATTTTCACACTTTTACAACACTTCTTACTCCAAGCGCATGTCATGTACTACTTAAATACAGACTAGGGCACCTCAAATACTCTTTTTTTATTAGGCACAAAACTCTATTACTCACTGCAAAACAGACAATCAACATAGAACATCACTCAGGTCCATTGTGTTCATTCTACTATGACATGTCTAAAACACCTGAAATCTTTGCGTATGTGAGGTTTCAATAGAATTTTCCAAGTCCACCTTAGCAATAATATAAAAGATCACAGATTATCTGCATCACTATATCTTGTACAGAACAAGTTAAATTACTATTTCAAAGCCATATTTAGACACTCTAGTTGTATTATGGGTCATTTTGACTGTTTTGAAAATAAATTCTCAATTTTACAACACTTCTGACACTGAGCGCATGTCAGGTCCTACCTAAATACAGAATAGGGTACTCTTTTTCTACAAGGCACATAACTCTATTACTTATTGCAAAATGGATAATCAACATAGAACATCTCTCATGTCCTTCATGTTCATTCTACTATGAAACACTGGAAAACGTTGCATATGTGAGGTTTCGATAGAATTTTCTAAGTTCACCTGAGCAAGAGTAATAAAAAAGATCACAGATCATCTCTATCACTATATCTTATACAGAATAAGTTGAATCACTATTTCAACTCCATATCTAGACAGTTAAAGTGTATTATGGGTCATTTCCATTCCTTTAAAAAAAAACCACACTTTTATAACACTTCTGACACTAAGCGCATGTCATGTGCTACTTAGATACAGACTAGGGTACCTCACATACTCTTTTTTACAAGGCACATAACTCTTTTACTCACTGCAAGACAGATAATCAACATAGAACATCACTCAGGACCATCAGCTTCATTCAAATATGACACACCCAAAAGCAACTTGCCGTGACTGAAAGACCCCCACTGTGGCCGTACTACTTGAACTTTGGCCTTGATTTTTGTTTTAACCAAACAGTTTCTATACATACTAAACAGGAAAACACTAGAAAAAAAGAATTTTTCATTTATATAGCCTACAGACATGTAAAAGTGTAACCCACATATGCAACATTTTTGGGAGTTGAATTTTGCTTTATGAGATCTAGCTTGTATGTGCGCCAAACTGGCGGTTTTATTTTTTTACCATCATAACCCTCAGAGGGACCCTGCTCAACACAATTAATAAGAACAGTGAGGATGCATTATTAATATGGAAGTTAGTGGTATAAAAAAATCGTTGCATATGTGAGGTTTCTCACAGTTCAATATTGTAAGACATGTGGGACAGAAGGTTGAGGTAGTGACATGGCCAAATCATTTTAATAGATAGCTATGACCCCTCACCAAAGGCAAAATAGGTTTATGACACTCTAATACTGTCTAGCCTAACAACATATAGGTGGAAATGGTGGAAATTGGTCAAAAAAGCACATTTTTGGTGTGTTGTCCAACTTCGAGCCTCCATAACTCGACAAATTATATGCCAAAGCACAGAAATTTACCCTCAGCTTAAAGCTCATGATGTTTTCTATCAAATGTGAATAGAATAAGGAAGAATGGTGGTCTACATTTTTTACTGTAGCTCCCCAAAGGTAAAAAGCCCCTAAAATAGGCCCAAACATTGCTCAGTGGAACGGACCGTATATGCTATAGGTTAGACAGATCTTAACTACTGACTACTGTCATACTGGATATCCTAGGATCAGAGGAGCCCTAATGCACCAAGCTGTAATCTAATGTGTCCAATGTCACTAGGGACCCCCTCTACCAGAATACAATGGGATTGATAGTGGAGATCAAACAGAGACAGTATGACCTCTAGCCATGTGTCAGCTTTCATTGAGATCCTCCCTGGTGGGCAAACTGAAAGCTGCTAAAGTCAACAAATGTCTAGAATGCTGTGACCCCTCCTATGTCCCACTGTTTCTATGTCAGATACATTTACAGCTCTTTGTGGCACCGAGGTAGATTGAGAACTTGCAGAAGACTAGGAAGGTTGGTCAGTACTCGTCACTAACATCTGGCAGCGACAGTGGCACCAATGTCTGACATCATCTTGAATCGACCAGCATTTCATCAAATACTGCAGCGGAAATCCTCTTTCATGCTGGTCCAACTGCTATTCAAAATCAAATCACCCCTTTGCTAACTTAATCACTGTGAACAACACTTAAAATTTCAATGCTGCCACTTTGCCATTTTAACCTCAAATGAGATGGCCCTCCTGGGACCACATTGGCTTGAGTGGTTTTTCCCTGGTCGATATTGATGCTATCAGCAAATTCCCTCTCAAATTTCAATCACCTCTAGGGCCTGTAGAAAAAGTTGTATTCCAAGTTGGTGCCAGAACAAGCCAAAAACTATCGGGAAACTGTGAATGAGTATTTTTCAAATGCGAAACATGATCCCACAGAGGAGGTGTCCAAAGAAAATAATCATTTAAAACTAGAGTGTATTAGGCCAGGGGCTGATAGGGCCCACCATGCACCCGGCCCCACATCCCAATGCGACAGGTGTTTTTTCGATCCTTAGGGTCCCCTGAACAAGATTCAAGATGTTAACATTGATTATCTTGGGATGCACTACCGGTTTTGGCTCATTATTCATGTGTGGGTTCAGACCACTTTTGGGTCAATTTTGGTACCATGTTATTTAAGGGGTATGCTCAATCCCCAAGCTCGAAGACTATCTTACCTTGTCTGGATCCTGCAGCTATTGGTCTCGTTAGAAAGAAGACATAATCAGCTTTTCATTAAGCCCTAATACTTGTTTTTAAGTTCAGATTTGAGTGTACCAGACAGTCGGGAAGACAGAAGATTGAAATTACAAAGTTCCTTTTTTTAACTAAAAATCTTGAATGCACTCTAGATACATGTATAAAACTTGCCGTTATCCCCATCTAAGCACAATATCTAATATGATTTATGCAGGCCAAACCTTTCTGAGTAATATGAGACATTTTGCAGAATTCCTTGATGACTATGACACACGTTATTGCCTTGGACGCAAAAACACTACCTTGAGCAAATACGATGCTGTTCCATTTCAATAATCTCCCTATTTATGTAAATGGATGTTTTTCCATGCTAAATCTTTATCAATTCACCTGATTTTTATGCTAAAAAGAGTGCTGATTAAGAATGCATGTTTCTACATAAAATATAATGGTGAGGCTGTATATGGCTGAAATTCAAAATGGCCAACAATAGATTCAGATGTCACTTTGAATCATATTAATGTGCAGTCTATAAAGTATCTGGTGGGTGCTACCCCCTATAAATCAGCTTAGTAGAAGTGGTGTGGTTGCCTAGCAACAGCAGCTTTGCATAGCAACCAAGCCTGAAAATATGCTTGAATGCTCATATCTGCATGGTTTCCTTTCAGCAACATACTCCCCTGATGTAAACCTGTATATAACTCTTCTGTGACTTCCATCATAGACTAGGAATATAGGTGATAAAAGGTTGCTAGGTTGTGTGGTGGCCTAGAAATAAATAGTTTTGCATAGCAACAACGTCTAAATTCATACCTGTAGGCATATAATATGGCTTGTGCATAGTCTCCCCTCAAGGACATAGTTCACTGATTTCAAATTGCATATAGCTCCCTTGTGCACATCACATAGTATGAACATAGGTAGAAATGATTGCTATGTCATGTGGTTTCCTAGCAACTGCAGCTTTACATAGAACCCCATGTCCAAATCTATGCCAATAGTCACAGATAAGTGTATGGTCTCGCCTCAGGGATGTATTGCAACATACAGTTCTTAATAGTTGCGTAGGTTGGGAAAGGGAACCTTGATGGTAAAGGGCATAGGCATGATTATGCTAGAGCATTGTTCAAATAGAATAGAGATCTGGATAGGAACTACAGGCTTACTTACCCTTACTGGGGATGATAAGTGCTAGGATCATTGAACAGACCTCATAATTCTTTTAAGTAAACCTACAGTAAATCTAGAGTCTGGCTTCGTTAAGAGATCAGATCCATCCCAGAAAATCAGTCTAGTTGTGTGAATATTGTTGGCCACAATAACACAATAGAACAAGGTAGTAAATGTGTGTTTGGATGATGTGAGGGTTGTTGTTGTTGTTATTCATTTATTTATCCCATGCATTTATACTCCCAAGATGGAATGTTTTACTTCATGACAGCTCAAGTTAGAGATAGGGTTATTTTCCCCCCAGATCCTGAATAGTTCACTTGAACTCCACTAGATGGGAGTTTGAGATCTCCAATCACACTTTATATTTTAAACATCTGTATAGAAGAGACAGTAAAGCATTGGGGTGATAGGGTGCCCCTTGTGAGTTAGGGTGAAAACGGGGGATGATTGACTGGTAACTTCTTGTATTATGTCTCCAATATACAGGCAGGTTGCCAGCCAATTGTCTAGGATGGCTAGCTTGATCTTAGTAGGTACTTGTCACTTTGTGCCTATATGTCAGATGTCATTGATAGTGGTCACACATGCAATAAACTCCCCATTAAGTATTCTGTCCATTTGCAGTTATGTATCCATCACAGTCATTCAATATACAATGCTTTTTTTCTCACGCATATTAATTAAACCTTCCTGCAAATTGAATTACAGAGTTAGTGGTCAAGTCTGTGATTGCTGTTTAAAAGATGCAATAGGCACTATGGTGAGCATCTCAATGTCCAAACCCTGGGTTATTTTAAAAGATGGCTATCAATTGTCAAAGGCAGGAAGATGATCTCCATTCATAGGATCCATGCAGATTATAGTGATGGTGACAGAATCACAACAGTAGCTTCAGGTGCTTTCTAGATATGATAGGAGCTATTTGTACAATATGGATGACACTTCCCTCATCTATAAGCTAGACCAATCGACCACCATGTTCACTGTGAGTGATGTGGAATGGTAGAAGATACTCAAGGTCTGTGTGCCAGTGGCCTTCAGTAGAATCATCAGGGTCAACTAGTAATTCACTACACCATGTGTTGGGAATAATGAACTATAACAGATCAACATGCCTTCTCAGAAGTGTCCAGCAGCATAATCACCAGCTGTTGGGATCACACTACTATGAGAGAAGTTGAACCAGAATGTAATGTTCAGAGATATGTAAGGATGGATGACACTGGGGCTGATGCTCTGAAGAGGTAACAGATGAAAGAATATCCTGAGAATTGTACAATTGTATTCCAATCCTTCTGTTTCATTTTCTCAATATGTGAATAAAAACCAGCACTGTCTAAGGTCAATGCAAATTCCACCTTGCACCTACTTTCAGACAATTAGGCTGCCCAAGGCTTTTGAGATAATCAATTAGGCATGCAGTACATTATGAGGCTGAAAGCCAATATTCTGTATTCTAAATGTGTGTTATCAGTACCAGTAATGGTAAATTTTGATGATATGACAGTGGTTACAGGCATTTGATATTGGGGGGAGGGATGAGGGGACAGTTGTTAGGAATTACAATCCTGTGTAATCATGGATAATCTGAGATACATATGCATGGTTATGTATATACAAAATAACACAGGTGTGGATGTGGCAAATATTTTATCATTTTATCATTATCTCATCATATGGTCTCTGTCAATCAGATGATTTTAAAATGTAGATTCATATCAAGCACATGACCTTGCAAGGTGTTATATGTGCTTCTCTTCTGAGATGTGGACAGGGGAGCTATACATACAAGTTCTTGAGGCGAGACCATACACTCATCTCTGATTTTTTTGGACATGGGGTTCTATGTAAAGGTGCAGTTGCAACCACATGACATAGCAACCATTTCTACCTATATTCATATGCAATTTGAAATCAGTAAACTATGTCCTTAAGACTATGCACAAGCCATAGTATATGCCTACAGGTATGAATCTAAGCATTGTTGCTATGCAAGACTGCTATTGCTAGGCCACCACACAACCTAGCCACCTTTTATCACCTATATTCCTAGTCTATGATGGAAGTCATAGAAGAGTTATATACAAGTTTACATCAGGGGAGTATGCTGAAAGTAAAACCATGCAGATATGAGCATTCAAGTATATTTTCAGGCTTGGTTGCTATGCAAAGCTGCTGTTGCTAGGCAACCACACCACTTAGCAACAAAACAAAAGTAGCACTGTATTCTACTAAGCTGATTTATAGGGGGTAGCGCCCACCAGATACTTTCTAGACTGCACATTTATGTAATTCAAAGTGACATCTGAATCTATTGTCGGCATATTCTTAATCAGCACTCTTTTTTTAGCATAAGAATTAGGAGAATTGCTAAAGATTTAGCATGGAAAAACATTCATTTACATAAAGAGGGAGATTATTGAAATGGAACAGCATCGTATTTGCTGTCTTTGTGTCCAAGGCAATAATGTGTGTCATAGTCATCAAGGAATTCTGCAAAATGTCTCATATTACTCAGAAAGGTTTGGCCTATATAAATCATATTAGATATTGTGCTTAGATGGGGATAACAGCAAGTTTTATACATGTATCTAGAGTGTATTTAAGATTTTCAGTAAAAAAAGGAACTTTGTAATTTCAATCTTCTGTCTTCCTGACTGTCTGGTACACTCAAATCTGAACTTAAAAACATGTATTAGGGCTTAATGAAAAGCTGATTATGACTTCTTTCCAACGAGATCAATAGCTTCAGGATCCAGACATGGTAAGATAGTCTTAGAGCTTGGGGATTGAGCATACCCCTTGAATAACATGGTACCAAAATTGACCCAAAAGTAGTCTGAACCCGCACATGGATAATGAGCCAAAACCGGTAGTGCATCCCAAGATAATCAATGTTAACATCTTGAATCTTGTTCAGGGGACCCTAAGAATCAAAAAAATACCCATCGCATTGGGATGTGGGGGGGGGGGTGCATGGTGGGCCCTATCAGGCCCCGGCCTATATAGGAGAGGCATCTAGGCCAGGTGCCTCTAAAAGTTGTGCAGTTGATTTAAGGTAAAAGAATCTAAACAAATCAGATGGCTGTTGGAATAAAGCTGATCGACCAGGTTTCAAATGGGGAGTGAGGCTTATAACCATTCACAAAGAGGAGGGTGACAATCGGAGGGATATGGTGGAAGGCAGAGGCAGGAGGGGGGAGAGCATCGTGAGCTGCAGTGTCTGTCTGGGTTTTTTTGAACGACAAAAAGAAGTGTCAGGACGTTTCCCATACCTGACAGGTGTCTGATAACGCTGTCTCATTGATTTGATATTCTTACCGAAAGTCAAAGAAAAATCAGCATCATTCTTGGCTCTCTCTGCTTTCAAGTTTCCACCAGTTCAAAAACATAAGATGATTACAGACTATAGAAACAAATATGGCTCTTTTGAAAATCCAATTCTGATGGCAGTGATTTCCTGGCATCGTTCTGTTCATGTTGTTTGAATATTATGGCTTGAAGCAACTAATTCTCTTATGTCACTAATGGGGGGTGGTAATACTTTAATTTGCACCCTTCTCTAAATTACATCTCCAGGGAATATTTACAAAACCGTAACATATAATCCAAAATATTAGATGAAGTTCAGGGCTTTCAATCAAGTCTTATTGATATTTTTGAGAATGTATTCAGAAATAATCACTGTTTCGGTTCCGCCAGACTCTCATGTATGAATACAATTTTCTCATCGGAGAGAACGATTCTAGGGATTCATAACACTGTAAATTAAATCATTGAGATTTTTTTCCTGTTGATTACTTGTTTTAATCAGGGACATGTGTCTACAATCATCAGCGTGTCTCATCGAGGTCTTTATGGGGCTTTTAGTCGACCTTCTGACACCATTGAAGAACATCAGTGGAAAGGGATAACTAAATCAAACGCTTTGTAACACACTCGATCTAACCACAACAAAGAGCACACTACTGCTGCTTTTGGTCTATTATATGTGTGCACTGTGTCACCTAACGCTATCAAATAGATCAATGGTTTCCAATTGAACAGAACAGGAGGCTGTTGCACATAAGCTAAAGAGGGTACTAAGTAGTTAACCTTTCACATTGAAAAGTAATGCTCTTTTTCACTATTCAGCTAGAGAGAACTGCACTATCAGGTACCTACTTGTGTCACACACTCTATACTATACTATACTGACTGACTTCTCCCGACTAGGTACCTACTGAAATCACCCTTTTTAGAACTGTACTAGCATGACCACTTGTGAACTACACAAGTGAAAGGTTGTCACTACATGGAAAGCCAGTTCTGCAGAAGAGGCACTTCTTATCCAGTGATACCTTTCCCCATAGGAGAAACACCATCCAGGAACCTTACCGTACTGTGTGACTCACATTTAAGTGCTCTTGTTTTGAGTAGCTATCATCTTCATTGAAAGGTACTTGTACCTGACCAACATGAGTACTTCTGTACAACATAAAAAAAATCAGGACTGAAAGGAAAGTGACTGCTACAGTTGAGGTACTTCTTAAGCAAAACTACATTTTCCCCTTTGTGCAACACCCTACAAAGTCAATGTAATCGTCATGGTCATGATCCTAGACGTTTGCTTATTAGACTTCGGTCGTTGGCTCACTATATTCACGGACCCGCAGAGAAGAATAGAAAACACATATCCAATAAACCGAGGGAATTGACAGAATCTGTTTTCTAAAAGGATGACCTTCCCATGGTGTAAGATCTAACCATCTTGATAGTCATGACTGCCCATAGTCTGACTGAAAATAAGATAAAATTTGTAAGAATAATGCCCAAATCATTTTTATCCACTTGCTCTGATCTGGCTGTAGAGGTTCTGAGTTAGTTGCCAGGAAGACTCCTCGAGAAATAGTCACAAAGCACTAAATATAGACTTTAGCTCTTAAAGTGCAATAAAATTGTTTAATTAATGTTCGTTTCTTGGCAAAGTCAAGGCCTTACACATTGTGACAAGGCCAAGTACCGTGGTGCTACCCTGTTCTTGTGGAATGGGATCACCAGATACATAATGATAGAAAGCAATAATCACTTCAATATTCTTTCAAACAGGGATCAAACATCATTCATCAAAAATAATGTAAAAGACCATGTCGATGCCTATAATAATTGAAATTATGGCCCTTCGATAAGAGGCATAATGATGTAATTCCATGATGTGTAATAATATTCCCCATAGTTAAGTGACATGTTGTTTACAGCCAGAGGGATGCCCCGAAAATGCTGGCCCAAAAGGAAATTAATTCGAGCCTGAAATTATTAACTTTAATCTACTTTTGTGTAAATTCCCCCTTCAAGACCATTACTCCTTCACAGATTGCTTGTGGTCCAGAGCTCCCTGACATAGAAATGCTTTGGGAACTCGATAATTGCCTGTAGAGATATTGACCCTGGAAGCATAGTGGGGGAGATGAGGCATGTAGGGAGCAGTTAACGGGAATAATGTGAATGCTGATGGAATCTATTGATTTTCTCACAGTGCCCATCTGTAGCCAGGCTAGGGAAAGAAGCCATTATCTGCAGTCAATCTCTGTCCTTCTGTCCTATGACCACCAGGACATCTGTTAACTGCCTGGCAGTTGTTATCTCATGCAAGAAATCGGCTATCATTCCAAGGAAGACATATCTAAGATTCCTCTAAAGTCATCCCTGTGTGTAATTCTTTCTCAGACCATTCCAATTCACAGAAGTATTGCAATGGCACCACTTGGTAAGGTATCTTATGAACTCAAAGCCTCGATATGATATGTCGGCGGCCTGCTATTATTGGCAAGATCATTGGTGCACACTTACCCATTATGTAAGGAATTCGGCCACTATCCTTGCGGATTTGGACATTTAAGGCCCCTTCTTAGGTAAACTATGGCCGATTAGAAAAATATCTGACGCACTCCCTGGTTCATTCTAAGTGATATTGGCTAATGGGTTTTAGGCATTAGCTGCCAAGAGGCTATGTGTTTTAAAGTACATTTCGAGGACGAATTCTTTTCATTTTTCATATCTGGCTGTGCTTCCTATAAACGAACGTATTTTGCTTGTTCTTAAAGACCCAATCTCCTACAACACGTTTCTAGCTGCACCGAATGCCTACAGGAGGTTATGGCGAGCATGGAAGTTGTGCTGAATATTGGATTGACGACAGCATAATCAACGACCATACTATAGCCCAACACCGGACATGCCCCGCCCAGCACGTCACATGGCAGGGCTATAAATGCATGCAACAGCGCTCAAGCCTGATGAGAACAGATATATGAGCCTAGAGTTAGATGTGGTAAAAGAAGGGGGAGTAAAGGGTAGGGTGTGTGGCCGTGGAATTGATTAGTGAGTGATCATTTCAGTCGTTTAGATTCTGTGAAAGCTGAAATGGTTTACAATTGGTGAAAGATTTGGTTGCAGGGTCCTGGCGAGGAGAGAGAGAGAGAGAGAGAGAGAGAGAGAGAGAGAGAGAGAGAGAGAGAGAGAGAGAGAGAGAGAGAGAGAGGAGGGGTGGGCATGGGTTGAAAAGTGTAACAGTCATACATCGCATTTTTACATCAGGGCTGCTCCATGAGGACCCCATGGAATAGTCCACTAGTGGGAGTGTCTCTATGTTCATATTAGAGCAGCTCTATGTCTTGCCCACCTCTACTGTCAGCACTAGAGCAGCCTCTATCCGCCTCCTGGGACTGGTTGTGCCCTGTCTCTGCTTACATATGGCAGCATAGTCAAACATAGGCGTCTGGTGAGTTATTCACTCGGGGGCGCTCTGCTCCATGAGATGCTCTGGGATGTGAGTAGCTCACCGATGGCTGTCAAAGGCTAGTGTTTGCTGGGGATGCAGGACCTGAGTTCTCATAGGGTTATTCTATAAGGAGAGCTGCTATGTCACACAGGGGAAGGGCTAATCTCCTCCTGCAACCTGTCGATTCATAGATAGATGTTTGGGAATATCTACAGACGTACATTTATTGGGATACTCCCCGGTCCCTGCACTTCTGCATGGGAATGGACACCATCCACGTTATGAAAACGGGGAGAATAGGGTACATTTTCTCCTGCTTTGTATGTCTGTGAAAATTGAAAAAAGGGGTCTTTTTTTAAAGGCTACCTCTGTGAAAAATAAAAAATAAGGGGTGTAATTCACCCTGACCCTGTGTTTATTTTCAAATGGAGGCCACTTCTCAGGCTACTTTGCTGAGGAGGTATTTTACTAGTCCAGAAACCATTAGAAGATATCTTTACACACTTATTATAAATATCCGCGATTTTCACTAAAATAGGGGGTATTTTAGGGTCTAGATCCGTGGAATAGGGGTATGGTTTGAAACCTTATAATGAGGATGGTGTCTGCTTGTCCTTTAGAGTGCGGGGACCGGGGGATACTCTAAAGCTTCTGACATTTTTTCATACAGATATATATCTTAATCGGAGCAGGAACAACATATTGCGAACGGAAAACCATATATGAGATAGAAGACTGGTTTAAAATAGTACAACCGCATCCCTTGCCACACAGTGGCTGTTATCCGCTTTCTGCTCCAAGTTGGTAAATTGGATGAATGCTATCCTACATTTTCAATATAGCTGCCTTGGAGTATACCATGACTTAGTACCTTGGCATACTCACTGACTCTAAGACTCTAAGTCAGTAAGCTGCTTATAGTGCTAAAAGAGACTGGAGCACTGCAAGTGATAAGAAAGCGCTGGCGGCTTAGGAAGATTTTTATGTTGTTTCAATAATAGCTGTGGAAGCCTGCCCATTCACTCTGCAACCATCTCCCACCACAAACCAGCTCACTGAGCCTTTCATCTCTACCCACATGCTCTGTAACTACCGCGCATGCGCAGACACCTTGACCCTTTAGAGGTGATTCCTCATCTCCTGTGCTGAGGACGGAGATCGTTTCAATTAACCAATCAACTGCTGGTAAACAGCCGCAGTCATCTCTGCCTCACCAGCAGGCTTTTAGGGCCCACACTGAGCCTTTATGTGAGGCATTAACTCAGACTGAGCAGGTTACAGTGCCTCAGAGCTGCTCATGGTGCTTGGAGCTGCTTGAAACTGGTTCGGTGTTGAGTTGATGCTTAAGCCTGATGGGTGCTGCTAGGGCTTCTTCCCACGTGCTTTTAAGTAGGCCTAGCGGTGGGTAATTTAGATAACTGCTAATCTATGCCAAAGGTCTAACGTAACTGTTCTGACTAAAACTGACAACCAGTAGAGCAATAAATCATTATGGCAGACAAGGTATGGGGCTGCACCTACGCTTTAGGAGTGCAGAAAGAGTAGCTCATGCTGACCCATTGTAGCCCGTTGGGCAGAGGTCACTGCTCAGTCAGGTCACCGGAGATTCCAGAGCTACTCAGCTTGTATGAGCAGCTTCGGGTTGGTGAGCACAGCGTGTAGCCTCTGTTGTAACAGGGAGGTGAGAACAGAAGTAGTTGTTAGAGTGGGTTACAGGAGGCACTGGGGCGTGCACCTGTTCGGCAGAGTGAGCTGCTCCACGAGCTGGTGTAGGATGAACGAGCTGCTCTGTCATGATGTATGACCTCTAAAAGGTGATATGTGGTAAGCCACTGGTCCTCTCTCAATTTCTGGCTTTCGTTGTCCTGTGTCTTTCTATCTCTTGCTTTCGTGCTGACTCCCCGACTTATCCCCCCTCTCTTTCTCTCTCTCTCTCTCTCTCTCTCTCTCTCTCTCTCTCTCTCTCTCTCTCTCTCTCTCTCTCGTATATCACAATGTGGAGCTGAGTGTGAGGATAGAGTTGTGGCAGGAGTAAGATAAGCATGACGTTGTGGTCTGCCCCACTGCTGGCAGCTGGCCGCAAGCTGCTGGAGTTAAGTGGCTGCTCTCAGACGGGGAGCAACTCGTTCTGTAGGTGCCTAAGAGTAGACACGATTCACCTGCTCCACTGGTAGGCAGAGATGGATGGAATGTCAGCTGGGCAGATGGAATAGCAGCCAATAGTGGGTTGTATTAGTAGAGGTATGGTTCACCTACTGCAGGTATAGGTCTCGGTCTAATTGGCAGAGGGTGACAGATCAGTGTCTTTATTGTTTATTGTGCACAGAATAGTGCTCTAGAGCAATATGCCCACTGTTCACCACAAAATATGAATGCAGCCGTGGGTGACCAGAAGTGCACCCTAGGCTCCTAGGGGGTCGACATTATACCCCAATGCAGTTCTGGCTATGTAACGGTCTTTATCTGCTCTCAGTTACTAACTATTCATTCCATGTCTATGTTAGTCTCTTCCTAAATACGTTGAAATTTTGTCATTCATTTTATAATGATACATTGTCATGTAGGGTTGGATGATTCTAGCTTTTATAGCTCTAAAATGTGTCATTTTTTTGGATTCCCTTTTTTCTACAGTCATTTTTTTCTTTACTGCACTGAAGTCATCGAAGACACGGTAGCACGAAAACTTGTTGTAACACAAACCACGGATGCTTGCTGGTCAATATCCTAGCGGCAACTATCCTAAAAAGTGACACATTACACAGCTCTAATACATTATGTCATCATCCCCCAGTGTCGCTTCCTACCCAGGGGTATTTCACATTCACACTAACGCCAGAGCCCATGTGTCGTCCCTTGGACGTCAATATTGGTTTGTGACGTCTATGTTAGTGGCGCTCCCTGGTGAGGCCTGACAGAAGCAGAGTTTGATCATGGATGACGATGTGTATGCGTCATGACAAGAGACAGGAACTTTGCGTGTGAAGGTAGATAGGTGCGAAATGGGAAGGGGGGAATCAACGAGTATGGGGCATACACATCACGGTACCTACCATGCAATGTACCCACTGTATTGAATCCAGTCATTCCCATTCTGGAAAGGAAAAATCCACAAATAGTCCAAAAATGAAACCAAATGGAAGTGCTTTCCAAACATTGGGGTATAATTACATAGCTAGCTCTAACAATAAATGTAAGCAACTAAACGATAGAAACATTTGCGTTGGGGACTTAGATGATCCTTTTCAATTACTCATAGGCTCCCTAGGGTCCTTGAAAGGACTAATTGAAATGATTATAAAATTATACGCAGCTTCCCTAGTTGCTTGCACATGGGCCTATAGATTCTTGTAATTACAAGTTCAGCGTCAGGGTATTTACAAACATTCCCACAGCTTTCTTATTCTGCACCAAATTAAATCCGAGTCAACTTTGGGACAGTAATATTATATTAAATTTAACCTATTAAGATGAATAAATTCACCTATTGGCAAACACCAATAACTAACAGAAAATGCATTCTTCTTGTATCTTCCCACAGTGTTCCTACCAGCCCACATGTCTCCGTGACAGCGATGACAACAACAAGGACGTCAAGAACTACGTCTCACAGTGGGGCTTCGCCTCTACCACCTTCACCTGCCTCCACAACCCGTCCAGGGATGCCGAGGTGGTGAGGGCAGTGCGGGGGGACACCGCCCTGGTCCTTCATCTCCTGCTATGGCCGCTGGTCGTGCTCATTCTGTCAGGCATGGGCTTCACGCTACCCTACCTCATCTGTGGATGCCGACACATCTGCGGCAAGAAACCTGCAGGCAGTGTGGCTGTGCCGCAGGCAGATGCTGCTGGACAGAAGGTATAACATCACCTCCTGCTCCTACCATCACTGCTGCTGCCTCCCTATAGTCAGTAACTGTTCTCTGCTCCTCCAGGGCAGGAACCCTGTAGGACAGTTGCTGCCATCAAGTTTGGCTAAGCTGGGCTTGACTTGGCTGGGCTGGGCTAGTCCTGGTTATACATGTTGCTAGTGCTGGCTTGGCTGGGCCGGGTTTGAGAGTAGACTAGGTTGGACTTGGATTG
The DNA here is from genome assembly GCA_949317995.1 of Acholoe squamosa. Lineage (NCBI taxonomy): Eukaryota > Metazoa > Annelida > Polychaeta > Phyllodocida > Polynoidae > Acholoe > Acholoe squamosa. The sequence goes on along the minus strand of OX439041.1, from coordinate 56,954,201 downwards.
ACTGCATTGGTCCTAACTCAATTTGATTGGGCCATATAAGATGATGCAGTTACACCACAGAAGGACCAGCAGGCCAACCTGTCTGATATGGACATTAATTGTGTTGGTGATTCAGTAGATGTAAGTTGTTCATGTGGTAACAGTGAACTACAATCTATCATCACCTCCACAAGCACCCACAATGTAGAAAACTCTATTACAAAGGCATACTTCCGCCTCAGAAAGAAATCTGGAAAGAAAACATTATATAAACATCTGACTTAATACTTAATAAATTAATACAGTGCTGTACTGTGCGAATGTTTTAAATGACATGATTACCTAGATCGCGGTACTGTCCAGAATATAAACATATTTTCTAAAAAAAGAGTTTATGCTTTACAAATCCCACCCAATCATAAGCATCCTTGAATAAATCTATGAAGAAATGATGGGAAATGTTGGGAAGTCGATGAAAATACATCATATATACATTAGTGCCATTGCAGGTTCCATTGAAATTAATGGTTTTTCATCATCCTCGCTGGCCTGTATGATATTCAAGGAGAGCCAGATCCGCAGTTGGCCAAAGCATTTTCTTAGACTAGCAATTGGTAACTACCTTGAGTATAGGGTGGGCTGTATGGACTAAAATAGTTTAGTTGTTATTGTGGTTGGAACCATCCATCAGATCAAGTAAAAATGATTATGTTCATTTATAGCATAATATCTATTTTCAGTAAAGTACAATCAAAATGTACTTAACACCCATGGTACAATGGGCCAAGAAAGAATGCTACCTCCTACAAGTAATAATAGGTACTATTGTTCGATCCCTGTGCACAGGTTCTCACTTATAGAATACATAATTTCAACTCCCTGGAATATGCAACACCGTAAAAGCTAATTATAGGAACGTCTTTAGGCAATTTCCTTAGAGAGGTAAGATGGCCCCATACTATAGAGGATTTTTAGAGAGCAATGATATTACAATACCAACTGCTGCAGGGTTGGTATGAAAAAGACTGTATCAGCAGTTATGGGTTGAAATGGAAGAAGGGGGATTGAGAAGTTGTAGGGCTAAATCAGAAATCAGACACCTAGAGCAGATGTCGGTGACATATAATATATCGTATAGTGTATGATGCAGTAAAAAATAATACCGGTACAGAAAAGGGGGAAGGACTTATTAACAAAAAGGGAGAAAAAAAAGAAGGAACGAGAGGATGAGATGAGAGATCGGGATATAGAGCTGAGTAATATGAGAGAGACTTAAAGCTCGCTAAAAGGCAATCTTGCAGTGCTTGCAGCATTTGGATGGTGGCTGTGCAAATGATGCTGACTCAACATTTTTAAGGTACTGCCCCCCCCCACTCCCTCAAGCTGCCATCTGCCGGCCATGTTCCGACAGCTGCCGAGTATTGCCGATCGGCCAGCCGAATGCCCAAGGTGACAGTTGTAGGGAGGCCATGACGTCTTCAGACAGCCAGACAGGGGCTGGGAGCAGTGTTTGGGTGACTGGTAATGTAAATATAGTCACCTCCAGGGGGTATATATATGGAGGAATAAAGGGGTATTGGGAATGTAACCGGGAAAGGGGAAGAACGGAGAAGGGAGAGTAGTGAAAAACAATGTTCGTGTTCAAGCCCCATTAGACAACTGAGGTATATAGGTGTATTGCAGGTTCATGATAGTTATATTCATCTTAGAAATGTTAACTTGACATAGTGATCTAGAATACAAGAGGGGAATTATTAAAGATACTTCTGCTTAACTTTATTGTGGGGTGTCTCAAATGAATCAAGAGATCTAACATCCGAATTCCTATTGTTTGTTTTGGAGTTGTTGTCTCCGATTATCCCATTCATGAATTCACCCACGACGCTGCTGTAATATGTAATTGTCCGAAGTGTTCATCAACGACCATGGTAATAGATCATAGATTGACCGACTGGACCGCTGGACAGTTATTATAACATTGGCCATGACACGGTCGTTGACGGTACACAAAGTTTTAATATGTGTGGCCCAACTGGGGAGAATACGCCTCCGGGGGGGGGGGGTTAGTACTGGTTTTGGCCACTGAAAATGTTCCATTTTCCATTTTTGGAATGTTTGTTGTCATGGAAACATAGAAAATTGGTAGATAAGGCAATTTCTGGTTGCCATGAAAACCACTCCCCTCTTCCAATTGGGAATTTTGGCTGCAAACATTTTTGGAAATTCCTTCAAGAACCCAGAACCGAAAACAGAGCTAAAAAATTCCCTCTAGAATCAATTTTATGACAAAGACAACACATTTCTTTAGTTATTTTTCCACAAAACTGTATGCTTTGCATTATTAGTGTTTATGATAGGATATAATGCATTTAAAGCTTATTTTCTATTTTCAGTTGTACACACAAACCTATGTTTGACAAGCAATTACAGCAAAACTACCAGGGATATTTTAGCTCACGATATCTCATTTTAAAGCCCATGACTCAAACCTTAAAAGGCCATTATTTTCCCCCCAGGAGGCATGTTTTCCCTCACCTGGCGACATGTATGCCTAATTTCCCTTCATACTCAAAGAGTAAATGTGCTATTTGTCCATGGAATAAATATACATTAGATCATACTCCCCATTAGATATATTTTACCTTGGAGGGTCATATTGAAAATGTAACTTGTAGGGAAATGGTGATATGTTGCTAAATTTTATATAGTTAACTAGGGCTTTTTCTATCACAGCTATTTATCATAGTCTAATTGGCAAAGTAACACCATAGCCATTTGTATATGTTAGCCAGGGGTTTTACCTGCATAATCGCAGGGTTTTGTGAAAGGAATCGTGGAAACTCCCACGTGCCATGGTATTTCATTGTATACGTTGTGTGACTGTTTCAAAGACGATTTATGGTCATTACAAGCATGAACAAAAAGGTATTTGTCCAATGTTAGATATGGTATGTAGACTAACTCTTTTTGTATGCCATACCGATAGGTATAGATCTATGTTAATGAATATACAAAGTTTAAGAAAAAGCCATGTTGGTAGTTTACAAGTATAAAACTTCATGCTAACGCTTGCAATGTCATAGGCTCTTTACAATTCGATCTAGTATGCCATTACCAGATAGTTCATGTCCTCCATGCCCCGTGTACGTCGTCAAAGAAGGTGATGTTAACGACATTTATGAATGGGCTGTTGTTTAGATTGTGTCGAAAGTATCTAATGTGCAATGAACAGATGCAATGAATACACATGAACGTATTGGGCGCGTCTATTTGGTTATAAGTATTTAGTTTGATAATAATTATTCATAATGTGCTGAAGCTAGTAAGGTATTCATCATAAAAACCCCTGCCCCAGTATTCCCAATAGCGTATTGCCCATCCCTTTGCAGTATTCCATATCCCCACTGTCTCACTTTTAATAGCCACTCTTGATTCTCATGCCCTACTATCGATAACATTGGGATATGCCCAATTCCCATGTCCAGCCACATACAACATTGAAATATGCCCTATTCGCATGCCCCCTAGATGTACCACCTTCACATATCCATAATCCACACCACCACCTTATATTATAATTTATTATGTAATGAGGCGCACATACATGTTTAACGAGATGTAGAGTATTAGAGAACAAAGCCATGAGCAAAATCAAGGAGGAATCTCTCCACATTGTTTACAAGAAGTAGATTGAAATGTCCCTGGTGATGAGGATGATTATATCTTATCACCACGGTTAACTTGGAGCGATATGATATCTTACTTCATTCAGTTTCCTTTTTATACAATGTTATACGACGTCGTACAGTTGGATGTATTTTTCTATTGGATTGTGAATTGGTTGTGATGGTTCATTGAAGGGATCCATTTTAGGAATCTGATCTGAATATATATATATATATATATATATATATATATATATATATATATATATATATATATATATATATATATATATATATTTGGCATTTTCTATGTGTTTAAAGGTAGAAACTATTGTTCATTGATAGGTCCGCCAGTAGCAGGCTGTCAGGGTGCCATTCTCAACGTTTTAGGAAGAGTTTAATTTTTGTGAAGATCATAATGGGCCATGATAACTTTGATAGGTAATTAAAGCTATAACTTAAGGCCCGTGGGCGATCTCCATTTTAATTTCAACAATTGTTTTTAGATATTGTTAAGGTGAATCTATAGGTGTACAGTTTTTGACTTCTACGCATAGGAAAAGCTTGTATGGAGTTGCCGCTATAATGGTGTAGAAAATTGATAAAGTATATATTGATTTAGGTAAAATAAGGTATATTGTTGGTCAGTGTTTGAGACTTTATACCGTTATTCTCATTGTATTATGCTGTTAACGTCTGGGTAAGTGCTAAAGGAATAGATCAACTGTCCCGATACTACCTCCTACTTAGCCAGTGTCTCATTGACAGTTTTAACTAGATATCAACATCCTGGACGTATTGCGAGCATTCAGCTTTTTTACGTTCTTGCTGAGTAAATTGTTGATAACAGTACCCTGAATATAGCGTTTGAACTAGTATTGATCCTAATTTGTCCTACCTATTTACACTTACTCTTATGCTTTTTTTATGCGAAATCACGGATCGATTTCCTTGTGCATCGATTACTCATCTTCGTTTTTATCAGACCATAGAACAGCAACAGCATTTATATTAGAAACATTCTTCATACAAACTGAAATTCTCAAACCATTGATTCATGGCTTCCATACTTGAAAGTGGCAACCCATAGTGAATATACATATCAAAACCCAGCAAATTGTCATCATCTGTCGCCATGATTGGTCATCAATGGTGACTCCTTTTTGAGTGATAACTCATTCCGTCATCTTTCGCCACTGTGTGTTAGACTCACGTGGCATAGCAATGGCTATTCCTGGTGATCTTGTGCTATAATGACGTCGTGTTCAATCTAGCGACATGTGTGAGCCACTTCACACATGTTGACAAGGACTCACAACAATTTGCTGGGAATTCTCTGATGGAACACTCATCGAACCAACTCACTCTGTAAAATAAGTTTGCAGATGAATTTGATAGCGGTAGATGCTCAATCATCAAAATGCCCTACATTTTTCAAGCATTGAAGGGTGTTGAAATAGTTTGTTATATCTATAAATAGCAACAAGATATTATCACATATAATCAACGCGAAATTTACAATAAGCAAGTATGATTGCAAAACAATAATTGTCTTCCCCTTATGAGTTGTTGACATTATTGTGGGACTATTCCTTTATGTAAAAAACATCAACTTGATTAAGACTGTTCATACTATTATTAGTGACAATCTTGGGTTTCACAGAGTGACATATGCTACATGCTGTATGTATTGCATTTTACATTTTCAGGTACGCTTTTACTTCGTGTATGATCAAGGGTGCTCTCATTGTTGATAAACTGTTAGTCTAGGATAGTATCCCAATTCATGGAAGCCATTCCTATTGAAGTATTTTACGGGGCATACATGTACTTAGTGTTGTAATATAGATTAACTGCACACCAAAAGGTACACTATTGAGAATGGTGCAATAGAAATGTGTCATGATTAATAAAACCAAAGGTTTTACACCACATATGATGCGTTCTGCCTTGTATCACGTGTGATTTTGTTTACTGTTGAAAGTCGTGTTGTTTTGTAGTGTTATAGAATTGAAAAAAAAAGTCCCTCATTACAACCTAAACTAGGTACAATGTTCAGCATACCATGATAATTGAAAGAACTACATTCATCATTGCAAACACAACTTAATTTCTTACATCAATTTCTCTTTTCATAGTTTTTTTTTAAATTACCTCATTGTGAAAACAATAAGAATGATAAAGTTTATATGGATTTCCGGTTCCTATATTTAGCTGTAGGCCTCCATACCACTAAGGCCCAAAGCATGTCAGGATCCTCGGGCAATATTACACACTAAAAATGTGTTTTAAAACACTTTTACCCATATTTAAAACACTTTCTTGTAAAACTTTTCAGACAAATTAGTGTCCATGCTATTATACCATTTTCCTAATAAACCCATTGTCCCAGTTTTAGGATTAGTGAGTCTTACTGCATATTGCTGTCTCTCTGCAGGTAGAGAATATCAATCAATGTTGATAGCAAGTTAATGGATGTTGATCATCCATTAATTTAATCAACATTGCTTCTGTGCTAACCAGGCTGGACCTTTAGTCAAGATAAGTACAAACACTTTGATGCGCAGAGGTAGTCAGTGAGTGATTGAATTTTTTATCTCACCTCGTGCCTTCCTTACAGCCGACACTCAAGGGCGAGAGGTCCCGCGGGTTGTATCTACACCGAAGTGAGATTACCCTTGTGGCGTTGTTGCCTGGACCCTAGTCTAATGGGGAGGGGGGATGATGGCGACCGAATCTATGGGAAAAGCACGCCCCTACACATTTACCAAGGCAATGGTTCTTTAACATCTGTCACTACATAGGCATAGTGAGAGATGGACAGGCCTGTTTTAAGTCATTTGTCTGCCATGACCGCCGAGAGACTTTCCAGCACAGCCTAGCCAGAGCAGGGAGGAACTCAAACGACACCTTACGGCGACGTTTGGAACCACCACTGTGCTCCGGCCGGGCCGGGAACCGAACCCATGAAGTTACGGCCCGTGAGAGGACACGCTACCGACTGCGCCACGCCTCCCGGCTAGTCAGTGAGTTTAGGACTGCGATGTATGTATTAATCCTGAATGTTACAAAATGGGTGTTTATCATGGGTTACATTCGAATCAAGGTAATGGAAGGTCATTTTTAAACATTTCTTTAACAAATCGATTCTCAGATAAAGTGTCAATATTATGATCAATCAGGATGTTGTGTATCATTATCATTTATACATGTACTTAAATTCAGACATTTGTGTCCATATGAATGTGACAGTAGTTCCATCATAAATGGCCCCTGCCATCTAGTGAGTTGGATTGGAACCAAGTATTAAAAGACTTTTATAAACCTCAACACCTTTGCAGGAAAAGTGTAAAAGTGTTTTAAGAAAAGTGTTTAGATAAAACACATTTTTTAGAGTGTAGCGTTCGGGAGAAAATTTTTCCAGGATGGGCGGCAAGCAGTAGGGAAGTCTCACAATATTCATCAGCTTAAACACAAGACCCCATTTGATAGGAACATGTGTAATTAAAACAAATCAGATTCTGCTGTCGAAGATTGCATTCTGAGGAAAGATACTGTTGGGAGGCCTCTCGATTATAACAACCTTTCCCATGCTCAGTTAGCTTCAATTTTCTGCAGATGGTGAAAGTTTAATTATTGTTGCTTCCAGCCAAACAAAGTCAACTTTGGCAAAGGTTAATTGAATGCATTAGAGGAAAGAGATTTTGTGTGTTTGAATTGATGGGTCTCTCTTAACATTTCCTGACACTATTTTCAAGACATTTCAAGACACCAATAAGCTGCAAACCTAGGCTGATTCTGTTACATTAACAAGTTACCCTCTGATTGATTGAACAATAATTACAGTTATCATTTTTTTATCCAAAGTAGATACAAATCACGCTTGTTTGAATCCTTCACAAATCAATTGAATTATAATAGCTTCATCCTTTTGGTTTACTACAATGTCATATTAAATCATTCTAAATGTCTAAAAGCCTAATATTTTTGTAAATGTTACTTCAGCTTTATATATAGGTCGGTTAAATGTGTGTTGCAATGACATTCTCTACATTAGCAAATGAAAAATAAAGTGCCGAATATAGCTTATTATGAAGTCACAAGTCAGTCTGAATCTACAAATTTATGGTTTTGCATAATAAAGCTTTGTTTATAGTCTGGCAGAATAGTAGCTTGACCCCGACTCAACGGATATAGTTTTTTCTCTCTTGATTATTAATCTAGAAGGTCTGTATGAACATTTCCAGGTGGGTGTGAAATTGTCACCCTTGGGCAATTTGAGTTATTCAAGATGGCCGCAAATATGTCAGTATTTCTTTAAAGCCATATATTTGTGCTTCTAATCAACATAGAAACATTGTTTCAAGTTCTAAATATACATTTTTGGGGTCAAGGAATTCATATTTTTCATCACCGAGAAAGTATGTGGCAGCCATTTTGAATATTTAATGAGATTATAGCAATATCTGCAAAATTTCCTGGAAATCTCTTCAATAAAGATATTTGAAACCAATATGGATAGTAGCAAATAATATACTCCAATAGGGCCTGATATTCAGTCTTAAGACAACATATCCCATCAAAAATTCTTACTCTTCACTGTCATACCAATATTTATAAGATAAAATGGAGACACAGTTAAATGTATAAAGGTAAGATCTCTTCTGAATTCATACAATAGTACCTTGTAGAAGATATTTCTCTTTACCTGGGTGAAGTGGAAGGATATTCTTTCCTTTATAACTCTGGTTGATGAAACTTATAAATACTCCTCATACCACTGATACCACAGTTTAGGAAAAGAACAAAAGAAAGGCATATTGGTTATACTCATTACTTTCCCATAACATCAAAGGATGGTTAACTTAGCAATGATAATATAACCTGCAATGCACCGATTTGTGGAACAGCTCCATGTTTTTTTCTTAAGTTAGTCAGCATACTTGTAGGCATTATGTTATGTATACTCATACGCTGACACTAAGGGGACATCAGGCAGACAGGAGCTGCCACTGCAGCATATATAAGCAGCATGCAGCTGGGCCCTTGAAAATCACCTTAACCTGTACATGAATTGATGTGTCTGCCATTACTGTGGACAGTTTCTCATCTGTTGGATTATTTCTCAGGTTCAATATGATTGAAATAAATATCTCACATACATTTGAGTGTAGCTGTAGTTCCAACAAAGCTTACAAGATATCATTCATAATTTTTTTGCATTACTTGTGGTACTTCTTAACCCTTTCATCCCCAGAATTATTTGAAGATTTTACATGTTTATCACTTTGTTGATAAGGCCATGTGTAATTTTGATCTTCTCTTTTGCTATGTTCTCTGCATTACATCTTCTGAATACTCATAACTCAGTGAAGACTTTAAGGGGTCGTAAGGAGCAGATTCCACAAAAACACTTTGGCATGTTAAATGAGTAAAAATCATACTAAACCTGGACATACCATATATGGTTGGAAGTATATTATATTGCCTTAATTGATTTCCTTCCATCATGTAACATTTCTATGGAACACGAATGGAACAAAAACGTTCTTTTTTTAGCTTCTTTTGCTTTGAACATCATTATGGGATAGAAATTTGTCATATATATTACTTCTAATGATTTTAGATGAATTTCAGAGTGACTTTCGAGGGCAATCTTTTTTGTTGATACTCCAATTGCTAAGGTCTATGGAGCCGTTCAAAGTTCGGCTGGCATTCAAAACGTGTAATTTTCACCTATTTTTGCCCAATTTCCCTTAAAATGATACACTTTTTGAATGATAACCCAAATTTGAACGGCTCTGTAGACCTTAATAGTTAGAGTATCAACAAAAGAAAAAAAAAAGTGCCGTCGGAAATCCCTCCAAAATTGTTCTCCACTCATCAAAAGTGAGAATTATGATAACCTTCTATCCCCTGAGGCTGTTCAAAGCAAAAAGAACTAGAAAAGAACGTTTTTGTTCCATTTACATTCAATGAATGACAAAATTCTAAATAATGGAAGGAAACTGATAAAGGCGGTTCCAACCATGTATGATATGTATAGGCTTGATATGCTTATTTCACATGAAAAAGGCTACCCCTTACGACCCCATTGGTTAAGGACATGGCATTTCTGGTCAGGTCTGGTAACCATAGGTACCAAAACATTCCATTTGTTGTCATTTAGAAGTATTTGGCCTCTCTTGTGCTATATATCCATAACACAGGACCCATAATCCAAACAATCCTCAGCCCTTACGGAACTGATTCTGCCTGCATGTGTACAGTCACAGAGGAAACACAATGTGTTAGTTACAATACATGGATCATCTTCATGGACATGAGCAGTTCTAAAAAAAAAAATAATGGGAGTATGGGACATTGTGTGTATATGATTCAGCATCATGTTGGTCTCATGTCAGATCTTAGCTCCCTGGAGGGTTGTCTTCTAATGAACCATTCAATATGATAGCTCATTGTCAACTTTTGACTCCCTGTGCCTGATATAATAGAGATAAAGCAAAATGGATGGTTGTATCATAATTGGTAGGTCATAACCATTCTAGAGAGGGTCACACTTTGCAGATTGGACCAGTAGAAGTGTTTGGATGGAAATTCCCTTCAATATACATGTAATTAAGTCCTAAAACCACGCTTTAAAGTGTGCTTGGGTACGTAAGGGTTCTAGTCAAGATGCCTTAGTACTTTATTAATGGATAATACCCGGGATTGATACTATTTTCCCTACATTACCCCAAATTGCCCCTCAAAATATGCTGACATCTGCTGAAAATCAATGAATCTCAGTAGTTTCCAATACTTACCAACAAAACATCTCTTTATCTTAATATATTAGAGGCAATGTTTTGCAAGAAATTGGTATGTTTCCTCAGTATCGCAATAATTCACAATCACTCTTAAATACCTTCTCAAAAAAAGAAATTCTAAAATAATACCTTACTCTATTTTTTAAAGGTATTTATGGACCCATTGATCTCTCTGATTTTTTAGGGGGAGGGGATATAAGGCTGAATCACTCGCCAAGACACACACCTTCACCAAACTGCAAATGCTCCCAGCATAAACAAAATATGTGGCCAGTATGGGGATTTGTGGTCATGATACAATCTAACCACCAAATATATGTAACATAATTGGAAAAAGACATAATTGGTACCGTTTCCTGAAAAATATTATTTTTGCATATTTCTTTTGGGTTTTTGCCCTCATTTTGGGCCAAATTTGGCCTATTTTGAGGCCCTGAAGGCTAAAATATCAATTTCCCACCCCAAAAACCTATATGTAACATCAAGAACTTATCAAGCCCGATGATATTAGCAACAAAAAAACAAGAAAAAATCAAAAATCTAAGTACAGGGGCCAATGGAAGTGCCAAAAATAGGACATGCTCTGTTTCTATGATTTTTGACCATATCCGGCAAATCCGGGTTAGGCCAAAAATCCCAAGTATTCGGCCAGACTATTAAGATTTTATTGAAAAGTGTAACTAATTTCATCCGCAAAATGTATTTATATGCCAAAACAGTAGGAAAGTACATTGTAACTTCAAGCCCCATATGCGCCTTATAGCCTTTCCTTCATTTCATAAGTTAAGTGTGTCCTATATAAAGTGAGGAATTGCTGGAGGGGTTAAGGGAAATGGACCAATGGCAGCAGCCCTCAAAGACAAAATATTCTTAGCTACAAATCTTTTATGTTTTTTTCTGTACCTGTCCAATGACATTTTAATTGTAATTTTCTAATTATAAATTTGGAGCCGTGTTCATCTGTATTTTACTATACTTGGCAAGATAATGCATCACTATAATGGAAATGTTATGATTAAGGTCACAAAGGCCCCTAAGGTCATTAACGTCGTTCAAAATGATCGGCTTCCAAAGATTTGGTCAGCAATAAAATCCCAGCCAGTCACTTCTGTAGGTTATTTCAAAACAGCCTAATATTGCACCGTCTGCAATGTTAGTGTTTTTCTTTTAAGCTAAGGGACCAATGTTTCTGCCCTGGTCCCACTGGGATATTTTAGGGGGCTGTCTCCACATACAGGGTGCTTCAAAAGTTCATCATCATAGGGACCAATGTTAGTGCAGTGATGTTAACAAGGTACAGAGTGTTGTGGTATATCATTCAGTAAGAACAGGGGGCTCTGGTAACATAGGGAACCATTGACGTCTTTTACATATAGACAGTGCAACAGTGTGCCAACCGCGTAGACAGTGCAACAGTGAGCAAACTGTGTGTTCCTTGAATGCGGGTGGGGTAGAGGACCACTAGGTGTTGGAAAACGGATGCTTTTTTTCCTATGTTTTAAGCTTTTTTAACGTCCATGTTCGACTTTACCCCCCTCCAAAGAAGTTGACCAAGTGACCTTGACCCTTGACCCTGACCCCAGCGCCAATTTCAAGTGGAAACATCAACATGGGTTGCTACTACTGTCTACCAAAATTGAATTCTATGCGAGGAGAGATCCCCTGTCATTCTACACCGAGAAGAAGTTCCTGCAAAGGTACAGACTGACTAACGCAGTCACCAGGAAACCCATTAAGAACTATGCCGCCTATCTACCCCCTGAACGCAGTGTGTTGACAGGTGTCCATGCTGTTCCTCATAGGATCAGAGTGAGTACACTGTCACTTTACTATGTGGGTCTCTGTCCAATTGCCCTTAATGAAAATGAGCCTTCCGCAAGGGTCTCAGGCCCTGTATGACATAATATCTGATCACCTGAATAACAGAATTCATAATCCATATACCTTATAAAAGGGAAAAAAGATGAGGGAGGGGGGGCACTCCTCTCCATTTTTGTATGCATGATATATTCTCAAAAAATTTTATTTCTTTCCAGTTCTGCATTGCCCTCAGATACTTCGCTACTGGGGCAAACTACTCCACCATCACAGATTGCCATGGGGTTTCACGGTCGATGGTGTGCAGGTCGGTGACAGAAATCAGTGATTATTTTCACGAGAGGCTGGAGGATTATGTTGTTTGGCCGGACAGTGACATCGAGAAGAACAACAAGTCGGTCTTGTTCCTGCAGGAGAAGAGGAAGCCGGGGGTTTTCGGGCTCGTAGACAGGACACACATCCCGATTATGTGTCCGAAAGGAGTGGTAGCTGACGAGAATCAGTACTATTGCTATAAGGGGTACTATTCCATTAACACCATGGTGACGGGGACATCATTTTCCATGTAAATGCTAGCAATCCGGGCTCTTGCAACAATGTTTATGCCATGAATGGGAGCCAAGTCAAGTACCTTAGGGAGAGGGGAGACTTCTCTGGTTTCTTTCTGCTTGGAGATGGAGGGCAAGTAGCAAAATAAAATTCCTTATCTTTTGCCCCATATTCCCTATTCCATAAACATAGTACCTTCTTCAATCCAAATTTAATTGCCTTTGCCTTATACTTTGATCCATTTTCACCATCTTCAAGTCCAACTGACGTCTTTCCCGTATTTATTTTGTTCTCATCCTTTAACAGACTACATCTACATTCCTGTGACAGACTACATCTACATTCCTGTGAACCCTGAAGTGACCAATGAGGATGCCAAGTACAACAAATGGCACCAAAAAAAAAGCAGTCTAAGGTTGAACGAACAATTCGCATCCTGAAGCAGAGATGGCAGTAAGATTTGCCTTCTTTTCCCCATTCTTTTTTCTTATCAAAAGCGGGCATGAACTTATTTATATATCTCTAATAAATTCCCTATTTTAAATTATGTAAGGATAACTTGAAAGTATATGATTAATTCCATATAAAAAATCTTTTTTCTTTTCTTTTTCAACAGCTGTCTTGATTTCAGTGGAGGCTATCTCTTGCATGAACCTCATTGCCCTGGGTGCATCATCGAGTCCTCCCACTCAACAAAAAAATGTTATTTAAAGCAAAAAAAAACGTTTTTAACATTTTAAAACATTTTGCTATGATAAGTAGCCATAGGGAAACATTTGGACACGTTTTTTGTTGATTGGGCTGCGTTTCCCTGCATAATGTGGCCAGGATCGCTAAGATAGAGATACTCCATGACTTCCCATCAAAGGACAGCTTCAAGAGGAAGTTCCCACCCATAGTCCAACCAGACAACCTAGGGCCCAAGCCACGGCTGGTGTTCAAGAACTTGAGGGAGAAATACATCCAAGCCAAGTTTGGTCCTCGCCGTTGAACACATGCCAACATATATCACTTCAAGGTTTCTGTTATATGAATCCGGATGTAACACATTTAACTCTGTAACATATGTATATATAAGGTATAGTTTTCTGGACAAAAATGAACTTTTATTAAGAAATCTTTCTGATTACACAGATGTGATGACTATTGACATTAAAAAGGACAAGTCATCGGCTCTAGTCTTACATATCGGTTTAACCCAATCAAATGTGTACATAACAAATAACAGTTTTTACTCTGCATCTTGTGTCACTGTGAACAGAAGCCACAGGCTTATGTATGTGATAAAAGTGAACTATGCAAATTGTGTTCACATGCGATTTTCCTGAGTTAAAAGCTAGTGCTTGTATGTGGCACCTTGACCTTAATCATAAATGACGATGATGACTAGTGAACTGATTTAGTCTTAATTGTCTTTTGCATCATATGGCATAGAGTGGAACAAGTTATTAAGACTATGTTTTGGTCCATTCTACATGATTTAGCTCTTCATGTATATAAGAAAGAATGCAGCTTTAAGTTACATCTGAATGTTCATATCTTTTCATACATTCATATGCCGATCTGTGCATGTGTCCATGTTAAGCGTCACACATAGCTCCTGCTGATTTCAGTCTTAATTCTATGCTGCACCATAAAGGTGTAACAAATTATACTCAACGTGTTCAGGTTGCTTCAGACAGATATTCCTTTTCATTTACATCTTCAATAAAATGCAGCACCTTACAGTTAAAAGAAAACCTTCATGTGTTTTATTTACTTTGATATGCCTATCTCTTGAGAAAATCCTTCAATATAACTTTCTTCCGTATCCTTTCTGACCGCTTGGGGCCTTCCTCTTTGTCAGACACGGACCCCGCCTCCGATAGTGCAACATTGTCCTCTGCAAAGTTAATTATAAAAATAACATTTCTTACTCACCCATCACTGTCTGGGTGAGTAAAAAATGCATCCACGTTAGAAGGCTTCATCGTCAAGATGTCTAAATGGGAAGTGCCATCTGTGACCTTGTTCTCATCCGTATCTGGTTGAGGTGTGTCTGTTTTAGGTGTCTCTTGTTGAGGTGTGTCTAGTTGAGGTGTGTCTGTTTTAGGTGTCTTTGGTTGAGGTGTCTCTGGTTGGGTGTGTCAGGTTGAGGTGTCTCTGGTTGACGTGTCTCTGGTTGACGTGTCTCTGCTTGTCACTGCTTAATTTGGACTTCTCGGACAGGTAGTTCAATCTGGTTCCCTACCAAGATAACAATTGTATCTGTTAATAAAAGTTCAACTCCAAAAAACACATTTCTTTTAAGAGTAGTTATCCATTGATATGTAATTACAGAAAATAAATAAAAGAAAGAAAACAAATTCCCATTGTCCACCTCTTTGTCTACCCAAATTCCCATTGTACCCCACAATGGAATGAGACATAACATTATGTGAAATAAAATAATTCTCACCCCTTGTTATATTTTGGTCGACTGAGAAGGCGACAGCTTCATTCAGCTTTTGCACTGTTTTCACAATTTCTTGGAGAATCTTATCAGTGGTCGCTGCTGTTTGGAGACCTGTGTCACACCTCTTTTGGAAAGGGTCTGCATTGATAGTCATAGCATTAAATTACTGCGACAAAGACAAGACACAGTCCTGTATGCTGACAAAACCAAGTTCATCTTACTTTGGGCATCAGTCAACTTCTCGCAATTCTTCCTTCCAGCCTTCGTCTAATCCATGAGACAAAAAGAGTTTCCTCCTTTTACTGTCTGACCTGTCCACATCTGATTGATGCGAGGTACCTTGATCAGCTGGCCGTTTGTTACTTGATGCTTTGTCCTCAGTGTTTTTGTTTTTTCAGAGCTGCAGGTGCACTAGTAAGGAAAACAGAAAATTGAACATTCTCCTCAACTCCTGATAAGTCCATGTCATTTATTAAACCTGAAAAAGATGGAGGTCTGGTCCTTGGTCTCTTTTTGGCAGGTTCAGTGTCAGTTATCTCCTGAGATTTCTGTTTTGCTGCGGCAGGTATAGCAGGTTTGAGAGTTGTAATAGGAGGGGCCTTCTCTTTAACCACATGTTTGTACGGACGAACCACCTTACAGGTGGATGAGGAGGATGCCTTCTGGTTGACAAGGCGTTGAGTATTTGTTTTCTTAGGAGTGTTCCTTTCTATTACCTCCTGACCTGCCGCTAAAAGTTTGTTCTTTCTCTCCACCCTCTCTTTGGCGTGAGGAGACAGTTCCTCTTCCCCCCTTGTCCTTTTATTTGTGGATAATGCCTTGTTTTTTTATCATTTTGCCTTTTGTTGAATTTCAACATGGACTCTCTTGAGACACTTTTATGTTGAGGACTTCTTAGGTCATCATCATCAGGTTCATCAGATTCATTCAGCTGGTTATAGACTGTCATCCTCTTCCACCTTTTGCATGTAGTGGTCTACTGTGTCAGTTCGATCGTGCTCGTCCTCCTCGTCTGCTTGGTTCTCAACCTCATTGTAATCGTCTTCATCCACCATATGATCTGTGCAAAATAAGGACAAAAAAATTAAAGTAATAAGATTTCAATTGTCTCTATTAAATAAAAAAGAAATGATAAAATATTTTCTCGTCTTGTCAGGGTTGTATGTGGGATCTCTCAAAGGGTCGTCTTCAGGAGGAGGAAGGAAGGCAGGCGTTCTCCTAGTTATGCCATAGTGGCTGGGGTGTTCCCTGCTTGGGGGCTTTCGCCTCTGTCTTTTTATTTAAAGTTCTTCTTCTGTATATTGCCTTTCTAGAGAATGTCGATACCTGTACACCATGTAATTAATGTATTGTGTTGCCCGAGCACCTGGGAAATCAAAAGGTTTCAATGAGTCGTCATAGTCCTCCTCTGGCACATATTCCTTGTCATCCAAGTCCTCCTCGTAGTAGTACCCCTCATTTTCATCATATTCTTCTGCCTCACAGTTACTCTGGAGAAGAACATATTACATAAGAATTAGGCCTGAGATAAATGTTTATGTGGTTTAACGTAGGAGGCTTTTTTGTTTTTTCAGGGACTGACACAAGGCCTAGCCCCTGACCCACCCACCCCCCATTTGAAAAAGAATAGTTTCATTCCTCGCCTTGACCTTGCCTCTGCTTGAAGAGACCTATACTTCCTCCAGGGATGTTTAACTCAATGAAGGAATGAATTTAGGGCTATAATAAAGTCACACAAAAAGTATAGGAACCTTCCACTACTCTGTTAACCCATACATTTTGCATAGTGACAGGACGCACTCAGCAGACGCCGAACAAAGTACCTTCAGTTTTCACTCAAAACACCGACAACACTTTAACTTGGAAACACAGAAATAAGGCATGTGACCTAAACTGTAATATAGAAGCATCTTTTCATTGTTGTGCTTACCTTTTCTCTTGCTTTGGGCATTTTAAGATCTTTCTTTCGCTCACATTAACAACAAAACCCGCCTCCCGAAAGCTGACAGCAGCCATGACATCCCATAATTCATGATGTCATGGGAAATACCTGGGGAATCCCGAACTAAAATCACCACATAGGCACAAGGATTTAATGAAAAAGAATAAACACGGAGGGTAGAACATGGAGGTCCGCGTTCGAAGGTCTGTGTTTAATAAAAAGGGTCCACGTTTATTATGATATGGCGGAGGGTATAACTCAAAACGGTGGGGTGCACCTTACAGGCAAGGATGTCATACTATAGAACATGCTTGTACCCTAAAACCCAGTGTCTAAGCCGCACCTGCCTATAAGCCGCACCCTGACTGCCATCAGCTGAAGCAGGGGTCTGAAATGGTGCATTCATTAGTAAAGTCTATTTATGAAAAACCCCTCATATAAGACGCACTCTGAGTTCAGGATTAACCTATAAGATACATAAGGGTCTAAAATGGTCTATAAGCCACAGTTTATATGCAATGCAGGATTTTATAGTTAATAAAGTAATCAAATTTCTAGCTCCATATACAGCGTTCTCTCAAGTTGGGTGTGTGTCTTATGTGAAGGGTGTCACAGGTATCACAGCACTGGATTACTGTAAAACCAAACATATAAGCCGTGGCTTATAAAGACCATTTTAGACCATTGGTACAGCTTATAGGTTGTTTCTGAAGTCAGGGTGCGGTTTATAGATGGAAATCTGAACATATACTAAGGGAGTGATCATCTTTTTACAACAGGAGGGGGAAGCTGATGAGTATGAGGAAGGGGGGGGCAATATTCTTTCAGACTCTAGACCTGGGGGTCAAATACCTTTCAAACCCTCTGGGGGGAGCCAAAATGATTTTACCTGTTTTCAGTGAAAAAGTATGTGTATTTACCAAAGGTTAAAAGGGTGTGTTTGCACTCAATTTCCGGGCCCTCCAGGAGTCGACAAAATTTTGACCCTCATGAGAGGGGGCAAAATTTTAAGATAATACCTGACATTACATGCTTAAGTATGGCTTATATACGATCCTGAGGTATTACCTAGGTTCCATTATTGAACATTTTTGTCGGAAGCATTTAGGTTTTAAACACTTTTAGAACCTGAACACATTTGGTGAAAAGGTGTTTAAGTGTTTAGAAAAAAGGTGTTTAGTTGTCAAGAAAGTGTTTAGCACGTATCAATGTGTTTAGGTTTGTTAAGTGTTTAGGAATAAAGTGTTTACAGTTAAACAGATTTTTTACAGTGTAATAACTACAACCATATGTGTCTTTTGATAAATTATTGATGTTATTACCCATGTGGAGGGCCCATGTTAAATGTACATAAGGCATATTTTTCTGTAAAAGTGCTCGTCCTGGAGGGGATCGGAGGCATGACACTGAGTGCATTTACAGGGGGTGATGCCATGTCTGTCTCCCACCCCCGGCGGTTACTGCCCTCTGCTGAAGGCAGGAAGTGATTTAATTAAGGAGAGGTCGCAGGCACTAAAACCCCTCACAGTCCCCTGAAGGGCCCATCCCTTATCTTATTACACCCAAGACGAGGCTGGTTATTTCAATTAGTTATTGTCCAGGCATGGGGAGCCAGAGATAAAAGCCAACAGAGAAACCTGGACAATACTGCCTGAAGCGTGCCTATCCCATATGTCCTCTTGAAAAGGAAACCCTGCTAGATGAATATGGGTCCAATCCAAAGCAGCAGACACCATAGCTGGATATACAGTCAAATTATACATCTACATATTTCAGTTCATAATTCAAATTTATTATAGTCTTTTACATCTACCATATGTATGCCAATGTAGAGTGCTTACACTGGAACATACACTCCCAGACAGTGAAAGTTTCCCCTCCCTTCCTCATACTCTAGGACGAACCTATGCACACCTACACTAATGTACCTTATTACTCTGGTGGGTATTTGTTATCCCTCCAAGGTCTGCTAAGTACAACAATATTTATATTACATTAACTCGAAAATCAACATCAAGTTTCTCTTCAGCTCAAATTTGACAAACTGTGCATAGTAGTTAACCAAGAAATGCTCATGACTTTTATGCCAGCTGAACTGAGCAAAAGTACAATTCACATGGTGTGGAGGAAGGATTGCATGTCAAGATTTAATTGATCTAGAATGATGTACAGTATCTGGTCAATTGCACTGAATTGGGGTCACACAGGTCTCAATGAGGGGTAAAAATTAAACTGCTTGGATTGTTTTGAAATTTTGTGCCCAAAATACTAATGCACTCAGGGGCCTACCCTGAAAATTGGGAACATTAATATGTATAATTGCCAATTTTTTGAGTCAATTTCGTTATTTAGCATTAATTCCTATGGGATTCTGGTTAATAAGCTTATTTTTAGGGCCATAATCTTTCCACCCTTGAGTGAACAGATCCATATAATATCATTTGTCAATGATGCTGGACATCATCCCTTTACAATATTAGTGTGTCATAACCACATACTATCTTATTTCAGGATATTTTTGGCATGACACATATTGTGGCACGTATGGTTCCATGTGGCATGTATGGTTCCATGTCACATTTAAGTGTCTTATGTTAAAGGTGGCTGGTAGATTTCTTTAATAAGTTCTGTCATTAGGACCTTCTATGAGGAGAAAATTTTAAAAACAAAATCAATTTCACCAACATACAAAATTGAGTGTATGAGCAATTGATATATGTAGCATGTATGGTTCCTCTAAAACTATCCCACTTCCATTTTGATTTACAAAGATGAAAATACTAGCCTACACATTCGAAGCTATGTTTTTTCTTCTGTACAGCCTTATTGTAGACACATAAGGTATTCTTAATACCTATTTGAATCTTATATAGGGACTCTTAATTATGCTATAGGTCACAGTGAAAAATGTGGCACGTACGGTTCCACTGTACCTACACCATAGGGTTTTCAGCAAAAGCTCCTGGCAGATAGGAGTAATGATTCCTAAGGTGATCAAATACAAGGCTAACTAGTGTGGGCTAAAGGAAAAATCCAAATATGATTGATTTCCAGTGTGCTTTCTTTTTACTTTGCCTTATAGCATTGGGAACACTATGAAAAATGTTCAAAATACCCCTGAAAAGGTGCCTATCTTGCAGTGTGCTGCTTTAAATATAATTTGTACATAGACAAAACTATGGTATACAAGTAAGATTTTGACCTTATCCACCTAATAAAAATGAAAAATAGACAGAAACTTCACATTTCAGTCACATTTACCTCCTTCCCATGGGAAAAATTGGGTTTGAACCTATTTCAGTGCAATTGACCATCTACAGAATGTCTGTCACATGATCAGGAAATAACAGGTGCGGTAGTACATTTGAGTGGAGGGGCAAGATATTTTTTAATCATTTGCTGATTGCAATAAATCATAGTTACAAGCCAGAACCTAACACCAAGTGCTTAGTTCTGGCTTGATCTTCAGCCTAGTATAGGAAATATTGTTTAGCCTATGATAAAAAAAAGTACAGCTGTTGTACCACAGGGTCTTAGTGACAGCTTTCTATTAGTCCCTTACATATACATTTGGCTATCCTTAATGAAATGAAAGTAATAACCGCATAAAAATATATCTTTAGCTCTGAACAGCAAGGGAGAAGTAGTTTAAACATGTGGAGGCCTGCAATATTACTAAAACCAAATGGACCAGACAACTATAAAGACTTTTCATTATTGATTGTTATCAATTAATTAATTAATTGATAATGTATAATGAGTTTGAGTAGATGATGGTTGGATGAATAGGTCAGATATCCAGGGTAATTATATATATATATAAGTTAATTATGTTCGTTGGGAATATAATAATAATAATAAATATTATAATAAATATTATAACAATATCACAGGTGGAATAAGGAAGGAGACAGTGGGTTTGGTGAGAATTGACTTAGTCAATATCAATTCTGTACATGCCTTTATTAATAAGACAATAATTTAATAATGCAATACAGTAATACAATATAACAATATAACTACAATATATACAATAATAGATACAATATAACAATATAAATACAATATACAATGATAAAGATTTAAAAATTAAAATTCCCGGCACCACCCAGCGTGATGTGTGCCGCTCGGAGGATATACGCCAACTGACGGTTAATTTGGATCCCGCAGCTTTTATAGGCGCTAACTGTTTACTATGACGTCATACATACCAATGCGCGCCTGGAGGAAAAGTAGATCCAACCACTGCACATATTAATTATATATATATATACATGGGTGTATATAGTCCCATAAGTTAATTATGTTCGTTGGGAATATAATAATAATAATAAATATTATAATAAATATTATAACAATATCACAGGTGGAATAAGGAAGGAGACAGTGGGTTTGGTGAGAATTGACTTAGTCAATATCAATTCTGTACATGCCAAAAACCGCCAAACACAATGGATACACCATTCCACACTATAACATCACATCCAGAGCTAGTAGGTCTTGCTTAGAATCATGTAAATAATTATATACCACATTAGATTTCCAATTTGCTCTCTTTCTAATATCATCGACCTTTAAACCAGAGTTCTTTAGAAGTGTAGCCCCACCATGTCGGAGTGAATGAGTTGAAACTCTGTGGGGAATATCACATTTTATAGACATAGCCTTCAACCTGGTATTAATATAATTATAAGTTAACGGTTTGTTACATATATTGAATAATAATCTACTAATAAAGTAGATTATTATTCGCGGGAGCGACAACTCCATAGCAGTAGAATCAATGGTTATAGTTATAGTTAAAGTTATGAGGGGAATCGACTACATGACCCACCCTGAACACACCACGGTAACACAATAAGATAGCAGACCAGAAAACTACATCATCATACACAGACAAATCCAGATTAGATTTGATATTTAACATATCACTGGGGGTTAAAGGATATGTTTTAATAGAAGAACATTTATAATTACGTTCAATCCCATCTAAAGTCTTCTTTACAATAAAGCTACTACTATAATCAGAATAACCCTCCAATTTCTGATAATACCATACTGCAGACAAATAGTTCCTAACAGATACAGGTTTCATTTTATCTGATAAATACACACTATACAATGAAGCTTGAGAAGGAGAACAAGGTAGGGGACTAAAGTTAAAATTTTTACAAAATTTTTTGTACCTGCCAAACTGCTGTTTGCGAACCTTACGTGTGGACTCAGCCACGCCCCTGTACAAAAACCTTCTCCTTCTCCGCTCTAGCTCCCTCAGATCTGGAAGCATAGCAACACATGTTATAACTAGTTAAAACATTTTTACATTTTTACATTTCAGAGGAACACCTTTGTAATTTAGTCTAGACAAATGGTCTGCTAAAACATTTTCCTCAGATTTAATATATGTTGCATATATTTCAATATTATGTATAAAACATAGCCAAAAAATTTCCCTCAACCAGGACATACACAATTTATTCCTGGATCTACCAGTGTTCAACATGGCCAAGACCTGCATGTTGTCCGTAATACAATGAACCCTAGTGTTGGAAAACTTGTTCACCCAGCGCTTAAGACCTACCATTACCGGATAGAGCTCGTACACATTAATATTTCTGTGGTGAATTTTCAGATTATCAAGTTTAGGGGCATGAACAAAATGACCCACACAGTCCAACATAGGGTTAGAATCGCCCCAGGTACCATACAAATAATCCTTATCAAACCAGGCTCCAAAGCCCCGTATAGATGAATCATAATACATAGGAGTACATTCATTATCATTCAAAATGATATTTTTACAATTGAAAATTCTACAGAAATCCCTCCACCACAGCAGGTCATTTTGGGTTTCCTCATTAAGTTTAATAACACCCCTATTCCTGGCTTTTGCACAAAGATCAAACAATCTCCTGCTGAAGGTTCTACCACCACGTACTACCTGGGAACAAAAAGACATCAAACCACCAATCTTCTGCAATGTCTTCTTAGATACGAATTTTTTACCCAAACACTCGTCTATAGCTGAAGTCATTTTATCTAACTTATTCTGCGGGAGCGACAACTCCATAGCAGTAGAATCAATGGTTATACCTAGAAAAGTACACACCCGGCTGGGCTCAGTCACCTTCTCTTTAGATACCACAAACCCTAAATATTCCATACACTCAATCAGGGTGTTCCTTTTACGTAAACAGTCCTCTTCAGTCTGGGCTATGATAATAAAATCATCCAGGTAGTTTACTATCCTATCTACACCATAAAATTTTGCAATAATAGTCAAAAAATCAGATATTCTACTAAATATATATGGAGCACACTTTAGACCAAATGTCAAACGGTTACTTTCAAAAAACTCGTCTCCATTACCAAGATTCCACCTGAAGCCTTGATAGCCCACATGTGGGCCATAAACGTTAATAGTTCTATAAGCAGATTTTAAATCCACTACACACATAAAGTCATCTCTATCAAGTTGGCAGGTAACAGTGTTAATAGAGTTATACGAGAAGCTTTTGGACGTTGTACTCATAAAGTTATTAATAGAGATATCCGCTGGCATACTGCAATCAGTGATGGGACGAAGTTTACCATTAGATTTTTCCACACCCCCTAGGGAGTGAATACATTTGGGTTTAGATTCAGTTTTTGTAACCAGGCCTTGGTTCAATTCCTCCACAATAATACCACACATCTCGTTATAAAATCTATCTTCTAAAATAGACTTATAGTTTTTACAATCATATGTTGTATCACACCCTGGGTCAACTATTTTGAACCCCTCGGTAAAACCACACCATAGAAAATCAGACTCAATCTGATTGATGTTAATAAGGTCTGACTGCCTAAGAAAACTAGCAAGTCGACACGGGAGTATCTGAGCCCTTCTACCAAAAATGAAGTGCTCGCACATACATACCCCATTTACACAACTGTCATAGACCCTGATGCTAGGTCTATTTAAACATTCCACCGTAAAAAGTGGTTCAAACTCACCCTGTACTGGGCAACTATAAGAATTAAATAAATTCTTTGACAATTCACAAGAATCATACATATTTACACTATCATTATTAATTTTATCACCCGGAATGATAGAAACGGGGGGCTTAGGCGGGTCAACCGTACATACTAAATTAAAACCAGGCATCAAATTTTCAGATTTTAAAGTAGGACCCTGCCTAAGGGCGACACACTAGTCCTTTTTGTTTTTCTGGCATTTATCCTTGCCATGGCTTGGGGAACCACATACCTCACAAACATGACGGTATTTACAGGGGTCCTCCCTACAGCCTTCAGCTCTATTAAAAGCAAAGCAAGTACGATCTGACCTAGATTTGAAAGACTTGGGTTTTGCCACCTGTCCTTTCTGGGCCTGAACGGTCCCGTCGTATGATAAATATCTAAGGATATCGGAGTTATCTACTCTTTCGAAAGCTTTTAAACCGTTCTTGTTTGCCCTATCCTTTACAGACTTGTCATATTTAGATAAAGCTGACACCGTATAGATTCTTGTACTCGATTTTTCGACCAACATCTCAAGGTGACCCAGTAAATGGAAAATATCCTCGCCCTCCTCATACTTGTCTTTCGCAAGACGTACATTTACCAACATTAACCGTTCAATACAATCAATTTTGGAATTTTTCTCTAGATAATTCTTCTGATCGAACTCACCCCGATGTCTTTTACGTGTAGAATGGGTCGTATCAGTAGAGGAACTTCTTGAAAAAGACGAATCTTTATCCGAGCCCGACGAAGGAGAACGGTCCCGTCGCCATCTTGGATTCCTGTTGTCATGGCTCCCCCGGTCACTAGGCGAGCGCTGCCTACGTCTCCCCCGTTGCTTGGTTACAGCGCCTTTCGAATCCAGCGTCAAAACATCACCACGTGAGTCCGCCTGACACGCCCCTTCTACCGGATTGCTCTGTCTAGCCGCTATGGTCTCCAGAAGATCCTTGATATCTGCAAGCTGGTCTTCCATTACCGTAGTCCTCTCCTCCAGATTGACGAACGTCTGGTCAGTAGCTAGACCCAAATTCTTTCCTGAAGCTTTTGGAACAGGTGACACCGGGTCAACCATACTTGGATCAGAGCTGCTCGAAGTCCTAGAGTTGGCCTTATTCCTCGTATTCTTTGGTATTTTCTTAGTACCAGGCTTGGTAGTAGCTCCACCCGCTGATTTCCTACCCATATTGCAGGGTATTATACCGTAATATTCGAAAAAACCAAGATTTAAAAATTAAAATTCCCGGCACCACCCAGCGTGGTGTGTGCCGCTCGGAGGATATACGCCAACTGACGGTTAATTTGGATCCCGCAGCTTTTATAGGCGCTAACTGTTTACTATGACGTCATACATACCAATGCGCGCCCTGGAGGAAAAGTAGATCCAACCACTGCACATATTAATTATATATATATACACGGGTGTATATAGTCCCATATATATGTATATATATATATATATATATATATATATATATATATATATGTGTGTGTATATATATATATATATATATATATATATATATATATATATAATAGCTTGATATATATCACTGGCCATCTGATTTTAAAGATCTCAATTCAATGTCAATTCCTATTTCCTATATTTCCCCATCAATCACATTATTGATGGTGTCAATCCGTCTACCTATTGCCTGATATACTTCCCTTTATGTAAATAGATCTAGTCTATACAAGAAAAAAAAGTTGTTCCTCATACATGTTTACTCATTAATAAAGGGCACAGAGTCTGACAACATCCTCTGACAACTGGAGAAAGTTGTAAAAGGAAAAGTAGATCCAACCACTGCACATATTAATTATATATATATATATACACGGGTGTATATAGTCCCATATATATGTATATATATATATATATATATATATATATGTGTATATATATATATATATATATATGTATATATATATATATATATATAATAGCTTGATATATATCACTGGCCATCTGATTTTAACCCTTACGTGCCCAGAATAGCTAAAGTGCGCTCTAAAGCATATATATGTGTTTGACAGACCACCATTGGTTTAATATTGATCGGATTAAGATAATATTTACACCAATAGACTTGTACTGTCAAGGGCTTTCCAACGATACCAAATATGTCATGATACATACGTTATGTAATCATTAATAGGTGCTTTTGCAATAAATAATAGATGGGAAATATGCATTAAATACATGGAAAGTGCGCGCTCTGGCCATTAGAATAAAGGGGAAAATAAGGAAAATTCAACAAATTCAAAAAATATTGATAAAAATCCAAAAAATATTGATGAAATATTTTTCATGTGATTTTCTCCAAGGAATCCAATTATAATGCCTATTCTTTTCTATTTCAATCAATATGGTCTTCTTTCAAATGTCAAAATAAAGCTTTATGAATTGAAAATAGCCTTTTGCCCATCAAAATCAAATAAATTGAAGAAAATTTGATATTCTGGGAACCTTCATCCAAATCAGCCCATTTCGACTTCTGGTGCCATCATCAAGTCCTATTGACTCATATAATACTCTAACCTATGCTTCATGTTACATTTTCTGAAAGGTATTTTACTGCCACCTTTGTTACCATTTGAATTAGAACTTTAATCTTAACATGATATGGGTGGTAGTCTCTACTATGTAAAGTTTGTTGAATAAATCAGCTTTCCCAAAATAATTCTGGGCACGAAAGAGTTAAAGATCTCAATTCAATGTCAATTCCTATTTCCTATATTTCCCCATCAATCACATTATTGATGGTGTCAATCTGTCTACCTATTGCCTGATATACTTCCCTTTATGTAAATAGATCTAGTCTATACAAGAAAAAAAAGTTGTTCCTCATACATGTTTACTCATTAATAAAGGGCACAGAGTCTGACAACATCCTCAAGCAGTCTTTAGGCGTATGACAAATTCCAGCAGGCAATAGGATAGTCTCACACAGTTCATCACTTTAAACACCAGCGCTCATGGCGTAGACCTTGTGTAATTAAGATTCATGGGAGTCTGCAAGAAAAGATGGTAGTCTGAGGAGGGGCATTGTCAGGATGCCTCTTTCTGCTATGACAACCGTTTCTCTCCTAGCTTAAGCTGGCTTTAATTCTCTTGTTGAATTATTGATGTTTGCACCTTAACAAAAGTCATCTGTAGTAGAAGTTACTGTAGACAATTGAAAGCATAAAGGGAAGGATATCCTCTGTGTCTGAGCCAATAAAATTTTATCATCTATCAGTTATGCTTTGAGTGGTACAGCTAAATAAGGTGCCCTTGAAATCTCAATGCTATATTTTGGTACGACTAGGAGGATGTAGTCGTACTATGTTAAGAAATGACCACCTGTTTCATTTAAGTGTCTGGCTTTGGATTTCATGTGTGTGAATGAAATGTATGTACGGTATTATGAAATTCAAATATCTGCCTCCTCAGCAATTATTAAAATGGATGGAAAGAATCCTGGGACGAAATGGCCCTCAGCATCATTGACTTACACTGGATAGAACTATATCATACACTATGTACATTGTTTAAAAGACTTCCATTTAAAAGTGTTAATGGTTCATTTGTTCAAAATGGTGGGAGAATTAAGCATGAGATGGGTGTGAAAACATTTCCAATTCTATTTCATGCAAGGGAAGCAGATAACCAAAGGCAATGCTTTGAATCCTAATTTCACATTTTCCCTCTCGACATGTGCCAAAGGAAAAGGAATATATATGACTGAAGAATCATGCGCAACCTTTAGAAACATCATTTTCTGATTTCGTTGCATGTTTATTGAACACCAAAAACATAAAACCATAAATCCTTCTGTGGATGTGCACTTTATTTTGTAGGTGATACACACCCATGTTAGAAGTGTTAGATGATAAGTATCTTGATAATGTTTAGATGACCTTACATGTTTAGATTCGAGTTCAGTGTTGACAATCAAATTATTGTTACTATTCACCTCAGATCGTAGCATGTCATAACAAATAGCAATCAACTCGGCTTAGAGGAAGCACAGATCTATAATGCACCCTCTCAGTGACTCTCCCAAGAAAAGATCCTATTCACAGTTCATGCGCTTCTTATGATTTATATGGATCCCATTATGAAGGGAGTAGACCACAACTCACACCTGAAATAGTGACCTTCATGTATACTCGTCGAATGAGTCCAGATGTCCACAGAACAATGCATCACAAAGGGATCGTGGGTTGTGGGGAGGTCAGAATTTGAATAATTTTATATCTATACAGGGTTCTCCGCAGAATGTAAAATCACACTGTAAAATCCTGCAGCGAGCTGGTGTAAAATTTTATTTGGTAACGTCCGAAGCCTTATGGTAGGCTAAATTTGGTTGTTTAGTGTCATTTGTGACAGTGTGGGGATTGCAGATGGGAATTTAACAAAGAAATTGAATGTATTTTCATAAATATGGCGATAACTTCTGTTCTAATTGGCTGATTTGCAAAATTCAAAAACCTATATGAAGCTAAAATGACACAGGCGGTGATTCTGAGATGAAATCACACCGGCGGCACTAAAAATCACACCGGCGGCCCACCGGCGTCATTACAGTGTGAGGAGAACCCTGTCTATAGATATTGTGTGCATGCAGATTGGTAAATACAGCTGACAGGTAATTTAGAAGCAGGTGAGGCGTGCATGTATGAGTGATAACAGATTCTTTGTGAATCAACACTGGAGAGTGGTCATGAAGGTTTGATATTACCAACACACCTTTTCTTCATATTGGGATGGGACATTTTGATATACACACATAGGCCTATTCACACCAGTTTTGTGGGGCTACCTTCCTATTCAATGGTGAAGAAGCAACATTTTACGTTATACAACTAAGCACGTCTTCCTCTAGTAATGTCATTTCCTATGGATAGGATGTCTGGCACTGACTGAATACACGAGGGGTTATACTGTGCTATTCCTCTACCTCCTCAGGACATTGCCCTCGGCCCGAAGGGGCTGATTTAAGGAAAGGTGTCAGGCAGTAAAATACCCTTTGTCCCCCGAGTAGTGCTGAGGGTTGGAGCTCCTCTGATTGGGCTGTCCTCGGCTTGACAATGTGTTATGTCAAAGAGAAATATTTCTGTTTAAGACTGTGCATCAGGCATAATGTGCCAACTTTGAGAAACATTTACAATCATTAATCATTGCATGTATTTTGATGTCGCTAGAACTGAATGTATTACATCTGAACGTTTGAACATTACATTCATTGATTGGGCTGTCCTCGGCTTGACAATGTGTTATGTCAAAGAGAAATATTTCTGTTTAAGACTGTACATCAGGCATAATGTGCCAACTTTGAGAAACATAAATTACAATCATTAATCATTGCATGTATTTTGATGTCGCTAGAACTGAATGTATTACATCTGAACGTTTGAACATTACATTCTCTGTATGGTTGTTATGCAGTTTTCCACTGTGGGTCTACCTTGTAGAAGTTCCATCTGTCTCTGTGCTGGTATTGAAGTGAATCTATGATAAGAATTCCATAGATATTGGCATTAGGTACAGTGAGGCTTCATTGAAGGGAGCCTACACATATTCTGTCTACCAGGAATAGTAATCATGATAGATAAATGCAGTTTTGTGCATCCACTGCTACGTAGTGCTGCTGGCTCTTCTTATGCATGTGTATGATATTCTATTCAACATCAAAGTGACGTCCTATGCTATCCCCAGATGCGCATTCCGCAAGGGGCTTTGGATCCTATTATGGTGACCATAAACATTGTTAGGAAGCTCTGTCGGTTTAATGTTTAGTATATCTACAATGCCTCACCTGAAAAGATGTGGGCTTATTTCTGTAATGAAATGTAAAAGATATTTTCCATCATTTATATCTAGATCTAGATAAGCAACTCTACCCTTAGACCCTACCCTTACGTATGCTAGAGGTATGCCATACTGAGTACCTCCCAGAAGCCCACTGGAATGCTGTCACCTCTATGAGCTGCTCTCAGACATGTTTGCTAGCCTTTCTCCAAGCCCTATGCTTTCTGCCTACTGCTGTGCTCACACTACTCAGTCCCCGAGGCATCTAGGACTGTGGCTTCTTTTGAAGTAGCTAAAGGACCATGGAGCCAGTATGGACTATTATGGGGGCTTTGGGAGGCGTGTTTGGATTAGGTTCTTGGGCATCCAACTTGGTGGGGTGGCATGCATGGCCGAATTAGATGGCTCAGACGATCGATGGACATATTCCAGAACTTTTGATGTCATTTTCAGGAAACGAATTTCATGTAGTAGGCTGTGTTAGCTAAGTGAGCATGGTATGTTTTAAGATTTTCCCCTTGTCGTCGGCGGATTCTAAAAATCTGTTAGAGCTTGAAGCTTTCACATGCAAGAGAACTCTTTATTGATGGGGTGCGTGGAGAATAACGAGATCATGTATATGATATTTTCTTAGACAGCCATTCTTCCATAGAAACACAAAAATGTATCTTTTAACTCCTGGAATGTAAAGAAGGAGCAACTAGTATAGATCTAAGCCGTGCTAAATTTCTCCTACGTGCCTCCTTGGCTCTGTAGGCACCCCAATTAATTGGCATAGGGCCTGGCACTGATGGTGCTGGAAAGGAGTTTGACAAATGTAAACTAGATGGCTTTCAAGTATGGTTAAGTGCCTTCTGACCCAAAAGCAAACCCTCGTTCCTCTTTGGCCACTTAGGGTTTCCTCACTATGCAGATCTATACCTCTGCTGTGACAAATAGTGCCACCATGAGCCCATGGCATCTATAAAGGAACATGGCTTCTGGGCACCATGTTTCTGGAAACCCCTTGCAATACTTTATCTACTTTGATCTATACATACATTATGTCTAGGTATACTCAATGGTGATTCATCACTAACATTTGACGTCAAGTAACCTTTGGGTTATTTGAAGTTATTCTCATTCTTATTGTCTACCCACAACGTTGATGAAAAATTAACACATACGATCTAATTGTATTATATTTATTTATTGTTGGTAGTATTATGCTTCGTTATCATGGTGTTTATGTTATCACGTCATATCGCCAAAGAAATTTGTATATGTGGCCAGATGGGGGAAAACATGCCTCCTGGGGGGAAATGGCTTTAAAATGAGATATCTTGAGCTAAATTATCCCCAGTAGTTTTTGCTATAATCACTTGTCAAACTAAGGGTTGTGGGTACGACTGAAAATGGCAAATAAGCTCTAAATGCATTATATCCTATCATAAATACTAATAATGTGAAAAATAAAATTTTGTGGAAAAATAACCTAGGAAATGTGATGTTTTTATCATAAATTTGGTTCTAGAGGGAATTTTTGAGGTCTGCTTTCAGTTTTGGGCTCTTGAAGGAATTAAGAAAAATAAGTGTGGCAGAAACTCCCATCTGGAATAGTGGAGTGGTTTCCATGGCCAGCAGAAGTTGCCTTATCTGCCAATTTGCTATGTTGCCATGGCAACCAACATTCCAAAAATAGAACATTTTCAGTGGAGATGGAAGAATCCTTAGCATACCATTAGATTCCCTATCAAAATTGGTTTCAGGCATTTATTGGCATATTTTTAAGTGTTTTACCCATATATTGCCCCCTGATGGCCAAAACCAGTACTAAAGGTCCCCCCTTGAGGCGCATTTTCCCCCGTTGGCCCACATATATGGTCAAGTCTAGGTAGAATAAACCAGGTACCAATGCATTGACAACCATTCAACTAAAAACATTGATATTGAATGGACACAGAACTATAGCATAAATATCCATTATGTAGAACTGAAACAAAACCAGTCCGGTGTTGAGCTTAAATCTATTGTCTCCTGAAACGTCATCTTAATTATTATACATGTTTGTGTTTTTTTTTTCTTTGGAAGAGCGTGAATCCTTTATGGGATTTTGTCAATAAACATATTTGATAAATCTACAGTGGAAATTGATTGACCCATTCAGTTGTACTTTTGAACTCAGGCTCTTAAAAATGACTTGTTCATGCACATTGTGATGGTCCCAGCAGGCTATGGGCTTCCCTAGCCCACTTAAAAGGGTCTATTTCTCCTCTTTCCTATCCCCACGGGATGTGTGTGGTGCACATATGTGCGGGCACTGACACATTCCCCTGTGAAATTGTGTAATGTAGTTCTCGCCATGAATATGACCTTAGCTGTCGAAATGGCGTTAAACATCTATTACTCACTCACTCACTCCCAGCATGCTATGTAGGGAACTATAGCTGTATGAGCATCAACGCCATTAACCTCATTTTACTTGGTGACTGCATTTTCTCTTTCTCTCCACTAATCGAACATGACCCCATGTATAATTATAAAGATGAAGAATATATATACGGAGCATCTAACAAGGATATGAGACTTTGGTATTGTTGTGCTAAATACATCATTTGGAAGTTATGTACAACAGGAATCGGGGTGAGCTGAACATCAGGTGTGTAACCATAGCAACAACAAGTTGCTGACAGGTGGCCTCATTAAAGATACTTTTGTCCACTACCAATCCTTCTTAAAATTCCCAGCCTACCGTTTTTTTTTGTGCGCTCCAGTGAGCTGTAATTAATCAGATTTTAAGAGGGAGACCAGATTGATAAACTGAAATAGCAGCCACCAAGGTGGTCAAACGAGCTGAGTGAGTGAGTGAGTGAGTAATAGATGTTTAACGCCATTTTCGACACCTAAGGTCATATTCATGGCGAGAACGACATTACACAATTTCACAGAGGAACAAATGAGCTGAGGGTTTCACCTTGGTTACTCTTTTGAAGATGGCGATTACATCTGGAGTGTATATAATGCATCAGGTATTTGGTAATCACCAGACGATATAATTAGTTTATTCATAAATGTGGCCAGGTGAGGGAAAACGTGCCTCTTGGGGGAAATGGCTTTTTAAGGTTTAAGCCATGGGCTTTAAAATGAGATATCTTGAGCTAAAATATCCCCGGTAGTTTTGCTGTAATTGCTTCTCAAACTTAAATTGGTGTGTACAACTGAAAATGGGAAATAGGCTCTAAATGATTTATATCCTATCATAAACACTAATAATGCAAAAAATACAGTTTTGTGGGAAAATAACCAAAGAAATGTGTTTTTTTTTTTTTATAAAATTGGTTCTAGAGGAAATTTTTGAGCTCTGTTTTTCGTTCTGGGTTCTTGAAGGAATTTCAAAAAGAGTTTGTGGCAAAAAATCCCAATTGAAATTGGGGAGTAGTTTCCATGGCAACCAGAAATTGCCTTACCTACAAATTTTCTATGTTTCCATGGCAACCAATATTCCGAAAATGGAAAAATTTCAATGGAGATGGAATGATTTTAAGCATACCACTGGTTTCCTTATCAAAAATTGGTTTTTTTAGCATATTTGTCAGTGTTTTACCCGTATACTGCCCCCTGGTGGCCGAAACCAGTACTAAAAATCCCCCCGGAGGCACATTCTCCCCCGTTGGGCCACAAATGATAACAGTTTAAACAAGCGTTTCTTTAGTACATCTTTGCTGCTCCCTGAGTAAGCATTTGTCTCCTTGACTGAGGTGATTGAGTTCCAGCACATCCAAAATTGCACTGGTCCACAACGGGGCCTAGTTACGAGCCTGAAGGCTATTCCAAAATGATATAAATTGTTATCATTCTGAAATGCCCTGAACTACAATCAGGGAAACTGCATGTGGAGCTAATCTAGAAGTCACAGACAATTCATCACAAGAGATCCCAACTCCCATTCAGTTTATCCATGCACGATTTTACTATGATTGAGGTATGCTCAAACTCTACCTCAAAATCGCAACAGGTATAACTAATACAACACAAGCCCATTGATGTGTTTTCTTATATAGCATTTTTAGATAAAGTCAGCTCGAACCTATCTGCCCTGTGGTTATGTCTGTCGGGATTTTCAGATAATGGCTAAAACCGCCACAGGTTGTAAACCACAGAGATCTTAGAGATCTAACTCGCCATGTGGGATTCGACCTTGAGGGTCCACCAGATACTGTATTATAACCCGCACACAACTCTTCAAGACTGCAAACCCCAATGATATTCCCATGAATACGACTTTGGGTAATGTCGTAGCATGTTAAGAAATGACCTTCAGCACACATTGACCAAGGTGAGCCGGATACCAGGTGTGTCACCATTGAAATACGGAGCTGCTCTCAGGTGGCCTCATTAAGAGGCATTTGCTTGGTGCAACTCTTTTTTAATTCTTGAAAACAGAGTCCTATCCAGCAGTGCTTTCTGTGCTCCTGTGGCCTGTAATTAATAGGATTATCGTAGAGAAATCAGAATGAGCAGATAACTCAAACGATGCCAGAAGGTGCACAACAAGGCCGAGGCTCTCATTTTGTCATACTTTTTCACCATTATTGTAGTCATGGTTGTGTGAGAGTCGCGATTGTTATTAGGTAGAGCTTGTCTGGTCTATCAATATTATTTTAAAGTAGACCTTTAGTTTCTTTTGGGCGTGATTATAGTTCCCTATGCTGTTTCTCCGTTTATGAACTTTTGATTTTCCTAAATAATTTATGATAGACCTTACCAGTCTGTCATTGTCATAGTAGGTGGTATTATACATGTTTCAGTGTGTATCGCCATTCATTTAATTGTACTTGCCAAGGTAGACTGAGTATGTCTTTCAATACAAATCTCTCGTGCCATGTAATGTTTTTAGCATATGTGTGCGATTTTCACTCCCACCCCGCCCTAAATAAGTGTATAGAATGGACACTACCCCCCCCCATGGCATGGCAACTCTCATGCATGTATCCAAAGGCACCGCTGTTGACTTCACAAGGTAATAATATCGCTGATCATATAACAAAGGATGAACCTGCATGACTAGTCATAATACTCCAAAGGCTGGCATTATGGAACGAATCCTATGGTGGTGAAAGAAGTAAAATGATACTGATTATATATAGTCGCGGGCCCGCCCAGTACAGAGGATTTCACCTTTTTTTTAGAAGCAAACATATGAAGAGGTATATGAATGGGAAACACATAGGTTCGAAAGCAAGGACACTATTAAAGAGGATGATGATAATTACAAGGATATAGAGTTAAAGCAGCACTAGCATAATATACATTTGGTATTTTAATGGGGAGCCCCCCCACTATAGCTTGCGTGATGCCTCCTTGGTACACCAAATAAGAAGAGTGATGCTTAGTTACACCCAGGGGCCTATTTCAATATAACTAACGATCTGAATATTCACTATCTTACTTGAGAGACATGCCGTCATCAGGGATCACTCCCTAAGACTGATCCCTATGTAACCATGCACACAGGATAAGAGTAGTCTTATCACTGCGGGCGCTAGGGATATTGAAATTCATTAGAGATCTCTCCCTAAGATTGGTCCACGTATTATCATGCACAATGAATATATTGTAGAGTGGTTGTAGTGTTGTAGGTGTGGGCCGAGGTCTAACAAAATTAAAGTTGGCGTGTTTGCTATCACAGTATGACATTTGGGTTTTCTCATCAATCACCATCTAGACAACATACTAAACCATTTGTTAAAACATCTAATGATTATATGAAATATTTCTGCTCCAAAACAAAGAAAACCTATGCCATGTATTTATTCCTATCCTAGTAATAAAATCAAGTGTGGCTAATTTCCTATACAGGGATATAGGCATAGCAAAAGAGAGAAGCATTTACAAACTATTCAGACATGTTTCCACAAATTTTTAAATCTGTCTTTTTAGTGGATATGCCAACTTTAAAGTCCCCCTCATAGGGGTTAGGTATGTAGCCCTACTAGGGACTATTTTTCTTAAGTAAATCTCTGTTATGATTCGTGGTAAAGGTAGGTCACAGGGAACCAACGTAAGTCAAA
This sequence comes from Acholoe squamosa, assembly GCA_949317995.1. Taxonomy (NCBI): domain Eukaryota; kingdom Metazoa; phylum Annelida; class Polychaeta; order Phyllodocida; family Polynoidae; genus Acholoe; species Acholoe squamosa. Next base: position 56,918,150 of record OX439041.1, on the reverse strand, counting down.
CGGTAACCACCAGTTACCACAGGGTACAATGGGGAAACTGGTCTGGATTTCACATAAAATCCTTGTGCCAAGCAGGGTTAGAGGTCGCAGACATTTCATCATGAGAGATCAATGACCGGTCGGACTGTCCCCCAGAAGGCCTAGGCTTTAACCTGGTTTAGAGCTGGCCTGTTCTCCTGCGGTCACTCCCGTCACTGCCAAAATCACATGAGTGCCTGAATTGGCCTGCCTTTCTGTGAGGTTCAGTATATTTGGTGCCCTGGTCTATTCTATGAAGAGCATTGTGATATAATTCAGTTTAGTTAAGGTCGAATCCCACATGGCGAAAAATGGCGAATATATATGTCTGCGATTTTGAATCTGTTGCTATTTTGGGGCTTTCCCCAAATTTACTAAGATGCAGCTACAGTGGGGTGTATAGAACACAAAGGCACTGTTGCGTTTATCCACGTACTCTTTGAGGTATTTTGCCTTTGTTGATGTTTATATCTCTGTACATTATATCTTTGTGCTCTATTAACCATACTGCAGTTATATCCTTGTGAATTTGGGGTAAGCCTCAAAATAGCAACAGATTCAAAATTGCAGAGATATTTGGCCATTTTTCGCCATGTGGGATTCGACCTTGTGAAGCGGACTTTTCCGACAGACCTACACGAAATCCATCGGTTAATTTCGTTTATTGAAGCATTTTGGGGGGTTACTTTTCTGTAATAAACAACTATCCTGATCAGTAGGCTACCATTTCTAACCATTGGTGTACTTCTCCATTCTCGTTTACAAAGGAAATCTTTAGATAGTATTCCTTATTGCATAATAGGTTTTATCAACAATTTGCTATTTTCGTTCCATCACACTTGGAATTCACAAATTTATGATACACACCAAACAGCAATTACAAAAATGTCTGCACTCTGTTTAAAGTATCTGCAAGTTTGATTTGAATCTAATTCAATATGATTAGAAATAGAAAAGCACTGATAGAATGAAAAGATGTAGACCTGTAGTTGTTAGAGTTATAATTTTGGGGAATGGCTAAACATTGCCGACCACGACCCCACGTACTCTAAAGCTGAAGACGTACGTTACGAGCTAAAAAAAAAAGGCAGTTTGATATATCAAAAAGTGGCATGAAGCCTGATATGTCCTCTAGTGAAAGAACCATAATATTATTACTAGAATTCTGGAAATCCACTGCCAGGTTGGCGACCTGTGGTTGATAACCCGAGGATAGATCACCACAATCTCATGCAAGTGTCTAACTGTGGTGTGGTTCAATCTCCGATAGGACTACAACCATTTCTCTATCACTGGCTCTGTAGACTGATAAGATTACCTGTGGATGCATCATGTTGGCCAATGATGCATTGTGAACAGCACGAACTGCTCATGAGTGACTGGCGTCAGGTGCTCAGCACCCACGAGCTGCTCCCTATCTGCTCACAATGGAGGCCAGTATTGCCTCACTTGTATTACCTCCAGCCAGAATTATCTGGCCTTTTGAGATATTGCTGGTGCAGCAGCAGGACAGGCATGTGGGGTTTGTGTCTGGTGTAAATAGGATTAGCGCTCTATGTTAGATAACATGGACAAGGACATAATAGGTTGTGAGATGATGATCAGTGGCCCATTTCAATACCCCTGACAACATAGTGGCTATATTAGGCTTATGGGGCCTATATTGTCGTTAGGGATACTGAAACAACCCCCTGGGCGTCTTGTTGGCTATAGGATTGGATCTTAAGACCTTGCTGTATTCACACAAAATACAAACTCGCGTTGGTCTTTAGATGGATTGTGAAGTTTGACCTATTACCATAAATCCCAAGACATTAATTTGTCAAGAAAACTCTTTATTCAGATTCTATTGTATTTTGGAATTTTAATCACTCCTCAGAGAAATTATTATCTTATCAGCTGTTTGCTTGGCTCTAATACTGTAAATGATCAAAGACCCATTAATGAGACAAATCCATTTGATTAGTCCATGATTTAGATATTCCCATTTATTTTCTTCTTATTAGCCTTTTTTCCATTTTCTTTCAATGCGTTTATTACACGACTTATTACATGGGTGTTCATTTTGCTAAGAGTATATTATTTATATTCAACTAAGTGGTTTCTTTACACTTAGAGGCCGGTAGAAATTATTAGTTATTAATCATGCTCACACAGGGTGTGGTTGCACTAAATGAATGTTGGGAATGTCTTTGTGAGATTTTAGGAAATCTAACCGGAATTTAGATGGCTTATATAAAGGTGTTTAGATAGACAATTAAATCAAACAGGAATCAATCCAAAGATTAATGCAGTATTGGGTGTTTCACATGTTGGCAGTTAGAAATGGAAATATTTTCCTGTTGTTTTACTACCATTTTGACTGCACAGCACCAAGATTTTCCAAAGACTACCTCGTGGTAGGCTGCTATATGTCAGTGCCAGGGAGGCCTATAATTAAGGACGGCTGAGGGCAGACCATTCACCCATGTCCCTTCCTACTGATATAGTGAATCGTCCAGAGTGTGTATATCATACGTGATATACTGAAAGAGCAACTCCCTGGTCAACACTCTATCATAAAGAACAGGTTATAAATCGTTGAGATTTTCTTCCTTTTTAATGGAGAAAGTCTGGATGGTATCCAGAGGGGAAAGAATGCCAGGAAGCAGTCAAGGCAATGTACTATGTCTGTGGGAAGTCAAGCAGGGACTATTCCACCTTGATTCAGCTATAACTGATATGTGTGTTGTTGAATTCATACCATAAGGTTGTCAACCTTATAGCTTATAAATACATTGATTGCACCGTAATCGAAACGACGGCTCTATCTCTAATGGTGTTTTCCCTCGCTTTTTCAGCTGTTGACATTGCTATTTTGTTTGCAAATGTGAATCATATATTTCAGAATAAGAATAATGAGCAAACTGTGACATAAAGTTGGCTAATTATTTTTGATTTTAATGCTCACCTGTGTGGATGGAGCAGCTCACCTGAGGCCACCTGGTGGGGATGCCGGTCACCTGTAACAGCTCAGAGTTACTCACGAGCATAACCACCTATATCTTTGTGTGTATAAGATATTGAACCCTGGAGACCCCAACGTAGACCAAGGCATTGTCCAAGGCTAATATCTCGGTTGTTTGTGTTCAATTGAGGCCATCGCAGGTACCCCTATGGTTTAAGGTTAATCTAGAGTTACGTGTTGGGTGGTTTGTTCCCATGACATGATCAATAAGGGGAGTTCGACCTTGAGGCCTATATGTAGGTAATAAAAGTGGGTGTTCTGCAAGTTATACCATTACCTAAGATCATACCATAACAGGTATATATTTGGGTGCCGATTAGATTTTGAGAGAGTGCTCAGCTACGTTGTATTAAAGTATAGCCTTCATGTATGGCTATGCCTATGATATTACCACCCAAAGTAAATGGGGCATTTGGAGGGGGGGTTGGTTTCATCACTGTTTACTAGTATTTCACCCTGACATCTCAGCCTGTCTGAGTATCTGGTAATATTAAACGGATATAAAAGAGGGTGTCCCGGGGCGGGGAGGGTGAGATGGGACGTCGCGTTCGAGTAACTTAAAAAAAAATGTCTGTGAAAACGGATCAAACAAAAACCAATGGTCAGACCGTTGTCAGCTGGACCTTTCTCAGTATGGGTCGCATGACAGGTCTCCATTGCACATGTTCGAGCAACCATGATCAACTCGCCCATTGGATGGAAATAGTCAGAATGGCGTGCAGGGGAAGCATAGTCAGAATGATGCATATTGCAATTAATTTTTTGTAAGCTCTCTTTTAAGATAACATTGACAGAGGGAGGTGTCAATAGAAAGGGTCCTAATGCCAGCTGTAGTTGGAAAGAAACCATCAGGCGCCTATTTCATAGCTACTGCAGGACCGTGCAAGCTAGTTGGCATGTCCTTTTTCAAGCTGACCATGGGAATTTCGGAAGGAAAGCACTCTATATGGTTACATTACGCCCACTTGTGACTCTCCAGACCCCACCAGAGATATAGTCAATACAATATAGATCATTTCTAGCCAGCCAACAGAGGTATGTTTTATCTCTTTTGCCCTCCTTGCCTGGAGAATTTCCGGATATAGATTAACAGAACATAATACAGATGGTAGAGTTGACTGTATGGGTCCAGACAGTCCAATTATGACTAGACCTACAGGAGAAAGGTACAGGAAGCCTGTGGTTTATGTAGAATAGGCCAAAAGAGGTGTGTCTTAGTTTACCCTAGGCTACCTAGCAAAAGAGGGCCGACCGGAGAAACCCTTTATTTAATTATAAAAAAGGATAATGTTAGTCATTTTCCAAGTGATTTAGGTCGATTCTAAGAGCATTTCACTGAGTCAAAGCACCATGAAGGAAACGTTTCTGCAAAAAATGTTTTATATGAATTTGTACGGGGCATTATGATGTTTCACATGGACTTTGTTGTTAGTTGCTGTTACCTATCCCACAGGCCAATATCAGGGGTCGGATAGGGCTAATTTTAGATCTGGGCCACTTTGAGCCTGCCATATTTCGGCCATAAACCATACTTCCCCATGATGATTCCAAAACCTTATCAACAATTATATATAGACATATATATCCAAGCTGGAAATCATTATTATCAGTGGTATTGATACGGGATCAACATAAACTCAAGCCAAATTGAGTTTTTTCCACTTCCATAGCACAATAGTGTGGGAAATCCAATATTTAATATCATAATGTGAATTTCCCCTCATGCCAATAAGTAGAAGAATAGGCTCAAATGGTTAGATACCCACATTTAATCATAGTTTCGGAAATAAGGGCCATTAGAAATGGCTCAGAAATAAGACGGAAAAAGCGTTCTCACCCTGCTCACTTTGTGAGGCCATAGAATCTAAACTGCATGCTATTGAGCTTAAATATTTTGCACAGCTCCATTCATGATATTTAGCTACATGTATGGAGAAGGGCATTTAATTTTGAGGAGGTGTGGTGGGGAAGGGTTGATGACATTTGGCAGAATGACTCTAATGCATGATTACCTTGGGGCCCGGTTAATTCCGTAGGAGTTTCATTTCTGGAACAGAATGATTGACCAACAATTTCTTTTTGTTTTGATTTTTAAAGGGCATAAATGTATGGCATTTTGCGAAATTCAAGTCTTATTCATTTAATTGAGGTCCAGGTAATTTTCTCACCTTTCTAATCGCTGAACTCATCTGAAATTAAGTATTCCGCCACAGGGAAATACAAAGTTAATATAAAGAAGCATCTGCTCCGAAAGGGTTATCAATATTTGTTAGCCCCTGGATATGATAAATACAGTTGGATAAGCATAATACTGATGTAATTGGATGTTGGTGACGTGGATCCCAGTAGTATTTACCATCTCCTACATGCATCTCCTAATTAATTGAAATAGATTCCATACAATTAGACATCTACGCCCCTATTTTCTGCATCAAGCCTTTGGTAATATGGCATGGTGCCAAAACGATTTATGATTTCAGTATCATGTGATCCCGACATTTATACAAGACCGGCGATTATTCAAGACATGTTGTCATGAAATAATTACCAACGGCATATGTAATTCACACTCACAGAAACACGTTTTAATAACATCTTTCCAATATGGCATAATTCAACCTGAGGGAAAGAAGTGAACAACAAAGCCTTGACGATACATTTAACACTCTACCACTATGAAAGGTCTGAGTTCACAGCTAATTCAGAAACTGCGGGGGAGAGAATACCCTAGCACTGCTAATTTGTTGAAGGTCAGCAACCTTATGACAACAGGCATTAACCATTTAACGGCTAAATGCTGCCTCCTGATTCATGCTCCTTTCTAGTTAACACTATGCACCAAGGCAGGCTCTTTGGGGGCGTATCAACGACATAGAATCAGCATTCACATGAATCAACGATGGCGTGCGCAATTCACAGTGTCTTGTCTATTTCTACATGTGATAATTCCTTTATTCATTCCGCTGTCTATGTTTCAGATAGCCAGGGAATAGTTAGTTACGCCTCTCTCTACTATAGTCTATCTTGTGTGGGATGGTAATGCCACTACCGAAACTAATGACTTAGCCTAACACTAGAGAAGAGCAAGACCCCCGCAGCTCCGAGGATGAAATACTACTCTGCTTCTGCTGCCTTCTGGTGTTGGCTTCGAAAACTACTTTCTCCAACTCTTCTCTCTCTCTCTCTCTCTCTCTCTCTCTCTCTCTCTCTCTCTCCTGAAGGTCAGTGTAATGCCCAAGTGGCATCATGTCATGACACTTTGGTGTCATGATGTGATGGGACTCTCCAGGGCTGTTCTGACATTTGAGTGAAGGATCCCACTGTGGATTGAAGAGGTCTAGTCATATCATATTGAGAAATGCCTTCCAGACTCTGCCTCTTGGATGGCCTAGATACTATAGCAGCTGCTTCTAGGATTATGACTTGGTGTCGTTAGAATGTGGAACAATAGGGTTTACCTTTTTTGTGAACATTTATCTTTATAAATAGCTGACAGAGGTTAGTGTACATATGAACATATAAGTGTAGCATAGATGAAACAGGATATGGTGAGTGAACTGCAACATGAATACAGTACTAAAAGTGTTAAAAGTATTTATACATCCCTAGAAATAAAGAAAGGTGTAGCGGTAGATGATTCTAGGTCTACCTTGTAAAAGATCAGCTAACTATTAAGTATATCTATATCAATGAGAGAAAATTAGAAAAAAAAGTATCCAGAAAATATAAATGTTATTTGGTATTCCTGCAATTACTTCAGTGTTGAATGGATAAAACCAAAACATTGCTCCTGCAGATCGGTCCCGAAACCATTCATTGGAATATTGAAATCCTCATTCATCTATTTTTAACCAGGGTCATTACAAACCAAGGAGGCTTAATTGTGATTATTGATTCCACCCTTTACTAGTAGCGATAAAGCGTATTTGCCCCAATTATTACTGGTATGATCATTTACCTTGCTGAGTAATAGCACAAAATGATTATAGCCTGAGGTTCTGTGTCATTCCTACAAAGCTAAAGATCACAGTTCGTGTAATTGCTAGTACAGTTCAGTCTAAGAACTTCGTTTTATTTTATTTAGTGAGAAAGTAGTATATGCATCTCCAACCTATTTCAGATAGGGGTGCATGATGCCGGTTCTAAACAATATTTACTATGGTCTAATGTGTTAAGTAGCTCCGTAAATCTATTCTCGCCGCCAGCTAGATCTACCCTAATTAGCCTAATTCTGTTGAACGGGGTTCGTGATAGAATCAAGGAGCTTAGATACAATAGGAGGGGTCACTGAGAGTATAGTCTATGGGTAGACTGTGACAAGCCACCCCCCTCTACCCCCCCCTCGAAACTAAGCTACCTTGTGTCTCCAGTGTATATTTCTATAGAGGATTAGGTGGTATATGGAGCTGTGGTATTCCTTTATCAGGGTGATACCAAAGGGGGAAGAAGGAACCAAATATCCTGCTGAATCCAGAATTTGTGATCATGATTCTCAGAAATTGACTAAAAGTACCCAAAAATGAGGTTTGATGATGAAAATATTTAAAATGTACAAAAGTAATATTGAAATGATAAGAAGTCTTTTTAGATAGATAATTGTAATCCAGAGTTTGTACCTTGGTGTACATGTCCAAATGTCTGCCTATCTCTCAATCTGACAAATACTCTAACTGTACATTGTTCTGCCTATCCCACATACTGCTTATCCCTTAGTCTACCTATCACTCATACTGCCTATCTCTTAAATCCAAAGCATCTTGAGCAATGTAAGGCTATCTCACAAAAGGCCTAAATACTAAAGCTTACTCCTTACCTTACCTAATCTCCTCTGTGATCACCTTCCCATAGTTTACCTATCCTCAATCTGCCTATCATTCATTTTACCCATCCCTCATGGCGACTATCTCTCAGACCCTCATGTTTAAACTGCATTGTTCATCTGTTTATTCAAGCCCCAATGGTTAGCAGTACATTGCTTATCATGTCTACTATTTTGATCTTACCTATCCTTTATAATACCTATCATAAAGCCTACCTATCCCTCATTGTGTCTATCCCCCAACTGTGCACATCCCTCATATTTGACTTGCATATCGGCCCCTTGCACCCATGTTTTCTTTCTTTTACATTTGCTCATCTTATAAGGTACTGCCTGTGCCTGTACCTCAAACTGATGTTGCTCATACTACATATCCCCCTTGCTACCCATCCTTTTGAATACTGGTACCTATCCTTCATGCTCTCCATATGGCTTTCTTACTTATCTCAGCTCAGTCAATCTAGCTAGTTCTGTCTCTATATATCTCAGATTCCTTCCACCTATCTCCAGGTTTGTGCCTTGTGATATATACCTATCCCACAATGTGCCTATCCTCCATTCTACATATCACTCATGTTTGCTATGCATATCCCTCTGTAGACTGTCATCTACCCCTAGAATGGTGTATGTTTCATAACACATAATATACTTAAAGTTAGTTAGAAAGAACAAAAGGTGAGAGGTATAAAGAGAGCTGTTTAGGCAGACCAGGGAATATGTACACCATGAAGCACAGACAGACTGAGGGATAGGTAAACTGAATGATATGCAGCATGAATGATAGGTAGAAGTATGCTTAAGGTAGACTGTTGAGCCAGTACCTTGGGTGATAGGTTGACTATGGAATGGTCATCATAATAAGGTTTGTTTGTGACATAATAGGTTAAGAGAAATGAGATGGGTAGGACAGCTATATACAGAACATGGGGGATAGGTAGTATGAGCAATAAGCAGTTTGAGGGATAGGCACAGACAGTACCTTGTAGGATGAGCAAACCTAAAAAAGCATGGTGCTAGGTACCAATATGCAAGTCAAATATGAGGGATGTGCACAGTTGCGGGATAGGCTCAATGAGGGACAGGTAGGCTTTATGATAGGTATTATGAAGGATAGGTAAGATCAAAATAGTAGACATGATAAGCAATGTACTGTTAACCATATATATATATGCTTAAATAAACAGATGAACAATGCAGTTTAAACATAGGGTCTGAGGGATAGTCACCATGAGGGATAGGTAAAACAAATGATAGGCAGATTGAGGATAGGTAGAATAAAGGTAAGAAGGAACAGATAAGCTAAAGTAAGGTCAGAGGTAAGCGTGAGAACCCAATCATTTTAAGAGATAATCAGATTTAACTCTAGATGTTTTAGATTAAAGAGATAGGCAGGATGAGTGATAGGTACACTAATTGGTATGCTGTATGAGGGATAGGCAGAGCAATGCACAGACACAGTACTTGTCAGATTGAGAGATAGTCAACATTTGTGTATGTGGGTTGAGGTACTAACTTTGATTGAGATGTTGTATCTTTAATGATTTCGAATCATTTTCAATATCACTTTAGTGGATTTTTAAAATATTTCCCCCATCAAAACTTAATTTTAGGTACTTTTGGTCAAAGTCTGAGGATAAAGACTATCACTTTTGGATTTAGCAGGATTTTTTGCTTTAGTTGGTCCCTTCGCTTTATTTGGTATCCCTCCCATAAAGATACATGAGAGCTCCATAACCCTCTATTCTACATAGGATCCAATAGTGAAGACATAAAGTAGCCTAGTTTCATGGTGGGGTAGAGGGGGTTGGCCTTCACTATAGGACTGTATGGAGTAACCTATCCTATACTGTACCATCCTTGATAGAATCACAGAGGCTAAAAAACGCTCATTTGTTAGGTTGTGAAACGGAGAGGCAAGAATATCTGATTTTGACAGGCTAAAAAAGTGTTTTCTGAAGATTAAAGCAAACTAGTAGCGGGTACAGAGGGGAATGCACCCCACTGTAACTGGTTTAATAAAGTGTTATAAATGTAATTTCTATCTCCTTTAGATGATCGTGATTAGATAAACCAGACTTCATTGGAATCTGCGAGGCATTTGAAAGAGACCGATTCCCTAACTGTATTATTAAATCAATGCTAATGTTAGTTTAATTAAATTGGATTTCCAGTCCTACACGTCCTGGTGGAAATATCATCGCTCGAGATGAAACATTTTCCTTTGAAAAGCTTGCTGTTTCTATCCAGGACGATTTGTCATACAATTCTGCATCTTTAAGATATACAATTGATGCGACTATCTGACTATAGCTTGGTAAATCCATGTAGTTTTGACACCCTCAGAAGAGGAGAAGTTTTATTATCCTAGATGGCTCACCGAAGTTCTGCTTGAAGTGACCAGAAGGCTGGAGATAGCGCCTTTGATGGATATTGCCGCCGAACATAAGCGAACCTCATCTATCATGGTGGCTAATACGCATGTGCCAGAGTAGGAGGGAAAGACAAGATGGCCGCGCCCATTACTTCCGGCTCGGTAGATATGAAAAGCCAGATCCCTGTGCTTGTGGAAATGAAAAGACATGAACGATGGAAGCATTTTACAACGAGAAGATATAGGAACGTCTGCTGTCCGGTGATTGGAAGCTTCCCAACTATCCACCACCTACATTTTACGTCAGAAATATTCCTTCCTCCTCCCACCCCATGGCCATGTCTAAAGGGAAGCCTGCCAAGGAAAAGTTTCTTTGCTTTCAAGAGAAGTAGTATTGCTTTACCCACATGTCCAAATGTACGATATATATATAGGGTCGATTTAGATAAACTGGACAATGTGGGACTCTTATCCATCAAACAGTTTTATATTTCAGGGTTAAGAGCAACCACGTACATGATCTTATCCATTAAACATGTCGATTAAGCCCAATTGCTCTTATCCCTCAAATGCTCTTATCCCTCAAACACTCTCATCCCTCAACTGCTCTTATCCCTCACATGCTCTTATCACCGAACGATCCTATCCCTCACCCCCATTTGAGATAACTGTATAGGAATTGCTTCCCTAATTGAGGTATGAGAGGTGTATACTATTCGGAGTTAGCAGGTCGCCCCATGGGCGCCGCCATTACTGGAGCTTGGGAGGGAACCATAGATTAAAAAGATAATTAGTATGCCTTTTCCTTACAACCCTCACATAATGAATGGTCTCACATACACAGAAGCCAGATTTCTAACTGTCTTTAGCTGCCACATGTAATGATATCATTGCTAGAAAAATTCCCATGATTCAGATAATTTTATGTAATAAGTTCATCAGTTTCACATAAAAAAAAGGTGTTATTTGGATGAGTTATGCCAGCAGGAATGCTATCAGTATGTCAATTTCTATAGTTTTGCTCACTGTCAAGAGAGGATGTCTGCATACTCCCTCTGTCCCCCAAACCCCTTAGCCTTAGAGTGGTTGAGGATTAAGAGACAAATTTTAGGGATAAAATCCCATGGTTGCTCTTAACCCTCAAATGGGAACCTGCTTGAAGGTTAAGACATGTTTGAAGAAGAATAAGCAGGCATGATTATTACCATAAATTAATTAGGACAATGTAGGTATGTGGTGCATCGATAATGAGTTTTGTAATGCACATGGTTTTTGAGCTGACAATCATTCTAAAAGTTCTTTTTAAGTGGTTTAGATAAAACACTTTTTCACCAATATTGAAGCAAACATTGATGGCGTGGCATCTGTGTCTTAAATGATTTTAAGGACTTCAATCAATCTATGCAAAAGAAAAAGAAAAATCATGTTTGCAAATCTCTGGCCTGTATGCTTCAAAGTGTTCCTAATGGTCCGTTATTTACCTGAATCGACCCTATAGATAGTGGTGTACCCGCTTTAGGCTTTTAAGTGCTGTCATTGGTCAACCTTTACCTGTCGCCATACTTGGTTAGGCACCATTCGAGGTGATAAAGCAGTTTCACTTAGCCTTTCGTCCAGAAGGGAATGCTACCTATTGAGAAAGGGCCTCCCCAAGCCCTTTTTTGTAAGAAAGTATGGGCTTAAACGCACACTCATGTGACACAACTCCAATAAATTAGGATCTACAAGCTCAACATCTAATAGTGTGGTGATTACAACTATTATTGGATGGATGGGTGCATCCCTGTCGTCCATAAAAGGCATGTAACAATAGTAGAAGAGTTTTGACGAAAAGAAAACTGCTGCAAAGAAGAATGCTCTCAAAGAAAACAAACACTTTTAGCTGACGGATGGTTGAAAGTCGGTCATTAATGATTGCATTTATTTATGAATGTTTTCCAAAAAGACAAAACGTGAATGTTCATGATATTCAACATGATTGTATGCTGAAAATCGAATTATGAATAGGAGCCACCAAATTGTGATTTCTTTTACATTTAAATTTTGTTCGGTCATCTTTCCCACCAATAATCCCTTTATCCTACACGCGTACCTACGCACACACACACACACACTCTCTCTCTCTCTCTCTCTCTCTCTCTCTCTCTCTCTCTCTCTCTCTCTCTCTCGGGCTTCCCTAGCCCACTTAAAAGGGTCTATATCTCCTCTTTCCTATCCCCTCAGGATGTGTGTGGTGCACATATGTGCGGGCACTGACACATTCTTCTGTTAGATTATCAACCTGTGAAGCACGGGATAGCCACTAATAGTGCCGCTAAAGTGCTGTAAAACACAAATCAATCAATCAATCACTCTCTCTCTCTTTCTCTCTCTCCCTCTCTCTCTCTCTCTCTCTCTCTCTCCCTCTCTCTCTCTCTCTCTCTCTCTCTCCCTCCCTCTTACTCCATCTTACACACGTGATCTGGAACCATTACAAGCTGTCCCATGCTTCCTCCCCTACCCTTATAAAATAGTCCTGCTGGAGAACCCCTGCTTATTGATCCCAGACATTTCCACAATTAGATATGGCCAGACAGTGTCAGCTAGCGTTTTTCAATTCAAGACGTGAGGATCTTTCAGACTGCGGCGTTCCCAGCGGCGAATTGCTCAAGTGAATTGCCTATACTATAGAACGAATGGAACTGGCCAAATGTTGCGCATGTTCCATACGTACGTAGTACCTGAATCTACCCCAACTACTTGAATGGACTCTGGCTCTCATTCTCCTTTCCACATATTCTTTCTCATAGAGCCAGCCACGCTGAGTGACACAAGGAATAGATGCAATACAATCAGATAATACCCCCATTTATCCCTTTGAAGCCAGCGGCAGACTTTGGTGCACGAATGTTTGAATGCAGTCAGTAACTGATTATGCATGTAGCTGCATTCATCATGTCGGACTTATAAGGGGCACTAGTTCTTGATCATATCCTATCAGGTGAAATCTATATAGATGCCCTTTTGCACCACGGCTCCAGCAGCTGAGGTATGATCTACCAGTCCAGCCTCCCGCCCAGAGCGGCTTTGTACCCCGAACATGGCTACCCCCGTGTGTAAGCTCCATGACTAAACCCTATGATGTGCAATGTGATGTGGCGTGCGCTGGTATTAGGAAGAGTATAGAGGCATTTAGCGTTTGTGCATGGTAGATTAGACTGAGTGCAGACTCCGTGTCAGATTGCAGCAATCCCTGCATGGTTAAGGCGTGCTAATTCAACAAGCCCGTGACATACGGAGGGATGCCCCCGTGCTCCTGACGTGCACCATTGTCGTCTGCTCTGGCGGTCAATGACAGTTTGTGCTTTTTCGGCAAGTGATATCCGGACGGTGATGCCGTCCGAATAACGATCGTTATTCGGACGGTGGGAGTGGGACACGGGACTACACCGTACGGATGGGACACGGGACTATATAGTGGGGTTGGGACAGCACCCCACTCGTCTCCTCGTATCCGATACGATGACCGGGCACCTACGGTCCGCCTATCGGATAGGCTGATATTCCCGTCACTGGTCACCCATCCTGTATACAACCAATAGGGACAGTATCATTAGGGTCTATAGGGATGTTCCTCTAGTTCTATAAGAAGAGAGGGATGTTATCATGGTTTTAATAAGCCATGATTTCTTCTTTTTAAAACCATGATAACATCCCTCTCTTCTTATAGAACTAGAGGAACATCCCTAAACCCAAATGATACTGTCCCTATTGGTTGTATACAGGATTTTTTACCAATTTGGAATAGCATAGAATTAGATTAGACTGTAATAAGGAATGGAATAGAAATTTGCCCCATAGGGCAGTCAATATAAAATTGATGCTTTATTGAGGGTTATAATAGAAGGTTTGAAATTGATAGCCCTGCGGGGCAAAATTCTATTCTATTCCCTAAAGTATCAATTTTAAATTGATAGCCCTACAGGGCAAGATTCTATTCTGACCCTATATTAGTAGTCCTGCGGGGCGAGCTTCTTTTTTATACCTGGTGTATAGTATAGAATTTTATTCTATATATAGGAATAGGATCACGGGCGTGGACTGGTTGCCAGGTTGAGTCTGCATAGGTGTTGCCTATATCATAAAGGTGAGACAGTAAAGCACTTTTGCTGCCCTCTGTTGGTTCTATTTGCTATGCATAGACTTTGATTCCGGAGGTAAAGTGGGACTTTGCCAAAGTCCCTACTCACCTCTGTAATCAGGGTCTATGTATAGGAAATAGTTCACAGGGCATCTGATAGAGGGCAGCAAATGTCCTTAAATGTCTCACCCTTCTTATTACATATGGAAAACACCTTCACAGACTCAGACAGGTAACCAGTCGATGCCCATGAATAGGATAGAAGCTTATATAGGAGAAATCCAGTTCCAGGCTTTATATACTACACGAATAGTAGCAGTCACAGAAAGGGTGATCAAGGTTATGTGTGGTGCAATAGCATTAGATATGCTGACAATGCTGTCACCAGTGACCAGTGACCAAAAAGTCAGCATATCCAAAGCGCTGACTGTGGCCCGTTTGTCACCGCAAAGAATACGCTGACTGTAGACGCATTGGGTGCACCACCAGGACTACACCGTGCGTGTGGGACACGGGACATAGGGGAGGGTGGGACACAGGACATAGAGGGAGGGTGGTATACTCCTTTTCCTCGTGGAGAGGTTGGGACACAGGACACATGACGTAGAGGGAGGGTAGCATACAGGGCATACACGGAGCTAGGGTGGTATACAGGATTTCTTGTTTATATAATTACCCCCCACCCTCTTAGCTAGCCTCCCACCATGTTGAACAGCATCTCCGTACACAAAATGAAGTTAATATATTGCTGCAAGTAGTCATGACGCTTCTTTTGGCATTAAGGTGTGAATTCCAAAAGATTAGTACCCAGGATTAGTAGAGTAAAAGACCCAATAGGCGGACAGTTAATGTTTATTCCTCGATACCTCAGGAAGTAACAGAGGCGTAGGTAGCAGACTTTAATTGGGGGGGGGCCCCACCCCAGCCACCATGAATTATCGGTTTGAGCGCGCTGGTGTTGATGCATCACTGTATGCGATTTATATAAAAGGTTATTCCTCGATGGCTTATCTTTAAACAATGCTGCCATTTTCCCTAACTTAATGACATATTAAAATTTGTCCAATTTAAGTGGTGAGCTATGGGAATCTTGTACATTTTATAGTGGGGCTTGACACATTTTGGGGGGCCCAGACATATTTAGGCCCAACCTCCTCTGTGATTGGGGGGCCCAGCACCCCCCCCCCCTTTTCCTACGCCCCTGCTAAGTAAAAGGCAGATGATGTACATACCTATATACAATTATTGGCCATAATAATTTACTAACACCTTGATAAGGCTGTTTTAGAACAGGGTGATATTTAATACATGAAATATAGGCTTAGAAAAGGGTTGATTTGGCCTCTAATAGCTCAGGTACCTAATATCATTTGCCTAATGGATAGCATGCAATAAATGCATTATTATGCATGAATTCTTCCATGTATTACTTTATTGCATGATGAAGTATACCACTGATTTATCATTCTCAGTAACCCCTTCAATATTATTCAGGTAAGGTATATGAACTCAAATATCAGATATTTCCCATGAGGATTACGACGTCCATGCAGCTTCTTTCAATTGCCATGTAGATATATATGATGTTATCGTATAAATGCAATCATATAACAGGTAAACACATTATTAACGGAACTGAAGGGGCATGGCTAGAATAAGTGTAAGAAATTACTTCCTGTCCGCTATTAGGTGCCCCCTAAGGAAATATACCTGTAATTACATGCTGCATCAATAATGCTAATAAACAATGTGTGGTCTTGAGAAATAAGTACTGAAGAGGACCATCCAACCTCTATCTGTGTAAAAATAACGCTATCTTGACCAAATTAAGTGTAGAAAACAGCCGCTATCTGCATCAAGGGCACATTACATTGCCTCTTACGCTAACTGCATTATAAACATTGTCACAACAAAGGGTGACGTAAGTGCAATCTCGAAACGCCAAATGTCTCAAAACGCCACATGTCTCATTCAAGCATTGGTAGGTGGGTGGGGGCAGGATTGAAATGACCGCATGGTACCTGAAAACAAGGGGGTTCGGTGCGGGGGGGGGGGGTCAGGAAGAAGTTAGGGTGGATTGATGCTGTACGGGGTCAGCCTAATAGACTGCTGCTGGACTGTGTCTCAGGGTGAATGTCATAAGGGAACATCGATTAATTACATAGGCGGGTGTGGGATGGGGGGAGGGTCATGCCAAATGCATACATATGCATACAGGGGGAGGGGGATCTAAGAGGGTACAGGGGTATTTAAACATCAAAATACACTATAGTTTAAGTCTTGAAAAAGTGCCGGTCTTGAATAAGGGATGGGGGTATGGCCTGGTTGAAGTTAATGAGTGCCCAATAGATCGATATTAGACAGCTAAAATCACACTTCTTGGTGGAAATCACTGATGAGTTGTATTTGACAATCTCTCACATCTCACCTTTTGAATTTTTGGTCTCTTTTTTTCAAAATGGCATTTATTGCATTTTGGAACCAAACCCTTTGTCTTGCCACTATGGTACTTATGGTAGGGGAGCATTGGAAGTTTCATGTATGGCATGAGTAGTCCATAGAGGCACAGTAATAGCCTGTACATAATTATACACGAGGATAATAGTTCTCCCTGGATCTGTAAGGGGACACCAACACCTTTTATTTGATATGTTACATCCTCCCCCCCCCCCCACCGTGCCAAAGAAATAAATTGCTAAGCGGATCCAAACTTTGGGGGGGGGAAGATTCCTAAGTGGATCAAAACGTTTATGCAGATACATGTACTGGTTGGATGTGTCTTAACATGGTAATGGTTAGGTTTCTGCAAATACTGTTATAGTTTCTACAGATAGCGGTTGGGTGGTTGTAACAGATAGCATTTTTTTTACACAGATAGCGGTTTGATGGTCAGCCTCTATCTGCAGTATGGCAGATAGCGGTCATTTACACAGATAGTGGTTGTACACCTTCTGCCTGGTCGCGCGGACCTGAGAAAGGAGTCTTTCTGCTGTCCAGTACAAATGTACCCAGCTCATTTCTTAAAGGCATACTATTTACAGCGCCACCCTCTACTGGAGTGTAACGTAATAGGGCCCTGATGTTAGAGTGTCTTAAAGGGGCAGCTGATCAGAGTATCAGTAATAATTAGCTTATGCCTCTATGTTTCTGTATGCCTATGGTTAGGGAGTGATCATTTTTTAACAACAGGGGGTGGGACTAATGGGTTTGAGGGAGGGGGGGGTGTCAAGGAACAGTGTCCTGTATACCACCCACCTGTGTATTTCTGTATATCACCCTTACCTTGTAGTACTATATACCACCGTGTTGTATGTCCTGTATCCCGCCCTCCCCTGTGTGTCCTGTGTCCTGCCCTCCTAGCATGTCCTGTGTCCAACCCCTGCTGTATAGTCCTGTGTCCTACCCTCCAATGTACTGTCCTGTGTCCAATCCCCACTGTATAGTCCTGTGTCCTACCCTCCTGGTGTGTCCTGTGTCCTGCCCTCCAGGAGAGTCCTGTGTCCTGGCCTCGTGGTGTGTCCTGTGTCCTCCCCTCCAGGAGTGTTGATTGATTGATTCACGTTTATTGTGCATTTCGACCTTGCAAGTGGCGTTCTTCCGTGCACATTGGCCAATTTAAACGGAAGATAGTGAGATTAACCGGCCATGGTGTATACAGTATTAGTGTGGTTTCTAATCAATGTCCTATTAGTTAGTAAGAGATGGGCACAGCAGTTTGAACAGGACCCAGGTAGAGAGTAGTCACTCAGTCTTATACAGAGATGACAGATGATAGAGGTGAGCTAATAAGACTTTGCAGAATTACTCTTAAACTATATGCAGTTCATTTAAATAGTTCTTTGATTCTTGCTTTGAATTGTTTAATGTCTAATATATGTTGGTCTCCGGGACTCAAGGTGTCCCATTATCCCATCCCAAGTCCCGGTGTCCTGTATCCCCCTTCTCTGTGTGTCCTGTGTCCCACCACCTAAAAAAGTGGGGAAAACAACCCAGCAGGGTTCGAACCTGCAAGATGAAATTCAAAGTTTAGGATGTTATCCATTAGGCTACGGCACTGTACACAAGATGCAGGCGGAGTAAAGGTATATATCACTACAATGTCCTCTGTCCAACCCCTGCTGTATAGTCCTGTGTCCTACCCTCCTGGAGAGTCCTGTGTCCTACCCTCCTGGAGAGTCCTGTGTCCTACCCTCTGTATAGTCCTGTGTCCTACCTTCTGTATAGTCCTGTGTCCTACCCTCTGTATTGTCCTGTGTCATACCCTTTGTATAGTCTTGTGGCCTACCCTCTTGGTGTGTCCTGTGTCCCACCTTCACCGTCCGAATAAGGATTCTTATTCGGACGGTGAGGCTGTCCGGATATCGCTTCCCGTGCTTTTCTGATTGCCGCATGGTGGCGCCACTATGTCTTCATCTGAATTTCTTGTTGTTGGATAGAGAATGAGGAAGCTACTGTGAATTTGTGGAATAACCAAGACTGACCAAGACACAGATGAGTGCTATTAGTTGCTGTCTGGAAGAACCACATGTCACCCGTAGATCACACATGTGGGAAAGCCTCCCCACAGGGGACCGTGGTGCTGGCTGATGCAGTGGGGCTCTAAACTTGTGGGAATAATAACAATCTCAAAGAAATCTAAGAATTACACAACTATTGAAAAATCAGGATAAGAACTATTCAAAAAAATATTAGAAATAAATCAGGGAATATCTTTCATTTGGACCAAGCTTTGCCTTTTATCCTGTTTAAGCTTACAGACTTACATAGATGTTCTATCACAACTTTCATTAAATTTATAAGAATGACTAAGCGCCTAGGTATAAACCTATTTTAAGTCTCGCTTGTTTCTATCGATTTATATTGAATTCCTCTGCATAAGACAGACAATGAAAATGATAAACTTGTACCGCCTCAGATAACACTTTGTCCATTGGATATTGTAATTCTGTTCAACAAAGGAAAGTGCCCCTGATGCGTTGTCGTGGCTTCTATATTGTCACGTGGTGCAGAGTTTTTGTACTATCCCCTATTGAAGTGTCCCTTCCAGTAGCCATATCGCACCGAGAAGTAATTCCCTGAGCAACGCCCCATATATAGGGACGTGTCTCTGCAAATAAAGGATATTGTTACAAGAACACAAACCCTTTTATCGTTTCCTCCCCGATGGACGAGTCCTTTATAATAGTTGATAATCAAACATTGGCTTTCAATAGCAAGGAATGATACTAGATGATTTCTTATCTGGATAACTCATTGTTGTTCTTGATAGAAGACAGTGACGTATCGATCAGTGTCAATAATCAATTCTACAGACACTATTATCTCTACTTTTGAGAACTGAGAACTTACTAGAGTTTAAGGTTTCAATCTTTAGTATATAGATAAAGGAGAATGCAGTATCCTAATGTCGTGTCTGCTATTATCGCTGATTTGATGTCGGATTCCCTTATGAAACCGTTGATCCCGTGTCTATGCTTTAAATAGTATAGCCATAACAGAAAAAAAGAAATGTCATCTTGTTTTCTATGCATAAAACTATACTCCTGAGCTATCTTTCCCTAAGGAATATGCAGCATTCAGAGTTATCACAAAGCCATGTCTCAGGCCATTGATCACATAGCCCAGATATCTCTAACATCATGACATAGAGAAATCACAGCTTTCTCAAAGATGGCAAAGGCTGTCAGCCCCATCAGGAGGATTCACACCTCAATCTATCCACAGGTCAAAGATGCCACACTCCCGTGCAATTCTCATGTGCTAGATATCCCATTTAATACGTTTCTAACATTGAATGTTCACAGATTCGCCCCAAAGCACTCATTTCCTTTTCCGTGATTTGTGCGTCATCCCATCCTTAGATCTTCTGATATATTTCGTCTCTATTCCTTGATCTACGTAATTGATCATTTATTTTGTATCCTGTCTATAGAAGAATCTCACTTTAAAAGTGCTTCATAATAAAGGGTTCATAAATCAAAATAAATTCTAGTGTCCTTCATCTGTGTAATTATGCGACTCATTTAGCCTAATGCTTCTCTGATGTTTTCTTGTCTTCTCTTTTTTTCCTTTTTTTTTGCCTCTGGTGGAACTGCAAACACTGAGCGAGGTCACACTGGGCTGTGCCCCCTGCCACACTGACCCCAACTTCTTACCTTACAGCCTTGGTGTACCATTTACATTGTTTGTGTGTACAGTTTATTTTGTGTACACCAAACTTGCATATCAGACTACAAGTAAGGGATGTAAATCACGTGTAAATCACGTGTCTATCACGTGTCAGAGGCTGTCGCTGATACCTGTTGTAAACAAACAGGTGGACTCGGTGATAGCGAGGTACCAGCGTATCAAATGTTGGATGACCACCTCTCCTGTACACACGAGTGATATAATGAGAAGATTTACATTTTGGTAGAGCTTTGGGCTTTCATTGATGTCCTGGAGTGATGGCTGTTTCCTAGAAATTGCCATTTAATTAGCGATTTACAAAGAAACGTGAGGAAGAGCGCAGAGGTATATGATGCATTGAAAGAATTTGCTTTCAAAACACTTTAAATCTGCATTTGAAAGATATCCTTCTGCTTTTGAACCAATCTGAAGATATTTCCTCTATTCATTTTTTTTTATAATTATGAGAAATGTGATTAGGTATCCTTGATTACGTGTAATGTTGTGGTATGTTTACCTGCATTAGATAACAATCCACGTTTAGTAAGTCTTAAATTCATTATTCATTTTGACGGTAACCAATTGACAGCTTTTGACAGCTGGTGGAGTGAGTAGTACAAATGTCGCAAGAGTTTCTGATTGAAGGGCCAAGACCATTCATAAAACAAAGAATCCTAGCCTTTGATGACGCCGAGGATAACAATATCGCTATGTATATACAAAAGATGCTGCCTTAGATCAGAGCCCCTCTGGAATCTCGCGCATGTGTGTGTTTTTGCGTGAGGCTGGTTTGGTGTCACATGATCTGGATGTTTAGGCACATGCCGATACAGGGACACAGCTATACCACCTCTACCACAAGACAGGTAGATCTAGTGCTTGGGTGGAATAGCCTCACTAACAGACATTGACATCTGGCAGCGGCTTAAATGCGTCTTTACTGTCTATATTTGCCTTACATGTCATTTACACAGAAAAAAAATAATGTTCAAAATCTTAGTCAGATGTTAGTCAAAAAGGCTAACTTTCTAGTAATACCTAGTCAAAAGCACATGCCTAAGTGTACACGTTTTTCTTTGTCAAATACGACCATTAGTCAAAGTGCCCAACTTGCCTTGGCTTGCCTGATTGTGACTAAGATTCCTTAGTGGTTTTGACTAAGCATGCAATCTAATACTTTTGGTTTTAATCAAATGGTGAGTGTAAGCTCTATATAGGATTCACATCCCACAAAACATTGTAACATCATTAGGAAGCAAGTGAAATGCCTCAGATCATTTGCATTAGAACCCCTGAGTCAAGTTACTCTGGGTTTCCCACAAAAGGCAGGTACATCTGTGGATGTTTTACTTATCTAGACTCCCACAGAAAAGGTGTAACTACCTGTCTACCTAGTTTATTTAACAAATCATCAATCTATTTGATATATTTTGTCAAGCTTGATGTTACATTGAATTGCGGAAGCCTCAAATGTATACAGTGCCTGAAAATCACCATCATTTTGACATCTATCAAACAATTGATGGTACGAAGCCACCAGAAAAATCCTGTTTCAAACCACACTGCCACCTGGTGTGTAAAGGCAACACTATGCCACTATACCTTAGTCAAAGTGACTAAGGGATCTTAGTCAAAGTGACTAAGTGACAGTGGCCAAGATAAATTAGCTTGCCTGAAACTCCCAGCAGATACCTTGTTCAATATTGTGCTTGGAGAGAGAAACTGATTTGTGTAGTCAATGTAACTAACATAAACTAGACAGTGTTAGTCACACATTAGTCATATGTACTAACTAAGATTAAGACTATGTTTTATGTACATTCGCGGTGAAAATTATTCTATCAGTAACCTTTCTACTTGAAAATTGGATCCTATCTATTTTCATATCTTATATTTGGGGAGAGTCTCGGAGAAGGAGAGGGAATTGAGATAATCCATTGCTTTCATAAACAAAAGAAGGAGAACTGAGTAAACGCCCACTGCATTCATTGTACTTCATTCCTCTACCATTTCGGTCTATTCTATTTTACGTATCTTGTATCTTCTCCATCAAATGAGTATACAAAACATTGATGTTGACCCCCTCAACATTTACCATAAAGATATTTCAAGATTTAACAAAAGAAAAATGAAAAGAAGAATAACACATACTAAAAAGACTCTCCTTGTTTCTTTGGTCAGAGCAATAATAAATGCCCATCTCTTTATACTTAACCCAGTGATTTGCTTTCTGCGTGTTCAACACAGAGGCCTACATTTTACCAAACTCTAATACATCTGCCAACAATGGAATGGAGGCGGTAGTTTGAAACCACTATAACTTTCATTTGATAGAAAAAGAACCACCACTGAGTGTACACAGCAGGATCCATACACAGAAGGAGGTCCATGTCATCGCAATTTAAATGGAAGAAAACAACCTGTTTCTCAGACATCACTTTTTGTACCAAAGTATCGATGGACTGATTTTCAAGAGTTGGTATATCTTCATATCATGAAAACACACGGGTAGTGAAAGAAATATGTGCTCTGCACCGAGGAGAGTAATTCATAAGAAGTTAATGACTATTATGGAGTGAAACAATGATATCAAAAACAAAGTATTTGGAACAGCAGATAATCATCAAGTCAGGAGCTTAATTCAAAACATCCTGGGATCATGACCCCAGCGATCTTAGGAATAAACCAGCCTTATCCTATTAAGCGATCTTAAGAGTTGACTGGGTTCACATATCCTAGCCAGCACTAAGATCGCATCGATCTTAGCCTCAGCCCTCCTACACTATTCCAAGAAGAACTGACTAGGCACAGGGGTAAGAGTCCCAAAATAAAGGAATAGCTGTGGAGTCACTCTTCTTCACAAGAGTGCTTATACCATCATTCCCCATCCCCATATGGACTAACAAAAGAGCACAGGGTGCAGTTGACCCCCGTACAGTATTCAAGAGTTGTTCCAATGAATGCATGATTTATGCTTGCCTATTAGAAGCATTGTGCCCTCCCCCCAGGACAAAGAGAGAGAAGGGAAGAATTACCTTACAGTGCACTTAACGCATGAGTAGCCCTAAGAGCCCTCAAGGACACTCAGCAAACGTCCTCTCTCCCCTCTTTATGTATGCAGCAGGCTATTCACTCTTTCGATCAGGAGTGTTCCCTGTAAGTGCTCTTGTAATCAGGTGAAACCACTATGCATTTCTTTCACTAAGATCGCAGTGATCTTAGTGGTGGAAATGGAATAGTGAAGTGATCCCAGGACTAGCTATTCTGGACAGGCCTGCAACCACTGCATTACATAGGGTAGACCAGCCAGGTCTTATGATATGTGCCTACACTAAAATCGCTGGGGTTGGGATCCCAGGATGTTTTGAATTAAGCTCCTGAGCATAATATATTCATTTCCAACCTTAAATATGCATTATCGACATCTGAAATGATGTATTAATAACAACCATCACTGGATATGAATCTGGTAGATAAATATGGCCTTTGGATCCTGACAAAGATTAGAATACCATATCGTAAGTTTTAATGAATGAACCTCAAGAACATTTATATAATTATGCCTATATGTGAATGACGGGGGGGGGTACAGAGGGTGGGTGAGGAGGAGGTGGTAGATAGAGAGGTAGGTGTATATGTCTGTCTGTTCAGGGGGTGGATATAGGTGGTGTAGGAGGGTGCATCTTGTGTTCTGCTCCTCCTGCACAGGGTATGCATGTACTCACCAGGCTACCTGTGCACTATAGGAGGCATTTCTACGAAACATCCAGGAAGGACTTCTAGGAGGTACACTCTTCCAAGTCTATGTCACCTTAGTATATCCACCACTTTTCCCTCATGGTACTTGAGCATGGGTCAGGGACAGGAGAGTTTTTACCTTTTATTATAAGTGAAGATGCAGGTTTTAGGAATGTTCCCTGGTTGTACTATGGACTAAGCATGCCAGGGTAAACCACAAACACGTGTGTAGACCAGGGGAGACAGGCCTGAGGCATGCATGGCACCCGACAACACCCTAGGACGGTATCTAGGAACACCATTATAAGGTTGGCCATTTGTCCTTGATGTTGACTCTCATCATATTTGAATACAATACTTATAACAGCAGTGTTCATGTACACACTATAAGTACAACTGTGCATGAGTCTAAAAACATGAAATGTGTGATAACTTTAACGAATTGTAGGTGCTTTGACAAGAAATGACACATTCTAAGCTATATGGATCTGCTATCAAGCCATTTATCTTGAAAGAAATATTCTCAATAATGCCAATTAAAATGATTAAAAATGTATATTTAGGTATAGGCTATCTCATTGACAAATACTCTGACATGCGTTTCTGAATGATTATCCCTGCATGCGTATGTACTATAAGAATGCAGACACAATTCTACACATACTTTGTTGTGATCTAGCTGAGCTCAGTATATATGGTTTAAGGTAACCAAAGGTGGTGTTAATACAATTCTCTTGTGTTTTAGTAATATCATCAGAAAGATAGGAATTCCAATGTTACTATCTTTCTCATATCATTCCTACGACTTATTGCCAATATCTAGAATCTCGGCTGGAAGTATTGAATCATAAGACACTACGATTCACTGGGCAACCCTTGATATCACTGCATGCCCTTTCTGAAACCCTACAAAAGGAACCCACTCAAATCGAACCACAACCTCCATACAAATGAGGTTGGCCTTAGCTCTTGTAATGTCGGCTTGCTTCAGTATATAGATTTGAGAAACCCCATACTGATAAAGTGAGCAATTATCTACCTGTTGGCCAATCTGAGGGTAATTTGAGTTTTTATGTGTTGGTGCAGAAAGCCTTGGCAACCACGTGGTTCTGTTAGCCATCTTCTCGTATGGGCTTTAAACACAGAAGCTTCATTCCAGATATAGAGAACATCTATCCATTTAGTAGCACAGTCCTCGGAAAATATTGTTTTCAGAATATATACTGTATGACCTGTATGGCAGATGAAAAACGTTTCCAGATAAATAACCTTGTAATCAAACTATCAACATTCCCCTTCTCTGTTCCATTTGAAAACAAACCGTCTAACAGCCATATTCCTACATCTAGTATGCACCCTAGCTTCTCCCAGCCCAAATTTAATGAGGGTGAGTCACGCCACGAAGGAGGAGGGTTCGTTTATAAAGGAACAATCCCTCGTTAATAGAATTTCCAACTACCCGGTGCATGTAGGCAACTTATAGTATCATCATCAGTCCAATACTGCTATATCAGCACCTGGCATGCACCTAGAATTGTATTGTCTCATCTCTCATGGTAAACAGTGTCAGTCTGAAAAGAGTAAGGATACTGCATATTTTTACTTACTTTACATAGCTACAAAATCTTATTACTTGTAACTGGCCTATAACCTGATAAAATTGAAGTGTTACAGAGAACCTCAAATACAGTTAGGAGAAGTAAAACATGTTTTATTTCCATTTTTATAATGACTTGGTTATTGTATTAAAGGTCTAACATGCAGTAAGAAGATAGATGTTAAAACACTATGAAGATCTGTATGGCGCACCATTGTGCATGCATTTACGTGCGTTGCTAACTGGAGGAGGTTTCGGGTTGGAGGATGCCAGACTTCTGGGTCAGTGTACACAGGACGCCTCCAGGGTGGGTATGGAGACACTTGGCATATGTATAGATAGAACCCATAGCTATGATTCCACACATGTGTATGTACAATCTACATTTTGTATTTATTTTAGTTGTGTCCCTTTTTATGTGGGTAGAGAACACAAATCTAAAAAATTGATAACATGTCATATAGCAGCTACAACATCACCACGCATCAGAAAAGTGTCAGACTCACTCGCTCCTCATAGTCAGTCATGTTCCCAATGTGCCTCTGGAGATAGCTCGACTCCCTGAAAAGTTTCACTCCGTGTGTAGAAATGGTGCAGTGCCTCAATAAATTAGGTGCGTCAGTCTAGCATTGCCTGTCTCCTATTCAAGGGAATTAAACAATGCTCTTTAAATGGAGAGTAAAGGTAATGATTTTAATTTCTCAGGATCATGTATTCAACCCAGCTTGAGAAGATGAAATTCAAGCAATATGGTAGATCCTTATGAAAGTTGGCGATATTTGTGGAAACCACGGATAGAGACTACTGGTATGGCCAAGCGCTTCATATTTTACCCATATTGCGATTTTACTGCAGAAAGGTTTAGGAGGCATTGAGCCCCCCCCCCCCTGCTTTATAACAAAACCTTTGGACGGCCCTCCATAATCGGATATGTGATATGTGGTATTCAGAAAATAGTTAACTTCCAAGAGTGTTTTGATGAGCTGTAGGTCGAATCCCACATGGCGAAAATGCCCCAAATATCTGCGATTTTGTCAGTTGGGTTTTATGGCCTTCCAGAGACCTGTTTCATAAGCGTTCTTTATTTAAGATCGATCTTTCCACTCTATGAGTGACCACTTAAGATCAGTCATTTGGGAATGACTACTAGTGTTTCAGAACAAGCTGTCACTCATTTTGGAATTTAAGACTGGTCCTTTAGAAACAGTTGTCAATTGGACATAGGGGCAGTAATCAAGATCAGTCCTTAGGTCACTCGTAGACCAATCATTCAGCTAGTAAAATCAATCACCCAGGTGCAGAACATGCCTCTACTTTGTTATTTCACAATAGAAAAAGGTATTATAAAAGGGTATTTCATTTTGATATATTCCTGATATCATGGATTAAAAATATATGTGGAATTCCACTAATTGATATGATTTTTCCCATTTATGTGTACCCTCAACCTTCCACATAAATCATTTACTTTATGTTGGTCATATGTCACTCTTACAATGACTCTTTACTCATAAGCTTCACTCCCCATTTCCTTTTGAAACACCTCCTACTAAGAGTGAGCTATGGAGATATGACCAATGAACCCAATTATTGATCTTAACACCACCTTACTAATATCTTGCTCGTAAGTCTATGTCACTCATATATAGCCCTTGTGAAACAGGTCACTGTTGTCCTAAATCGCAAGTGGTGCTAGGAGAATTGTCAAATATCAAAGTCCCACTGCAGACTGTGCTAAGATTTTATATTCTTGCGATTTTTTGTATAGGAAACATGTCAGACACAGATATACCAATTAACCAGGACAATATATCGCACATGCTTTACAATAAAGTACAACAGTACCCTTATGTGCCCTATTGCAGTCATATCCCTTACGAATTTGGGAAGACCCCAAAATTGCAACATATTCAAAATCGCAGAGATATTTGAGACATTTTTCGCCATGTGGGATTGAATCACTATTCGACCTTAAGTGTGCCACGTACAAGACGATCGTACCACTTTAACCCTAGACACTCTCCTATTGAAAGATTCAGCTAACTTATTAGCAGAAATGAGCCAGCATCACCTTTACTGAGCGGTGCAATAGACCTGCCTATCATCTTTTGTTTGGAAGGAATATGAGTTGACTGGCAACATGGATATATATCCATCTGAAATTTAGGATCGGCAAATTGTTTCAAAAATTCCAAGTGTTGTTTTAGTTTATAGACAAGAGAATGTGAAGGAGACATTAATCAGTAGTTTCAAAAGAGACCTATGTTGTTCAAGTTCTGTGTCAATGTATCTGCATCTATGTAATACTACTGGATTACATACAGGACAAAGCACTTTTTTTTCTAGGGTCATACAATATTTTTATTCAGTATATAATGATGAAGTGTGTGATAGCAGGCCTGACAGCCTCATCACTGGGCCTTATCAACGGAAACTTGAACAGTTTATTCTCAAACCAGGGGGGTGTTTCAGGTATTGATGACCCATTTCTCAAAAATATGAATTTATTGTCAGAAGCTAGTAAACGTAAGCGCTCTACAAACTGGCTGCATCTAGATTTTCATATTGAATCAGATAAAAAGTATGAAGACATGTCTGTCACGGAATTGTTATACGGCATGCAGGGGTCTACGAAGTGCTTGTACAAAAGAGTTTGCCTGAGCTTCCAGCATCAGCTTATCTCGAACACATGAGATTTGTGAAACTGAAGGTGCAGGGGGGCTCTTTTTCAGCCAAACAGTTGGCTAAATACGATTACAAGGTAGTTACCAGGGTTCTCGAACAAAAAATCCCATTCTTTGTCACGGGGGACGAAACATCCGTCCAAGCTTGTCTCAGTGCAGAACATATGCCCTGTGTTTATGACCAAAAACCACTTCCTACAGCAAATTAGGGTAGTCGTAGATGCAACCGCGATAGGGGGGTACGGTACAAGGATAAGAAATAGGAATACACCAATGTATGTATTAATTGGAATTTCACTACCTGTTCAAACGATGAATGCTCCCGCAAACACATTTGCAAACATTGCAGGGGAAAAATTGTACTCTAGACCGCAACCATCAGTCGGCTAATCAGGGTGGTAACCAAAGTCAAGCATGACAAATCGGTACTGTTCGGGAGTTCAACTGTAAAAGCACTTATGATATGAAACTTAGTGGTTTGTTTCCTTCCACCTTTGATTACATTTGTTGCTGTGTTGATTTAAATGAACTCCTTCATATGAACACAGACTATGCTCCTTCATGGGACATTAATTCACCTCATTTTCTATGTGGGGTCAGATCTCAAATGAACTTAGCAGGCTGGAGGATTATGCTGTCAGGGGGCCATAGTCAAGTGTACGGCAAGGGCAGCTGGGACCCTAATGCCCACTTCCTCCTAGATGGTATCTGTCATGGGCTTAAGTTAACAGACCCAGGCGTGCATATAGAAGGTTACTGGTGCAAAAACTATGACTCAGCCACTGTTACAGCCTACCAAGAAATTAGTGAGATCATCTCGGAGGAGTCAGCCTCGGGTAAGCTAACGGAAGTGAGTGTTCAGCCTCAGTGCATTCACGCTATGGGTGCAGTTTAAAAACCCTCAGGAGGCATCAGGCAATTAACCGACGCAAGCTGCCCCAACGCATGCTCAATTAACTGCTACATGAGTCAAACTTTCAAGTCATTTAGTTACAAATCAGTAGATAACGTATCGGACCATCCAAAGCCAGACTGGTATATAGCAGTGACCGACTTTATGACAGCTTACCGCTCAATCATGGTCCGGGAGTGCGACAGAGCTAGACAAGGTCTTTCTTGGGAGCCTAGGTTTATTCCGGACAACTTCTTGTCATTCGGTACCTGGGTTGCACCCTACGTGTTCAACAGCATTACAGACTCTGTAGCGTGGTACATTATGGCACATGGTATTTTCTGTGTCAACTACCTAGACGACATGTTGGTTATGGCAGACAGCTTTGAAGCCTGTTGTGAAGCACAGCTCTTCCTCCAGTTCTGGCACATTGCGCAACTTTGGTTCGGGGGGGTAGCACTTTCTCCCATCGTGTGATCGCAATGTTGAGTTGTTTCAAGGAAAAGGTACATCACATTGTCAAAGTCCTTTCACCTAGATCTAGCCTGGTGGGGGGACTTTGCTGCCTGGTTCAACGGCACAGCAAAAATAATTCAGCCTCCTGTTAATACGTCTATGGTGTGCACAGATGCATCTGGTACTGGATTCGGGGCATACTCTGGCATGGATTGGTTGTGCGGTAGGTGGCAGGAGGATATTGAAATGAAAGAAGACTGCCACACCCACTGTGTCCCCCAACCGGTCCAGGATGTACCCTGTAATATTAATGTCAGAGAAGTGTACCCGATTCTTGAGGCCCTCACCAGATGGGGCCACATGTGGGTGGACCACCGGGTAGAATGTGTTATGGACAATACGCAAGTGGTGGCGGCTATAAACACCGGTAGGAGTGGAAACTCAGCTTCAATGCATCTTCTCCGCTCAATTCTCTGGCTGATAGTGATATTTAACTGCCACCTGGTGGGATTGTATCTACCAGGCAAGGACAACCAGGTAGCGGATACTCTCTCCAGAGCTACCCTCATCAACAAGTTACCGATATTTTTATGTTGCAGAGGCCTGTCAGCAGATTCGGGAATTGGACTACATCGCAGTGGAGCTTCGCAGCCAGGCATTGGTGCCAAGTACCTGGAAGACTAAAGCATCTCAGTTTCGCAAATATATCAAGTTCTGTGCATCGATTCGGTGCCCAGCAGTACCCACAAACACGACTCTCATGTGTCGTTAGGCAGTCAGTTTGGTTCCGAATCTGAAATATAGATCAATTCAGAACTATATCAGTGCAGTGATATCTCTGAACAGTTATTCCAGTTATGACATTAAATATGTTAGATCAGAGTTCGAGTTGATCACCACCCTGGCGGGTATACGCCATAAACTCGGTGACCCAGAACCGACTCGTCCTTCCTTTACCCTGCGGGAATTGTTATTGCTATCAGACTGTGTTAACTGGGATCGGTTGGAGAGGATAGATTCTTGTGGACTTGTATAGCCGTCTCATTTCGGGGCCTGCTACGGAAATCAAACATCGTCCCTGATTCGGTGTCGAACCCAGGGGGTCACTATCTTTGGCGCGGAGAAATAGGTCTCACACAGTGGGGCATAGAACTGAGTATCTCCTCGTCTAAAACAGTGCAATGGTCAGACAGTTCACAAGATCCTAATAACGTTTAGTCGGGGTTCACCCCTTTGTGCAGCTTCCTTGGTATGGGATCACCCGGGGGAATTCCCATCCTCTGATCCCATATCCCCAGCTTTTGTAGTACCAAAAGAAAATTTTCTCGTTCCACTGACCTACCCTATGCTGTTGGGGTACCTCAAAAAACTTATGACCTTGGCAGGCATGAACCCGCAACGGACGGGCATGCACTCCCTAAGACGGGCAGGAGCACTCTATATGTATAGTCTTGGTCTCACCCTGGAGGATATCCGTCAAGCAGGAAACTGGAACAGCATGGCTTCCCTAATTTATCTGACAAAACCATATCATCTCCGTGTGGACATGGACCTGATTGTGACTAAGTGCCTCAGTACCAATCTACAAATAGAACAATTAATTCCTAGTTGGGAGTTGCTGGCGTATTCGCGCAGGCCCAAGTGGCTATCTTGTCCCTGTCTTCTCCCTCACAAGGATCAATGGTATCGAACAGTAGTCATACTCACTGTTCGGGGGTATTGGTCCTGTAGGCCCCCCACCTGTGTTCCAACCAGGGTGACCCAGTTCTACCTGTCACCTCACTCTCAACTCACCTGCACAGGCAGGCCCACACAGTCATTCAGTCAGCTCACCGGTCAGAGACAGTTCAGTTCAGTTCTGTATTTTTTCTTTTTCTTTCTCTTTTTGATTGTTTAAGTTGGTTTAATAAATAGGCCGGCGAATCGCGCAGGCCCAAGTGGCTATCTTGTCCCTGTCTTCTCCCTCACTAGGATCAATTTATCAAAAAGCTATTCGATACTATAGAAAATCGTTACTTCATAGGCAATGAATAGGTTCATAGTGACTATTTTTCACATCTTAATAATGTTGAAGACATGTATTATCCAGAATACATGAATTATATTATAGAAAAAAAAGAAGCCTCCTGGCAATTGTTTTCATTAATACTAGTTGATTTATTACCTTTCATGTATCTTAAATGTCAAATAGCTGAGAAATAAGAAGAAACCCAGCAATTACATTCTGATTTCTGAATTAACCACCCCTGAATTGACCAAGATCAGTTGATTTTATCTCAAATGTTCTTTGGTGGTTCCTCAGTGTAACCAGGCCTTAAAATAAGACAGCTCAAATGAATACAACAGTAATGCACCTCCCTATTCTCTGCGCTTTGTTAAGTGTCTGCCTACCCCACAATGCATAGCGTGTGCGTGGTATGCCCCTGTGTACCCTTGGAACGTCAACAGATCCTCCTCTAGCACAACCTGCCCCCTACCTATGCTGCACAGCATGCCGCTGTTTGCTTGTCTTCTCATCAGGTGGCAGCACCCACATGACCTGCCCTGGCAGCAAGAACCAGAAACTTCCGGCAACAGCAGCGCAAGTGTCACATGGCGGCATCTATTGCCTCTAAACCAAACAATGATTAGGCAGCTTCAGAGTCTGACTGCTCAGTATTGTCTGTGTCTGCAAATGTTGATAATAACTCCCCTCTTTTCAACAAGACCCAGATTTCCAGCAAGCTGATGTCTGCGTATGAATCACAATCCTGGAATCAAAATCTAAAGATTCAATGTCCTAATTTTGTCCGTTGAATCACACCCAGGGAGAAATTTCCAAGCATTATGTTGGCCTTCATTGCACCCAATATAGTCTATTGATTAATATGAGTGGCCTTAGCGAATTCATAAAAAGTACTTGAACAAGATAAAGAAAAAACAAGTATGCATCTACCATAGAATTGAGCAGCCTCCATCACAATAAGAAGTGTCAAAGAATTCAGTACCTATAATAAGAAATGCTCGCAGGTATGCAGCCCCCACCTGAGGAAAATAATCCTTGTAGCAAACCAGAAGTAACAATAGTTGTTCGCACAGGTAGGAGGCCGCCAGGTGGCTAGCAGCACACAGCTGCCCCCTGGTGTCAAGTGGCTAGAGTCAGGTGGACGCCAGGGGGAGCCGAGATGCCGGTATCTGTCTCCCTAACAACACCCAGTACAACACCCGGCATTTTTCTGCTGTGAGCACCCTACCTGTAACTGTCTTAGCTGGTTTCTGTTTACTTTGCAGAGACATATAAATAGGCACCCGTTAGTTGGCTTTAGTAAAAGACTGTTGTAAACTTGTTATATGATTGGTCTACTCTTTTTCACTTTAAATGAAGTAGAGCAGTCAGAGACAGCACAGTATAGCTTATACATTTAAAACGGTCTTCCTATCGATTCAGGACTATTCATTTATCTTCAGCTTTTAGGTGAAAAGTGCTAATCAAAGGATCTGGGCTTTTCTGAGTGTATTTTGTGTTAACTTTGTGAAGGTAATGGTTGTCTCATAATCTAGGTATTTAAAATGGGAATCGCGATGAGGAGAGTTGCTATGACTGTGATACTGGCAAACAACGACAGATAGCTGACCATGATGACATGTGGAGAGTACGGTAGTGAGTACAAAATGGTAGAAATTCCATCACTTTTTCATTTCACACTCGGTCACTACCTAATGTAATATAAAACCCGGGGCCCTTGCCCTATAGAAGAATACACTGTAGAATGTAAAGTGCAATTATAATCTTATCTTTCATCACTTTGTCATGGTTGTAATTTATGGCAGACTTAAATCAGTATGTGTCATTATCACATTTTAAACACATTGTAAATTGTAGATGGTGCTGAGAGTAGGCTTCCAACGATCAATGTGGATCCACCATGGACGTCCGTTGCCCACTTCTCCACGGTTGGTTCCGGTGTTGGTGATACCACAGAGGTACAGGAGGACAGAGATACATGGAAAAATATCCTCCTGGACTTCTGCCAAAACACCTCCATCCACGCCCTGAGGCAGATGACTGAACACACCCCATTTGCTGCCAGGAGGTTAGACCAATTGTTTCATTGTTGTTTGTCATTCACTATCTTTGATTTACCTTTCGTTTTTTGGGTTGAGTTAATTCTGAGTTAAGAACCTTTTTGTTCTGCTAAATATAATAGTATTGTTCCTCATTCACTCCCTCCTTAGAGTTATGTATCCAGTAGCATTGGTAATGGGCTTGGCAATGGCCCTGTCCATATAGCACATAATTATACGGTTGCCTCCAACACAGGTTTCTGTGGGTGGTGGGGCTGTATGCTAGTGGGGTTATAGCTGTTCCTGCCTATAATATGACACATTTAGGACATTTCTCCATCTTAAACACAGGGTCATGTGTGGTGAAGCTGGTGGGGGGGGTAGCACTATTCCAGCCTATATACATAACACATTTAGGGCAATGTTAATTTTTAACTCAGGGTTCTGTGGGCAGTAGTCCTGGTAGTGGGACTAGCACTGTTCCTCTCCCAGACAGTGAGCAGCACCCGGCGCTACCTAAGGAGGGAGGTGGCTGTGGACATGAGGCTAGTCTGCAACGATTCGCTGAGTTTCCCTGCAATAACCCTCTGTAACCAGAATGCCTTCAGGTGAGCTACTTTCTCATTGGACATCTTGATATCAATATAATGTAAAACCTCCCTGTCTTACATTCGTATGTATTCAGGCCTGATAAATGGGGGTGGGGGAAATATATTCAGTTTGACCTACATCATTTTATTTTAATACATATGTTATAGTGGTTATTATCGATGAATAGCAGCTCTCTTATCTTAAGGCTTACTTCTTTGCCTGCAGAGCTACTCGTCTGGTAGAGCTGGGACTGTATAGTGCAGTGTCTGAACTCTTTTCACATGGAGCCAACATTGACCCTAATACTGAGGCCATACGTGAGCTGCCCCCACGGCTCACCATGGAGCAGCTCCTTAACAGCTCAGCACACCACAAGGAGTCACTTATCGACAGGTTGAATCTACTTATTCATGTATCTTTAATGTGCATCTCACTGGGCTGGTTGAGTGAAAGTGATGATGTGTAGCTTATTACTTTTCGGATACTGATAATAATTTAAAGTCTAGGTTATAATCATGGTAATCATCTTTATGTCACGTTTCTCTTTTGTAAATATCAATTTTCTTGAATAGGGCTTCCATGGCTCGATGGTGTCATTTTTTGTATACATATGTTATGTTACCCCCTTATATTGCCCCTCTTGTGATTATTAAGAAATCCCAAATGTACAAAGGCACTTTGTAATTATGAAATTCACCAACAGTAGTAATGGGAGGAATATAATGAGAAAAGTGGATAATAGCATCAGGTCCCTTGTTATTAAGTTGGTTTGCTCACAGTTGCTGGTGGCGCGGGAGACGTTGCAGGCCTGAAGACTTTGTGACAACTTTAACAGACTCTGGGATGTGTTACACGTTCAACAGTGCGCCAGGCCCCAACGTGAAAACTGCTATTGGCGCGGGTATGGATCACTCTCATAGTAGACAAGGAGGTTACTTTGATACAGATGTTAATCTGAGGCATATATTTGTATAACTAAGCACGGTTTAACAGAAATATCCCGCAAGGGCCATGGACGTAAAGGCTATATTATGGGTATCAGTCGCGGGGACACGTGCAGGAGGAGAGACAGCTAAATTACTGGGCACAAGAACATAAAGTACCTGCGTGCTATTACAATTTGACATAACTTGATTTAATCAGGGTAATAGCTATTCAAATTAGGTATCAGCAGTGCTTCAACGATTCGTAATGTTTTGTTGATAGTATGATTTGTATAGTCAACAGGCGCTCACCATAAAGTCTTTACCATAATGCCGACCCAAAAGCGATAAATTTAGTGTAGTTTGTGGAGGCCCTATATGGCACACTTTACCTTTGAATTCAATAACAATTTCTCAGAGCCTTTTCTCCATGCCCTTTAATAGGTGCTGAACAGGGTCTACGTCTTCGTCTTAATGTGGAACAGTACGAGTACATGCGGGGACCACACCCTGGAGCGGGTGTTCGGCTCCTCCTGCACCTGCCCGGAGAGAATCCGCCACCTACCCGCCATGGTTACACCCTACCACCCGGCCTCCATGCCCTTGTTGGTCTTAAGGCAACTCAGGTCTGTTTCACATATCACTACGTCCTGCTTTAGTACATGATTATTATACAACACGTTTACAACTGTTCCAGACCCTGTGACATCATAAGAACAGAGGCGTGTATCATAGGCAGAACCTACTGCAAGCAGCACGCCTTTGTGAGTGTATACTAAGCATGCTGCTTGCCAGGTGGACGATGGCGTGGCCTACTGCACCATCGGCAGACACTGGAGGAGGTGTCTCCAGTGTCATTCTCCTGTAGTATATTCTCTGACCTACACTGGCACCCTGACCGTTGTTAAGAGTCTGTGTGCAGCACAGGGGTTTCACAGGCGTTCTGCGGGAATGTAGGTCAGGTCAGCATCCTGGCAGACTCCTTAATTCCAGGTCCGCGCTCATTCAATTCAATTCAATAGAAATTTATTTGCCTCAATAAAACCTTAAACTAATACACTTTGTACAGATTGTATGGTCGTAATAGATAATATATATACAATTTCATAGCTCATATTATTACTTTTAAGTGTGTGAAATGGAGACAAAAAGGCTGCCGCTTAATGAATTAATTTTCGTTGGCCACCTAATATTTTATAATTAAATTGTTTCAAATTATTATGAGATTAATATATACTGTATATACATTGTAAATAAAAGTAAATAACAATACAGGACATCACAGGAAAGATTATCGGTATCAATATTCTTAAGATATGAGTGAAAATTATTTACAAAATATGTAAATATTAGCCAAATTCTCTAATTAATAATACAGAAGAATGATTAATAAAATATTAATACATACATCGATTATTTTAACCCTGTCATTTCAGAATATGTGATGATAAGATACAGTCATGTGTTACGGCCTCAGGAACATAAAAGATTTTCTGTTGATTCCTAGAGTAGGAAAATATTGTCACCATGCAGTCTGAGGTCTATGGACCATGTGGATGGCCATTAGTCCAGTCATTGATGATGCTAGATGAGCAAAGGAGATTCATTACCCTGGGGAAGTATCAAAGAGAAAATGAATTTTAAGTGGAAGCTGTATTTGAAATGCAAGTCTCAGGCCCAAGATATAGTGCACATGCAATTTGCCATGTTTATATAATATCTCCTAAATACCTATTTTCCCATTTCCAGGTACATAGTCTTAAGTCTCCTTATGGTCAGTGTGAGGACAATAAACCACTGAAGTTCTACAACACCTACACAAAAAGTAACTGCATGGCCGACTGTCTTCAACGGTTCCTCCTACGCAGATGTGGATGCAGAGATTTCTACATGCCAACATTACATCACACACTCAGTAAGTCTCTTTGTTTGTAATGCTTATGTATGGATACATAAATCTTCCTTTTACTATGGGATATTTGAAACAGAGTAAGAATATGTAGTAGGGTAGGTTCATTTGGTAAAACAGGCAGAACCACCGCATGCTGTATATTTCTCCTAACCTGCCATGATCCATATGATAGCCTCATATTGGACCAGAAACCATCCCGATAGTTTAGTGGTAGAGCATTGACCTGGGTTCGAGTTCCCTTTGGGATTTCACTTTTCCTATACCGACGGTTACACTGGAATCCCACCACAAGAACCTGGTTGGTTACTGAGTGTGGATCAGGTTGGTGGACTTCAAACTTTCTGGTGCTGCGAAACATTGAAACAGGTGGCACTCACACTCACAGCAATTCCTGGCTGGCTGTGACTCAGTACTTTGCAAAATACTGTGAGCAAGGTGTATGGTTGAAGTTGGCGGGGAGGAATGTAGAAGGGAAGGTTCGACCGTCTGCCATTGTACATCGTCTACCTCTCCTACCCTGCCATGATCCACAGATTAATCTCACACTGGACTAGAAATCGCTCAGTGGTACAGAATTTGCTTAGTACCCAAAGGACTCAGCTGTGAGTCCTGGATGGAACTAAACTTTTCTAGTGCTGTCGGTTACAAACACTTAGGAAGGTGGATTTATGTCTGATCAATCCCAACCCACAGCTCTACCAGTGAAAAGGGGAAATCCCTGAGGGTGGTTAATAAGTTGCTTTAATAAGTTGTTCTCTTAATTTTGTGGTTTTAATAAAGGGTATCTTATATCTGGGGAAAGTCTATACCTATTTTGCCAGCGTTTAGAAAAACAAATCATAATGCTAAGGTTTATTTCTCTTATATGTCTTCCAGGTCGTCCAAGGGCCTGTACCATTGTGGAATATGTCACCTGTGTTGTACCAGCGTTACGTAGGTGCACACTGTATCTATACACAATCAATAACTCCTTTTTAACACAAAATTTATGCGTTCTTCCAACAGTGTACCAGATAATGCAGCCTTTCATCACTAAACCTAAATTTAACCATTTTATTTAACTTTCCCATTTCAGATAACAAGCAATACCCACAGTATTGGTGTATGTTTAATTCAAATAGATTTACATAGTGTTAGTAAGATGTTCCCCACTGGTATGTCTGCTTAGTGGTACTAAGAATTATCATGTACATCAATATGTAAATGGCACCCAAATGGACAACCCAGCCAATCGAACTCTGATATGGATATAATCATTGATGTTCCATATCTTTATTCCAGGCCTGTTCAATAGAATATCGATAGGATGTCATTGTCCCCTGGATTGTACACAGACCATCTTTGATCCAACCATTACATTTGGAGTCAACTCTAATTTTGACATGCAGAAGACTTTACAAGGTAACACTGAAATGTTGCAGCAGAGGTACACCCATGCCAGAGAGGTGGCTCAACGTGCTGATAAGAGCATTGTTAACTCTAATGAGCAGCTTATGGTAGGATTGCAGTCTGCAATAGACCATGTGGAATCTTCGTGTCAGGAGCTACATAATCAACTTATATCAGGCTTAAATAGTATCACTAAAGTCATGAAGAAGCTAAAGACAGTAACAGACTTCCACATTAATAAAGCTTTGTGGGGAGTTAAGCAACATATCAAGCATAATTTCATTCGTGGATGGAAAACTATATCTGAGAGTACACTCGATCAGGTCACACTGGGATTTAGCCAGATAGGACGCACAATAAAACGTGTGGTCAATGGAACTGGGGTTGGCAGGAACCAGGTGGGGTCATGGAATCGTGATGACCTCAGGTTATTTCTTATACAAGAGCAGCTGGAAAATAAGATGGAGTTGATACAGGAGGCTAGGAGAAGCCTTATCTCGGTAAATAGGTCTTACGTGAGGGGTGAGGTCATGTCTGATTATGGCCCCTTCTCTGTTCCAGTCTATGATAATAGCCTGATACCAAGACGTATTCTGAGAAATAAAGCGAGACAACAACAGTCAAACTTAAAGGATGCTTTGAGCCAAACTGCAATCATGGAGAAAAGTATCGTCAAATTACTAGATTTGGTGGACATTTTTTATATAAATCGCTCAAAACTTAACTTTGATGAGGTACTTTCTGATTATGACACAAGCTGTAAAAGGTTTAACAGACAGAAATACCTCATTTCCGACCGTGTCATATATAACCCTCTACATATTATCAATAAAAGAATAGATAAGGTTTCTCACATCAACGACAGTATCTATCACATCTACAAGGAAGTAACACAGACTGCAATCCAACTATCAGGCATTGTAAATATCACAAACATGGGCTTCTGGCAGAACATAAGAGGATTTCTTAATATGTATAAGCTATATACCCATAACAAGACAATGGCTAAATCTGACCTTTTCTCAGCCTCCATAGCTGGATCTATGGAGGAAAGTATTAATAATGTGTCAAGGTTCTTTAATTCAGTCCGTGTATATGGTGCAGAGTTCAGAGCAGGTCTCGTGCACCTGCACCATTCCTACAGGGATCTAAACCAGCAGCTGCACCAAGAGACAACCACACAACCCCTGTACTCCATCTTACATGAACAATTGGAGGATTTGCTCAATGATAGGAACACTACTTCCAATTACATTCCACTCTTTGAGAAACTCACTGGACGTAACTTTGGCAAATCCCCTGACATCACTCAAGTCATCTCCATCATGAATAGAACAATACCAGGAAATGATGCTACACAGATGACTCAGCATTTTGAGCTCCTTTCTGAGCAGTACCTGTCTGATAGTGGTGTCATTGCTTCTATTGGTCTAGCTGAACAGGACTTTGGTAAAGCTGTGTCAAGTCTAAAGAAGTCACTGCAGGAATTCCACACAGGTAACCAGCTAGACACCTCATTTTACAGGTAAGTACTGCTCTTTTTCTTAGTGTACATGGTAAGGGGAAATATAGATTATAGTCATTTGTTCAAATCCCTTATACACCTGAAACAATGTGTAATAACTAAAGCATAATGACCAATCAAAATAAATAGGGCATCCTTGTAGCAATGAACGGTTCTTTTGGAATCCTATATTTCTGTAACTTCTAGTTCAGTCCAGAGAATGTATGAAATATGTTTTTTTTTTCTCACAGGGAGAATTTCATGAGTCTGGATATATTCTTCAAGGAATTGTGCTACAATGAAATATCTCAACAAGTTGCATACGATGTCAATAATCTCTGGGGTGAGTAGTCAGTAGAGCATCAGTCAAAATAATAGAGATTAAAGCTTCCATAGAATCAATGAGTTTCTCTTTATGTGCCATGCCTATTTATTCTAATTTTAAGTTATTAGAAGTAAGCAAGGGGTTCTATATAAATTGTTCCGAATTGAGTAAAAATGAATATCAAGGGTACAACCTGCTGTTTGGATGACACATAAATGACCTGTTCTTGTACTTTTTGCCAGTTGCTGTGTAATAGCTTTGACCTTGTGACAATTTCAGGAGATGTTGGTGGCTCTGCCGGTCTGTTCGTGGGTGCCAGTGTTATAACGGTCTTTGAGCTGCTCGATGTATTTATCCACAACGCATTCCGAATCAGCCTTAAAAAGTCTACATAGCACATACCCCATCCAGATTGTACGCACCTGAGCATAATACATACATACATTAAAGCCCAGTAATTTAGTATCTCAACATTCCATAGAATTCTGGAAAATAGCAACACGATTCAATGCAATTATAATCAAAACTCGTAATAAAATCAATAAGCAATATAATGTAAATAAAACTGTTTGCAAGACATCTTATTGTTTTATATCAATAGGCCTGCAGCTAGTTGGAGGTTGTCCCGCAGGGTGGCTGCCTTGTTCAGCACAATGTGCATGCAAAGCCTTTCTTACCATCGGTCTAATAGTCCACTAAAATATAAAACTGAGTCTTTCTATCCTTTACATCCTTTACTTTGCTTCACCTTTCTTTTGCGCTACTATATGTGAATGAGCCCAGGAGGCCATTTCTCAAGGTACAACGATGACTGTAGATTATTATACCCCGGAAGTACCGTGGTTCCCCGCAAAAGACTGAGTAGTACAAAGCATGAATATTAGTCTACCAAATGGTGCTACTAGTCTACACCATAAGAGAAACTCTGAATCAATTGATCAGCCTTTATTGGACTTCATAGGACAAAATGACATTTTCGCAGAGCCAATTCGTGTGAAAGAACTCTGATCATAAGTCTCCATTAATATTCATATTGGAACGTCAGTAGCAGTGTGGTCATTTTTGTACTTTAATACCTAAAAGAAGTAATTCATATATTATGAAATTCCTGTATTGATGAAAGACGGATCTTTAGAAATACATCAATTGTAAAGTCCACAGGAGGAATAATGGAAGTAAAGCAACATGACAAAATTTCAATGACGATTACCTTCAACAGGAGTCTTAAACCTTTACGAAAACAATTTTCTAAATTCTTCACTGGTGGGAAAAAATATGTCTGGAGACGGGCTTAGTCATATATGTCAACATCAGTCTCAAAGGCATCATCTGTTGGAGGTGGTTGACTCAATATAATAGGGCATATGGCATCATCCCATTCATGGATGCGCACAATACTAATATAACTGTAGCCTAACAAGACACGTCAGAGGTGTGGAAATAAACAATTTTAGTTGTGGTTTTATCTATCTACACATAATGTTCACCACATGTACAAGAGGCTGCCATGAGGGCATGGGAAGTTAACATTGAGGGAAAACACCAATTATGATTATAAATTTATATATATATATATGCTGAAGATGATGCCATTGCCGTTTAGATTCAGTCAATCACAGGTCCGTGAGGTGCTGCTACCTACAGGAGCTAACTGTCAACCCCAGGTGGACAAATGCCCACTGGGGAATCATAACTGTAGGAGCTATGGTGACGGAGAGAACAATCCCATCCACGTTACATTAGACTTTGGTCCTTTCATGTGTTTCAATGCATTTTCTTGAGACACCATTTCACACCATGCCACTAGATGATGTCACGTCACAGAGATTTTGGACCAGCTTGGGATGGCCAATCAGATATCCAGTCAGCTTTTCAAATGTGCCATCCTTTTACTAAAACTGTTTTAGGTTATTATTTAAGCGACAATAAATTACTTAAAGAGCTTCAGCAGCGTTTCTATCAATTGATGTCCGATATTTAAGCTTTAATTAATGTCACTTTCCTTACCCTCTAATATTATGTATTCAGATGACGACGGGTG
This sequence comes from Acholoe squamosa, assembly GCA_949317995.1. Lineage (NCBI taxonomy): Eukaryota > Metazoa > Annelida > Polychaeta > Phyllodocida > Polynoidae > Acholoe > Acholoe squamosa. The sequence continues at coordinate 56,875,551 of OX439041.1, read as the reverse complement.
GTGCATATTAACTGAGCGTTCAGAGATGTACCTAGTACACTCCTTCAATAGCGTCCATATACACAACCTATAGCACTGTAGTCTACAATATTTGGGCAGTCAAAATGTAGATATGACTTGGATGAATGAAACCATTACAGGACCAAACGTCTAGAGAAGACATAGATTAAGATTTACGAATTACAGTGCTCTGGTTGTGCTGAATACTACTTGTTTTATATACATATAGTACAACGCTATCCTATAATATTCTAAACAAGCTAAATGTACTATACAACGTCTCAACAATGGCAAACACTAAAGGTTCATTTCCTCTATAACAGTTCAATGTCAGACTACATCATTTCGTGAAAATTCCATACAAGGAAATTTGATATACAATGTAATGTTATATCACAGCTAGTGTCACAGGGAGATTTTGTTAGCGACTTGATCAAAACGAAGTGGGTCAAAATACGCGTTATCACAGATCGGCTTTACTCGTTAGCATAGATAGATAGGATTCTGAAAAAAAATACACCAACTAGCAACGCTTCTACCCTTTAAATCCTAGTACCAGGCAATCCTCTAGTTTCCCTCATCTACAAGCTTATTAGGAGTTATCGGTATTTTTAGCAATAACGTTTCCAATCATCACAAATTTCCATAGCAAACAAGGCAGTGTGTTCAACAAAAAAGAAGTGGAAGTGAAAAATGCAGCTCATCACTGCAGTAAAAGCAAAGGAGTTAGCAGAAGCCCAATGGTGATTGCTGTAAGAGGGCGCACTGCAGACGCCCCTGCCTTGAGGAGTTTCTTGTTGCAGAGAGGACCGTCGCAGCACTCGCCACAATGCTCTATACCAGTTTCACTGTCCGTAAAACACTGCTTCCCATCCCACAGGCATGGAAACTTCAGGCATTCTCGCTGATGCCACGCGAAGTTGTTTTCACCGAAGGATCCCTTGGTCTAAAAGAGTTCAACAAAGCATAAGCGCTCAGTAGATAATTATTAGATAACAAGACGTTTTGAAGAAAGATGCAGGTATGAATAATTTTATATAGGGGGGGGGAGTGGTATTCATGTTATTACAACAGGTTTTTTAATGATATCAGTTCTGAGATGGAAATAGAAAGAGAACGTGCACATGTGTGGCTGGTTAAATGACGATATTGACCTGATTTGTATAGCATTAACTTCACTATGCGATATCGACTCTGAATCAGGGCCATTACTTTTCTCATGACAGTGTCTAAACAGTGAGGAATTCCTCTTTGAAACAACAACATTGGGATCAAAATTCGTGAGCATGTTAAGAAATCAGCATGTAGTGGAACCCTTCACGGCCAGCCTGTTTAAGATACAAGAAGGGCACCAGGATAGGAAGTTCCTATCCTGACAATCAGCCAACATCGGGCTTGTTCAGTGCAGCGATATCAGGTATGCAAGATGATGTGATATATGATTTATAGTAACCTAATATCAGAATTGAAGAAAGAATTACAATATTAAATCTTTTCTGCCGGCCATCTTTTTCATTGCTGTTGTTAGTTGTTTTGTTGTTTTGGGCTGTTGTTTTTTGTTAAGCTTGTATGCTTTTTTCTTTTAATTTTGACACTATTTTGACCAATTCTTTACTGTTCGTATCATAGTAGATTAATCAAATTTACGTACTCCACAACTTCCACAGACAGCTGCAGTTGAATCCCGGGTTGTATCACTCCCGACCCCAATAAAGCATTTCACTGTAAAGCAAAGAAAGCCGGTTGATTTGTACTGACCTTTTCTCTAAGTTCTATCAATTTATTCTTATATTTTGATGAAAACGAGAACGTTTTCGGAACTTACGTTGCATTGTCTGCAAGTGGTATTAGGTTAAAACGCAAATGGTCAAATGACATAACACTGGCTTCTTGAAATTTCCAAACTTCATTGAGCAAAATGGGAAAACAACTTACTGCCACATCCATCCCAGTTTTTGGTCCTCAGGTAGCCAGGATTGCAGGTGGCGCACTGCTGAGGTGGGTCGTAACAAGAATTACCACAGTTGGGGAGAGGTGAGCAGCCTGTGTATAATGATAATACAAAGTGATTAGGACCACTTTATGAATTATGATAAACCACTCTACATTGCTCTTCAAGTTATTTCTAAAGTGACTACCGTCGCACACAGGATCTATAATTGTTAAGGCATGTGATATGATGGTCAGGTCAGGATTCTCCAATGCAGTACTGGCGGGTTCTCTAGCTAACCAGCACTATATTGGAGCATTATGCCGACCTTGCGGAAGCATTATTCTCAGCCCATGCGTGCAGTCGGTATAATGCATGAAATTACAATGCTGCACCAGAGGGTATTTGTGAATTACTTTAATCAGATCAAGTTATAATATACAAGTACAAGGTAGAATGTAGCGTAACTTACTATAACATGATTTATAATCTTCACTGAGGGTGTAGCCAGAGTTACATGATTGGCAGACAGGTGTCTCTGTAGCTGAGGCCCTTGTACATTTATTACAGTTAGCCACTCCTGTCAGGGTGGGACAGTCTGTGTGGGAAAACAGAGAGCAGACGACAGTGAACTTTAGAAAATGGCGCGAAAACATTCCCAACATGAAGTGTTTTATTTTGGGATAACTGAATGTCAAACAACTCAAATTCTTTTAGGTAATCAAACTATTTTCCTGTGGAACCTCTCTGTTCGGACTATATGGTGTTAAGATGTTCAACTAAAGATTTTACCGTTATCTAAATTTCTATATTGAATATCCTTTACCTATATTATTGTCTTTAATAACCTGATTTTGATTAACCTTCATTATGGTAAGTCAGTCAGTTTGTTAGTACATACCTTGACAAAGGTCATTAGCCGTGTAGTTGTAAGGTCCTGGCACACATGCAGTGCATATCACGTTATTCCCAGAATATTCACAGGATTTGCAATGATCTGGACATTCTGAAACGTATTCCAACATCGAATTACAGTGAGTTTATACATGAGACAGATAAATTATACAGTATAACTGTTGGGTAAAGTGTGCCAGGTGACAGCATCTCATTTCGAGAAATTTAGATTATTGTGCTAGATTCACAGTTATTAGCTATTAGGCTGATTAAAGCGGGTCCGCCATTGAACCCAATTTTGGTCCAACTTTGCATCGGCTCACATCAGGAATCGTCAGGTGCCATCATGTCTGAATCATGTGTGTATCATAAATGATAGAACTCTGCTATTCTTAAATTGAGAGCCATCGACGGCCATCGGGCACCATCGGCCGTGAAAACATTGGTGTCTGATGGTAAATTGGAAATATCCCAGCAAATTGTCGTCATATGTCGTCATGATTGGTCATCAATGGTGACTCCTTTTTGAGTGATAACTCATTCCGTCATCTTTCGCCACTGTGTGTTAGACTCACGTGGCATAGCAGTTGCTATTCCTGGTGATCTTGTGCTATAACGACGTCGTGTTACATCTAGCGACATGTGTGAGCCACTTCTCACAGGTTGACAAGGACCCACGACAATTTGCTGGGATATAGCATGTCAGTATAGCTGCATGTAAATTTTACATAAACCTTATCACTTCTAATAGAAGCATATAGTGTGTTCATGCATTTAATGCATTCATGTAGAGTATGATAGGTACTTACTTTGACATCCCTGTGTACTGTTCTTGACGTATGACTCGAGACAAATTTCAGTGATCATGCTTCCGTATACTTCAATACATTTTTTGGTGAACCTCGGACAACCTTAAGGGAGAGACACTAATATGAGGACATTTACATGGCAATCGTTCTATTTAATTTGTCTGAGTCCTTACTTGATCAAGCAATAGTTAATCATGATTAAATATCAAAGCCCTGGTTCAGACGGCTTGCAAATCGCAACAGAAAAAATATGAGTTAGATACGGCTCAATAGATCTTTTTATGTTGTCAAAAGAAGAGCAGGGTCGCCCCTGTCTTCCTCGGAAGAGTCGGGAAATCTAAAACACGTATTTTTAGCATAATATTAAAGGGAACTCTGCATATATCAATTATTCAGCTTACGTCCACAGTCCCGTGAGTTTATGATGTACCCTGTCTTGCACAGGTCACAATCAAGAAGTCCGCTGGTCAATGAACACTGTTTACAGTCCCGTGGGCAAGCTGAAAGCATATAAGAATTTACTTATTCTTTTATTAATTAAATGAAGTATTTGCTAAAACCTGGATTGATTGATTTATTGATTGTATAGATTGAATGATTGATGCAACAATTATTGGTAGCGTCTTTTGTGTGAGACTGACCTCCACAGGAACCATTAGCCAGTAATCCATAGCCGGATGAGCATTTGAGGGCATTGCAGATAGTTGTCGCTGGGTTGGTCGACCAAGTACATTCAGTGCATTGGCTTGGACAGGCTAAAAATAGAAGCACAGGTGGTATATTAAAACTACCACAAGAACATTTTTAGATGGAAATAAATTTCCAATTTTCCAATTTTCCAATTTTGCCACTATCGCTCTGTCAAAATAATATACTTGACAAGCCCTACTTCAACCAAATCCATTGAACCTAGTAACAAATGGCATATCCGTCTATCACATAGAAAAAAGAACACTGGTAATTTCACAGTTAACTTACCAACACATTTCTTGGTGTCAGCTCTGTATGCATACAAAGCATCACACTGGTTGAGATCACAGTTCCCAGGTCCGGCAGTCAGACATTGTTTGCAGTGTGGGTCACACTCTATGAAAACGAATATCATTCAGTTTATTGTATGAATAAATGACTTAAGGCCTGGTTCCACTTAGTAGGTCAGGCGTGTTTTTTTTTGTTCTTGTTCTTGTTTGTTGTTGTTGTTGTTGTTTGTTTGTTTCTTTTGCTATATCCGACGATTCTCTCTGTACACTTCCCGTATAATATTGTTGGATGAGCAAAAAGATACCAACGCAGTGGAACCAGGCCTTTATCCACCAAGATGACAAACGTTGAATAGGTAAAGTGCGGCTTTATGTGGCAAAGCTCGGGCTACTTCTCCTAAATTTAAACGGTTTTCTGTGAGTTCCTTTACATGAGAAGGATAAAATTGACAAGTTTAAACCTGTCAAATATATAACTTATCAAGCCTGCCACAGAATCTCAGTGAATATTGGCAACAGGGTTTGTCAGGAGAAAGACGACGTGGGTTCTCTAAAGTTGTCAATATGAAGACCCTCTGGCTGAGGTGATAGGTCACATTTGACAGGGATCACTTTGCTCATCTCAGAATGCTGATCACTAAAAAGACCTGATCGTCCTTATACATTTGTTTATAAGATAGAGTGTGAGAAAACGAGTATAGGGCAAGATACCAAGATTTGGCAAGACCTAGGATCTTTATACTGTAGGCCTATATATTGTGCTGGTTCTTTAAGATAACATCGCCTTAATAATGGTTTGTTTATTTTATTCTATATATGTACATGTTTCAATTTTACAGATTTGCATTATAGAATTTTTATAGGGTTTTTGTCCTTATGTAGTAGATATGAGAAATATGTTGGCATGGTACCGTCATAAATTACATGATAAAGGACCTACGTTCGCAATTGGCTGTATTTGTGTTAATGACGTAGCGGCTGACACAGCCACTTGCATCGCATTTACCAGCCGCAGCAGTCTGACATGTGTTGCAGTTAGGATCACAGGCTGTAATAGTGTAAAGAAAGATCATTTCCTCGATTAATTCTGATAACAACATTACATGTAGGAACAAAATGGTGGAGAGAAATGATGACTGAAGTTTATGTTCTCTTAGTTTGTTGCTGTTTTCTTGTCCCTTTCTTTCAGTTACAAGGTTTTCTTGGTGAAAGAATGTGATCTATTCTTTCCTAATGGCTCGGAGGTCGTATGTATCATACTCTATGTACTGGCACCATTTTGGCATGAAGACGGATATTGAGGGGGATCGTAGCATACTACGGCATACAATTGTCCGTACCTTCACAGAGAAGAGCAGCAGAGAGTCTATAACGAGCTTTGCACAAGTCACACTTTGCACTCCCAGCGACGGGGCATCTGATGCAATTTGGACTGCATGCTGGAAGGAGAGAGAATAAGAATTGTTCATATATCCAAGAGAACAAGTCTGTTTAAGGTCATAATGATCTTCAAGGTATTAGTCACAGTAGTAGGTGCCACAAGACATATTTTTTGATACATTCCGCCACATTATACAAACATATACGGTATTTGGGATATATATTAAATAGATGATATACTTTATATAGAGAGGGATATAGCCAAGCTTCTCACCTGCGCAGGTGTAGGTATTCGTCTCCAGTGCATAAGGATCACTGCAGCTGGCTGCATTACAGCGCACAGTCTGTGTGCCGGTGTGCCATGTGCATGCTGTGCACTGATCAGGGCATGCTGTAATTACATGGATATGATTAAACTTTTTATATATTGATTAATATGTTGTTAATCTTTTGATATACCATGATATATTAATTAGTACCATTTTATTGGATGTTAGGTCTACTTGACTACAGCGACCATATCACTATCAAACTTATAGTATTGAAAGTGATTCGATACACAGCCCATGTTTTATTCATGGTCGAGTTAGTTGGCTGCTCCACTATAGTTGGCAGGTCCCTCCCCCCCCCCAAAAAAAAAAAAAAGAAGTAGATCTAGTATAATCCCCACGCACTTACCCACACAAGAACTTATGGTGTCGTCTTTCTTGACAAAGAGATTGCTGCAGGTAGTACACACTGTTTTCTGACTGACGGCGTTGTAGGTGCAGGATAGACACTTGTCGGGGCACTCTGAAAGGAAAGTCAGACGCATGGAGCTTTATTTGTTATTATCCGTATTTTGTATAGAGAAAGAGTCAAAGCTGTCACACGTAAACTAGTAACACACTTTGCATTGGTTTATCATAACGATCGGCAGTTTATCAATCACCTGCATTATGAATCATGACGACCAAGGCACATGGGCCTCGTGGGCCATGGTGTGTCCCTTGGGGAATTAAAACCTTAAGGACATAATAAATGTACTTACTATGACATGTAGCACCGTTCATGACGTAGCCTGTGCCGGTTCCCGTGGCACCTAGACAGGTTAGACAGACTTTGGTTGGTGTCGAACCAGTTCCCGAGACAGAACATGTGGCACAACCTGTCCCACAATCTGAAACAAGCCATGGAGCAAGCAACATACTTTTATATAAGCTTTCCCTGAAACTAGTAAGTGACATGGATAAAATTGGAAGAGAGGAAATGGGAATAGAACAAGGTGTTTCCTGCTTGTTGCTGAATCCTTTGTTATGCTTGCTGCGAAGAGGTAGGCCCATAAAGAAATGTGTTCTGCTTATTTACGTCTATGAACATTTTTGCTCCTAAAATAGGGTGTGGTAAAATTGTAGTGTATAGCTCTTACTTAAAACCCTATATTAATCTTGGTGTTGGAGACAGATCTTCCTACAGAATGTGAGACTCTTATGTGGTATTGATTATTGATACATATAAGGGAACGCATAAAAGCTTACAATGCAAAGAAACAATTAATAGGATTGTGTGCACTAATTAATCTCATGGTGCATGAGCTATACGGCACATGGCTATTGTATTATTGACCAATGGGAGGCATCCCTGGCATAAACTGCGGAGTCGGGGGCTGAAGGTGTTAGTCATAGTGGAGTCGGGGTCTAATGGCGGCCCCCAGCTGATAATGGCTATGTGAGCTATACGTACCATAGCATCTGTGGTCTTTGATCCAATAGCCATAACCAGTTTTACACTGGTTTTGAATACACTGTCCATTATTACAATTTCCATCTGTGGTGCATTGGCTACATCCAGTAGGGCAGGCTGAAATCAAGAAAGTGAATTCAACGCCTTATAAAGAATAAAAGTTCTAACAGCTACTCTCAGCAAAATTATGATGTAACGGAAACAACTGTCTCTATAATCTTCAAGAAAATGGCTAAAGCAATGAATAGTTAGACAAAGTATTCAAAGTACATAATTTCAGAGTCTGAAATAAGGGCACAAATGTATACTGACCACAGCATTTGCGGGTTGTGTGCTGATAATGGTAGTCCTCACAGCCTCCCCAGTCGCATTTGGTATTTAGCGACTGCACGGAGGCATCATAGCTGCAGTGCTCACAGTTTGTGGGACAAGCTACCAAGTAGATATCACAAGGAAACATGTTACATACTATTAGAACAAAGCAGACATACCAAGGCCATGGATCTTCTTGTACTTCATTGTACTTTTATGCACTTAGGGCGGTGCCTGCCCAGTAGGACATCTTACCCAGCAAATTGTCGTGAGTCCTCGTCAACCTGTGTGAAGTGGCTCACACATGTCGCTAGATGGAACACGACGTTGTTATAGCACAAGCTCACCAGGAATAGCAATTGCTATGGCACGTGAGTCTAACACACAGTGGCAAAAGATGACGGAATGAGTTATCACTCAAAAAGGAGTCACCATTGATGACCAATCATGGCGACAGATGACAACAATTTGCTGGGTACTAACGGTACTTGTATACTACAAGAGATGCCTTCCTATAGGGGTACACCTCCTGTCACCGTTTATTCCTTCAGCCATGATTCCATCGTGATTCCGCCACCATTCAGTGCACTTTGGGGATTTAGTCAAAATTCCGTCACGATCCCGTCACAAATGGTGATGGAGTCGTGGCTGACAGAATGTCCGACGGAAGTGGATTTACACCTTATATCGGGCCTTCTTGTATAAACTAGGAGTAGCACCTGATACTTAAGCCATCCTCCTATACTACTTAATTCATAGTCAGGGTGTTGACTGCCAAAGAAGACATTATCCCATAATATGTATACGGCATGGCATCTTCCCATACTATATATATGGAAGGGTGGTGACTGTCCCATACTATACGTTTATATGGACTAAGGGTGGACTAAGGGTGGTGACTCCCCCATAGGGCATCTTCCCATACTATGTATGCTAAATCTCATGATATCTTTGAATACACGAGGGAAAACTTAGATAAGGTATAACATGTAGAAAGCATTTAATAACAATACAACATTGATTGAATCGTATCCTCACCGTGGCATTGAAAGGTGGTTGGGTTCTGTGCGAATTTCGGTTTACATTTCCCCACTTCGCACACGGCCGTCACTACTCCATTGGCCTGGTTAGCTGTGCAGGACAAGCAGTCACTGGGACATCCTGTAATTAAGAGAAATAATCAGTTAGTGAGGCAACCGGGATTTTGGCTCGTTGGAGTCTGATTCTGGGAAGGATTAATACACACGCATTCATACCATGAACAAACTATCGTTCATGGTAAACTGCTTTCTAAACTATACTTGGGTTTTCTTCTTTGAATATATGGCAGTTTCTATTTGAAAATGAATTTAATAGCCCTGTAGCTTTTTCTTTTTACAATAAGGCAGGGAACTTAACCCAGAGAATATCGGATTAAACCAGTTTTACATACCCAGGCAGGTAGAGTCGGTGGGGTTAAGAATGAATTCACTGTTGCAGGTGGTGCAGGTAGTTTTAGGTTGGTCGTAGGTACATTGGGCACAGTTTGGAGGACAGGCTTTAGGAAAAAAGATATATAGATATCTGATTGAATATATAATGCTTCTACTGCAGTTTTCGTTGATTTTAATCAGTGTTACTGGGGGATGCCTTCCATTGATTCCTCGACACTGGTGAACTTATGCAGACTAATTCATACAAGATTTATCATTTTCAGGGGAGCAAGACTATTTACCAATCATTCTTATCACCATGAATGATTTAACTACAGCTGTTTCATCAGCTTGTAATTTATTTATGACCATTGGTACTTACGGACGCAGATATTATCATCCAGTACGAAGCCACTGTTACATGCGGTACATTTCAGGCTGTTTCCGTTGGTGGTATCCAGCGAGCAGTCACTGCACTCCCTAGGACAGGCTTGAAGTAAAAATATTAGAACTTAACACACGCAATACCTGCAATACCATTGAGTGAGAAAGGATCTGAATGCATGTACTTCATGAGAGTAATTCTTAGTAATGTTAATTGACGTTGTGGGGAAATACCCCCATTGACGTTCATCTATATTCATTTCAATGGACTACATTGGTGGTATAAGATGCCTCGGTAATTAAAACATAATGCTGCGGGATTGTTCTAAGTAGGCCTACATGTAATCATTTCATTTTGATCACCACATTCTGATGCAAACTCCTTTGGAATGATATAAGAGTTTAAATGCAAGTATAAATGCCAACGGTGAAATAATTCAAGTGACTCCCCCTGGCTGAGTTATGTGAACTAAGATTAGACAGACACAAAGCTGCCACTTAGTATTATGAACTACTCAAAGTTATACAAGGTGAGGTGGATTTTACAGTTTACTGACAAGAAAAAAATGTTTTCTGTTTGTATTTGTTACAAGTTGGGGCCAAGTCCCCTGTTCAGGAATAAATACCTTCAAACGTTCAACAGAGATTGTGCTACTTATTAGAACTGTTACATTGTTATAGTGCAAGATTTATATATCTCTCTTTACCATATAATGTGCACTTACCAAGGCAGGCAGGGTAGCTGGTGTAGGTGATCTCCTGATAGTACTGAGACTTACATTGTCCTGTGGTACACACTGTCTTACTGGTCATCCACGAACACTCGCCACATCCAGTTGGACAAGCTGGTAGAAATCATTGAGAGTGATGAGAAGACATGGCACCATAAGGACTGTGCGCCGAAAGTAAATGTCTGGGTAAATGCTTGGGACATTGACAGGGACTCTGGGTGGTTGTATGAAATAGTTAACCATTTACACTTAAGCCTTCCATCCAAAAATTAACATTCCAACTCACAGAGAAATTTGAATGTAAGTGATCTTTACACTATCAAAATAGTGCAAACTAAAGACTTCAATCAGAGATAACTGTAATTTTGCATCAAATACTCTCGTTCTCTCTCTCTCTCTCTCTCTCTCTCTCTCTCTCTCTCTCTCTCTCTCTCCCATATTGGCTGATACATGTAGTGGGAATTGGGGAGGGTAGAGGTAGTGTGAGAATCCTTGTGATTTACAATATTGGAAAGAGTCCAAGGCTGCCATTATCCTGAAACCACGGACATTCCAGGTCCATTTTTTCGCTTACTTGGATTAAACCTTACCAGTTTATGTCCATTGTTCTACTTACCTGAGCAGGTGCCAGATGTTGTATCATCAAAGTACTGTGTACATCCACTTAGTAGACAAGTGTTGACAGTCACACAACTGCCACAGTTTGTTGCACAACCTTCAGTGACAAAGAACAACACCTTATGAATCATCTAAAATTACATGATGTTAATTCATATGTCTATTAGAATAAAGATATTTGAGAATGATAATTCTACACAAGAATTTCCACACAGAGGACCATAATGCCTCCGGCTGACCAGCTGTAATACCAGGTTATACATTGCACATTTGCCCCCCGGGAATACTGTACTGCATGTAAATTCTAACAACGATTCAAGAACACAAGATCATGGTAGTACATAGATTTCGGCGGGCCCAGACTGAACTAGTCTAAGTACAGTCTGGCCAAAAGATTGTTTGGATAATCGTTTATAAGAAACGTGCTGACAGGGCACCAGGAGGTTAATTCAAAAGATCCTGGGATCGCAACCTCAGCGATCTTAGGAATTATTCTGCCTTATCCTATTAAGCGATCTTAAGATTAGACTGCGTTCACTTTTCCTAGCCAGCACTAAGATCGCATGGATCTTTGCCTCAGCCCTCCTACACTATTCCAAGAAGTACTGACTGGGCACAAGGGTAAGAGTCCCAAAATAATAGCTGTGGAGTCACTCTTCTTCACAACAGTGTTTAAACCATCGTTCCCCATCCCCATATGGGCTAACAAAAGAGCACAGGGTGCAGTTGACCCGTACAGTATTCAAGAGTTGTTCCCATTAATGTATGATTTATGATTGCCTATTAGAAGCATTGTGCCCCCCCCAGGACAAAGAGAGAGAAGGGAAGAATTACCTTACAGTGCACTTAACGCATGAGTAGCCCTAAGAGCCCTCAAGGACACTCAGCAAACATCCTCCCTCTTTATGTATGCAGCATGCTATTCACTCTTTCGATCAGGAGTGTTCCCTGTAAGTACTCTTGTACTCAGGTTAAGCCACTATGCAATTCTTTCACTAAGATTGCAGTGATCTTAGCACTGGAAAAAGAATAGTGAAGTGATCTCAGGACTTGCTATTCCTGACAGACCTGCAACCACTGCATGAGATAGGGTCGACTGGCCAGGTCTTATGATATGTGCCTACACTAAGATCGCAGGGGTAGAAATCCCAGGATCTTTTGAATTAACCTCCAGGAGCTTAATTCAAAACATCCTGGGATCCCAACCCCACTCATTGTACAGATAAATACACACACGGTAATTCTATTCTCAGGTCCTAGTCTTAAGGTGGAACTAGTATAGGAATTCATTTGAACATCTCGAAATTGTGTGATGGTACTATGTAACCATTTGCAATGTGTCATGATATAGATGACATATCTTTGGATGTGGGTACTCATGGTGGGTGTTAGTGCCTGCTCAGCTGAACGCAATCTTTGCCCACAGTAAACTATTCCGTCCAACCTTAGTATAACCCTTAGCATTACAGCACCTGTAGGCCCTGTCGCATTGAAGAATGATCCTGGATCATTTTTAAGACGTGGGTTAGTGTGATATAATGATCCAGTACAACTGAATCCCTTATGGCGGAATTGGGAAGATCGAGGGTGGATAGTACGGCCCTATTATTTGAGCTCTAGACTTGTATTTAACTTGTCATATGATAACTATAGTGTGTGTTGATTAGACACTTGACTTAAATCGCTTAGGGTCCAAGATAGATAAAATCGACAAGGGACAAGACCACTTCTTTAAACAGACAAGGGTTACAATATTAGACTGTGGCAAGGGGTTTACAGTAGATTGCTTCTCTTTTTGGAAAACAGTGGTAGTTTCTGTCAGTACAAATCCAATGCCCCAATGTGGGTTGACCTGTATCCAGTACAGTGGTTTTTATAGCCCATTTACAATTGGGTCCTGAGAGTGCAGGTAATTCAGTCTATGAAAGCGGGGTGTATGTCAAATATAATCTGTTGACTAAAGTTCTACCATAGCTGTGTGGAGCTGGACAGATTGATCCCATTGAACCCTATGTTAACCAGAATGAGGCACTGGGCAGGTGATCTGCTGGAGTAACGCCCAGTTCTAGGCCTACTTTCAAAGTCTAGCCTCCCTGTTTAGTGTATAAACGAAGCTCATCTTATAACTTATTCTAAAAGAAGGGCCCACTGTAAAGAATGATCAAGTCATATAGTACTATGAGGGGGTGCTATCCATTCCTTCCTATAAACTAGTGTTAACAGGGAATAGAACATATTAGCCTAGCCCCAGTATAGGTTGAATCCCACATGGCGATTAAGGGCTTAAATATCTCTGCGATTTTGTCCCTTGCGATTTTGGGGCCTTCCTGGGCTCCTAGATCACAAGGATTGTTCAACTTATACCGAATCCAACACTGAATCAAGACCAATTAAGCAGTTATCCTCACGATATAGGGGCTCAGGAAAGCCCCAAGAGTGCAAGGGACAAAATCGCTGAGATATTTGAGCCCTAAATCGTTATGTGGGATTCGACCTTATAGTACTACTAGTAGAAGTACTACTACATGCAGGAGTGCAGGTAAACAACCCCATACCAGGCCAGCCTTACACTTGACTCAGTACTGGGTCACTAGCTTGCCATACTACCTGACCCTTGTGATTTTGTATGGTTTTTACAGGACTGACATTAGAGGGTTTTTTTTAACAAAGGGGTATGGGGTAATCTTGGAAGGCTATGGTAGAACACTGATTACTCCCTGTGTGATGGGGTTGGGCTGGGGATCACTGGCCTCGGCCCGCGGGCCTTGGCCAGTGATCCCCTGCCCCTACCCCGACACACACGGTAGTGATCAGTTAGTCAATAGGCAGGTTTAGCGAGCACTACGCAGGCTATGTGAAGCAGACGTGCAGCATACCTACAGCATTGGTTAGTCTGCGTTAAATCAGGTACGGGTTATGTACGTCGTGGTTGCTAAACCTCCCTTATATCATGTGTAGGAGCAGCAGGCTTTGCCCTTGGCTCCTATACATGATATTGCCTTTCGGCCCCATGGAGTATATCTCGTGCATAGTCACTTTGTCAGTCTTACTTGTACATGTTCCGCCAGCGGCACTAGTCATCCAGTAGTAGCCCCTAGCACAATGTCCCTCCGGGCAGTACCATGCGTTGGTACTTGATGTGTATTGGGCGTGAAGGCATCCTGTCACTGGGGCAGCTGAAACAAGGAAAAAAATATCTGTAAATGTCCTCTAACAGATTTACATAATTATGACTATTGAATTTGCAATGATGACGTGGATAGATTATATTTGTTAAAAGGGCCTGTTTCAGCATTTTACTGACAATGGCATTTGCAATTATTTTGAATACCTCTGCTTCTGTTTACATGCACACTATGAGCAATAGGAAAACACACTGGGGGTTATTTCTTAAGGTACACCGACTGCACACAGTCACTACAATTTGAAACTGAAGATTCAGGTGGGCGATTGTGCCCTACCACTACTACTTGTACAGGACTGAGAAGTAGATTGTGAATCGTTTATTTTGGGTGATGCGTGGTCTATTGCAGTATGAATTTATTGTAACCTACTTTGACACCCTGTGTTTGGCTTAATCTGTGGACTTCCTGCTGTAGTACAGTGGATAGCTGGAAATTAAAAAAAAAAATCAATGACGCTTAGAAGCCAAACCGGAAAAATCTTATAAAGAGGTGAAAAGTTGTAATTATCTATTTTAACTAGTAGTAGTATTCCCTGTCTCTATTGTATCATTTTTATTTTGATAAACGTACGAGTCTTTACTTACTTTTGCAAGTCATCGTTGTAGAGTCATAGGCAAAGCCCGCTTTGCAACCGTCTGTATCACACTTTGACTGGCCATTCTCGTTACATTTCTTACAATCACTGGCACAGGCTGTGTCAAAGAAGAAGAAAATAGGTACAAAAAGCGTCAAGAGAGCGGAAAGTTTGTCCCTCCAGATCCTGCATGAGAAGACCAGTTTCCCAGGGTTGTTAGTGAACATATGAATCTTTTCTTATATCAGCAAAGCCATTCAGAAAAAAAAACTGACGACCATTATACAACATTATGGTCGTCAGTTTTTATGAATCGCCCTCCAGTATACATTATCTGGCAATCTCTGAATATAGTGCTCTTAGACAAAAAAAAAGATAAAGAAGTAAATCATGAGTGTCTTCTGCTTCACCTCAATTGTAGAGGTTCTAGCGGTAGTAAAATGGAGCTTACCCTGGCAGGCGCCGGCGGCCTTTGCAGCAGTAGAACTGGTTCTGGTTGTAAAGTCATCATTACATTTGTCAATGTTGCATTCCGTAGCAGTAACACACTCCCCCGCCTGGCAATTGGTATGACAACCTGATGGCAAAATAATGTCATACATCAATTGAGAGAATAAGGTATAGTGTTTATGTATATACATCATCTATCTAATCAGTGATAGTGTCTATAACCATAAGGCACGTTTAACTGTAGATACTGATTTAAATTTAGGCCTTGACCCCGACATGGTGGCAGCCCTTTATTGAACGATAAGATAAGGACATGAACAAGGTTATCCCCTTGACCCCAACATGGTGGCAGCCCTTTATTGAATGATAAGATAAGGACATGAACAAGGTTGTCCCCTTGACCCCAACATGGTGGCAGCCCTTTATTGAATGATAAGATAAGGACATGAACAAGGGTACCGCCTTGAACCCAAAATGGTGGCAGCCCTTTATTGAACAATAAGATAAGGACATGAACAAGGTTATCGCCTTGACCCCAACATGGTGGCAGCCCTTTATTGAACGATAAGATAAGGACATGAACAAGGTTATCACCTTGACCCCAACATGGTGGCAGCCCTTTACTGAACGATAAGATAAGGACATGAACAAGGTTATCGCATTGACCCCAACATGGTGGCAGCCCTTTATTGAACGATAAGATAAGGACATGAACAAGGTTATCGCCTTGACCCCAACATGGTGGCAGCCCTTTATTAAACGATAAGATAAGGACATGAACAAGGTTACCACCTTGACCCCAACATGGTGGCAGCCCTTTATTGAACAATAAGATAAGGACATGAACAAGGTTATCGCCGTTGTGACAGTGTATCATATCCCCGTAAAGAAAGGCAGAAATTATGTACTGAGGGAGTATGGTGAGGACACCCCAGCACCAGTGACCTGGAGGGCATTTCTTAATAGTGCTAATTAGTATTGTTAAGAAATACCCTCCAGATTGCCTATTCCCAGTCATTCAATACTTCAGAGATGCTACAGGTTGGGAGCAAGAAGTAAATCTGCAGGCACTGTCGGCCTCGTTCATTAACTGCACATACAGCCAGAATATGTGATTTGTGCTAATAGCAAATATTATAAAGGGTAACTATGTAAACACAGTCGCACTTACTAACACATACTCCAGCACCTGTCTGTCCGAACCCCGTGCTACACTTCCCATTGGCACACGCATTACCGGCGTGATTTGTGCAATGACCTGTCTTACAGTCGGTACAACCTGCAGCACACGATAACAAAGGTAAATATAATGTATACCTATATGGGACATCAGATTTTGAATTTTCATGCACTAAGTCCCTTCATACCCTGGGGCCATCCTTAAAGGATGACACGCAGAAGTGGGGAGGGGGTTCATGGCATCTATACATATCTGATATACACACTACAATTATATACTGTAAAAGTGTGACGGAAGGGGTCGATGGAGTGTCAGGAATGTTACTAAAAAAACTACCATCGTTGAATTCAGGTGTCATATAGCCTCGTGAATTCACTTTAATCAAAACGTGGACCTCCGGTTTTCAATTGTAAATTTCTTCATATTCATCCAATCCCATTACAGAAAATGACAGCAGCAAAACTAATAACCCTGCACTCTACTATTTTGTCATTAGTTGATGCATATAATTTATACCATTGCCCTATGAAACTAATTGTACACTCACCGTTGATGTCTAAAACACATGTTCTGGCAGCGCCAGAGCCATCTTCGTGGAATTTGTTAGCTTGACACACTCCAGGTGTGTCACATGTGTCTTTAGTAGTGCAAGCAGAGCAACCTTTCACACATGCTATAAATATGATTGGGAAAAACGTTTAGTAAGTCGAATTAAGAAGAAATCAAGTTTAGATATAGTGGTACGTGTATGGTGATGACATGACCTTGGTGTTAAGTCTATTCCAGAATTTTAAAAAGTAATCTTTTTTATATATCTTAGGAATAGATCGCGTGGCCGATCCCTGATCATTTATCAGGAGCCCGTTTCTTAAGGTACTATAATCGCCCGACTTTCAATTTCTCTGCTATTCCTATGGGATTCCTGTTACGAAATGTTTTCCTTGTCCAGTGGTGTCACTTGGGTAGAACAATATTAAGACCCTATTACTACCATAGGAACTTGACAGAATGTAAATGAACATTACCTGCGGTACAGGCACCTCCATCGTGTATGTATATGGTCGTCCCCCAAACATCGATCACTCCAACACAGTTGATGTTATCCGTAGAAGAAGTACATTTACCCCATTTACCAGTGTACGTTTGTGAGGTTATCACATTATTTATGTTGCAAACTGCAAAGGGAAATGACGCACATTCCATGACACAACTTCCAGTGAGGCGAGTGATGTTTATGAATTTTCTTCTTTATCGGCCACGTTTGTTTTTATATAGATCTAGGTTGTTTTTCGTTGAGATTGGCCTTTATTTGAAAAAAGGAGATTTATTAAGTATATCACATTCTTGGGGTAATATTGCACTCGTCAGATCCCAAACAGTGCTGTTGCCTTTTACCAGGCAAGGTATTAAGAGTACTTGGAGATATGAATTTCAATTTCGATTTACTTTCTTGCAATAAGGGCTTCAGCCAACTGAATTGTGAGTCTATTCTCGGGAGCAGCAGTGACGTCATAGCAACCAGAGCGGCCCTTATCAGGCTTATCTCCCCACTGATAAGAGTCCTCATGAAGGGTCAAATTAAATAGGAAATGTACTAGAAAAAGGTGTTAAAATCCTTATCAGAAAAGATCTAGACCACCTACAGCAAAATGCATTACAAATTCTGAAAGATATTCAAAATTTTTATCACATACTTGATGCACTATTTTCAAGGCCCATAAATAGAAAAGAAATCAGCAAAAAGGCGACTTTTTCTAGTACATTCCCTATGTAATTTGACCCTTTGCGAGGTCCCTAGCAACCAGAGTCCTGCTCCCTAGAATACACCAATGGCCATTTCTGTAGGATGCTACTACTGCGACGGTAATGTCTTCTCCTACTGCAATTTTGAGTTTTGATTTTAAGTGAGGCTGCACATTATACATTATACAAAACTTACGTGAACATGTCCCAGTAGGGGAGTACCAGCCATCATCACACGAAGCGGAATCACATGTACTGGTGGCGGAACACGCCTTACAATGTGCAGAACACGCTGTAATGGGAGGACCGTAAAAATGAAACTGTTACACGCTGTCTATGTATGAAGATGGACGTACAATGAAACTGTTACACGCTGTCTATGTATGAAGATGGACGTAAAATGAAACTTTTACACGCTGTCTATGTATGAAGATGGACGTAAAATGAAACTGTTACATGCTGTCTATATATGAAGATGGACGTAAAATGAAACTGTTACACGCTGTCTATATATGAAGATGGACGTAAAATGAAACTGTTACATGCTGTCTCTGTATGAAGATGGACGTAAAATGAAACTGTTACACGCTGTCTATATATGAAGATGGACGTAAAATGAAACTGTTACACACTGTCTCTGTATGGAGATGGACATAAAATGAAACTGTTACACACTGTCTATGTATGAAGATGGACGTAAAATGAAACTGTTACATGCTGTCTATATATGAAGATGGACGTAAAATGAAACTGTTACACGCTGTCTATATATGAAGATGGACGTAAAATGAAACTGTTACACGCTGTCTATATATGAAGATGGACGTAAAATGAAACTGTTACATGCTGTCTATATATGAAGATGGACGTAAAATGAAACTGTTACATGCTGTCTATATATGAAGATGGACGTAAAATGAAACTGTTACACGCTGTCTCTGTATGAAGATGGACGTAAAATGAAACTGTTACACGCTGTCTCTGTATGAAGATGGACGTAAAATGAAACTGTTACACACTGTCTATGTATGAAGATGGACGTAAAATGAAACTGTTACACGCTGTCTCTGTATGAAGATGGACGTAAAATGAAACTGTTACACACTGTCTCTGTATGGAGATGGACATAAAATGAAACTGTTACACACTGTCTCTGTATGGAGATGGACATAAAATGAAACTGTTACACACTGTCTATGTATGAAGATGGACATAAAATGAAACTGTTACACACTGTCTATGTATGAAGATGGACATAAAATGAAACTGTTACACACTGTCTATGTATGAAGATTTAAGAAGGATACAAAATGAAACTGTTACACACTGTCTCTGTATTAAGATTTAAGAAGGATACAAAATGAAACTGTTACACACTGTCTCTGTATTAAGATTTAAGAAGGATACAAAATGAAACTGTTACACACTGTCTCTGTAATAAGATTTAAGAAGGATACAAAATGAAACTGTTACACACTGTCTCTGTATTAAGATTTAAGAAGGATACAAAATGAAACTGTTACACACTGTCTCTGTATTAAGATTTAAGAAGGATACAAAATGAAACTGTTACATGCTGTCTTTGTAGTAAGAAGAATACAAAATAAAATGTTACACGCTGTCTCTGTTTTCTATTTTTCAAAGATTACTTACCCAAGCAAGCAGCTCCCCCTTGAAGACCAAAGAATTCACTGCATCCTGGACAATTGCGTGGAGTTTTGGCCTCACAACCAGTGCAAAGGGGGTTTGTACAAGCTGAAAACAGAAAGGATCAAATAGCCAATAGCATAAGGTCAGAAATGAGTTAAGGGTTGTTGGTCTCAAACGTTAATCAAGGTATTCTGATACCCTTTCAACAAAAGATCTCGAGATCTAATATTGACATATGAATAGAGTAAAAGACATTGTAACAAAGACATTGTCATCAAGTCGAGCCAATGTCACAGATGCTTAGAAAGCAAATCTTTTTGGGCCAAACGATCAGACATAATTAAAACAAGATTTAAGCATAAACATCGGACATTGTCATGTTCAAGTAGAATATGGTGATCTCAGTATCTCGTGATCCACCACGTGGGTATACAGTAGAGTCCTTCTTATTCTGAAATACAATTGTGCCTGCTGTAAGTATGAACCTACATACCAGAAGTGCATTGTGCTGAAGGTACGGCTGGTTCCTCGGCCTATACTTATAGGGGTATTTATAGCCCATTTAAATTTGCGGTGGAGAGTGTATTATAGCATACAATGGTTGCAGCAAACTTTGCGAAGTCACCTACCTTCTGTGCAGAAAAATGGAGTGGTAGTGGATTTTATGCCAGCTATACATTTCGCATTATTGCAAGCATCGGCAGCAGCACATTCCATGCAGTGGACTGCACAGGCTGCAATAAGAAAATCATAAGCACTTCTAGCTGGGGGGATGCACAGTTGTTGGTTCCCTATCTAACAATATATTTCTGATGCTAACAATATATTTTATAAGGTCTTTCTTTCTTAGTTGAATCTGCGCCTCACATATTTAATTACATGGCATCGCGTGATACATTCTGGAGAAGTTAAATGTAACATGAAGATGTAAACAGCAACCTATAGAGGTTATCAACGCAATGAAATGGTTCCTTATAATCATCACGAATCCAGATAATTTGTAATATCAATATATAGCTACCTTTACAGACATTTGTGTCATCGATAAAGCCGACTGCGCATCCACCCGCGTCACATGATCCAACAGTAGCACACGTCAAGCAGTTCGGTCCACAGGCTAAAAAGAACATGATCAAAATGTCCGAAAGTATATTATTTGTTCATGTCATATACTGTCTTCAGGTATAAGTTGTTTAGTTATCTTCTCTATACACCTGGATTTGTTCTTTCGCTGAAGTTTATCCTAAATAACAGCAGAGATGCATTAAAATTTTATCCTGTTCATTAGCATGATCGCAATGGGCATAAGCTGACTAAAAGTCCTCAAAATCCCAATGACCTGGGGCACAGATTCTCATAATTAAAGTCCTTCTGACACAAATGGATATTCATCATTCGCCCCTAACATTAGCATCACCAAGTACATTGACATTTACTCAGAACAGTGTACATACGTTTGCATATGTTGGTGTCCAGTTTAAATCCGGGCTTACAAGTTGTGCACTGGTCTTTCACTGTGCACGATAGGCAGTGCTTTGCACAGGCTGAAAAAAAAAATCATATGTCATTTTCGCAAAATGAGTGCAGAGATCCGCAATAATCTATCCAAATTGAAGGTTTCATCATGACTTGGGACACTGTTATGGATCGTGTTTCAAAAGTTTCTATGACTGGTTGAGGTAGCTACGACTTCAGATGGGTCAAATCTTACCAGGTTATCTTAGGATTTTGGACATTGTGACTAAATAGCTGACTACATTATTGGGTGATCATACTGCCTACTGGCTAAATAGCCACCATAGCAGTGACTGAATAAGGGAGCCTGGTATGGCAGCCCTCTATGTGAATAATCAGTGGGTAGTCTTAGCTGCTGCCCTCTGCACTCCTTTGCTCAAATGTACCCAATCTGTGCTATTTTCTTTGTAACCATATAAGTACTATCTTTATATATATGTGAGCCAGCAAGCAGAAATGGGGGTTCCTGCGGGATTTAGTACCTGTTTTAGCCACCAGGGGGCACTACTATGGGCTAGAATAGGAAAAATATGCCTAAAACTTCTATAGGCTACTTTTTTATGGACAATCCAATGGTTTTTGATAAAACATTCTAGTTTTGGGGGAAAGGGTCCATATTTGGCATTAAAAAGAATGTTTTTGGGCCAAAATCCACATTTTTGTTGATTTCTGTTGCCATGGAAACATGATTTTCATTCTAAATAAGAAAATCGATGAACCCATTTGAAGGAACATTTCACAAGGTTCACTTTGGTGAAAATAGAATGAAAATACCATTTCTACATCAAAAGTTATGGGCAAAAGAATGAAAATTTATGCTAATTTAGCTAATTAGCATAAATTATGCTAATTACAGATGTATCTAATGACCAATGGGACTTATGGCTTGTTGACATTCACGAAATAGTCATACCTACCCATATTTAGCAAGCCATTCCTCCAAAACTTACAGGAGTATCTTCTCATGCAATATATCACTGTAAAGCTAGTGATCTGAATTTTAAAGTTGGCTTTTAGCATGGAGCACCCTTTCTCCTTGCCTCTACACATATATATATATATATATATATATATATATATATATATATATATATATATATATATATACACTAATGATCCAACAGGTCTTCTTCCACCAGATTCATGAAAATGTATTTGAGAACAGAATACATAAATTTCTATGTATACCCCTGGCCTCAAGAACCCTCTGAGAGATTGTGGTAAGATAACATCTATGCATTAATTTTGCAAGATTATTCCAATTGATTGTTTTACATTCTATAGATGTATATGGGCTCCTAGGAAATATAAGCAGTATGCAGAATCACGACCATTGACTTTCTTTAAAACTATGATCCACTTTCATGAGAATTGATGCATGTGTGCGACCCTGTAACCAGGTGGGATCACATATATTATAGTAACTGCAGCCCTATGCTCATTTGAAAAGAGGAGTGCAAACTAGACCATGAAGGAGGTATGACTGGTCACTATTTAGCCAATAGTGGCTCCTACGAGTGGGTGCTATGACTTCATAGTGGTGTGTATTGGGTCAGTAGTTGAATATATAGCAGCTGCTATTTTGAGGCCAGTAATGTAGCTCACTATGTAGTCACTGGTATGGAGCCATTTCTTATACCTCCCACTACGATTTGAGGGCATCCAGTCGTAGAAACTATTGAAACACGATCCTGATGTATATATACATAGTTATTTGGTTATGTAGATTAGCAGATTTATACTTACTGATACAGGCCTCCAGGGCTTTATCCCAAAATCTGCCCTCTCCACATAAGTCACACTGCCCAGGTCCATTGTGGTCACATTTACTGCAGCCCTCGGCACATTCTGTAAAAAGGCATATTAGACATTTACTGCAACCCTAGCATATTCTGTAAAGAGGCATATTAGACATTTACTGCAACCCTCGACATATTCTCTAACAAGTCATACAGTCAAGTCTCGATATATCAGTCTTCAATTAGTCTGTTGATTCACTTATCAGCCACCTATTTCACCTAACAGATTTGGTTAAAGCCATTGAATTCTATTGTAATCATAATTCAGAGAACCAGCCCATTCAGGAACCAGCCAAAATTCATCTGAAACAGAGGTGGCCGGTTTATAAAGGCATGACTGTATTAGACATTTACTGCAACCCTAGCACATTCTGTAAAAAGGCATAATTAGCCATTTACTGCAACCCTAGCATATTCTGTAAAGAGGCATAATTAGACATTTACTGCAACCCTCGACACATTCTCTAACAAAGTGTAATTAGACATTTACTGAAACCCTCGGCACATTCTCTAACGAGGCAAAATCAGACATTTACTGAAACCCTCGGTACATTCTGTAACAAGTCATATTAGATATTTCTTGCAGCCATTTAATATGATTATTAGAAATATTATTATGAATTAATATCCTAATGGAAAAACCTGTGTACTATGGTTTGAAATATGGTCTACCTATTGTAAAGCTACTGTAGTTTAGTGATTCAGGAGGGTATTTCAAAATAGTGGTAAATTGTGGTTAATCTGGAGGATTGACAGTAATTTTGAACGTGGGAAAGCATAATCATTTAGTACCAAAATCGGTTACTAGTGTACACTTCCCTTCAGCCGCTGCACACGGCACCAACAACTTTTGCGCATGGCCCCAGCCCAACTTCTCCGGCGACCTAGTTTGGTGGGCAAACTAAGCCTTCTCCCCTAGGGTACCATTTTGACCAAAAATCGCCCTATTCATACGCCGCTGGTGTCATCCAGTCCTTCAACCAGGTGTTGGAGGTGCACAAGAAACCAGCAACTGCTTGTACTCATCTGTCAAGCATATGTTCACTAGTCACCAGCAAAGAAAAGTAGTACCTCCCAGCATGCCTGTTTACCAGTGACGTAATCGGTAGACTACGAGATGGGGCCAGTGTGGGCCCCAGCCGGCGGCCTGGTGCCATATTCAATCATTCATTTAGATTCATCTATCATGTATGGCGGAGAAAGTGGCTTAAGTAATTCATAAGACACTCCTCCCAGAAAAGAAAGGTATGTTCCCACATCAGTATATCGTCTGAGGTGCATCTAGACAAAAACTGAAGCCCGGTGAAGCCACTCTGACCGAGCACTCATGGGGCCTTTCTCAAGTGATAAGTGAACAACCTGACGGCAGCACCGCCCCAGTGCATTCCCGCCTTCAGATTGCGACCCCTGGTAAAAAAAAAAAATACCAGCTACACAAATCGTGTTATGGTGAGTCAATCTGTCAAAAACGGCCGCAATAACTCGCATGATGAAACAAAATTAGATTATCATGATAATGTGGTATAAATGTGCACCATAAAAGGTTTCATGTGCCCACCATGTATTTCTATAGTTCTGATTACAGACATAGGACGGAGACATCATAGGGGGTACCCACCACATGTCCGCCTGTCACCCAGAGTGACCACCAAAAGCAACCTGAGGGGGTATCCAGCGCGGAGCAATTTAATTCTACCGCCTACGTCTACAATGACAACCCCCCCCCCCCCTCAGAAATAACCTGGGCACCATATAGGAGAAATCGCCCTCCCCCTACTCAAAAGGCACAGGCAAGTGGTGAAACATACATTACCCCTCATATGTACAAGGATACGGTTCCATAAAATTGGCCCCATCCTAGAGCTGAGGTGAGTCAAAAGGCCCCGTTGCATGCATCCATCTATGAAAAAGTTCGAAAAACGGGCCTCCCAAATTATCTAGGAGCTAGACAGCTCATCCCCTCTGACATCAAACCTAATAATTGGGATGAAAGTTTAGCATCTTACCAGTCCTGTGTTATGGTTGGCCGTCAGGCTATGTGGCTCCTGATCCCCCAAAATCGACGTACAAAAAACATTCATCAGCTACTAAATATCAGTATGCTATTGACAAGTTCACTAAGAAGGAGATTGACAAGGAGGCACTATTGGACCCCTTTGTCGACTATCCTTTCAAAGACTAGACCCAAATTTCTACCATCATGACCGTTCCAAAGAAAGATGACCCCCCAGATAAGCTAGGTAGTCCACCAAGAAGGGTCGTCATCGACCTTAGTGTTCCAGGGGGTGAGGTTGTAAATGATGGTATACTAAAGAACGTATTTCAAGTCTCAGAACATATGTCTATACATTACCAACTGTCAATGACTTAGCTGAAAGGCTGCTGATCCTGGGCCCTGGCGCTTATCTTTGGAAGG
Organism: Acholoe squamosa; assembly: GCA_949317995.1. NCBI lineage: Eukaryota > Metazoa > Annelida > Polychaeta > Phyllodocida > Polynoidae > Acholoe > Acholoe squamosa. Next base: position 56,849,867 of record OX439041.1, on the reverse strand, counting down.
CTGATTTAGAAAGGGCTTATCGCCAGTTAAGGGTCGACCCCTTAGATTACCCTTTTTTGGGCAATCAGCACATTCATAGACATATGCCCAAGTTTTGGTTATAGGGCCAGCGCAGCACGCAGCAAAGGGTATCTAATGCCCTCTCCTACATGATGAACTCTGAAATTGGGGCAGAAATCTGGGCCTACGTAGACGATTTCATCGGCATTCATTCTGACCCAATTGAGGCAATCAAAGCATTCTGCCATTTTGAAGGCCTCTGTGAAACCTTGGGCCTCAAATTAGCTCCAGAAAAGTGTGTATTCCCAACAACAAGCATTCAGTGGTTGGGGCTCGACATTGTCACCCAGAAAATGACAATTCTCAATTCCCCCTGACAAGATGGCTGACGTCATAAGCCAATGCCAAGAATGGTATAAAGCAGAGGCCGCGACTAAGAGTGACCTGCAATACTTAACAGGCACCCTTATGTTTGTGAGCCGATGCGTTCCACCGGCAAGGCGGTACATGGCCCGGATCTAGGACACCCTGAGAAGGGCAAATTTCCAGGACCCAGTCCCATTGGATGACGAATTCAGGGCAGACATAAGATGGTTCCTCGATTTTGCCCTCGACAATAACGGTCGGCACCTCATCAAAGAGAACCGTAGAATCACACACCTTGAATGTGACTCATCAAAGAAAGCTGGGGGTGGTTGGTGCAAATCAGAAGGCACCTACTATGAAATCGTATACCCACCTCATATGCAGCACCTTGACATTTTGTATCTAGAGGCGATAAACGCCCTCCTGTGCATTAAAACTCTTGTGCCCCCTGATGTCCGTTGTGTTGACATACATCTCACCACAGACAACATGGCCTCAATGTATTGAGGCCATCTACTCTGGTAGATCAAAAGACTTGATACTTGCAGCTTGCTTCAGGGAGATTGCCTTACTGGAAGCACGCCAGCAAGTGTCTATTAAAGTACAGCATGCCCCAGGTGCCACCCTAACTCTAGTAAATGCTCTCAGCCGTCAGTGTTTTGATGAAGCATTCATGGCAATTGCCGATCATGAAATTAGAAAAAGAAATTTGATTAAAGTCACCCCAGCAAAGCTTGAATATGTGATGTGGCTTTTCTCTCTTACAGTCACTCCTAACCCAGTGCTGTATGCAAAAATGCCTGGGCACCAGGCACGGTTAAGAACTAAGCACACCAGGCAAGGTCATAATTGAAATTCTTCATCTATCATAATCTAGATTATGAAAAACCAGCTCCTCTGAACCTGGCCCTATCATATTCAGTGTTTGGCTAATTCCTTTAAAGCCCCTAGATACCCTAGAAGCACAACACTATGCTGACGATACTGTGATATATCTATCACACAAGCCTGAAGCAAATAATACTTCAACCATAATAAATGAGGAGCTGGAAAGAGTAAGAAATTGGTGCCTATGCAACAAATTGTCTTTGAATGCAAAAAAAAAACAAGTTTGTGACTTTTGGTACCAAAGCATTGCTCAAACGGTTGAAACGACCCATGCTAGCGATAGGGAATGACAACATTGAAAATGACCCTTCCTATAACTATCTGGGCCTTACATTAGACAAACATTTAAATCTTAAAAAGCAAATTGGTATAACAATGAGAAATGTTGAACATAAATTATTTATCTTCAGAAAAGCTCAACAATTTATGTCAGAGGATGTTAGCTTAAATGTTGTCAAAACTATGTTACTCCCCATTCTAGATTATTGTAACATTATTTACAGTGTTGCCTCCCAAACGACTTTGGACAACCTCCAACCACTCGTAAATAGTGCTCTTAGGACTGTATACTGGAACATTTGTACAAAAAAAATCACCAGAAACTACACAGAAAAGCGAAATTGAATCTTTTAAAAGATAGGAGAGAAAAACATTTATTAATTCATAGTTTCAAATCCTCATTATTACAAAACAGAAGGGACCTCAGACCTATTAGAACCAGAGCCCATGATGCACGCCTGATTAAGACTACCAAAGTGGGAGACCCAGCTTTCAGAAAAAGTCGCTCTTCAGAACAGCTGCCATATGGAACCGACAGAATGTTGCTGTTAGATTATACATAAATTTCGATGAGTTTAAACTTTGATTGACCAAAGAATATAATGCCAAATTGACACTGCTGCCCACATTAAAGCTGATTGCTGAACACTTTCCTGGCCTAGGGTGGGCTGGCGAGTAACTTGCCACACGCACAGCCTATTCCCTTTGAGAAGTAAGTTAAGGATACTGATAATTGCTGATAATTTATAACATCTAAAGGCCTATTCTTGCATATACGATCCATGGCAGCCACTTATGTGGCTCCCATGAATCATTTACTTTATGTTTTGCATTCTGTATTGTCCTGTAATATCTTGGATTAGATTAGAATGGGGCATAAGAGAGGCACAGACATATTAGAGTATTCCAGATAATATACAAACTTGGAAACCTCATCTTAGTAATAAGGAAGTGTTAAACACAAGTCATATGCAAAAGTAGTTGACTAACTCATTATTAATACTAACACATACGAAGTGAGATCTCGGCAATTCATGCACAGGTCTCCCCTCAACTATTATTTATGCCCTAGTTCTCCACATAATGGAAGCATGAATTTAGTTGCTTTTTCTGTTATTTTGTTCTTTGTAGTTTTTTGTCAATTTTCTTTTGCTTTTCTGATGTTATAGTGGAAATGTTTTGTCATTAGTATACTGTGGAGTAAAACAATCACATTCTCACCAAGGATATGTACTTCCTCAGTTCAAAAGCAAATAAAATATCTATCTATCTATCCCCTCGGGCCATAAAGAACTATATTTCAGGCACCAAGACCTTTGTTCTTAAAATCAGAGGGGACCCGGCGGCTTTTGACTCAAATCTTTCTCTGCATGTACTCCGCCGCCTCCTGGCCGCATTTAACGCCGCCGGGCGGGCTGCCATGCAGTCCTGGGTTGCCCTCCTCCTGCCCTACACATCAATGCTACGTCAGTCCCACTTAGTGGTAACGGCTGACTCCTCCTGGTAAGCTCTAGATTACTGTCAAGTCATCAAAAACTAGGGCCGCCCGTCCCATCGGGATACCGGTTCATGCCGCTCCGGGACCCTTCTGCCCCGTTCATGCCTGGAAGCACTATGTATCAGTGCACCTTGCACCTGTATCTGCACCAGCTATTGTGGACAATATGGGTCAACCTCTTAAGCATTCTCAGCTCACATCTGTACTAAAGGCCAGCCTACGGGCAATTAAGGCCCCCCCAAGCCCATGAATTCTCATTGCATAGCCTACGCCGTACAGGCGCTCTTCAGGCTGCATACACCAGGGCCCTGATCAATGAAATCATGGCACCTGGACCTCATCTGCAGTCCACTTCTATGTCCCAAAGGACCTGGTCACCACTGTCCCTGACAAACAATCCTTGGCCCCATAAATGGACATTTCATACTATGACGTTTTATACCGTATACAACTTTTAACATGTTCTTCATCCCATTGTATTTTATTGCATATCTATATTTATCTGTATTTTTAATAATACAAAACAACCTCCAAACAACTATGCCTCATGTGTTATCAATTGAGGTTAATCTGGAGGATTGACAGTAATTTTGAACGTGGGAAAGCATAATCATTTAGTACCAAAATCGGCTACTACTGTGCACACCTCCCTTCAGCCGCTGCACACGATACCATCAACTTTTGCACACAGCCCCAGCCGGCCTGGCGCCATATTCAATCTTCCACTGTCAGTGAAGGCGATCGGACGCTTTTTCCCCACCCACCCACACCTAAAAACTGTGTTTTTCAAGGACTAATGCCCTATTATAGGGCCTCATAAATGGTAATTTCATGCTATGACGTTTTATACTGCATAAAACTTTTAATATGTTCTTCATCCCATTTATTACATACCTATGTTTTATCTGTATTTTTGATAATACAAAACAACCTGCAAACAATTATGCCTCATGTGTTATCAATTAGCACTTTTTCAGATAACCTCCAGTGTCAAAGCACTGTGTGACGTACAGGCTACAACCGAAAGATAGGCTGCTGCCATTTTAAAAGTAAGAGTAGTAGGTAGGAAATGTTTGACACTGATATGACGCGGTCATCTCAGAACTTGGTAAGAGGTAATGGTCAGGGTTCATACTTACTTTCACAAGCGTTATTTACCACGGTGTAGTAGGGGGCACAACGCTCACAATTGGCAGTGTTGGTGTCACACACGTCACAGTTGGACGGACATTCTGTGTTGGGGCAGAACATATCATCATTATAAACCTCCGCATTGGATTCATTTGATTATTGAATCAATGTTGTACCCTACAGCCCTATGTATTACAACAAAAGAACTAAAACAGTTATTGTAAATGAGCATTATCAAATTGATCCGCATGCATTCTTATTATGAGACTATAGATATATAGCGTTTTTCTTATTTCCTTATTGGATATCAGCGTTAGTAGTAATTTAGAAATACCCTGCAGGGGATAAAGAAATGGGGCTGGCACATAGAACATTTTAAAACACCATTTTCTGCTACCTACGTGTACATGTGGTACCCTGTTTTGACCATCCCACCTTACAGACGTCACAGGTGTTGGCATCCGTCAGTATACAATGCTCACATCCACTACTGGCACATGCTGCAAGCAAATATATTTTCACTCATTAAACTTCACAGAGCGCAACAATACATCATAGACATTTGTCTATATGAGGATGCACGGATGCGGCCCTGGCGAGTCTACTGCCAGGCCTGCTGTCATGCATCGTGTCTGCCCTATAGCCCAAGCTCCACTAGGGGTCACAGGGTGGCAGCGTCACAGGCGGCACAGGTTTGGGGTATCCTTTCTGCTGGCCAGTAGAGGAACGCAGGGTTTCGCGGTAATTTCGCTGTGTATGGTGGCAATTCCGAAGCGAAATTGCCGCGACAGGGACGCGAAACGCTGCGTTCCTGTACTGGCAAGCAGAAAGGACACTGCAATTCTGTGCCGCCTGTGACGCTGCCGCCCCATGCCGCGTAGTGGAGCCCTGGCATTAGAGACTGATGCAATCCCAGCTGTAATGGTCGGCGTGATGCTTTGATTTAACGTAATTAGAAAATTCATTAATTGCAACAAAGCAGTCCCAGAAGTAAAGTAAAAAATGTAAGCTAAGGATTTGCTGGATAATAAATTGATCCAACTGGAGACCATGAAGTGGAATGATAACCCCTCGCCTTATATGGTTAAATTGTAAAGTTTATAACTATTCACCACTGTTCACTAACTTACTAAGAAGTAATATCATGGAGTAGCAATGATGTAGAATACCATTACTTACGTGTGCACGCAGTCAGTCCTCCAGCGGTTCCAGTGCCATAGTGCTGTGCTTTACATTTGATACATGTTGCTGCATCGGACTCACATACTCCACAGTTAGTTACAGTACACTCTGCAAAACATAGTAGGTCAATCTAAGAAAAACTAAAAGTTATTGGTTTCAGTTATCTATCATTTTATGAGTTAAGCTAATTTTCCAGCTCTAATATAATCTAGCATACGACCAGGAAAAATGTGTTTGAGGACACATGGCATCAAAAACCTAGGTTTTATTTTACCATTGCTTGTGATGATTAAAATAATTATGGATAACATACGCTCACAGGTCCCTGCGTTAAGCCTGTAGCCTTCGTCACATGCTTTGCATGCCACGTCGGCAGTAGTTCCGAGATAGGACGTACACACAGCACAGTTACTCGCGCAAGCTTTAAATAAGAGATATGGTGATTAAGAGATGTATATAGATTGGGAGATTTCAACATGCATGTTATTTGCTGTTGAGGCTATGGCTATTGCATGGAATTATATCGGCACAGATCATAATTCAATACATGACTAATCAGGCTACCATCTGTTTTATGGAATCATCGGCTACTAAGCTATATAGATCAGAACTTTCCCAGGTAGCAAGGATACATTGGGCCAATGTCGGCTTATATTGGGCAAATGTCGGCTTATATTGGTCCAAGCGCGACAGGGTTAGGGTTAGGGTTAGGGTTAGGGTTAGGGTTAGAGTGACCATGAGTCGTCCACTTGGACCTCTGTGCAGCCTCTGACTTTTTCTAAGGTCTGTGCTATAGTAAGCTAACTTGTTGGGGCATCAAAAAATGGTTATGAAAATCAACCTGATGTATTTGTCTTTCCAGCAAATAGGGTTACAACTCCTATATGTATGCCCATCAGTCTCTATAGGCCTTCACTATCCAAGCAATGTGTATTTTCCTTCATCAGTACCTTGAGTCGGCCATGAGTACCTTGAGTCAGCCACATCATTTCATGAATCAATTACTGTGTAGGAGAGTGTCTATTGTGTACTTAATGCAAGAAAAGGGCAGATTTCAGGTTTACTAATAACTGACAGGGTGTGAATGTAATCAATGTACAATATCTAGTTAAGGCTAACTCTCTTCGGTGACTCCTTGGGTGGTATTGCAAGTTTATTCTCATTTACTAGTTACACTTCAATATAAGTGGTTCACACATTGTCAGAAACCCATCTCCATTTGCATGGATATCATCCCAAACATGCTTTCTTTGATAGCCTGTGGAAGGTGGTACATCCAAAGTGCCAAAGATGGTAAGATAGCAGATAGCTGCATCTCCCAACCTTTTTCCATTATAAATAGCATAAAATCCTCTAAGTGATCATTGATAATTCCAATTTGGCACCACTAAACATGCAAAATGGCCGACTCAAGGTACCTGGACGACTCAAGGTCACTCTACCCATGTCATGTTTTGATAACAGCTCGGAAGATGAGGCCAGGTTGTTCCTGTAAATACACAGTAGATTCTATCCAAAAACATGGAAGGCATGTCAATATGACTGTTTTACTACACTCAGCAAAATTAGAAGTTGTGGACCTACTGGGTATGGCTCTAGATTCATAATACTTACCTGTACAGGTACCGGAGGCAGTTATCAGTGCATAACCTTTGTTACACTGTTGGCAGGTGCCTGGACTTCCGATGCAATATTTACAGTTAGGATCTGTGCAGGCTGTGGAAAATTGAAGATTCGTCCTAAGTAAGCTTTCTTGCAAGTCACTCGGTATATTTTCAGCTTTTAAAATCAACACAATGGTCAACGCACCATATTTCTTTTATTTGAGCTGTTATGATGAGCCCTAACTATCTTCACTATCTGAAGATACAGGCAGATCACCATAGTTATAATATGGTTAAATATGTCTAATAACTTCATTTAGATACAAAGTCGACCATTCCTATCACGCTCTTGAACCCATTACCCAGCGTCAACCACAATCGGTAAGGACATGAGCCAATACCATTCCTGATTAAAATGGCAATTGTAAAATGTAGCCGATTTGGACAATTATGGACCTAAGGACCTGGAAGGACACTTGAAATAACATTCTGCTGCAATGGAGATAAATCTATAAATTCTTTTTAATTTAGCAGTAAATAGAAACCCACTATTGTAGAACTATGCTTTTATTGTGTGTTGTATGATAAGTGAAATCTAGTTACTGTTGCAGGCGGTGCCGACCATGGTATTGCCATCTGGACAGTAGAAGGAGCTGAAGCAAGTGCCATCCGAGTCACAGTATTCACATGCCCCACTGCACGTCCCTACAATTAAACAGCGGCCATGATGTAACTATCCGCTTCCCCTACTTAAAGGGAAGTTTTACATGAGGTATATGGATCACCATATTCTACCAGAGGTTTTAACGGATTAGCCCTTCATTCTACATGCTACCAGAGATATGTGCACATCACATTCCTGCAAGGACAGTAGGCCATAAGCAAAGTCAAAATACTAGTTGTTTGCTTTTTGTTGTTTCCTTCTTTTCTCTTCTTTTTTCTTTTGCTGTTTTTTTCTTCTGAGTTCATACACTTGAGGACCAAAGTCATAAATGATCTATCCATCTGGTTTATTTCTATTTGTAATAGGATTCATGTTAGTGTTCACTTCCTTCTCAATAAAGGGGATATGCTTACTTAACTGACAGCTTTTAACTGCCAGGGTGTACATCCGTTTGTGGGTGGCGTCACATCCCCATGCTTCACAGGCCCCTGGCCCAGCCTTGTTGCACCCACTGGATGTCATGCAGTTCTGGCTACAGGCTGCAAAACAAAGATAACATTGGGTTTTAAATTGAGGACGATGTCCATTGCATAAACCTCTGCACAAACACAACGAACATCACATTAAGAATTATGTTATGATGTAAATGTAGTGTAATGTAGAAGAAATAAATGGATAGTAATGGATGTGTTGTCTTAACGTTCGTTGATCTTGATTTGTCGAGGATGGTAGCTATATGCCCACCCAGATATATATATATATATATATATATATATATATATATATATATATATATATAGAAACGGCATTTTCAGAGAAGTTGGCGTTAGGTACTTCAGTACCAAGACATCTATAATGATTCTGTTGCTTTTGTTGTTGATTATTTTATTAACTTTAACTTTGTCGTCCCCCTTATGTGTTATTCAAGGATGAATTTACAGAATGTTTCACATTTAGAAGCGCAAATAGTCCTCGCAACTTCAGTTAGGACCACACCAGAAAGGTTGTTTACATTGTGTGTCTTGCCCTTCACTGCATCTCCTAATTGAATACATATACAGTGTTGTGGCAATGCTTAGATAGCCATCTGGCACTCTGTGTTAGTGGAGGGAGGGGCTCAAGAGAAAATCTTACCTACAGACCTCAACATTTTTGATCATGTTACTGTAGAATCAAATTTTTCTTCTTTTTTTTTTGCCTAAGCACACCATAAACACTTGTACATAGGGTGTGACTTTTACACCCATGATTGAAAAAAAATGATGACTTTACAACACAAAATGTCACAATATGTAGGCAATGAACTGTTTGTGTCAGTTTTACACTTACATCTACTCTATACTTTGAAAGGGAATAATTTTTAGAAATTAGAATGTATGCAGATGCATCCCCCTTTAACCATAGAGTGAGCAGGCTGACCAATCTGCCCCAGCTGTTTATGTTTCCTCCTGGCCACTCTCTTGGTCAACACAGCTCACCACAGGGGGTCTTGGTGGACCGGTCCCCATTGCTCAGATTGAGCCATTTTCTCACTGGGGTGAGCTGGACTGACTTCCAGATTCAGTGATATCATGTATGACGTAATGAATTAGACCAAACAATTCTAAGATAATGGCTGCACGTTTCCATCAATTATAACACCCAGCTTGGGATACCCAAGAGCCATATCTCTTTCTTATTAATATACCTTAAAAGTATTTTTAACATGGTTCTAATTAACATCATTGTGAAATCATTGTGACATTTTATGTCATAGTATGCATGGGTTTTGGGCGATACGCAAGGCGATTCTTAAAAAATACGACCATACTAGGTATAATGGTCGTCAGTTTTTTTTGTTTTTTTTTTGTATTTTTTTTTATGAATTTCTTTTATGAAAATCCTAAGGAACATAGATAGATAGTTTTAGAAGCTCATTATATTCTAGTCAATATCGAATCAATCAATAGTAGCAACGGCATTCATATTGTTCACTAGCACGAATTCTATTATACTATGTTCTTCAATTTTGTAAGAGGTGCTGTCAAATACATTTAAAAACACTGACCGTCACATTCTTGAGTGTCGAAATTCCATCCATACCCTGATGCACATTTTCCATCATTGCACTTTCCATACGCGCTACAATCCGTGGTTAAATGGCCCTGACAGTTCGTATGACAGAAGGCTGAGGCTGAAAAATATCAGAACAAGCGTTCATGATGATATCGCAAAAAGCAATTTTACTTACTGATTACATGACAGGTCATAGTTACTTGTGTAGAATTCAACCTATCTTTTAAAGAGAATCGTACTAACATCTAAAAAAACTGCCTGTCCCTTGAAACCAGGGGGGTTACAAGTCACAAAAGGGTGAAAACATGATATATGTGGGGCCCTTGATGGGGGGTCCTCATGTCCCATGTCGATTTTAAGAAATCGCCATGTCATTGTGTCGATTTTAATAAAGTGGCCATGTCACATGTCACTAGGCCAAAAATATGCTCATGTCGCCATGTCGATTTTAGGGGTCTAGAGCCATATATATGTATTCAAAGTGAACCTTTTGATGAAGACTATGCTGCAAACCAAAGAAAACGTAAAATCAACATCAAGAATACTGTGGAAAGTTCAAAATGACAGTAATAGACGTGAAAGCAATGTCAAAACTGGTTCATCAATGGCAAATAAATATCTATATACAACGTAATCTATAAGATTAAAACGACATTACATCAGCTTGAACTGAATTGTGAAGAAGGCCGTCCCTAGACTGAGTCATATACATGACGCTTTTCATATTTCAAACTCCAATGGCTTACCTAATTTGCATTCTGTTCCATCGAGTCGGTAGTTAGTGTTGCACGTGGTGCATGTCAACGGAGTCGTACATGATTGACAGTTGGCAGCACAATCTGCAATGACGAAGTAAATATGTAAAGGCGACCGAGTCTGCAGTTTGACTTTATCTCATGATAAGCAATATACTACACGGACCAGTATTACATCAATGAATGCCAGTCGGCGATGTGAAACATCTACCATGTACCTTTCTTGTAATCCGATCGCAGCGAATGTCTCATTTCTCTTTGATTATTTGATTTTCTTTCTTTTGTTTGGCAAATCCTGAAAAGCTTCCTTTGTATGATGCTATTGTGCCAATAAAATTGTTAAACTCAAACTCAAACTCATATTTCATTTTGCCTATTCATAACGTGACAGCATTTTGTTTGTACGCAATGTGTGTTTATGGGAGAGAATGAAGACCAAGTGGTAACGTAGCAGATCTAATTATATCATATTTAATATATATTAAGATTGGGGAGGTGGAGTCCAAAGGATATCATGGAACTATCCTAGCTGTCAAATGTACCAAAATATGTGACATATTTCACCTTATCTTCTTATATTGCAATGTCCAGGTTATTATCATATGCTACCTATTAACCCTTTATTGTCGGGACAGTAAGATAACAAAACACAGGGTCCCTATCCAGTAGGCAGAGAATGTTGAATCAATATTGATAATCGGTAGATCAACGTTGATGAACAGGTATTCAACATTAACTATACAGATTGTGCCTACTGGGCAGTACTTACTTGGGGTGCAGGACCCGCTTCCACCAGCGACATAGTTGTAATTGGTCTTACAGCCGCCGCTGCTGCACCCACCAATGTTACCCGTGCATGATAAGCAGAACTGGCCACAGGCTGAAACAACATGAAAGTATAAGCAACCATCAACAGAGTCTTTCCCCATAATTTGTCAACTGTATCATGACATTCAGGAACCAAACACCCCTGTAGGGTATTTCTCAATAATGTTAATTACCATTATTGAGAATTACCCTCCTAACAATATCAGCGGTGCATGTTACCTGCTTCTTTAAAACACCCCTAGGCAATATCGTGTAGGAGAAGGACCTAGTCCGTAGAGACAACGCCTATTCTTGTATTCATAGCCCAAGTAGGATAACAGTACTGCACTAGATGTCATAGCCCAAGTAGGATAACAGTACTGCACTAGATGTCATAGCCCAAGTGGGACAACAGTACTGCACTAGATGTCATAGCCCAAGTGTGATAACAGTACTGCACTAGATGTCATAGCCCAAGTGGGACAACAGTACTGCACTAGATGTCATAGCCCAAGTGGGACAACAGTACTGCACTAGATGTCATAGCCCACGTGGGACAACAGTACTGCACTAGATGTCATAGCCCAAGTGGGACAACAGTACTGCACTAGATGTCATAGCCCAAGTGTGATAACAGTACTGCACTAGATGTCATAGCCCAAGTGGGAGAACAGTACTGCACTAGATGTTATAGCCCAAGTGGGACAACAGTACTGCACTAGATGTCATAGCCCACGTGGGACAACAGTACTGCACTAGATGTCATAGCCCAAGTGGGACAACAGTACTGCACTAGATGTCATAGCCCAAGTGTGATAACAGTACTGCACTAGATGTCATAGCCCAAGTGGGACAACAGTACTGCACTAGATGTCATAGCCCAAGTGTGATAACAGTACTGCACTAGATGTCATAGCCCACGTGGGACAACAGTACTGCACTAGATGTCATAGCCCAAGTGGGACAACAGTACTGCACTAGATGTCATAGCCCAAGTGTGATAACAGTACTGCACTAGATGTCATAGCCCAAGTGGGACAACAGTACTGCACTAGATGTCATAGCCCACGTGGGACAACAGTACTGCACTAGATGTCATAGCCCACGTGGGATAACAGTACTGCACTAGATGTCATAGCCCAAGTGGGATAACAGTACTGCACTAGATGACAAGTCTGAGTTTTGTATAAGAATTAATAAGTTCAGCTTGACAACAGCTAGGAAGATTTTGTTTGTTTTTCGTTTTGGTTTTTCATCCCTTCTTTTTACATAAAGATAAAACTATAATACTCACGTTTGCATTGATTATCTGCAGGGTCGTGTGCATATTCTGAATCACACTGACCGGGGTCACACTCAAGCTGCACAGTTCTTGTGTCGCACCTTTTACAGTTGGCGTGACATGCTTTGAAGACAATGACAGTCATCAGAATGAGTTGATATTATCCACACGTTTATGCATGTGGAGAAGAAGCTTAATGCTTCAGTCAAATTCATTAAAAAAAATCTGCCTTCTTCGATCACTAGTCCTGGGAGCAATACTTTCATATGAGGCAAAATCTTTCATGATATTTTTTTAATGATTATTGATTCTTTCACAAACCTGATCGTTTCGATGCGGAATTTATAACAAAAATCGTTTGACATATGAATCGCAAATCTAAAGTGACACCTGATTTTGAGAGAGCATACACCCGGTGGGCACAGAATATTGAAACATTGTGTAAAGCTGGTAGATCCACGTTGAACAACCAATGTTCAATTAAAATAGTTAGACCTAATGCATAACCAATCTGGTTGGTTCAACAATAATTTCACGTTCTGTGCCTACTGGATGTGCATGACGTGGTTGTTAACATTGACTTGCCCCAGTCCTATGGTGATATAATTTTCAATATCTACTTTTCAATTCATACTCAACCTCCAATATCAGGAGGGTATTTCTAAACAATAGCTATAGATATCATTTTGAAATTCCATACAGATTATTTCTGCTTACCCAAACAGGTGGTTCCAGTCGATGACTGCACGTATCGATCTTTACAACCATGTGGAATACATTTAGCCACGCCACCATCCAAGTAGCATTGGTTGCAGTTTGCTGGGCATTCTGAAACATAAGTTAATCAAGGTTCTAATGTGGATTAAGCGTATTCGTCCAACTTCACAATGTGTGCAGATCCTAATTTAAAGTTTCACCACCGATTTATTGAAGTTGTTGAATTTATTGAGTGTTCATGTGTCGAGAACATAGTCATTGTAAATTACACATTTTATTTTGGTTCCTTACCGTTTAGACTATAAGGACATTGACATAACATTTCCCTCAATGTTAACTCATTATCCTTCATCAGTTTACAATACCCTTTCACTCCATGAAACCTTACACTAATGCACGCATCCTATGATACGGAATCGGATTCAAGGAGTGTTGGGCTGCAAATGTATACATCATTGTCGCAGGCCATTGGTTTTACCTCAATGGTATTTATGGGGAATGTAAAGGGGTTCTCAAGTTCTGAGAGATTTTAATCTGAGTAGCTGTGCTGATAATAATATATCATCAGTAGGTTTTCCAGTAACATTAGATAATATCGATCCCTACTGGATATCGTTACATTATCAACCCCTTTCTGTGTTTATGGCAGAGATCCTATGGATTATTTTGAAAAAGCATAAATGAGACATAGGAGTTCTTTCTTGAAAGCAAGGATTCAATAAGGTAAGGCTTACTAGTACAGGCCAGTGTAGAAGAGTCTTGTGCGTATTTTTCCTTGCAATAACCAGATAGACACTTAGTCGTAGACGTGGCAGTGTCATACCAACACTTGGCACAGCCATCAGGGCAAGCTATCGACAAACACAGAACAAGCATTTATCATTTATTATAATCAAGCATTGTCCGATTTTTGACAATTATTTCGTTACCAGTACCAGCATCAAGTATCAGCATTAAGTCAGAAAGATAGAACTCCCTACTTTTAGAGCTCTAAGATTCCCGGGATAGCTGTAGCATAGCTAGTAGTTGAAAAGAGAGAGCCTTGTACTGTAATTAAGTAGCTCTGGACGTAATTTTGGTAGGACTTAGAGGGAGCAATCGTACGTTAAGAAATAGCCAACTGAAAAAAGAAATAAGAATTTAAATCCACCCTACAAAAGATTCTGCAATCTGGGAACTCTTGGATGGGGAATTGCCTATACTACACATTGCAAGGGTTCTATCACACTTTCCAAGTCCCACTCTTGCAATCAAAATGACCTCTCGGGCTTGCAATATAAACCCTGAGAGACAATTCATGTTGCTATTGAAATTGCAAGCTAATTTGGGAAAATACAATGTAAAATAAGACCAATATTGAACTATATGAATGATCCATGCAGAGAATGCTTGCAACATAATTATTGAATGCGATTAGACAACAGCTAGGGTGGAAACCTGGATTGCAAATTGAAGGCATTAAACTTTCTCAATCATGCTAACCAACATTGCTGAGAAACGCCCTTTTACCATTTAAAATGGCCGGGTTGTTTTCAGACTGACAATACACAATCCTAAGTCAACGTATACCCAATCTTTCTATCACTAAATGGTTAGGACCAATAAAGAAATGTAAACTTACCCACACAGGTCCGGTCTGGTGCCATAGCTGCCCAAGCCACACAGCCACCGAAGTCACACACAGCCTGGTTGTTGCTATAGGAACAGTGACTACATAGTCCATTAGAACTACACGCTGCAAGGTGAAAAATAAATATTATATGCAGTCATATAAAAGCTTATTCTCTTTTCTAGTTGTATTTTTGTAGTTGTTTTGTTGCTGTTGTTTTCTTTTTACAAAAAAAAGGGACAAATAAATCGACAAATCTGTTTAAGTTTCGAGAGTGTTCCGATAATTCCAGTGAAATATCTTATGAGGATTATGATTATTTCATGGATTTACACTATAATCTGCACACATTTTGGCGTATAGAAACATATACGTACCCACACAGGCGGTGTTACCAGTAATTGGAACATAGCCGGGATTACACACCTGACATTGACCGGCCACTGTGCATGACTTACAATTTGGCGAGGCACAGGCTGAAAATATTGGCTTATTTAATCTCAAATAGTATGAGTAAGACGATTATAGCAATGCCAAAGACAAATTCTGTTGTTTCGGTGAATAGATCATATCATTTTACACTCACTATACTATACCTAGATAGTTTGTAGAGCTACTTATTACTAAATATTCTGTCCATTCGCCTTGTTTTACACAGATTCTATTGTGCTAATATTTATATCTAGCTTACCAGAACACGTAGTCGATGTGAGGACAAAGTTCGAGTCACACGAGGTGCATCCACTGGCGGTGCACTGCAGACATCCATTTGTACACGCTGAAATATTCAATTGGTTCCAAATTTAACATGAAAACAAGAAAGCCTGCCTTTAATAACTTACTAGTATGCATGTGGTGTGATATTCTTATCATTTTATGATTAAATAAGGAACAAGGTTTATGACACATGGTCTATTATAAATTTTCCATAGCAACAGGAGAACTTTGCAATAATACAGGTATAATCATGCAAAGTTCTTGCAAGATTTTGCTTGCTGAGTTATTCGTGAACTAGGGCTACATCTCAAGCTTTATATATGAGGGTCATCTCACTTAGACAACTCTGTTTTGTTATATTAGCCTAGTATACAAGGTCGAATCCCACATGGCGATTTAGGGCTCAAATAACTCTGCGATTTTGTCCCTTGCACTCTTGGGGCTTTCCTGAGCCCCTATATCGCAATGATAGCTGCTTAATTGGTCCTGATTCAGTGTTGGATTCGGTATAAGTTGAACAATCCTTGCGACCTAGGAGCCCAGGAAGACCCAAAAATGGCAAGAGACAAAATCGCAGAGATATTTGAGCCCTTAATCGCCATGTGGGATTCGATCTACAGCGTAATATTGTATCATTTGGCTCATTGTAGTTTTTCTGAACAAATTCAATTGAAGTCAACAATTCCTGTGCAATGTTGCTTATAATAAAGCGTACCTTTTTAGTTCTTTTTTTTATATCATTTCCTACTAACCTTTACTCATTTAAAGATAAAACAACAGAGACCTACCTATACATGCACCGCCGCTATAGTAGTATTTGTCCGGGCATCCAGAAGAGTCACAATTCCCGGCGCCCCCTGAGGTACATACAGTACATGTTGCAGGCGACCTTGCACAAGCTGAAAGAAGAAAGAGCAGAGTATTGGTGTCCATAGAGCTGTCGGTACCAATGGCATGTTTCTTAGGAATGGTACATCATTCAGCAGCAAAAGGGTAAGGATGAAGGTGGAATCGTGTCAAGAAAAAACACAACCTCTGTTACATAGATTTATCAGAAACTTCAGATTGCCCATACCCCTTCTTTGAGGCACAACCCACTATTGTTGAGTATAAGTAGTATATAATGGGTGGCTTTGGATAAGGAACCTGCTATTCCCCTAATTGAACGGCCCAGCCAGCTATGCCCATTAAATACTAGGTCTCCAGTTTAGTGTAGCCAATAGCCATGTCGACCCCACCTTCTCTACATAGGCCCCCTTATGATGTACAATCCAATAACATGTTCCTTAAATAGAAGTTATGCATTAGTTGTCCCCCTACGAACTGCAAAGGTCTATACTCTTCTACCTTATGAGTAAAGTATTAAAGGGGTTATGGGATTATACAAATGGTGTCTCCATTAGAGTATAGCCCGGTTGAGGTTAACCTTTTTGCCTTAAATATGAGAAATCCTGGGGGTGATTCCTGGGCATGAACCCTATAGTAGCTCCCTGCTGAAAATATAAACCATTAATGTAAAACGTTTCTAATGCTACAGCTAGATTGTACCACTGGATAAAGTACAAAACCACCATAAGTTGTAAACATATTTCTATGGCTTTCCAATTGATTCTTTTTATATGCGAAGATTTGTTACCTGAGCAAGTAGAGGAAGCAGCGATTTTGACATAGGTTGACGCACAGGTAGCACATAGGGTTGTGGCCGTGGCGGCGCTATATGAGCAGGTCGAACAACCAGCAGGACATTCTGAAAAAAGACCACACACAGATATATCTGATAATATATTGTGTCACAGCGAGTAAAAACAACTTGCCATCAACAATTTTCTTTATCTAAATGGCCCATGTAACTTACAATCGTTGAATGCCACTCTAAAGTTAATGATATAAAGAGTTTGAGTTTTAACAAGTTTATTGGCAGAAATCATACATGTACGTTTTTCAGATCGGCCAAAACACGGCAACAGGAAAGAAATAGTGTAGCGCTCAATCAGGTTGTACAAAGTTACATCAGGCAGACATCATTTTGGGTGTAGATCATTACGATATTACTAAAGACATAACTAAAGCCTCTTAGGGGCTGTATGTATCACCATGATTTGCACAAGTCGATTATCCGCAGGCAGCATGTATATTACATCTTTCAAAAATAATTACGTAGTCTATCAAGTGACGGTTATACACCAAATACATTCAGATTTTGTTCATGAATTCTTTCTTACTGCCTATCTGCTGAGTATTTGCATCCAATTTGTCCCAAAGGACACACCCCCTGTACAGTGGTGACTTATCATACATGAAACACCTGGATCTGGATACCTTTAACTGTTTTTTAACATTGCCGCGCAAGTTCCTGGCAGGGAGTTTGACACAGTTTGGATCACAAGAAACATCATACATCATAGATAATAAGTTCTTATCACGTCTAACCTTTAGAATTTTATGTAAGTTCTAACATGGAGATCGTATATAGATATATCCCGAGTATTAAAGATTCGAAGACATAACCGTAGGCAATGATTCTGCATAAGTTGTAAGCGGCCAACACTGGATTTAGGACCACTTTCATGTAGAAAACTTGCATGTTCCAGCACAGGTAGAACCATTTGTTTGTATAAGGTCAGACACAGCTTATTATCGACAAATTTCCTTATCTGTCTTAATTGGTACATCTTGTGGCGGAAACTAGATATTATTTTTTCGTTGTTTCTCCGAAACTTAAGACCACGATCAATGATAACACCAAAGATCTAATGTCAGGTCTGACCATTCAATTTCACAAACTTTAATTTGCCCCTTTTTTCATAAATTTCAATTTATCCATATATTGTCACACACAGTAACAATCTTAATTCCATCCAAATTTGTTCTTGTGTGATCTTTGCCAATAAAATGATATTCTTCATACGCTCTACATAGAAGAAAAATATGGCTTTTCAATTTTGATGTCGACTAAGTATAAAGCAGATAAAGGACACCATATATACAGTTTGTGATACTGATAATCATAGCGGTAGCGGTGACTGTATGTATACTCACTGAAACATCTTCCGACGGCTAATGTATACCCGGTATCACAGCTGTTGCACGTCCAAGTTCCCTTACCAGTTCCCGTATGTGTACCGCTCACACAGCCCTTTGGATACTCTGTAACCATTGGATAAAGACATATTTTTTGTACATTTTTTTTTCAGTTCGAATTGACGTTCACACTTAATACCCGCGACATTTATTATTTTATTTTGTTCTTTGTACCTGTTAAAGTAGTAGAGAGAAGAACGTATGATATGTGATGGAAAACCTCAAAGTAGGTGTAGGTTAATGTATATAACCCCCAAGGCAAATCTGAGGAGATTAAATACAATACACTAGATAATTTACATCTCCACTAGATAATTTACATCTCCACTAGATAATTTACATCTCCACTAGATAATTTACATGAGATACCTGCATGCAAATCACCCCATGCATACCAAATAGAATGTCCTGTTCATAAAAAAATGCATGGTTCTGCCAAGTAGGCGATTTCTTATAGCACCATATGGACCATAAACTATATGTTTGTACACATTTTCCATTTTATCAATTATTATCGATTTACTTACGTATACATTTGTTTTCAGATAGCTCTGCAGAGCTAGAACAGGTTCCCGTATTACAGACTGTGCCTGACGCTGACCACGTGCACACACCACATGCACTGCAGGCTGAGGTAAATGAAAAAAAGGAAGTTAATTTGTTAGTCATTATATAATGATTATAACCTTATTGTATCAGTTGTGGAGAGGGCATCGTCCTAGATATTCCCCTCCACTGCTAGACTCTCCAGGGTCCGGCAAGGTGCGAGATAACATCCAGTTACATGGTTTTAACTCACACCTATGTTAATATCTCATTATTACCTAAGATGCTCCAATGTGCTGTTTATCTCATAGTTTGTGGGAATAGCTTAAATTTGGATTTAAAACTCAATGTTGGATAAATTCAGGCCTCCCTCAGAGCTACATGAAATTCTATGCAATATAAACTAGGATGCAAGTATAGAGGCAAAGGCATGTGGAATCTGTAGTATACTTACCGTGGCAGGCTCCAGCATTTAGGATACTACCAGAGGCGCACTTCGTGCACTGGACCTGGTTATTTGTATAGGTGCACGCATCGCAGCTAGTCCCACAACCTGAAACAAAGGCAATGTGGAAAGATCAAACAAGCTGGTTTATTAGACATGATTATTTATACACATACATGAACACTGTACTATATTATTATGATTATAATTGGTCGTTCCTGTTTCTGAACATTCTACTAAACAACACTGAGAAATGCCTCCCAGATGCACTTACCCACACATGAAGCTCCATTCCAGACATATTTGTCTTTGCAGGTTGCAGCACATGTAGGGACATTAGCCGTCATTGTGCAGTTCAGACATCCTGTGTCCGTACATGCTGGAATAGGAATATATATATTTTTTGAAAAGAGAAATACCGGTTATATACATTGAATAGGAGCTCTAGCCATTGTAAACAAATGTATCTTTCCAGTTAACAAGGTATGTTTTTAATGTTTCATTTTTTTGTATTTAAGTTCATTCATTTATCATAATTCTTTCTCTCCTTACTCTAATGCTAAGGCTGACTGACTGCTTCATCAGTTACCATCAATTTACAATCTTTGTATAAGAGGTTTGACTTGACATAAAAAATGACATTAGTGATTACTTTTTTTTTCTAATCATGATATAGGGCATGAATGTTTATAATCAAAGTAACTTGTGGGCCTTTTACTCTCCTTATTAATAGTATCATTTCGAGGTTTATCGTCGTTGATAAATACCACCCAGAATATATTATACAACCGACCGCTATTACAGGTTCTAACCTTGACATGTTGAGTCTGTAGACCGATATGCGTACCCTACTCGGCATTGGTCACCAAAACAGTATGTCTGACTCGCATCTCCCCAGCAGCGTTTGCAATTTGGAGGACATGCTGCAATTTTCAAAGTTGAAAGTGTATAACTAATATCCAAGTGAGCGATACCATATAGAGTATTTAAGGGAGATAACTTAAAAAAAACGTTTACATTGCTCTGCAGATCATACTTTCTCATTCTAAACTACACTATTGTGTAGTAAAGTAAAATACAATGTACAACATCCAAAACATCTTTGAATATTTATCCACCATGAATGGCATATAGGAGGTGTTCTATAAGATAAAAGTATTTTCTTATTTAATCAAGGTGATACCTACCATTGCATGTTTGAAGATTTATTGACAGTGCGTATTCGTTAGCACACTGTAGGCAGTAGACTGTCCCAGCTAGATCCACACGGCAGTAGTCACAGTTTGGAGGACACGCTTCAAATACAATAGTGATTAATATTAACTCGTATGATAGAAATAACGTTGTCAATTTGATTGATATCTTTATTTGTAAGTCGTCTTAATTATCACTTATCACTAAACACAGCAGCTGACGCTGGAAGCATACCACTAGATATGATGGGTAAGAGCTGTCTCCAACATGTTGATGTCTAAGATTCCAGTCGGATGTCGCTCATATGCTGCAGCATTGCTGTCGCAACCCTTTCACAACAGGTGATTCACTCACCACTGGTGGAACCATGTGTGTGTTCCTGCTCATATGAGATGAAATGGAATCGGGACCAAACATGATGTATAAAACCCTCAAAGACTTGCGTATAAGCCGAGCTCTATATCCAGAGTAATATAGTGAATATAGCATTTGTATGTGCTACCTACATTTACAATCACCATCCTTCAAAAATAGGACCGACTTGGCAGCACAGTAGTTCCAAGTACATCGAGTTTTTGTTCCGTCGTCAGTACACTGAGAGCACCTGTCCGGACATGCTATAAAACAAGGTAAATCAATGTCACATTTTGTTGTACATATGTGTTAGTATTCTGTCTGAAATTGAAACATCGATGGCCTTCATTTCTAAAGCAAGCTACAAACATAGCGCTATTCAAAATGTGTGTACATAGACTGCATCCCTATTCAACAAAGTGTAGGGAATCGAACCAGAATCGAGTTATTATTCATGACTATAAACATTCTAGACTCTCACTGTTCAAGGGTAGTATAATAGAGATAGCCGTCTTTCGGGACCGCAGTGATAAAAAATACAGTTGAATATCTTAGTCAGTAGTGACTAACTTAAGTTAGTCAAATGATAGTGCGCATTTTGGCTATCCCTCTATAGTAACCTGTGACTAACTTAAGTTAGTCATAATTATAGTCAACATAATGAACCCAATACTAACCTTTCTGAGTATTGACCACCAAGACATCAAACAGTGTTCAAAGGACCAATTGTATTATAAGGGTGTTATAATTATCTATCCTACTAGTTATTATAATGGTATATATTGTAGCGGTTCTGCTACTCAGGTGTCTGCTACACTGGGACTCACATAGGGGGCAGGCCTGCATAGTCTCATCTAAGTCACCTGACCCCCTCCCAGGTAGCCACCACACACACAAGGAGGCCACCATATTGTTTTGGTTGGACCCCAATTTTTTCTGGAGTTGGAATTGGATTACCATGCCACCAAAGGGTTCCCCAAGGAACTGCAGGACATGTGGTTACAAACATGTGCCTCCTACAGGCAAGAAGTGTGTTTTCAATCCAGCCAATTTATCTATGAGCCAACAGGCAGGCTTACAAAAGGTGACCAACCCACCTGGTCAGGGTGACACTGACTCTGGCTCAGACCTGGAGGAGGATTCTGATTTCCAGGCCCTGCAGGGCTGCCTGGAATCTCAACAGCAACAGCTTACAGGCCTGGCCAATGAATTCTCAGTCATAAAGGACACTGTAACTGACCTGCAAGGAGGAGTCTCCAAGATACTAGCCATAGTCAGCACAGACCCACCTACTACTAGTACACCTAGGCCTAGTGGTCTACCTGGAGGTACACCTGTGCTACCACCTCTGTTTGGGGGTACTAGGCCCCCCTCAGGGCCTCTCCCCTACTCTGAAGATGAGGAGGAGGGTGAGGATAGCTCTGACAGCGAGGAGGAGGCCAAACGCAAAAAGAAGAAAAAGAAGAAAAAGCCATTTGATCTCTCTAGACACCTCCCTAAAGGTGTTAAAAAGGCCACTTCATTTGCACAGCTGGTAGGTGCCCTCTCTAGACTACACTCCATTCACCTGATGAAGGACCCTTGGACTCCTTATTGTGGTAACATACAATACCACATTCAGTTTTTGTGTGACAGGGAGGCCATGGGTCTGTACACATTAGATCAGCTCCGGTGTTATGATTATGGAGTGAGAGAAAGGGCCAACCACTATGATGCCCAGGCCTTTGTATATGGGGATGACGAGATGATCAATTTACACCTGGTACACAAGCCTGCTACTACCCCCTCCTCCACCCAGGGAGGGGCCCAAGGTGGGGGTTCCAAGAAGAAAAGGAACAAGTCCAAATTTGAACCTGACCCCTCTATGCCCTGTTGGAGGTACAACAATTTCAAATGCAGGTCAGGTGATGACTGTCAGCAGCAGCATGTCTGTTACCACTGCTGGGATGCATCCCACAAGATGAGAGCCTGCACCAACGTCAAAAGAGCTGCGGCGGCAAAATCCTCCGCGTGACTGGAAACACCCATCAGCGCCCCTCGGTCGGACGCGGCCGGTGAGTTGGCGGGCGGAATAAATCCGAGCGCCCCCATAGGCGCCTCTCATCTCATTTGCATATACGAAGAAGAACGGTGCCCGGATGTGGCAGTCGATAATGTCGATTGTGTTCATGATATTATTGCAAATACGAGTCGTATTCCGTCTTCCTGCTTTGGATTAAGTCTATTTGAATCGAACAGTGCTGTTAATTCGTCAGATTTTGGAAAATATTGTAGTTTTCCCATCACGCCGTTGTCGTCTTGTTCAAATCCAAGATGGCGACGGCCGGACGGAGAAACGCACGTAGACGCTAAGGTAAATCATAATATCTCTGGTTTGTGGGTGAATGGAGTGGTTTCAGTGTCTGCCGACCCCATAATCGATCAAATCAGGCCTGATTTGGGGGGGGAGGATATTGTCAAGGCTCAAATCGTCCCAGAATACCAAAATTCAGACCTCAACTTGGTTGGTGTTGACATTATTAACCCTCCACCACCCACCTTTCGTGCTCCCGGTGTCATTGAATATGTTCCCGGTGTCAATGAATATGTCCCTGGTGTCAATGTGGGAGTCCCCAGTGTCATTGGAAGTGTCCCCAGTGTCAATGTACCCAATGTTGTGGATTATGACCCAGCTGTACCCAATGTTCAAGAATGTCCCCTATCTAAACCCAGTGCTGGTGTTGATAGTTGTGACAATTTTGTATACAATGTTGATGTAGGTGCCCCTACTGTCTGTGCCAGAGGTTCTATATGTAATGGCAGTGTTACGGATATGGGACTGTTCCCGGCGGGTGACAGTCATGAATGTGTTGATGCACAAAATGTCTTCTCTGACCCTGTATGTAGTGATGATATCAATGTTGGTCTGTCACCTGTGGGTGACGGTGCGTCACCCGCCGGTGATGGCTACCGTACTAGCAGTGTATGTGATCCTGATACTTGTGTTAGCAATGTTGTTGTCATTGATGTAGCAGATACCGTTCCAGTGTGTATTAACACACCCGTATGCCTTGTATACATACCTGATGTCAATGAACCAATTGTAGTTTACAGAGACTGTGTCCTCAGTATTTGTGCATGCGAGTACAAAATTGGACCTGTTCAATCTCAGCTTAACCCTTGTAGGTTAGCTGCAGAATTCTACAGATACAAGGGTCATATGTGTGCTCATGATGATTTTGTATTAGCTGGTGTTTACAGTGGTTTCAATATAGTAGACAATACACACATAGACTCCTATGATTGTAGCAACTACTCCAGTATTCTGGATGATGAATTCAATGTAGAAATGAATGACACAATTCTCAGAGAATTGCAGGAAGGCAAGGTCACCTCAGCTATTGACTCGCCTAGGTGCATTCACAGTCTGGGGGCAATCAGGAAAAAGGATGGCACCCTCAGACCAATTACTGACTGTAAAAGGCCTTTAAACAGATCCATAAACAACTACATGGACCACACCTGTGATACTTTCACGTACAAAGGGGTAGATTACCTCACGGAGATCCTTAATCCCTATGACTATATTTGTTCTATCAACTTATCTCAAGCCTATAGGAGCGTGAACATTCACAAAGACAATGCTTCTTACCAATGCTTTAGATGGGATTTAGGAGAGGGAGAGCAAGTATTTGAAGACAGAGTCCTTTCCTTCGGTCTCAGGTGTGCCCCATATCTGTTCACACAGTTGGGAGATTGGATTGTCAGGTGTATGCATCGCCGAGGATTCTACCAGGTTTCTAACTATATCGATGACCTGACAGTTATGGGACCCACTTATGATCAATGTGCCTATGCTCAAAGTGTCCTCATTTCAGTGGTGAGAAGCATAGGCTTCCATGTAAAGTGGCCCAAAGTCACTTGCCCTTCTCAGCGTGCAGTCTGCCTCGGTATAATGGTCGACAGCAAGGCGATGGAAATTAGCCTCCCAAGTGAAAAATTGCTTATGCTTTATCAGACTTTGTATGATTTTGCTTCAAAGAAGACTGCCACTAAGCGCGAACTCCAGCAGCTGGCGGGCATCCTCGGCCATTGTTCCACTGTGGTTCGGGGTGGCCGTACCTTCAGTCGCAGAGTGATCAACTTGACCAATAGCGTCAAGGAATCACACCATAGAGTGAGACTAAATGATCAGTTCCGAGCAGACTTAAGGTGGTGGATAGCCTTCGCGGGGGTCTTCAACGGCAAGGCCAGAATTTTGTGCCCCAAGACTCCTTCTGCTGTTATTTCATGTGACTCATCGTCCCGTGGTTTCGGGGCCTACCACATGGGGGATTAGCTCTATGGTGTCTGGTTCTACAAGTACATACCAGCACTCCCCTACTATGCTGACCATTTCTTCCCGGTCCCTACCTTTGATGATTTGTCTCACGACATCAACATCCAGGAACTTTGGCCTGTACTGATGGCCTTGGTCAGGTGGGGTCCAGTGTATAGGGACACTACCATCCTCATCTTGAGTGATAATACCCAGGTTTGCAGTATGTTGAGCTCTGGTAGGAGCCGTAATAACGTCAGCATGG
The DNA here is from genome assembly GCA_949317995.1 of Acholoe squamosa. Classification (NCBI taxonomy): domain Eukaryota; kingdom Metazoa; phylum Annelida; class Polychaeta; order Phyllodocida; family Polynoidae; genus Acholoe; species Acholoe squamosa. The sequence goes on along the minus strand of OX439041.1, from coordinate 56,824,131 downwards.
ATCTCCTGCGAGAATTGTTTTGGCTCGCCTTCACGTACAATGTCAATATCAAATGTTCCTACATCAGGTCTGGCGATAATATTGAGGCTGATTACATTTCTCGCTTAGCATACCCCCAAGTTGCAGCAGTCTCACCTCCCTTTCCCATGTGTTGTAGGTCTGTCCCTGTTACGTCAGGAGGCCCGGAGTCTACAAGACCAAGCCCTGGCTGAGAGCTCGTACAGATCGTACAGGTCCAGGTGGAAAGACTATCATGAATTTTGTGCCTTATTTGACATTCAGCCACTTCCATGTACGCAGGAGAGTGTTTGTTTATATGTGGCGTACCTAGCCCGGAGGCTTAAGTATTCAAGCATTGAACAGTATGTAAGTGCCCTGTCATATCTCCAGCACTTGCACGGTTATACTCCAGTCAATGCTACCAATTTCATGGTCAAACGGACAATGTTAGGAGCCAAGCGTAAGCTAGGTTATTCGCCAGTGCAAGCCATGCCTTTGGAGCCTACACATCTCCTCCAATTCTACAAGCATCTGGACATGTCAGTGTCGTTTCATTTGTGTTGGTGGACGGCAGCCATTACTGCCTTTCGTGGCCTTCTACGCAAAGCACACGTAACAAGTTCCTCCCAAGCTATATGTCTCCAGGATTTATCCTTCCGTGACTGGGGGCTACTCCTGACTTTGCCTCGTACAAAGACGATTCAATATGGTGAGCGGGTGCTTGAAATCCCGTTCAGTAGCATACCAGGATCGCCTTTATGCGTCACCTCCTATGTTCGCCGGCTCATCGACCACACTGGGTTGGGGGCAGGTCAGGAAGTGTTTCAGTACTGGGAGCGAGGACGCTTACGACCAATGACTTATTCAGCTTTTGCCACTGAACTCCATCGCCTGTCAGAATTGTGTGGCATTGTGGGCAAAGTATCCACCCATTCCCTCCGCAGAGGCGGAGCATCTTACCTGTCCTCGATTGGTTGGAATCTTATTGACATAAAATCCAGAGGCGATTGGCAAAGTCTCGCGGTATTGTTATATCTTGTTGATAGCCTGACTCAAAAGGTGTCAAAGGACAAGGTTGCAGCCTCCTTTCTTCGTGTTTGTGTTTAGTTATGTTTTCCTTACACTAGGACAATTGTCTTGGAGGTCTTGGGCGTTAAGAGCGCCAATTGTGACAACTTAATTACTGTTTGGTTATATATCCTTAGTTAAGTATAGCGGTCATATATGGGTGTTATAATTATCTATCCTACTAGTTATTATAATGGTATATATTGTAGCGGTTCTGCTACTCAGGTGTCTGCTACACTGGGACTCACATAGGGGGGGGGGCAGGCCTGCATAGTCTCATCTAAGTCACCTGACCCCCTCCCAGGTAGCCACCACACACACAAGGAGGCCACCATATTGTTTTGGTTGGACCCCAATTTTTTCTTTGTGTTTTCTTAATAAATTAAGGGCGTTAAGAGCGCCAATTGTGACAACTTAATTACTGTTTGGTTATATATCCTTAGTTAAGTATAGCGGTCATATATAGCAAGTAAAGGACATTCTGAAACCTGACTTCGAAGCTTGGTTATCTATATTTTAGCCCACAATACCCTACGGACACTGAGAGTTACAGAGCTCTGTAACAAGGTAGGTTTGAGCATTGTTGATACCTAGAATGGTCATGTAGGGCGTGTCTTCACCTAGCCAATAAGTAAGAATTTTAGTTTTGTCCCTCCTCAATCAAAACGTCCTATATACCAGAATTGAAATGTTGAAATACAAAGCTTACCATAGCATAAACCATCAGAACCGCGTCGTGCAAAGCCAGCGGCACAGCTTCCAGCCAAGCATTGTGTGCCGGTACTCACGTAGCTGCAAGCAGCACAGTTCTCAGGACATTCTTGAAATCAAGGTATATGTGTCTTCATTAGTACTTTTCATGCTAGAATAAGCAGCTAATGGTTTTACGAGTGCTCTATTGTCGAAGTGGCCCCTGTTTGTAGCGTGCATAAGAGCACCAACATTGGGAATAATTGTTCATTATCTTCCAATGAAGGATTGTGATTTTTTTCCACAGGATCGATGTAAATCAATCATTTATATAAAATCCACATACTGACTTACCATTCTTAAAAGCTTACTTCCCTTGCGATGTTCGCACTTTTGATTTAATGAAATCATCTGTATAATGGTGTTCCATTAAATATAGTAGATCTATACTCACTGTGGCAGGTTCCGGCAGCAGAGTTCTGTGCATACCCAGCTTTACACCCAGTGGGAAGACACAGTGGCCAATAGGTGCCGAGGACACAGGTCTCACAGAAGTCAGGACAGTCTGAAAGCACACGAAGGTAAATAGTGTAGCTTTTCATAAGTATAATCTCCCAATACCCTCAGACGTTAATAAATTCAAACGTATGTAAACAATGGCAAATCATAACTGGCATCCCCAATATTCAATAGGATCATAAAGTAGCATGTTTACTATGAGTTTCCAGCGAAAGGCTTATCGGTAAATTGGGTCGTGTTAAGATGCTGCCTTAGCCATGGGAAAGTCACATGAGACAAGTGCCATAACGATATTTTTTCGAGTATCACAACATGTCCGTTAGGGCCATTTTCCACCACCCGATATGGCCCCTCTATCGGCCGCTAGACCCATAGTAGATACTATTTTCGGTCGACAGAGACCATGCCCCACCATTGAACCCTATGGCAGACCCATCGGCCGAGGTGGTTGTGTGGGGCAGCTATCGGCAGATAGAGCACTCATATCGGGTGGTGGAAAATGGCCCTTACTCGAGTCGTTGACTCTTTGACTGTCTTTGTTAGCAGAGTGAACTGTAGCACAACATTAGAGTCATAGTGACACCTTTACTTTTCTCAGTGTATAAAGCACACCATTCCGGCGTTGTAGAATGGCATTCCTGTTATGATACCCCACCAGGTTAGGGGACTCTGTATTGATAAGATGAAGGGTGCTACTATATAACCAAATAGTAATTTGACAAATTAATTATCCAGGGGTCATAATTAAAGTGGTTGTTGGGCAACTCATTTGACTGTCATTGTTTTCGTTGTTGTTTTTTGTTATTGCTTTTTTTGTTGTTGTTTTTTCCCCACTTTTCTAGCAATCATGGTTAACATACTTACAGTCGCAGGTGTTGCGGACTTTGAGTCGGTGCTCTACATGACACTCTGTACACTTGGTGGACACACCATTGGCATTGACGGTGCACATTTTACAGTTCTCTGGGCAGGCTGCAAAGGGGAAATAGCATTAACTTCAAGGTAATTGTTGCAAGAAATGTGAATTTCCCATCTACATGTACTACAAAATATACTTCCAGACTGTAGCCTATCCTCTTCCATATAGTACCCGGTGGGCACAGCCCGTGGTATTTATGTCATTTATACTTGAAAACTCATCAGATTTACATAAAAAAAAGTGTCATTTTGTTGAGTTGTGCCGACTGGGTACCTAAAGACTATACCATTTTCCATATTGTACTTAGATACTATATCATTTGCATTTACTTACAGATATTACATGTTATCCATATACAATGTGCTAGGCTATAGACTACACCACTTTCCATATACTACATGCATGTTGCACGCTGCACCAGATTACACATACTATTCCCACTTTAATAGCGGGATACATTATTGAGCAATGAGAAAATTCCTTTCATTCACTGCCGACTTTTCAGGGTGCATTACGTAATACCTGGTACCCATCAGCTAGTGTGTAGAAAACACGCTAGAGGGAGGGGTCCTGACTTATGTCCCACCTAGTGTTTGAAAATCGAACTACCCATCAGCTCGCTGTTATCAGTCCTTATCTGGCAAGGTATCAGCTTCAGCAGGGGTCGGCCCACTAAGGAACACGCTAAGGCCATATTCACCGGCCGCATCACATCCCTTTGGATATATTACCTACAGTCTACATTGCTTTCCGTATTCTATGGCGGCAATTGGTGTTAGACTTTGTGTCTCTGTGACCCTTAAGGTCGAATCCGGCATGGCGAAAAATGCCTCAATTATCTCTGCAATCATTCACAAGCATTCTTTTTGTGATTTTAGGCCAGAAAATATATAATTCAAAGAGTTATTAACATCAACAAAGGCAAATTATCCCAAAGAATAAATGAGAAAACATAACAGTGTCCTTGTGTTCTATACACCCTGTTGTACTTTTAACTCTTGTGAATTTGGGGGAGGTCCCACAAACACAAAAGATTCAAAATCTCAGAGATATTTGAATCATTTTTCGCCATGTGGAATTCGACCTTGACCCCCCATACAGGAGTAGTTTAACCGTAGGCGGGAACCACTCCCAAAATATTACAGAATGACATTATAAACTGGTCCCCCAATACCACTATATCCTCTTCTGGGTACTCCCTGAACTACAGTCCAGATGGGGTTAGCTATGTGCCTATACATGGTTGCTCAAAATTTTCAGGATGTCAAGCCGCCACTTTTTAGGAAGGATGGAGCTTCACCCTGTCACTTTTTATGTATATATGCTAATGTACTGGAAACCTTTGATATTGTCGCCATCCATCATTTTCTGAAACCCCTGCGTCATCATTTTTTAAAACCCCTCTGTCACAACCATCACTTTTTACCCATGTGTAGACACAGCTATTGCTTAACACTATAGGCTACTTACATTTAGATCTACAGTCTTTACCCATTTCCTTAGACGTCTCTCAGACAACACTTCTTTCCGTGTACCAGTGCTATACTTACTGACTACTCATCAGGAATACTTAACGACCTCCCCGGCCATGTCTCTCTATTCCATTCATCTCGTCCCCTACCCCCTCCCCCCACCCATTCCAATGAAGACATTTCTCCAGGGCACTTTCCTATATACTGTATTTTATGGAAACCTTCTCAATGAGCGATACACTGTATCTCTGTCGCTTTTGTTTGAGCAGTGATTGGGGCGAATTTGTAGATAATGGACAAAGTCTTATAAACTCAGACTCACCTAGACAAAGCCTGGTGGCTATATTGAGGGCGAAGTTCACTTTACAGGTGTCACATTTCCCAGGTCCACTAGTCCCACAACTTTCACAGTTCTGGGAACATGCTGTAAGTAATGAGTGGTTTATACATACATTTGCCACACACGCATATCTTAAGTACCAAGGTTCTGCTGATATACGCTTTTCATCTGTTATATTTTGAAATGGTATGATTTCTATTATAATTATTATTATAACACATCATAGATCAATTTGGAAATTTGTATAAAACATGTTTCTGTCCTATTTCCTCTATTCGTTTAACGTAATATATCAATGTAATATGCATGAAGGGTAAAAGAAGGGTTGACCCTCAATTCAAATTAGCTTAATGCAAAGGTATTGTTATGGTGGTAAACTTACATTGACAGGCTTGTGATACTCCATTGAGGGCGTGGTATTTGTCGCATTTGTTGTCATCACACTTTCCAGGACCTCTTGTGTCACAATTTTCACATGCCAAGCTACATTCTGTAAAGGAAAATGTTCAGTAATATGGAACCCTACTATATGATCTTAAAGATCTGCCGTATCGTTGTGTATCTAAACCGCACCAGCGCCCATAGCGTTGGAGGGGGATTACCCCCGGCTCCTATACAAGACAGGTGCTTATAATTTAATATCAAGATTTAGTGCTTCAGGATAGTGTATACCCCCTCCCCCTCCTCTTTTACATTCTCGTCTTTTAAATTCTGTCTATTTGAATCAGAGATTCATATAATTATTATACCTCATTTTGACCACACATTTTGTTTCTTTCATTATCCTGGCATTAGAGGGCCGGTCGTTAGGAATGAAATGCTACTGGAACAAAAACGTTCTTTTTCATAATACTTTTTCCCAACCTTTTTTTGTCGTTCAACTCTGCGGTAACAAGGTAAGTGAAAATAGAAATAGAGCATAATGGTAAACCTACTTTCGCATTTCTTGGAGACTGAGTTGAAGACGTAACCAGTAAAGCATTGTTTGCAGTCGGAAGCAGTCGTACACTCGTGGCAGAAGCCTGTACAAGCTGAAAGACCAACGACAGTGAATGCACAACTGCCTACGATCTGACAAGGGCATCCTTGACACAAAAGAATTTGTAGTAGAACATTTATTTGAATGAACAGTCAAACTTTAAAAAAACGTTTCTCATTATACCTCAATCTGGTATGATAAAACCCCCGGGGTTATGTCACATGGTTATATATGTTACAGGTGTGGAATATTATGTCTTTGATAAAGAAGTTGGAATTTATAATGGGTCTTCACAATGGATCTGCAGTTTTGAAAGTATACAATCCACAGGCATCTTTGAGTAAGTTCTATCTACTCTTGTCCTTTATTCCATACTAAAATGATTGACCTACCCTTTAAAAGAGTAATTGAATAGATGGAACTGTAGAACTTACTTGTGCACAGTTTTGTGACCGTGTTGAAATATGTTCCCTTTGCACAGTGGTCAGAATCACATAGTCCAGCTCCATTGGTATCACAGTTTGAACAGGAGGTGGCTTGACAGGCTGTAGTAACCATGGGAATAGTATGATACAATTGTCACACAGTCTCTCCTTTTGACTATCACGATTCGCAACTTATATGATGTGATGGTAACAATGACTGGGGGGTTACATTTTATTTTCCATCAATGGTTGTCTTCTGCGGATGTGCACCATACATTAGCTGATCTCAGTTCTTACCAAACCATGATTAGGAACCACACAGAAACGTCATGAGACGTTGCAGGTAACGTCTTTTGGTTTAATATTTTTGTTTTTGAGTTTTGCTTTAAATTCAATGCAACACGTTGCAGGGGCGTAGGAAGCAAATCTTCATTGGGGGGGGGGGGCAGCATTAAACTGTCGGCTCAAGCGCGATGACACTTATATATACCTCTATAGAATTTGTATAGAAAAGTAATCTTTGTTGAATTGTAGGTTTGATTTTAGGCTCAGGCCCCCATTTCTCCTTTTCTATTTCTATATTAATCTAATTTGAGATGCAAAGTTCCAGCTTCTTGTCCAATTTATCATGAGTTCTTGGCAATTTTTTTTTTTTTGGGGGGGGGGCAGACATACTCAGGCCCCCACCTCCATTTTGATTGAAAGGACCCATGCCCCCCTTGTCCCCCCCCCCCAGTTTTCCTATGTCCCTGTGTTGTCTCTTTGGTATGAGGCACTGAACCTTGTAGGGTTGGAATGATGAATCGTGATAACAATTCTAGTGAGCACAAAAATCCAGTTTACCAAGGTTGTGAGGAGCTCCCACTGTAGGGTCAAACTTGTATACAACCCCATGTACTTACCCTGGCAATGGTGGAATCAAACATATAACTACATATAGTGTTAATTTATATACATGTCGTTACTTGACTCGCACTTACCTTCACATCTACCCTGTTGGTGGAGTTAAACCAATAAGGTCGAATCCCACATGGCGATTTAGGGCACCGATATCTCTGCGATTTTGCGTTCTATGATCCTTGATGACGCCATAAAACGCAAGGATTATTCAACTTAGTGCGAATCCCACAGTGGTTTATGGTCCACTTTGCAATAATCCCAAATCGTCATGTGGGATTCGACATATATAACTACTTGTAGAGTTACTTGGATCGCACTTACCTTCACACACCTTGTTGGTGCCGTCAAATCTATAACCACTTGTGCAGTTTCTCGACTCACACTTGCCGACTCCCTCTTTGAAACATTCATTGCAGCCGACGGAACACTCTACAAAATAGCCACGATAGAATTCGTAGTTTGACTTCGCCAAGTTAATCATCCAACAAGTAGTGCTCTATCAAAACCAACAGTCATCATTAATTTTATTGAAATAGCATCAACTACGTTGTTAGCCGTCTTCCTTCCATTTTCAATAAAACTAGGACAATAATTATTATAAATAATGTAACATTCTCCTTCAGTCAAAACATCCCTTCTGAAAATTATAGAAATTTGAAATTTAACTTACGGAAACATTTTCCGCCGACAAGCAGATACCCCGGAGAACACTTCGTACATGTTGTTGTTTGGGTTGTGCCACTAACCAGAGTGGCCTCACATTGGTCACAGTTAAGTGAACACTCTATAATAATGGAAGTTTCATATTTAAGATTCTGTATGTGATGTGTATATCAATGGGCATAGAAGAAAATCTAGAAACCACAGGCTCTAAAATGACTGAATACTGTATGACACACAAAGGTGCGTTTTGATAGTAGACACACACTTAACATGACCAGCATTAAATTGTTCTGTTCAAGCCTGTGCTTGAATCAACATACTAACCTATGAGTCCACTGTTTAATGTTAGGTACGATTTTGCCTGCGCTTTGGCAGCTCAGATCTAATAATGATTGATGACGTTGAACCACATAAATACATATAGAATTCGATATCTCACCTATTTGCTCCAATATTTATGAGAATATTTTCTAATTATGGCCAATATCAATAATATTTATCGGGTTGTAAGGGTCACCTGATTAGTTCCAGTTTTGCTGTTCTATATCATTATAAGTTCCTATTGAAGCATGGGTTATACTAGAAATCGTCCAATCCATCATTTCATAAACACAATACCTAAATGTACAATTATCTCCCCCTATGATTAAGATCTTAATGACTTGAAGTAACATCAAAATAATTGTTAATTCAATGGATTCCGTGAACCTCGCACACTGAGAATCTGTCGATATTCACGTACGGATGCATCCCTTGCGGTTGTAGTAATGCGTCCAACCAGTAGGACAGTGTCTACACTGGAGTGTCTCATCCATACAATCCTTACACCCAATCACCCACGGACTACACTGAGCCGTCTCAGTACCTGTAATACACACAACAAAAACTTGGGTACAGTACATTACGCTGAAAACCCTTGAATTCTTCTTCTTTTTTTTTCTTCTTATTTCTTTGTCCTTGCTTTGAATTGGATGGAACGTGTGCCTCCGAATCCTATCATTCTGATTATTTCTGATCAAAGGAATGGTTATTGCCTAATAGTACTTTTCTCTCCTTTTGATAACATTTTTCCACTAAATATATATAGATAATAATAATTATGTGAGTTGCTTGAGTCGCTCACCTGGCAGGCACAAGAGCAGCACGGTGGCGGCTAGCAGGGCGCACAGCCCTGAGCCCACACTACACCTTGTCATGAAGATAACTGAAAGATAAGAGATGAGCAGGTCAGAGATATATTCCTATTTCCAGGCTGAAACGGTATCAAGCACCTGACTTTAGCGTTTTAGGCGTTTGCATCACGTATATACATGTATAAATCAAAATTGTATGATTGTTGAAGTTGCAGATACATTAGCCTATACCATCATAATCATGGAAATGCATCTGGCTCAATGGTGGAACGCTTTCGTGACGGTATTTCCTTAACTGTTGGCAAGTATTGCACAGTGATCTCTCACGCATGCGCAGGTGTTTGAGCCATGATGATTAAAGCTCCTCCAACTGCGCAGTTTTCTTGAAGAGGACAATCTAACCATCTCTAGGAAAATCTGCTTAATTTGTGAGGAAAAGATTGTTTTATCTAGGCCTACTAGTTTGTGTAACCAGCGATTGGTTTAGCCATGGACTAACTCTTTTCTAGCCTTGAATAAACAAAAACGTTAGCGGGATAACTCACAACTACATTGGGATCAGAACTTAGAGTAGGGTACCTTATAATCTATCCTATTCTCGTCGCTCCTATTCCATGCCGAATAATTCATTTTCTAAATAATTATGCATTTTGCTTCATAATTCTATTGGGAAGATGCATCAACTATCGTTTGTTAATTTTGTTAGCTTATTGAGTGAATCCATTGATATTTCCTTCCAAATATATGTCTACATCATCGCGTCAAGAATGAAATGCTCTGTGGAGGTGTGATGTGCTTTGCACCAATTCATTAATACATGATTTGGAGGAAATACATCGTAGTCATAGATAAATAGGTTTTTGAACTTACCTTTAAACGTAGTCAGATTAATAGGTCTGTTTCCTCCTCTTTATGACAGTTGAAAGGTGAACAGAAAGAAGTTGGTACCTCTCTTGCTTGGCTACTTCTCCGCCTATGGTTGGTTTGTTTAGCTTGGTCCCCCTCTACCTTCCCCCGTTCCCCTGGTTACAATAGACGTAAGAGAACCCCTCAAGGCTATGTACCCACATTCTATATTGTATGGGGGGCTATGAATGGAAGTAATTCTGATATCACATTTTCAAAACAATGGAGCTATTCAAATGCTTCACTGCTGATTTTCTTTAGAAAGTAAGTTTACTGATCAATGCAACTTTATTTTAGCTTCAAGGCTGATACATACTCCTCTCCCCTACCGAATATAAAATGTCAGTTAATGACATGTGGCATGCGCATAAGGTGAGACCATTGTTGGGGTAGGGGGTATTGGTCCCTTAAGGGAAGCTCTAGACCTATTTAACATGAAGATTGGCAGAGGCAGCCTAGATATTGTCATGGCAGCCCTAAACAGTCATGCTAAATCCGACAGTCCTGAGGTTGCTGTGTTTTTTAAAGATTCAATCAGGAAGTACGGTAATACATAAGAAATGATAGAAACACACATCTGTATTGCTCTTTAAGACTAAAATATATATCTCAATGACAGAACACGTTATCGTCGTTGAGTCTACAAGGTTATATGACTTTTCCATCGATAACTTTTCAAGTACAAGCTACGCAAATTTACTCAATGGTACAGTGTCGAATTTTGATGGGACCCAACCTTAATCCATCTCTTTTAGTATAAGGTTTAGGCAGAAATAGGGGCTAAGCAAGGGGCGGGCCCCGGAACTTTCACTATCCTACATCTATTAAGATACTGAATCAGATTAATGTCGTTTTCCTACACAATTGTGTTAGGTCCTTTAGACAATATATCTAGTAACAAAAGAGAGATCATCGGTCTTGTTCCAGTTTTTTCTCTCTACCCATGATGTGTTTGTTGCTGGAGCTATTCCCAGTTATATAACATTCCGAAATATGAAATTGACAAATGTGTTGATTACAGTATCTCCTATGATGTTTATAATTTCTATCAGTAGAAAATTCTTGGATATTAAGTAGGTGTCGTGCATCTTGATATTTTATGGCAACTATAGCTTCTGTTTTCACATCACCGCACCAAACATTAACTTCTATGTCTAAGGTCCTATGGTTGCAAGAAAACAATACAGGGGGAAGCTGTAAATGTTATATGAGGGGCCTGGTTGTCTTGACCACCAAATGTTTGGCCTCTTACCATTAGCATGTCACACGCTACCTCACCATCAGCACCCATCGGACACTCAGTATAACCCTAGCCAGGGTGACTTCTGGTCCCCCATCTTCTCCCCAATTTTGCTGAACACTTGGGTGTACCCCTATTTTATTTCTGTTTTGCCGTATTTTCTTTTTTTCTGAACAATGATGCCTGTGCCGGTCCTTTATACTTCCGGTTGGGTTTGTTAAGATTGCACTTGTATCATCGCAGATGTTTGGATATCGTATGAGGAAATTCTTACTTAAAAGAAAGGGGAATACTCTCTAGCACTTACCAATTAAAGGATCAAACAGTAAAGCTGACAAGCAATCACAAAACGTTACAAGTACATTTCTAAGTAGAAGTGAAAAGGAAAAAAATCACTAGACGACTTTTTTTCCGAAGTACCCCTGGTTTTCTGAATCACAGAGATGTATAGGCCTACATGTCTTGCTATGCGCAATGTCCTTGTGTAAGCTATTTCTCTTTGTCAGCAAATGGTTTTGTCTTTGTATCAAAAAGAGGAGAAAGATGGGAGGAGAATTCAAAAGTAAAGTTATAGCGGAAGCAATACAGTGAGTAGGGGGTACCTCTCCATGACAACGCTGGCTTGCATCATGTAGGTGTTTAATTAATTAGTTCTGCCTGGTTTAATGGACAAGTAGCCTGCCCAGAGGGAGCCATGTCACGCTACTGGAGGCACCCCTTCCAGGTGGGTGAAAACCTGCAGCCGTTCTGCATCATTGCACAATAACCTACCTTGCCCTTGTCGTGTTACCCTCCACCTTCAGGCAGGCAGGAGGTGGGGGTGAGTGTTGAGTGGGGGAGCGCTCAGGTTCAAGAAAGGGAATAACCCAGGGTTGGCAGGGAGGGTTACATTAATCAAGTTTAATATCTACAAATAGTGCAGAGAAATTTCATTGAGTTGAATTGAATTTAATCATTTTCATTGGCATGAAAATCCACAGAGTACAATTAGAACATCGTTAGGGTAGAGGCACCCTGAGTCAGACAGACACCTAAAGTCAGACACTTTTTGCAATGAATTACAAAATAGATATGAAAAATTCAGCTATCATTTGAATTAGACATGAAAACTCAGGTATCATACTCTCTAACTTTTGAGAAATAACATGTAAAACCCCTGTCATACATGGTTTTACAACTGCACAAACCCAGGGTGTTTTTATTATATTCTGAGGATGAAGAATTGTGATTGAATGGAGATCCTGGTTTGATTTGTCAATTTGTCATGTCTTATCCTTCATGCTTACAGGATTTCTATACATGTCCATGGCAATATACACATTTTTGCTGATAATTTGACTTGACAGGCCTGAATACATCCCTCATTTTACAGTATGGGAGTTATTCTTCTATGACCTTCAGACTACACCTACAGTCAGACACCAATTACACCCCACCTGGGACACAATTTTATCATGATTTCAATACTTATATAATGGACATTTCATTACAAACAGAATCCTTCACAATATACCTGTACTCCCAGATCTGAATAGTTAATCTGTGTTTGGTTTACCTACTATCTAACACCTAACCTAATCATTACTCAGTCTGCCCATAGAAGACATTCTCATCTGGGCCTGTAGACTGACCTGTTATAAGTATGCAAAATTAAACATCTATGAGTATCCCAGAGAAGAGTATTGTATTAGCTTGGATTCCTTAGTGTTATATGCTATGTATATATAGATTATTTCAGATACAGTGACCAATTTTGTCTGTATCAATTAGATAACATAGTGTCTGACTCTAGGGTCACCTCTGGCATGAGCTGTCTGACTTGAGGTACAATTTGCTGGTTTGGAGACTAAATATGTACAGCCCATTTATTCATATGTATTGGAGAGTTTGGTCAAAACTTCTTCAGGGATTTTGAGGTTAAAGCATCATATACCAACTGGTTAAATGGAAAGTAGAATTCAACACTTTTAAAGGTACAAAATCTGAGCACCAAATATGGCCACCTCCTGTGTGGTCAGGAGTGTCCGAAATGGGTGCCTCTACCCTACATGGGGTGTGTCCTCCGATACAGGTTCATTTCCATATACTACTTACTAAATGAGTCCTTCAATACAATACAGGTTCATTTCCATATATTGCTTACTGAATGTGTCTTACAATAATTACACCAGATTAGCTGCAAGGTTAGAATACAGGTGATATTCCTCTAGACGATTCCTGGAATCATAGAGAGGAATATCACCTGTATTCTAACGTTACAGCCAATCCTGTACTTATTATTATATGGTCTAAAGTTAGACAAAACTCACATTTTAATAAGTATGGGTACCAATCAAGAATTAAGCTCCCGGCGTGGTCATCTTGTTGTTTTAATATGGATACTTTTGTGATGTGTCCACTCACCTACCTGATGTATGGTTACTTTTAACCTTTACGATTACTTCTAAACCTCAGCTGGGAGAGTGGAGTAAGAAGGAACGTTTGTATTTCTGGGCCCGCCAATATGACATCTATATCGCATTGGAACGCAATAACAACATCAGCCTTTGACGCTACGTATTTTTTTGAGTCCCGCATATGGCTGTTAGACCATCTAATACCGTAATATCCCGCGTATAAGGCGCAGCCCGCGTATAAGGCGCACCTAGAGTTTTGGAAAATTCTCAAAAAAATGAAAAATTCATAACTTTGGTTCTACTGAATGAATTTTCGACATTCAAAAACCTATGGGTAGCTTGGGCCACCTTGGGCCCTCCTAGGCCCCATTTTGTCCTATTATGACCAAGGGGGCATGTAAGATATCAAAAGAAAGGTCTTGGTGTCCCCCTTGTGGATCCAATGAGAACTAAAACCCCCCATATAAGACGCGCCTTATACGCGAGAGATTACGGTAATAAACGTTCATTTCCATATACTACTTACTGAATGTGTCCTACAATAAACGTTCATTTCCATATACTACTTACTGAATGTGTCCTACAATAAACGTTCATTTCCATATACTACTTACTGAATGTGTCCTACAATAAACGTTCATTTCCATATACTACTTACTGACATGTGTCCTGCAATACACGTTCATTTCCATATACATGTACTACTTATGCAATATGTCGTACAATAACATGTCCATTTCCATATACTGCTTACTGGGATGTGTCTGCAAAAAACGTTCATTTCCACATACTACTTACTGGGATGTGTCCTACAATAAACGTTCATTTCCATATACTACTTACTGACATGTGTCCTGCAATACACATTCATTTCCATATACATGTACTACTTATGCAATATGTCCTACGATAAAATGTCCATTTCCATATACTGCTTACTGGGATGTGTCTGCAAAAAACGTTTATTTCCATATACGACATACTGGGATATGTCCTACAATAAACGTTCATTTCCATATACTACTTACTGACATGTGTCCTGCAATACACATTCATTTCCATATACATGTACTACTTCTGCAATATGTCCTACAATAAAATGTCCATTTCCATATGCTACTTACTGGGATGTGTCTGCAATAAACATTCATTTCCATATACTACTTACTGGGATATGTCCTACAATAAACATCCATTTCCATTTACTACTTAGGGACGAGTCATTTATCGCTAGGTGGGGCGTCATTTTGAAAAAGAGCCCCTTGGTGGGGGGGGGGCAAAACCCAATAAACCTTCATACTGGTGGGGGGGGGGGGTAAAAACTAAATATGGGCAATTTAAATACCCATCGTGATGCATCATTCCATGTGCATATTCAATTTTTTTTTGGGGGGGGGGTCATTTTGCAAGATCAGCTCTTAGTGGGGGGGATGGGTCGTGATCATTTTTGTCATAGTGGTGGTGGGTGGGGAAAAAATCTGCCGATCTGCCAAAATCCATCTAGCCCCTCCCCCACCTAGCAATAAATGACTCGTCCCTTACTGGGATGTGTCCTACAATACACATTCATTTCCACATACTACTTACTGGGATGTGTCCTGCAATACACGTTCATTTCCACATACTACTTACTGGGATGTGTCCTGCAATACACGTTCATTTCCATATACTACTTACTGGGATGTGTCCTGCAATACACGTTCATTTCCATATACTACATACTGGGATGTGTCCTGCAATACACGTTCATTTCCATATACAACTTATTGGGATGTTTAATAGCTGGTGACCTGCTACAACTTCCATACTCGTAAGAGTATGGGAGTTGTAGGTAAGAGTATGGGAGTTGCAGCAGGTCGCCAGCTAAACTGGGATTTGTCATGCAGTACACGTTCATTTCCATAGAACCTAGGCTACTAAGTAGGGGGTTATTTTCTAATACTTCGTATTGTTGATGTGTCCTACAATACGCATTAGGATTTAACCACAACGGTAAAACCCCGCATATAAGCTGCACCCTGAGGTCAAGGCTTTGCTGTAAGCCATACTACTTATTGGGGGTACTGTAATGGCCTGTTGTCTCTAGAAGGCGCTATTCTCAAATAAGCACAGGGGGTATATGGGTATTGAAATTAATCTTAAGCACTAAAAAAAAAGTATTCAAATAAATGCTTGCCTAAAATAAGCATTACACATTACATTTCCCTACGCTTCTTAATGTTCATGTGTCCGACAATACACGTTTAAAATCAAACCACAACCCTAAAGCCTAACATATAAGTTGCACCTTGAGTTTATGGCTTTGCTTTATGCCACACCACAGGCCTAAAATGGTGTCAATTCCTTCTTTAGTCTATATAAGTAAAACCCTGAGTATAAGCCGCACCCTGAGTTCATGTTCATGAATTTTAAGAATAATGCATATACAACGTTTTCTCAAGAAGGTCTTAATGTACCCTATTCAAGCCATGTGAAAGAACAACCTCCGACACGCTATACAATGTACACAGTTACATGCAATACATGAAATGATTTCATATGTCTTTTATTTCTGTATGATAACAATGAGAGCTGACTCTTGTCAACCTAATTTGCTTTTTCATAATGAAATGTTATTGATCTCATCAGATGCAAGACGTGAAATATATAAATATTCCACTTTCTGCATATCTATAATCAACCAACTAGTTAGAAAGATCGAGTCACATCTCATTCTAATTTTTGGTTAGCGAGACCAGTACAGTGGCTCCATCTGTTTTTAGAAAGCAATCTTGTGAGGGATCAAGTATTCGGGGGGGGGGGGGATCCAACTGCACAATATAGAGGACATCTGGTGGCAAATTCAAGAACTAATACCAGCATATCTGGGTCCAGCTGCATGGCCAGGGAAATCCCATAATGCAAATATACTACCAAATATGACTATCATTCAATGATAAATCTACCTCAAAAACACTTTGGGCTTTGTGTTGGCTGCATTTAATGGGCTTGCCATTGTGTAAGAAGGAAGACAATGTTCCCATCTGGCTTAGTTTGAGCTCTTCTGAAAACCTAGAATTGACCAAATTTGTAAATTCTTCATAAATCATTGAGTTGAGTTCCAACATAAAGACTATTGGTCAGATCTATATGAGTATGAAATGTACAAGAGAGTACAGTAGAGACCATTAGAGACCCACTTCCAGTGGGTGAAAAATATTCCGAAAAGAACCACTATTTTGGTGTCTGTGAAGTCAATCTGGTATAGGGCTGAATGGTGGACAATGAAAACTAGTTCCCACATTACTCACACCATGTCTCTACTGTGCTGTATTCTCACCAGTACCACACTGGCTAACTCTAGATAGATATGGTAGTTCTTTAATTTGACACCTGGTGGCAGGTAGCGGTTGCCTCTCGCAGTGGGGCCGTTGTTCAGCTTTCAGTGGATCCAGGATACACAAGGAATTGTGGTTCCAGGATCCACAATGGACTGACCAATCAGAAGCCAGCATCTGCTTAGCAGATGCATCTGCTGCTGTCCAAGATGGTGGATGTTTTTGTTAGCCAATTCTTGTCCATTCAATGCACAAATTAATTGATTACTCATGCTCTATGGAAAATTAGAGGTTGTTATTTGAGAAAATGAATGGGATATGACCAAACATAATAAAACATAAAGCTTCACTATTGGCATTGCATCTGGGCTTCCCCTCATACTATAGAGCCCCCCTGTATCTTCCTTGGAGTTGGACTTGGGATTTTTTCAGGCTGCGCCCCCCACATGAGTTGAAGATGGACGAGGGGGGTGATCATTTATTAACAATGGGGGGGGGGTTGAGGGGGTCGAAAAATTTTCTGCCCCTTTGAGAAAATACAGGTGGGGTGGACTAAATTCTTTCAGCCCTGCTATTAATTGGAGGGGGTGTGTGTCTGCTCTTGATTTTCAGCTTCTCCATGGCAGGGGAGGGGGGCAAAAAGTTTTTTTGTGGTTCTGATTTTTTTTTTCTAATAAAAAAAAAAGAAATTTTTCTGCCCAAAAGGATCTGCGTCTGTATCGAGGATCCACAAGGGTCTGCTTCTGTATCCAGGATCCACAATAGAGCTGCTTCTGTATCCAGGATCCACAATAGACTCCTTCTGTATCCAGGATCCACAATAGACTCCTTCTGTATCCAGGATCCAGAATAGACTGCTTCTGTATCCAGGATCCACAATGTAGACCCCTTCTGTATCCAGGATCCACAATAGACTCCTTTTGTATCCAGGATCCACAATAGACTGCTTCTGTATCCAGGATCCACAATAGACTCCTTCTGTATCCAGGATCCACAAGGAGCTCCTTCTGTATCCAGGATCCACGCGGCACTCAGACCCAGGTCTCCGGGTGTGATGAGTAGTATCTAAGACGGTCTCCTATAAATTACACCTTTTGAATTAAAGATTTTGATTTAAAGTTTGAATTCAAAAGCTGTGATTTATAGGAGACCGTCTTAGATACTACTGTGATGGGGGAGTCTGGATGGCAGGTGGCAGCACCTGCTTCCGGGTTCGTATCGCTTACACCAGGGGGGCCTTCCACTCGTCCGTCACACGTCATGTGACAGGTCTGAGTTTTGCTGGCTTTTCCCTTATATAAGGGCAGTTCCTACAGAAGTTCTCCAGTAGTGGTCCTACCACTGCTCAGCACACTTCTACTGTTACCTACGGGTAACCGAATGCCATCCGGCATGTAGTCTCTATAGGCTGTGATCGTATGTAACTAAGATCAGAATAAACGTTTGGTTGCCTACCCGGAAACTTCTTCTCTTTTCGTTATGATTTAACATGTAACCAAAAAGACAAACCACTACATAACGTTTTTTTGTTGACTATGTCAGTTATTATATAGATGCATAGAAATCAGGAATATGTTTTTTTTCTGGGAGTCTATTGTGGATCCTGGATACAAAAGGAGTCTATTGTGTATCCTGGATACAGAAGCAGTCTATTTTGTATCCTGGATACAGAAGCAGTCTATTGTGGATCCTGGATACAGAAGGGAGATCCTTGTGGATCCTGGATACAGGAGGAGTCGCTTGTGGATCCTGGATACAGAAGGAGTCTATTGTGGATCCTGGATACAGAAGCAGTCTATTGTGGATCCTGGATACAGAAGGGACCCCTCTTAGGCGCGGATAAAAAAATTCAGACCCCTCTTAGGGGGGGACAAAAAAAAATGTTGCCCCTTCTGAGCGAAAAAGCCCGCGTGCCACTAAAGAATAAAAGGGGAGAAGAAAAAATTTCATTTCCGTCCCTTATACGGGGGTCGAAATTTTTTTCGACCCCCCCATAAGGGACAAAAATCGCACATGAATGTCCCCTTTTAGCCTATAGTAAGGTGCGGGTTTTCCGCTGAAAACAGGTGAAATTATTTTGACCCCCATCAGAGGTGTTGAAAAAATTCTGCCCCCCCTCAAACCCACCAGCCCTCCCCCACCCTGTTGTTAAAAAATGAGCACTCCCTAATGTGGATCCTAGATAGGCCTACAGAAGCAGTCCTTGTGTATCCTGGATACAGAAGCAGTCCCTTTGTTGGTAAACAGCCCAGTGCCCAAAACAGCTAAGTCCAGTATGGACAGTGCATGATGCTTAGAGAGTAAATCATAGTAAAATTTTTCTGACTTTCCAATGAAACTGCATTCTTGAATATATATAAGCTCAAAGATGATGTTGCTGCTTTTAATTGTACTTCATCTATCATAAACTAGCAGATATCTGTGATAAAATCAGCTGAACTGAGTGGCCAAGACATCCACTATCTTGAAAGTAGCAGATGCATCTGCTGAGCAGGTGCTTGCTCCTGATTGGTCAATCCCTTGTGTATCCCGGGTACACTATTCCTTGTGGATCCTGGATGCCCAGAAAGCTGAAAAACGGCCCCACTGCTTGACTCTCCTCCCGACCCTCTCCTCCTGTCAAGTATTGGAGGCCCGACAGCTCGGTTCTGCCATCTATAGGTTCCCAATCAAAATGGGCCAGCAGGCCTTGTAAAGCTAGTAATGATCGATAGTCTGAGGATATGCCGTCTCTCCTGGTCCCGTGAGTTTAGTAATGCAATAAAATCAAATGAGAGAATGTCAGAAATCAATTCATATAATTATTAATCTATGTTGATAACAAGTTGATCAACGTTTATTAACTTTTTGTTATCTCACAATATAAGAAGCGACCAACTATTTCCAATGAAATCAGGTTCAGGATTTAAAAGTATGATCTTTTCTGACGAAAGATTGAGATATATGACGTATCACAGGCAAATGAATAATATACGTGTAGTTGGCACATATACATGTACCTGCAAATATTTTGTTGTCATTGCAAATAAAATATAAATTAAGCTTCATTCATTTGGTTTTTTTTCTGCCAGATCCAGAGATACTCGCAGTATACTGGGAACAAATAATCATAGTAATCAGATAAGAACAATCTACAAAATCCGCTTCCTATTTGAAACCCCAAGTTTGCCATATGTTACCATATATCAGACTTTGTGCCTAACCCTACAGGGAGGAATACCATCTTCTTAGATAATACCATTACTGTTCTACAGGGACAAAGTACTTTCAACCACTTTGCTTATCGTTAAACCTCTTGTTAGGTAACAGCATACAAAATTTGTCAATTTACTACAAGTGTTCCCAATGTCATGTAAAGAAATGTAAAAAAAAAAACTACTGAAACTACATAAAAGAATGATAACTTTTCCAATGGTCAGGCACCTAAGAATTTAAGATCTAGGGATATTGTACTGTATAAGAGCAGGGTAAGTAAACGTGTAACTGCCTTTACGTCGTACCTTTCTGTGCACCTTGGTGTACAGCAATCGTCCATCGCAGCACACAATGAACACCCTGATTGGTGACAAATATCATTTTCTCAAAGTGTTAAGAATCAGATATGTTATTCCCTGTTGTATTCAGGAGGGTACCCTACCACAAAATATCACAAGTCACTTCGAATCTTTATTCTGTACATATTAATTGGCTATAAATAATAACCTGTTATAAATTCGTCATGATATACACAATCTGATATGTTATACAATGCATTCTGTACACAAATATACACAGCAATTCTGCTGTCCATCTATTACCTGTGACGTATCTGTAAGTACCGTGACTGTCATCAAAATAATATATGAAAATAGAAATATTCCTGCGTAGCTACAAATTATGAATTGGGTTTCAGTTCAGTCAAAAGCATCCCACTTGCTTCACAAGTGTGACATCGCTATACTGTGCCATTTGGGTCATTCCTATCATGCCCTAGCCGCCTATTCTGGCCTTGGCTATTCCTTCTGGCACGCAGGAGTTGTCCAGGAGTGGTTGGTAGGCTTGTTCGGTGGTTGGACCGAGCAGCTCTTCGAACGACTGACTCCCCCTCCTCATTTCCCCGGGGAAAGTTCAGCCTCCGTCTGTCCTCCACTGATAACGAATGGCTTCGGCCAGCACGTCGCTGAGGCGTGAACCTGCCTGGACTGCTAGACCGATGTGGCACGTATGGGGTGGAACCGCTTGTGGACTGTTCAACCATGGAGGTATTCCTTCGAAATCGCCGCTGTGGTGCATACCTTGAAATGGGAGTCCTAGAAGTGGCCCTAGATTCTGTTCCAGCATTTGCTGCTGTACTCGAGCCCGTTATTGATTCTGTCTGCTCACTTGGATCTTGCTGTGCAACTGTATCATTGGAGATGACAGAGTCAGTACCTTCAGATCTTCTTCGAGAAGCTACATTAGCAGTCCCCGAGGCCGCTCTTGTCAGCGGGGTGTCTGCTAATGTTGAGTAAGTTGCTCCAGAGGCTGTAACACCTTCCAATGGTACAGGAGGAGGAGCAGCTCGTCTGGAGGCTGCCCTGGTAGAAGGAGTGTCAGCCGATGTGGAGTAGACTGCACCTGATGCCGTTACGCCTTCAGATGTCACCCGTGGACCTCTGAGAAGTTCACCGACAGATATCAGAGGTCTACGTGCCACCGAGTTAGCACGCTGAGAAGGCGGTGTGCTCTCTCCATCTGCCTCCTCACTACTCTCTGCAGCATCAGCATCCCCAGTATTAAGTGACCTGAGGATGCGCTGGTGTGCAGAGCTACCAGTTGGAAGTATGGAGCCCCGGGGAGAGGTTTGGCTGTTGGAAGACTCTGGAGGTTGTTGTGTCAGTCTACTTACTTGGGCACCTCTTGGTGAGGTCTGGCCCCGAGAGTTTGAGTTATTGTTTGATATGGGTTGTCTAGAAACAGTATTAGATGTCCGCGGTAAGGGAGGTAATGACGTACTTTGGTCCCTAACAGAGGGGCTATTGTCCTGTTGGCTAGATGAATTATTTGAATCTAACCTTTGGAGAGAGACAGTCACATTGTTATTGTTTGCCTGGTCCTGAGCAGTTATAGATAATGAGGTATGGTTACGGCTTTGTGTATTTGTTGTCTCACGCCGCAATAATCTTGGGGTCACTCGTTCAACAGAGGTACTCGCCTCACTTGTATTTCCTAGTGAGAAGAGCTGAGCCCTGATTTCATCACGTCTCTGTGGACGACCAATCTCAGTCCTTTGGTTCTCCATGGATGCTGCCAAGGACCCCCCACGTGGTGAGTTTAGCTGCCCTGTCAGACTCATCCTAACACGAGGTGCTACACTGACCACACTGGAGACACTAGTTGCATCTGACTCACTTGTCGCTTCATCATCATCGTCGTCATCATCGTCATTTGTGAGTGTATTAGCAGAGGCACGAGACCCCCCTCGTGACATGACGACATCCATTGATGGCGTCTGTGACGCCATACCTCTGGATAGCATTACGTCACGACTGACGTCAACGCGCCTTGGTCCTACAGGGGGTGTTGGCTGTGGCCGGCCCCCTCGTGCAGCTATCGGGGTGCTCAGCAGTGCCGACAGGATGGTGCCCACTTCATTGAGCTGCTCGTTCAAAGAGAGCACCTCGTCCAGACGGCGCAGTCTTGTATCGGGGTCCTGTGCCTGGGAGTAGCTCACTAACGCCTGCTGTCGGAGCTGCATCTCTAGATGTAACAGCATCATCATCTGGTGAATCATGGCACGACCCTGTCAGAAAGATAAAAGAAGGAAATGTGGTTTGGCAACATATTGGAATCTTGATATGTATAAAATTGTATGATTTGGTTGAATCTAACATATGGATAGAGACAGTCACATTGTTAGTTTATTGCATACTTGACCTTTGTGACTTTTGTGACTTTCATCGATCAGAGATAAAAGATTTGGAATACAGGTATGAATATATTCAACGTAGCTGAGCTGTCAATGCCTACAAAATAGTTCAAGGATAACCCCCGAATCCACACACTGGACATTGATCTCGATGAAACAAAAAGTCTTTTGTTCTGGCAATTCCCCGGCCACTTCATATGCATTTCCCGGTCGCTCCGCACGTGAAGCGGCCTGAAAATGTGAGACGCTCACCTGTTGGAGCTGCTCGCGGATGTTAGCTGCTCGCTGAGCTCCTCCCGCTAACGCCCCCTGGAGACTGCCGGTGAAGGCCACGCCCCCTGGTAGGATGATGAGGTTATGGGCGTGCTCTGAGCGCACAGGACGGAGACTCTCCAGGTCCACATCATCGTTAGCATACCTGGAATGGTGTTACAATGGGAAACTATATCCTCTCTTGGTTTTTGAAGAATCCAGGTGAATCCATCGTCCAGTGGATTATATTATATCCCAGCTAAATACTATGATAGAACGTAGACGCTTCTCAGCGTATGTGACGTGTATAAGCTATCTTTTGTTTATCTTACCATTGATATAATTCAGAAAGTAAATTCAAGTTCAGAAAGAAATTTAAAACAAATACAAATAGGATAAGAGCGGATTTTAAAAGGAATGTAGTGAACACCAGTATCGCATTTAAATCTAAATATGTAGTGGTTACTATCTGGCTTGCTAAAAAATCTTTTTATTGCCTACTCGACTCAACATGCCCTGATTGTGAGCCTTTTATTACCGTAATATCTGAGTTAGGCTCACCGTTGGCGACCATGACTGTGCATGAGAAAGATGCGAAGTGGCGAGCGAAAAGTGCAGTCTTCCTCTGGGCATTTTACACGTTTCTCACTTATCAACCTATTCACCTGAAAATATTAAAAATAACTGTTATTTAGTAAAATATAAATGATTATTATCGAGACGAATGAAAGTGAAAAATAATTTTCTTTCCGATCAGACCAATAATACAGTACACATGAGTTTTCTATGGAATCATGAAGTACCCTATAGTAGTGGCGCCACCGTGTGGATGTTTTGAGACGTAGATCTTGTACTCCCGAACTCTATCTGGTGTTGGTCCCTTCTCTAGGAACAAACTTATATTTTCCTATTCTTATCAGATACCTTGCGATTTAAAGTATGTTACCGACTTAACTATCAAGATAGGTGATATATAAGAATTATTGATGTTATAGGTAATAGTTCTTCACTCTCTAAGGGCAGTATGATACCTTCTGCCTGTCCTGTTATGGTATGTACACTGATACAGTGCTGACAGTCTACCTGCAAGCACTTGCCTGGTACTCTGCCGTATTTTTTTTCTTATTTCGTCAAGCAATATCAGCCTGCTATATTATGCTGGCATTTTGATGGTATTTTTGCACAAGACTAGTATAAACCATTCTCTGATCCACAATTCAATACTAAATAGACTCGGTTGTCGGCCTCCTAATGACATAGCCCTGACATTTTTAGAACAGATATTTCATACAGAAATGTACCATATTATTTGGAATGCAGTAAGAACACTGCCACAATATTTTTCTCTGTGCTGGGGCTTTGGACAAGGGACAATCTGTGGCAAAACGCACTGGGTTAGATATGATCTCAAACAGGGTGACTTTGATTCATAAGTACATCAACATGATATAGATTAGAATGGTGATCTAATATAAACATGAAGCCTCTCATATTGGAATTTTAACAGTATTATAAAACTAAACTAGTGTATGTAGGTACTGTGCAACAGGACCGTGCTCACCTCTTTGTTTGGTAGGTAGGTCCTCTGGGCTACCCTACACATGGGACACTTCTGTGAGTTTTCTCCATAGGTGAGACTCCAGGCAAACACACAGGTGTGGCAGAACAGGTGTTTGTTGGTGCACTCCCGCGCCTCCCGCACCACCAGGAAGCTATGGTTATCAGGAAGATAATGGTATGAGTAGGTGGAGATATAAGCTACAGTGTTTATACACATGCATATAACTACATGTACCATGCAATTAATTATGATTTTGAAAAATAGGCCTATATCTTTATAGACAAAAGTTCGACTCGGATAAATCTTAGCTTGTAATTACCATCATTGCAAGGAACTTTGAAAGGGTTAGGGTTCAGTAATATATGGAACATATCTAATATCCAAGAGTCTCCATACACCAGCTATTCTGCAAAGTCCTCGCTTCTTTTAACATTAGCAATCACTATACATACCTCGTCTCTCTCTATACCTGAACTTAGTACACGTACATAGATACAAGTATAGACTTGTTAATGCTCACCAGATGCTACAATTCCACTTGTCTCTCTCTGCATCCTCTAGGTCAGTGAACAGGTCCTCAGGGTAGCCGCCCACATGAACTCCTGCTGGTTTGAGAATCGTGTCCAGCACGTTCTGAAAGGACATCTCCCTGATGTCCTCAGTCGTCATGGTGCCGACGCTACAGGCCCTGAGGGAGTCAATGACAAAAAATAGGGAAAGGTTACAGTGATATGAACCGGCAGGTGATGATGGATTGTTCACGATAAGCGGTGTTGCTTGCAGGAAGTTGTTCAAGACATTATCATAGGAATGGGTAAGTGACTAAAGCGGGGAGAGAAATAAATACACAAACACACAGAGCCTAACGGGCCATCCACAAATGATGTCATGCTGGAGGGGGGACTCGCAGGGGGGGGGGGGAGGTCAGACCAGGCATGACGGAATTAACATTCAGCATTACAAAATTGTCAAAAAACATTATGAGGGGGAGGGGGGTCTAAACTGGTCATGACATCATTTATGAATGACCCCTAAGCGCCAGGGATACAATGATTATTATACGGCTTTAGAGCCGTGGTATAGTGCATAAAACCATGTCAGTGGCCTATGACTTAGGACATGATATCAAAAAAATTATATGACCGTTGGGTTCAATTCAAAATGGCAGGAATTGAAATGTCACATGTTCTACATAAGAGCTCGTCATAAAAAGAGCAAAGCTCTTATGATTAAAGCCAACCATATAGTTTGAATAACTTACAATGTCAGCCACATAAATGCAATAGCTAAATCTACAGTAGACCTAGTGATATGGTTCGGTTTATGTGTCGTGATATATACAAGTACATCAGCAACCAAGCAGAAGGAATATTTCACAAACGCGTCTTTGTAAAATCTGCCAGATACATGTATTGGATATTATCATAATTGAATGGCCAAACTGAGGTCTAAGTTAACACTATTCGTCGATGGGTTAATTTGATCCATAGGCTATCATCTCTAGCTTAACATCAGAAGGCCTTTTGCCATTGACTCTAGCAAAGCATATATTTCTATTGCAAGATTACTGCTTTTCTTTAAAGGACAATGTGCATATCAACAATGTCTAGGTCAATGTTATACCATTTGAATCGAAATATGTGTCGTCCCTAGCAGATTTTATACTAGAATCTACTTGTGCCTACCAAAATAGTCTACCCCCCCCAAGAAAACAAAAAGAAATGAAAATGATGGGGGAAAAGGAATAACATCATTTACATCACCCATTGTGTTCTTCTTGTAAGAGACTTGCTACACACATTGTGCACCTGTGTATTATTATGAGTGCAGTTCTGATGGTTTATGGTGGAATATAGATGCCTTGATAACATGAGCTAACACATAAACTTGTGGGCCCTCAATGGGACTTCACTGATAACAGCACCAGCTGGGTTATCCTTACAGGTGTTAACATGTGCAGAGGTGGCTTACCTGGTGTTAAATGATATCTGCTACCATTAATTAACCCATTGAGGGCTAGCATCAACTATAGTCGACACCATGGTAGGCCTAGCGTCAACTATAGGCGACACCATGGTAGGCCTAGCATCGACTATAGTTGACTGCCATTATATAGGATTTGTATAGGAATTGAAAATAGGCTCGTCCTCTAGGAACTTTAATTTTTTCAGGGGCCGTCCCCATGGCCAGGACAACCATTTTTGCTCTGCCCTCAAAGGGTTAATCACACCTGTCTGGGTGTTAACAACTGTTTGCTGATCTATACGGCACCTCATCAGTAAATAACGCTGTTACTACATTAATTTTGTATCGGATACTTTAAAAGTCTACACGGGTACATGGTAGTATAGGCCCGCCGGTATGTGTGGTTGGGTCAGCGGCCCTCCCCCCCCCCTCCAGAAAAAAAAGCCTAAAAATACGAAATCTATAACTTTGCTTCTGCTGACCTGACACTGATACCCCAGTGATATGTATAAGCACCGGGTCTTTGAATAAGCGCCAGTCTTGAATTGGTGCCGGTATCAAAGTTGAAACCCCATTTTAGAATGGTCTGAATGACCACAATTCTGAGTAGGCTATACATCGTATTGAAATGTATGAGCGCCAGGCGTTAAAGAGGAAACTTAAGGGCTATATCCACTGCCCACGGACGGACCATCTTTCTCACTTCGTCCGTTTTTACCCATAGAAATGATTGATAAATAGAAAGGATGAAGATCACAGATGGCCCATCTGACAGCATTGAATGCGGCCCTTATGGTAGTTTTCCTGCTCGCGTCAACGAATAAGGTTAGTGAAGTGGTATACATGTACAATGTATACGTAACACAAATCGTCGCCTTAGTGCAAGAAGGTTGTAACTGCATTTTCAAGTTTTGCAGGAGAGGCAAAATAAGTGTTTCACTTACTATAGAACAAAGTGGAAACACCAACATTGCACTGGGGCCTGTAGGCGCACATAGACAGAGCTCCAGCATTTTCATAGTAGCTAGATATGGATCATTATCCTCGTTGTGTTTTACATGTACAAACAGAAGAGAACTGATTTTTTTTTTTTTTGCAAAAATGTCAGCTACAACTTTCTTGTCCTAAGGCGACGAAATGATGATAGAACTAACTAAATGATCTATAGATATTGAGAACAGCCTCGGGTGCAGTCCAGAGTCCTGGTCTATATATTACAGCGTTCTGTTGTGGTGTGAATAAGTATGAACACTCATTCACACACAACCTAGACCATTGGACATATACAACTAGTTTCTCTAACATCAAGCTCATATACAATCTCGAAGACACAACCAAACCATTCGAGAACAGTTCTCTGCTTTACATTTACGATGGCGGGCTTCCCTAGCCCACTTAAAAGGGTCTATTTCTCCTCTTTGCTATCCCCTCGGGATGTGTGTTGTGCACATGTGCGTGGGCACTGACACATTCCTCTGATATTTTGTAATGTAGTTCTCGCCATGAATATGACCTTAGCTGTCGAAATGGCGTTAAACATCAATTACTCACTCACTCACTCACATTTACGATGCGTACGGGGAATTCTCCGCGTGTTGGATAATTGAATGTAGAGCCCCAGGGCCAGGAGCCCGGATTCAGCCCAGGTGAATTATTAACCTCCAGTGATTATTTACAACAGGTAAACCCAATTTAGATAGTCATTCACAGGACACAATGATTATATAAAGTTAGAGAAATCCATATAACCACTTTAGACATCGACAAACCCGGGATATCCATCTTTGTGTACATATGTATCACGGTTTGATAATAATTATTATGTCTACTTCTATGGGTCTACACACAAGGTGAAATGGCCTTTTCAAAAATTCGACATGGGGCATGGGGCTTTTAGTGAGCAGGACAGGAAAAGTGTAAGTCAAATATGACGTGGGATTTTTCTTAAAATCGACATGTGACTATGACGACCCCTATTTATAATCCCCCACTTGTATAGCTATACCTGAGGCCCGGGACCCGAGGTTTCTATCTAAAGGCTGATGAAATTGTTCTGGGTTTGAAATCGGAAGTTGTTTCCTCTTGAATTTCAATTTTATGAAATATAATTGTATGTAAGAATAGAATTGCATGCAAGAATGCATGTCCCTTGCCATCGGATATTTCCCCACAGTTTTGGAACGTTTGAAACTTTTGGAACCAATGTAAGCCTATCACAATATCAGTGAGTGGCAGAATTATATATAGGGAAAGACAATCCAATTCTGCACGTGGTTTTATGGTCACTCAGGCATACCAGCTCAATCTTCATCATGACTAATATAGGCTAAAGATTATCTGTAATTGACAAAATTCCTATTTCTTTGAATCATTTTAAATCTACTTCAATACATGAAAAAAAAAGTGGAACGCTTCACGAATTTGCGTGTCATCCTTGCGCAGGGGACCATGATAACCTTCTCTGTATCGTTCCAATTTTAGTACATGTACTGCTGAAGCGAGTACATCTGTGGAGCTCACTAGTGAGCTTATTATGGTACTTCGCCCTGGGGGAACCGACCATAAGGTGTGCAACCATTCATACAAACTCGATAGTGCAAATTTCACAAAGCATTTTCATCTGAAAGCTACAGCGCACTATAATATATGATGCACCCCGGTGACAAAGTAGCCAGTTTCAGTTTGTCCTTACTTGATATTTTTTCGCTAAATGTGCTATGAATTTAAAGTGCTATGATAGGGTTTGGTGTAGGCCTACTACATCATAGTACATGGGCTTGGTGTCCGTGATGGGTACGTATTAGACAGAGCCCGCCACTCTCAATATCCAGCCCAAGGCCTTGCTCGCTGGGAGCTCCGCCTTTTGCTGTCAGTAGGGAGGTTTAGCAAGCACTGTACGTGTGGGCAATATACTAGTAACGCAGACGTGCAGCATACCTACAGCATTGCTACGTCTGCGAGAAACCAGAAAAAGGTGATGTACGTCATGGTTGCTAAACCTCCCTACATTTATTAGTATTAACGGCGCCAAGCATCAACCCTCACGTATTCCGACCTAGCGGAATACATTATTGACCAATGAGAAAATTCCTTTCATTCAGTGCAGACTTTTCAGGGTGCATTACGTAATACCTGGTACCCATCAGCTCGCTGTTATCAGTCCTTATCTTGCAAGGTATCAGCTTCAGCAGGGGTCAGCCCACTAAGGAATCCGCTAACGCGGAATAGGCTGAGGCTGATAGGGGGAGTTGCATAAATTGGACCCACTAAGAATTTTCTTGCCCAGTGATTACTTCTATGAATTTGAATCTAAGATATATGTACCTTTTCAGTTAGCCTATCATTATTGTGCATATTTACAAGTTATCATTGTTATGTAGAAGGATATTAAGAATTTATAAATTAAGCAAAGTTGTTTGTATATATCTATAGGGCCTACGACTGACATTAGAGTATACCCTTGATAGTATGCCTATACAATGGGCCTTATGCACCAGGACTAGTATGCCAGGGGACATTTATTTCATGTGCATAACAACTTCCCATAGATATAGCATTGAAGGGCCGATCGCCACACCCCCATTGGCATAACATATCTCGATCGCCACTGCTTGTCACATGACCTACTCACATGCTAATTCCATTGATTTTAAGCATTTTTATATCATTATAACATAAACTAAATACAGAACTAAAGTTCCTGGCATACATTGTCACTGATCCACCCCGAGGGGGGTTGTGTCCCCCGAGGGCGAAGCCCGAGGGGATACAGCCCCCCTCAGGGAGGATCGGTGACAATGTAGGCCATGGTCGTTTAGTTCCGTCTATTTTATTAAAACAATACTTATGTAGCTAATGATGGAATCCTTAGGATTTATTTAAAAAGTAGGCCTATTTAATAGATCAAGGTCCAATGTACTGGCCTCAGATTGAAATCCAAGCACAATAAATTACCCTAGAACCCTGATATTAGTTATTACACTCTGATATGTATTATAGGCCCATATGCCTCTCTGTTTACCGAGGGGCTTATTGAATAAGCACCTCCAGGGCGTGCTAAGTGGGCCAACAAAGTGGTGGAATATGCCTTAATATGCATCGACAGTTATGTCACTGTGCCAATAGCCGCATGTGTCAGACTAGGCCCCATATATAACCCTGTGGGTATGTAAAATACATGTTCTGTTAGCCATGCACATATTCTATAGTTAGCTGCGTATCTGGTCGTTTTAAAGGTTTAAACTATGCTAGATTAAAGCAGATAAAGTACCTACATTGGTGCCTTCCACGTGTAAATAGAAAGACTTACAGGCATAGATCACACATGGACACAAGTCTGGAGGGTGTTGCTCCTATAGTAAAAGGAAGAGCTGGCCAAAAATGCCCTCGTTTCCAGTACTTTCTTTCATGTAGCTTTAACTTGTCCTTTTTGTTGCTCACAAGTGGGCATTCAAGTATGGTGCTAAAAAAGGGGTATTAGAGAAGGTACCTATTTGGGAGAAGTCAGTCAGTGCAATATACTATAGAGTGTGTGACATGAGTAGGTACCTGATAGTGCAGCTATCTCTGTTTTAAACAAGGCAGGTGACTTTTCAGACTAATGTGGTAGGTGCAAGTTGAATGGTGAAGCAGAGCGTGACTTCTTTTGAAAAGAGGGTACCTACTGACAGCTCTTTTTACCATAGGAGCAACACACTCCAGTGGATATGCCATCGCACTGTACGATGGAGGATATGATTATGAGATCTTCTTTGGGACTATGCAATGCGCTGTGTCGGAAAGGTTTTGAATTTGAATACTTTTCATTGGCTCAACACTATTTTCAAGTAATTTTCTCATGGGAAGAAGCCAAGGTAACAAGTTCAAGCGTATCAAAATACAAAATTCTCAAAAAGATGTAACATCTTATAACCTGTAACAAATATGTATGCAGCCAGTAAATTGTTCTAGGCGGTTTCTAGAGACTTTAGGGCTTTAAAATCCATTGACTATATCATACAGATTTCCTGCATGTATGTGCGTTTTCGCCATTTGTTATTCATACCAGAATTTACCAAATGGCTCAAAATACATTATTCTACATTACTGACCATATTATCCGCGTGTTTATGTGGTAAATCATCACGATCTACTTGATGTAATTTGGGGATAAGTAGAGTTTGTCAAACCAAATGCTATCCTGTTAGTTTAATCCCTATTTTCTGTTAACACTATTATAGTGTAGGCATATACCTTGCTGTACATTATGTCATGCGGTTTATACTGGGGGTTTATCATGTTATTAAACAATGTTTCTTGCCCTGGATGTTTGAGCTACAATGAGAATTACATAACACTTCTGGTGCGCACATGTGTATCTAATGTATTCTCAGAAAACATACATGCGAACTGTGGCTACGCTACCAAGCTACATAATATATACAAGTAGATTCAAAGAGCCAATTGAGAGGACTTTGGTTGAATATTAATCCAACTACAAAGTGTGGCAAAATGTCGTCTGCTTCAGACTGCTGGAGAGGTCAAGAATCATGCCCCTTCAATTTGTGTAAAATATTTACCAGCTGACCATACGGCCACGACTGGCAGAGGCTAGTCTTTCCAAATCCTGGTTAGTCTTTTGTTAGGATCAACTAAACGCATACTATGTATGTGAAACGGGAGTTAACTGGTTCCCACCGCCGATCGGGATCTGAGACCACAGGTTGGCAGCATGCCATTTCATGGTGCCTTTTCTCCAGGGACTCAACCATTTGCCATTGAATTTCAAGCAGGCTATTATTACTTGAGGCCTTGACAGGGGGTATAAACGAAAAGCTATAGGTTAGCTATTGACACATGCTTTGCTTTTGAAATATATATCATGAACTGTTATAGATCTAGAAAAGTGTCAAGTAGGGAAGTTCCCTTCGGCATGCCATCTAATAGCTGAAATCATGAATAAAAGATATAGCTTTGGATTTCGAGAAATAAGTTATAACTTGAATATATATTCAAAATAAAAACCACTTTTGCAAGTCTATAGCTTGTTTAATTCAAAATCTTCCAATGATTCGCTTTAGCTGAAGCCATATGACACATGGGGTAGAGTGCAACAAATCAGGTAAAATATAGATTCGTATTCAAATAAAATTCTTTTATTGGGCTTCTTAAAGGTACGCTGTAACAGGGAACATTGGTTGAGGGAGGGGGAATGGAAATTGTGTACAAAGAAAAGAACCAAAATTTCACAGAGAATCGGTGATCCTATATTTATTAGAAACGTTTCTCTTCTTACTACCAGGTAAATCTACTTTCCTACAAGACACAAGACCGTTTGGGGTAGTGCAGTACACAGGCCGATTTAGAGGTGGCATGTATAACTTGCCTTCATATAGTCAGGGGATCTATAATCTGGTTAATGATCTAGTCTCGAGGGATCATCCCGACGTTACAGGCCGAATGCTCCCTGGCGTTCCTTGATAATACGGCTCTATTTGATATATTGTTGTCATTGTATGTCAGCAATAAAATTCATACAGTTTGGATATGATACATGCACGTAGGTAGTGATGTTCTATGTTGTGATAGACTGGGCCCAAATTCATAGGTTAGAATATCAAAAGGTATTTTCTACCCACCAGTTGAATCCTACATGCACATGTACATGTAATTGACGGAGTGGTCGTTTATTTTGGAATCCACTCTAAATCAAAAGGTAGGTTCATCTCCCTGCCAAAAAGTGGAAAGCATGATCTCCTCAGTAATCATTTGTGAAATATTCACGTTTGAATGATGCATATAATAGGTAGGCTATCTTTAGGCGTTAACTCCCTTACCTATCATTTCCCAATGTATATATTCCTTAACACATGCTTTGGTAAAATGCAACATGAGCTTATAGATGACTTTCAGAACGGTGTCAGAAGAAAGTTTGCCTTTTAGGTGCATTACGTCATTGTTCAATTAGGGAATAATGCAGGGGTATGCCTGTGGACGTGCTCTGGACTGTATTGAGACGTCGAGGGGCCTTATAACACAGAAAAATCACCCATCAGCCACCTGTCAACACATGAATATCACTTATGGAGTCTAAAGGTGAGATGAAGTTCCTTTACTCAAATTACTGGGAGTGCATTATCGATCTAGATAATCCACAGTGAATCAGACAGTCAAATTGCAGCATTAAGGATACTGCACTATAACTTTGCCAAGCTGTGTTATAATAAATATTAACGTTTAAAAGGTATGTGACAAGCGTATAGGGCTTAAGGTTGTGTACCAGCTGCCATATGGTATGTGAATATCGGCACGAGTATCCTTTAAATTCACAGCGATAGTATGCCATTACTCGTAAAATGAACTAGGGGAACTTGAAAAGTAAATGCATATGGTTTGCACTATAAACTGTTGTCCAGAGGTCCTAAAGGCACTACGATCGCAAGTATTTAAGTATACCCAAGTAAAAGCACTTGGTGACAGTGGATTTTTCTATCCCCTGATATAAAAATTACTCTATGGACAATGCTAATAATTATCCGCTTTGAGCTAAAACAACATTCTCTCTTCTTATTATTTTCTTTTCGTTTTTACGATACAAATCTAAAGGTAGAAATATGTTTTTAGCACTGTCTTTGCAAACTATTTTCCGAATGTCACAGTGAGTGTTTCATGCATATGTTTTATAAGTGTTTGCCATGTAGACTACACCATGGGGACTTCAATTACTCAGGTAAACAGGAAGCCTTATATAAGTTTGTTATTTTTGCGCTAGCAATTGATCAGCTTATGCAATATCCTGTGTAAGGATGTCAACGGACATATATATGAGAAGCCCTTTTAATGGCAAAAAAGTATGGGTTCGACTCACAGCTGAAAATCAGCACATGGACTCTAAAGATGGATTCTTAAACTCGCTTATTCACAATGACTTAAAAACCCCTGAGGAATACTTAAGTTTATGACACTATTTTTTTGTCATATCTGGTGTCATATTATTCTTATTACTTGTTTATATGTTTTGGCATTTTGCTGGAAAACTCCTATATGATATGTGATGTTATATGCCAGTAAAAAATTATCAAAACGAAAAAGAACCCAATAAAATCATGCCCAGCAGTTGTCACGATGCATGCATACAGGCAGCCCAGATGAGTAACTCGCCAGTGCCACATCTACTCATCATGCCGACCCGTTAGGGTTCATACATCTCGGATGATCGGGATGATGTACCTATGAAGTCGGTGACACTTCATTGGTGCCTCCTGAGGTCCCGTTTTCTTGATGAGCGTATGCAGTATCACAGTATCAGCCTTTAGAGGGTTAATATGAGCAGCATGGAAGCGAATAATGATAGAATTAGCCATGATCATATTATTAACCGAACTGTTGATATCTTACCTGTAGGCCTACTTTCAAGATCAAAAGAAGGTGCCTCTATGCTGGGAATCACTACATTGAGAGTCGATGGCACGCATATTGGTGGCCCAGTGGTTAGCCTATGTCTTCTCCAGGTGATCTGTTAAATTCCCTCAGATCATGCATGTTTTATTCAGATAGGATATCCAGATAGTCATACCAACTGGTGATATGGGTTTTGCCATTCTATAAAAAGCAAGAGCAGCAGCAGTGGAAGGCTAACAACCCAGGTATCCCTCCAGTACATGGATCACTCTGTAAACAGGTGTGTGTAGTGTGGATTAAGTCCTCCAGGTGTGTAGAGCATATGTAGTAGTCACATACACAACAAACACCACTCCTCCACGGTCCCTCCAGTAAAGCAGCTACGATTAACAGAGTCCTTGCAAGATCTATCTCCCTAAGGGTTCAGGGCAGGCAACCCCAGGTCACACCCTGGAGGATAGCCTCTCCCTACCTGCACCCTGCTTACTGCTACTACTCCACCTGTCCCCGCCGTTTCCAACCAGTGCGCGTCCCTCACTCCGCCGCCATGTTGGGTGCTGGAGGAGAGCTGGAAGTCAGGAAGTGACGTCATAACCGATAGCCGTGCGCGGCACCATTGAATGTGATCAATACACTGGAAGTATATGCTGAATGGTATCTGCAATGCAAGCCAAGATATTCGGGGTTTTGTGTCTTAACAAAGAAGGGGTCACTCTAACTACTTGTTTGGATTTGATAAACACCCTTCAACCATGCAACGATTTGAATCTGATATTTGACATCATTTATATTTCCAAGGAATTACCCTCTTTTATCTCAGACTATGATTTTTTTTGATAGTCATAATAGATATTCAAAACATGTTAAGTTAATTATAGTTTAAACGTACAGTCGGTAGAGTATCATGTTTTACTTTCTTGGAAAAATTTGACCCCCCGGCCCTCCTCCTGTACACCAACCCCGAGCTTCAACACATAGGAATGCATTCCTTTAGTGCATTTACATGGATCTCGGAATGGTTCTGGTTAGCAGGAAATCTGCAGAATTCTGCTTATAGGGAATCTGACGTACTCTTCACCAACCAATTTATATGTAAACGCATGGAGTTAAAATAAATGGTCACGTCGATATTGTAAAATCCCCTGTGTATGTTGTCCTCTTATTCATGTTATTGGGAATTATTTTTTCTTCTTGGGGGGGGGGTACATCAATTGGCAAAGGCTGTATCCCCAGTGATTGTACAGACTAGTGAATGCAATTCACCTAGCATACAAAGTTTTGTTTCTTATTTGATCCAAGAAAAGGTATTTCGTTATCGAAAGCCCTATAGGGCCTAATAATGTTAATGCAAGCACACTACCCAGAGTATCAGAGACCCCTATATGGGAGTGGGTTTATGCCACTTTTTAAGTCGACAACAAGTAGGAAACCCTTCAATTTCGTTCAATGTAGTGTTCCTCTCTCCCATCAATAAAACTCATTCCCTTGTTTATTCAGTCTTCCGGTCCAAAATATCCCGTTTACACTTGTACGTGTGCATGCCCTGTGCTTTAAAACTAAGCAGATTCAAGTGGTGAGCGTCCGAATTTTCAAAAACGTAGAGAAATTCTGATCTGCGGTCTGTCATTCTTTCATCTGGGTTCAAACCATAACACATATGATAGTGTTTGGACGAGGTCTAAAGTTTAATTTCCATTATCTAATTGTACCTCACTGTTGAGAGAAATGCTACAAGGCGCACATGGGGCTTGATTTTTAGCAGTTTATTTCTCTTTTAGGCCTCACTGTTTTTTATCTTCTTGGGTTATGGGCCCGCCGACGTGGAAAAGTCCAAAACCAAAATACAAATGAATTTTGAAGATAAACTGTTTTGTAGACACTATCTATGTTATTTCACACTCTAAATGGACCATTTCACCTGTACATACTATTTCCAGCTCAGGGGCTGTGTACAAATGACGTGATGCAGGAGGGGGGGGGGGGTCAGGCCCGGCATGACGAGATTAATTTTCCATATACGTTCAGCATTGCAAAATTGGCAACATGACGAGGGAGGGGGGGGGTCAAAAATGGTCCAGAAAAGCATGACGTCATTTGTACACAGCCCATTTCTGATCACTATAAAAACATGAAAGACATTTATAAGCTGTTTGTATTCCCATAGTTTGCTATAGTTAAGAGGAAATGTTTGTATAGATGCCCTCTTTCTATCCAGAGTCTTGTAGAAAAATCAGTAGAGGGGTATTAACTATGTCTATGAGACATGATCCAAAAACATATTTTCCCATTCGCTTCTATAGTTAGGGCATTTTACACTTAAATCCTCATGCTGTAAAAGTAAGCATATACTGTATATGTCACAGGGTTCTCCTCACACTGCAATTTTGAAAATCTAGCAATTAGAACCAAAGTTATGCCCCTTTTAGCACTTTTCCTGTGTCAAAATATGTAATTTCTTGTGAAAAGGATGGTCAAATCTCCTAATATGAATATCTTAACCACCATTTATCCCTATAATGGGCATCAAACCCATAATTATTATATTGAAAGTTTGCATAATGATTTTCGTACATCGTCTTGCTCGGGTTTACAATGTGATTTTTGAATCTGCGGAGAACCCTGTAAAACAGTCACCATGCGCATAACAACTACTGATTACAGACTCGTCGATTTCGCTGATTCATGTAGTTTATTGTACATCTACACATGTGTATATAAAATGCACTGAACACATCCTAGGCTACAGTGGTGAGAATGTCAATGTATCACTGTCATCACAATATCACTTTACTGGTTGTATTGAGGATTTGTCGCTGCTACTTTTTATAAGTACTGATGAGAAAATGCTGCACTGTTGTGTTGAACACAGAGATGTGTTTTAGAAGACGCTCAAAGAGAAGGCTTTGTATCCAAAGTTGGTGCAGACGTCCACTTGTGGACAGTTTCCTGTCACTGATAACACCTACAAGAGATAAGAACAGCCTTGGTAAAAATAGACACCACAGTTGGTGAATCCTTTTATAATAGTATACATGATGTCCTGGTGCTCCGAAAAATTGTCATTCTGATATTGGTAATGAACAAATGATCAGTACAAAGATGCAGTGGATGCATGGTGTATTATTACAACCAAGGATGCAACATAGCTATCTTTGTTCTAGCTTGTTTTTGGTTAAAAAAAAAAAAGCCCTTACAAAAATATGTTGCTGTGCCTACCTTGGTGCTCTCGTCGGCAGTGTTGACGGCTACACTGAAGACACTGGTGGGTGTGCACGGCACGTGCGACTTCTCTGTACCATTCACAGCCCAATGATACACATAGGGACTACTACCTGCCGATATCACCTAGTGTCAAACAAAAGATGTATAGATATACATTATATACATGCATGCATAAAGCTTAAGTCAGTTTTAATATCTTGCCATTGGCGCCTTATTCTTACGTACTGACGCCACTTACAATGCTAAAGAAAATCAAGTGACCCTGGTTTACATCTTTTAACAATTAATATCAGAATTATTTCCTGGCTACAATTAGTTTTAGAGGTGGGGTTTCGATCTTTTATACTGACTGGGACAAGGTCTTATTCAAATCTTAAACAATTTGATTGTCTAGTGGTCCAAAGATAACTCTGAATATTATAAATCCAGAACC
Organism: Acholoe squamosa; assembly: GCA_949317995.1. Taxonomy (NCBI): domain Eukaryota; kingdom Metazoa; phylum Annelida; class Polychaeta; order Phyllodocida; family Polynoidae; genus Acholoe; species Acholoe squamosa. The sequence goes on along the minus strand of OX439041.1, from coordinate 56,785,465 downwards.
TTTGTTGATAGCAGTAATTAAGTAGTCTTACCGAGTCGTCGTGGAACATGACGTGTTGGTGCACGGTACGCGGGGTGTTGAAGACAGACGTACAGGTGAGAGAACGTAGGTGCCACATGGACAGGTGTGGGCCACCTCCACATACCTACAACATTGGACATATAGCTTGATATTGGGCAGCATCATCAACCAACATAATAATTCACTCCGCTTACTGCATAAATATTAGGTTGCAACTGGCAAGTGATACCTATTGTGATAACTGTTATCAAAGCTTATCTCGCCCTTACCAGATCAAGCAATGATGGCCCGTACTAGAGATCATGCAAAAGGAATACAATGTATGTCATTTACCTGATGCTTAGGTCGGATATCTATATCTATTCCAGAGGTATTTTATGGTTGTTTTATTGTAATGTAGAGTTGAAATTTTCTAATTCCCCCTCCTAATTTATTTTTTTCTGTAAAGAGCACTCCAATATAATGGGATTAATAAGAACCTAAATCAGTATATGTAATATAAATGTCAATGCACTCACCAACCAATCGTCCACTGTGTCAAGGGCTACACAGCCTAGCCATTTACCCAGATGTGGACGAGCACAGGTCTGAAACAGATACCGGTACTAAATATACCTCTCATCATGGTACGAGTTACATGTTAACAATAATGTAAAGACAGAAGATGAGCTCAACATAGATACCACATTTGCAGGCAAGACTCACACAAAATGTGCTAGGACCTACACATTATATTAATAGAGTAAACATTGTATGTAGAATATTTATTGAAATCTACCGTAAACTCCCGCGTATAAGACGCATCCTCTACGCCAAACAAATGCCTGGGGGGTCTTATAGGATTTTTTCAAGTTTGGGGTGCGTCTTATACGAGGGGTAATTTTACTATAGAAATGTATTGGATTTACAAAATTGAGCCCTAAGAGGTGAGTCTTATACGTGAAAATGCCTCTGCTGAGTTTAGGGTGCGTCTTATACGCGCAGCGCGTCTTCTACGCGGGAGAATACGGTAATACCGGAAGTTGTTAATACTCACCTCATTTGTAAATGGTTCTAGGCGGTGTACCTCTGAGCCATTTCTTGTATCTGAAATAGGAATAGAATATTAAAGTTTAGAACTACTTCATTTCTTTTCAGTGTTACCATTGTGTATTATGATTACTGAAGACCAAGCCTGAAACGTTCTTTCTATCTATAAACGTATACCGTAGCATCTCATGTATAAGGCGTACCTTGCATATAAGGCGTAACATGGGTTGAAGGAAACGCCACTGCTGAAGCTGGTTACCATTCCTTATCATTGATAACAGTTCTCAGATGGGAACCATCTCTCCCACCCCCCTGCCCAGAGAGGTCCACAGTAGAAAGCCTGGGTTATAATTCCATTGGCTGATAATCAATTCCCCTAAGGCTAAGCCGGTATACGCAATCTGTAATCTAGTTTAATTTTACCTGGCCTATAAGGTGCACTCTGAGAAATATCCTATAAGCCACAATAAGTCTTGTACAGCAGCTGCTTAGGTCTATGCGAAATACTGCCGTGCTGGGCAAAATTATTACATGTTAACTTAAGATTGAAAGAAAAGTACCGGTGGATATAAGATGTACACAAGCCCTGCTTACCCCATATGCGTGCGCTGCCATCCTCTGATACCGACACTATCTCAGCTCCATTTGACCGGAGTGCCACCTGGTGTATGTAGTCGGAATGTCCCAGCAGGCTGCTCTGTAAAGTAAAATAAGGACATTTTCTCACGTTTAACCATTTTAAAGATACATGTAGAATGATGTCCCACGGGTTATGTCAACCCTTAAAGGCATTAGGAATTCATTGATCCATTAGGGTCAGCATGATGCATACAAGCCCCCATGCAAGTGAGAATAGCCTGTTTGACACCATTGTGAAAGCTGAGGTCAAATTCATGGCGTGAAACTACATTAGACTTTATCCTTAATGGCAGGTTGATGGGGAGGATATGTGTCTATGTATATGAGTATGGACATTAGTTACATGAAAAGGGGGAGGGGAGGAGATTAAAACCAAAACCACTTTTTAAATGGGCTAGGGAAGCCCACACAAATAAAGAAGATGAAGAGTGATTTATGATGGGCTAGGGCAGCGCAGACTCCTCAATACTGTGTTCATAAATCATGCAGACAAAAGTTTATACAGCCGGGGCTATAAGCTACTAACCTGCCCTGAAAATATTAAACTTCTGTAGAAATATCCATTTCCTCATCTTTATATTCAAAGTACTTGTTACTTTATTCATGAAGAGATAGCTTTACATCAGATACTTTGATATATCGGAAGTATAGCCTGACAATAGAAGAGTGTTTATTGTGCTAGAGACACTTACCAGCTCAGTGCCTGACTCAATGTCCCACGTGTGGACGACGTTATCTCCACACCCAGCAACAAGTTGTGTGGATCCATTCTGAAACACAGGGAGATTTATAATCTAATGTAGAAACTATTGAAAAATGAATATGTTACCAGTGCAAAAATAAACACAATTATTACTTCAATATACGCTGCTTCTTAGTTAGAATCTGTTTTCTATTACCAAGTAAATAATATGGCACGTACCTGTTTATTTATAACCAGAGAGTTGACCTCTGGGATGTCAAATCTGCTTCTGTGGTAAAATGGACAAGGCAAAACCATGAAGGCTGAATCAAACAAGTATGGAAGCAACTTTGTTTTGTAACTTTGCATAATGTTCGCTATAATAATGCATTCCGGCTACTTTAAAGAACCAACTTTATTTTACCAAGTCTAAATTGACCATATTAAATCAGGACAATTAAATACAGAAGGGAAGTTACGAAAAATTACTTTAAAAGTCAAGTTTTTTTTTCTTTGATTCAAGGCTGATCTAAAATACCTGAATACATTTCTTTCAGATTTTTCAATTATAATGAGCAAAAAGAGCGTCCGTCCTTCCCAATAGCAATAAGTGCAATACTCACTGTGAGCGGACTGGTAATGCCCAAATTACTCTTGGAGCCTGGATTAAAAAAGGGAAGAACATTTGCGGCATAAACCATTATTTTCGATACAATAAGTGTTTTAAAAGTATACTGATAGTTATATGCAGGTATAAAAACAAAAATTTAAAGGTGAACCATCTTTAATTATATTTTTATAGTCCCCCAAGGCACGGACAAATGGAGTCATTTGCAAACAATTAGTTTCATTTGAACTCCCCTACCCAATCACCACCTCCTTCTTAGTGGACTATTCCCTCACCACTGAATCTAAATATAAAATATTTGGAAATCAGGATATATAAAAAAAGTGTGACAATGTCACAAACCTAATTATACACTTCAATGTATGACGCCTGATGAGACCCTAGGGGTCGAAACCTATTCTATCATCACATCTTGATTTTTCTAAAATCTGGAATAAGATCAAAAATGTGTTTGGTCTATCTTTTCCTCTGCTTGGAGAGCTATTGATCTCCACAGATAGGTGGACAGTGATTGGCTGTCTACCAATTGTGATGTCACATCCTTTGTTAATAAACAAATGCATGATGGGAAATTGGGTAGCAACCGAGTGGGTTAGGCTAGCAACAGCCTCATTTGATTAGGTAGCGTCAAGGTGGTAGGACGTGTTCACACCTCGTCTCCAAAGATAGTTATGTTTAGTGTCAGGGGTCGTGCCACAGAGTGTTCAGTCATGGTAATTGTGTTTAAGGCGCACCTCACATACAAAACGGACCCCGAGTCATTCCAGTAATGCTTTGGGCAATTTAGCATGTATACACAGACCTCGCCTACAACATGCACCCCAAGCTCAAGACTACCCGAAAAGGCGCAACTAGAGAAATTTTCGTGTATAAACCATGTCTTATACGCGAGGATTTACGGTACCACAGGAAGACATTACATATACTTACTTTAGTTGTGATATCTGTCCAATTCCATGCTTGGATATCTCCTGTCCCGGCACTGAAACATAGCATCTTTTTCAGACATTTTAGATTTAAGATGGAAACAAATTTTCTCTAAATTCTCCAACATTTCAAAATTATAGAAAGTGAGGACTTTGGCGCTATTCATTTATAAAATTCTTCTTTGATCATGCTGTAGTTTAAAACTTTTAGGGTAATTCTTAGAGTAATCACATTACATATTTTACATGAGAAAATTTAAATAGATATTACTTTCCGATGAAGAAAGAGTGAACGAGTGAGTAATACCGGTAGGTGTTTAACGCCATTTCGACAGCTAAGGTCATATTCATGGCAAGAACGACATTACACAATTTCACAGGAATGTGTCAGTGCCCGCTCATATGTGCACCACACACATCCTGAGGGGATTGGAAAGAAGAGAGAGATATAGACCCTTTTAAGTGGGCTAGGGAGGCCTGTCCGATGAAGAAAGAAAGATAGATGGGCAAAACTATAACAATGGTTAATAGTACCTTATAAGTTGCCGCTCTGTGCTTATAAGTGAATAGATGGGCCCATCGTGTGCTGAAAATACAAAAAGGACATGAATATAGTGAGGACGATCGGACATTTTCAGCACTACTCGGTACATTACTGATTGTCTTATGATGTACTCGGATAAATGACACAACAGAAACTCTTCACATCTTTTTCCCCAATTTCTTATTTTCTATTACATGAAAGGGAAATTCATAAATATATTCATAAAGTGCCTCACCTTTGAATCGAAATATGGGTTTCCTTGATTTATCTGCTGCGTCAGGTCCTAAGGCCGCTGGTAGACTGTGTGCAAAAAGTAGGGATTAAAGACAATTATTTTATCCAAGACATGCCACTGTTTACAATGTAACGAGTACCGGTACATCAAAATATCCCAATCTAAAACCACGAATATAAGCTGTGGCGTATACTTTAGATACTACCGTAATCTCCCGCGTATAAGACGCAGTGCACGCATAAGACGCACCCCCAACTCAGGGAAGACTATTTCACGTATAAGACGCACCTCTAAGGGCAGACTTTTGTAAGTTTAGTACTGTTCTATAGTAAAAATACCCCGCCTAGTAGACGCACCCCCAACGTGAGAGAATGCTATAAGACCCACCAGCCATTTGTTTGGCGTAGAAGACGCGTCTTATACGCGAGAGATTACAGTAGTAGACCTCAGGAGAGAGATTTTCCACAAATCAGGATGTGTTTTATTCAATTATGTATTCCATGGTGAGCCTTAATGCAATGCGGTATTTATAAAAAATCAAAAAGAAAAAAAATTGTATTTCACAAAAAGGGTTGCACCTACTTAAAGAGACTGATGTGTCCATAGTTGTCAGCAGTAACAAGATGTTTGCCACATGGTGAGAAACACTGACAGAAAACTGTTGCATGTAACCGTTCTCTCGCAGTCATATTTGAAGCCTGTGTCTGTAATGGAAGTACCACAACCAATTAATGTGCAACCAATTAATGTGCAGTGATAGGTTAGTCTGGTTATAAATACTGACCACTCCCTAAGGATGCTGAATACTGGACACCTCGGAAGCAGACATCTATGAAGAAAGCATTAGGACACCTTGATAGCAGACATCTCGGAAGCAAACATTAGGACACCTCGGAAGCAGAGACACCTCGGAGGCAGACAAACCATGAAAATATCCCTCTCTTCTTATAGAATTTGAAAAAAAACAACAACCCTATTGATACTGTCCCTATGCCGTAAAATCATTGAATGGCAAAATTCTGTTTTAAAATTGGTAAAAACATCATTTACACAAGTTATTTGCTTCCGAATTGTCTGCTTTTGAGATGACTTGCTTCCGAGGTGTCTCTGCTTCCAAGTTGCCCAGTTTCCGTACCAAGAAGCTATCCCTTTTCATAGAAACACAGCTTTGCAAAGATCTGCTTTATTTATATTTTGAACAGATAGCCGAGGCGGGAACCACGCCGGGAACGGGACAGTTTGACAGATTGCTGATTCGCCACGACAATTGGACAGAAATTGAAAGGACTTCTGTTGAATCACCCTGTTGAATTTTCTCACAAATTACAAAATCCTGTTGAATTGGTAGACCAGGCGAATTGCTGCCCTGACGAATTGTCCCACAGCCGCCTTGAAAAGTCTTGAAGTCAAACTGTGGGGCCCTTCCGGCCATAATGCTTGTGCATAGCTTTCTGTGGGTGGGGGCTCTTGACCTAAATTTGAACAGCCAAATTTTTTTTTTTTTTTTTTTTTTTGGGGGGGGGGTCATTTAGCAAAATCAGTCAGAAGATGTTTTCCCACAAACAAAGTGGCAGTAACAAGTAGGCCAATCTGAAAAATTCTTGCACCAAAGCTGAGATCATGGCAGGCCACCGTGGCCTGTGCCCTACGCTGACCATAAGATTATAGTTTTTATTTTATGTGAATAACTTCTTCCCGTAGAATTAGCATGGCGGGACCGATCGCCACACCCCCAGTGGCGCAACGTGTGCCGATCCACCACAGCGGCCGATCCGGTACCGCAGCCTCGTTCCGGGTGCATGTTAACATTCAAAATGGCGGACCGGCGCTCGAACGGTGAACTACGGTAACGTATTTTGTTAATTTTCAGTTAATTAAACACTCTAAAAACATAAAATGAATAGAGAACTTAACTCCCCTGGTGTCCTCGGTGGCCAATCCACCCCTCCGGTGGTGTCTCCCCTCGTGGTGGATCGGCCACCTCGTACACCATGGTCGTTTAGTTCTCTCTATATACGCCGGCGTCATTTCGGCAACACACTGACGTTAGGTATGTGAATGAAAAATTAAAAGTCATTACCGTAATCTCCCGCGTAGAAGACGCAGCGCGCGTATAGGATGCACCCCCTTCTTGGGGGAAGCATTTTCGCGTATAAGACGCACATTTTAAGGATGGAATTTGCAATATTAGTACATTTCTATAGAAAAATTACCCCTTGTATAAGACGCCCCCCCAACTTTAGAGAAAGCTATAAGACTCCCCAGCATTTTGTTTGGCGTAGAGGATGCGTCTTATACGCGGGAGTTTACGGTATTTCATATTTGGCTTTACCCTAGCTGTATTAAGGGGCATGTGAGAAATATAAGGCTTTTGGATTTTTGAAATCAAGTAATATTTGAGGCTGTGAGGGGACCTTTCATGAGACAAGGTTGGGCAGATTTTTGTCATTATTTTAAACTTCACAAAGAGAGATGGTCTGTGATCACATCCATGTATTTTACTCAAATTTTAACACGTTTCTATTACCCTAAACTATATATTTTCTGAAAGCTCTTAATCTTGCGGACATTTTGCAACTTTCTCTGTGTCTCTATGATGTATACAACAGAAATTATGAATTTTTGAAGAAAAAAAGTTTGAAAAAACCTTAGAAATTAATCAATGAGAAAATCTGTGGAGCTTAGATAGGTATGTGCGCACTGTTCAATGTTCTTCAAACTTGACATACATCATCTTAAGTGTTTAATTTAACTCCTTATGATATTTTGAATGCTCCTCTTACTTGCCATGAGGTAAAGGTTATCAGTAGAAGTTGATGTTCATTTTAATTAAGCTGTAATTAATTAACTACCAATACCTCCTTGAAATTAAGGTAATGACAGCACAGAGAATCTTGTGTACATAATATTAGAATTTTAAAGTGAATTGATGCATCAACTGAAACCATATTTATAGTAGGCATGGCAGTGTCCTTAAGAGGGCGCCCCAGGCACTGTGCCTGCTGCAGCAGCCATTTCTGTCCAAGTTCTTCTGTCTGGGTATGGTCAACTTTGCCCCCACCCTGGAGGAGAACCTATAGAGATATTTGAATAATTCCAAATGCTATGATTGCCTACAACACCTCTAGTTTGAGTATCAGGCTATAATTTTAGTAAAAACTAATTATCAATGACATATATCAGAGGTTCAAAGTTAGGTTATGCTGAAAAACTGACAAAGTTGCTGATACTCTCTAGCCACTATATAAGTGATGGAAAGTCATTATTTTTCTATATAAATCAGTCTTATGTTCATTGATTTGTGCATGGCAGTGTTTGTGGGAAAGTAAGGTGTAGAGCAAGGTTGACCCTGAAATTTTGGCTATGTCCATTTTCCTGGTCTTCAAAATTAGGAAAACATCACAAAATATCTAAAATGAATCAATGATGTGATAATATAATATTTTCCCTACAAGGAAAACCTAACGGCATCAAAATCCATTGACAATTCAATGACTTATGACCATTTATATTGAAGATGCCAAGGCCCAAGTGTGCTTTTTTATCATTTTCTGTGAAAACTCCCTCTGACAGCCTGTACACAATCGCCTCTTGTACAAAAACTACTGACATTAGGAAGATAAATCTAATTGATTCATAGAGGGAAAATGTTGGGTTTTGTTATGACCGGTGATAGATAGCTCTGTGATGACATTTTCAATTTCTTAGACCCCATGAGATTCAAGATTCAAGATTCAAGATGGCTTTATTGACTAATGTACAGGTACACTTATGTCAGCACCAGGTTTTCATTTACAATGTTGTAGACAGATTTTATATATGAGTATATACAGTTCACAGCCCCTGGCCTTTTAGATGATTTGCAATATGGGGCCACTACTAGTATTTGAGAAAGTTTCCTAGTGTCATCGTGTCTTTTATAGTAATCAACGAACTTGAGGTATTTTGTTTCAAACACTGACCGTGCGTTTCTCATCTCGGGCATGTTACAATGTAAGAAGACATGATTGACATCTTGCACAGCATTACAGAATGTGCACTTAGAATTGACAGGTTTCTTTCCTCTATATCTTCTTGACAGGCTGTCAAGTGTACGGTTATTGTCAGTCCGGAGTTTAGCAATAATGGTTCTAATTTTAGGTGATTCTGTATGCGTTAGGTATTCACGCTCTTCATAAATGTTATTGAGATCATCTTTACACATCTTGATAATTCTACACTTGCTAGTATTCTCTGGGTTATCAATGTACTGGTTGTATTTCTGAATATGTGCATCATTTAACCTTCTCTTTATATTGTTTTTGAGTGAGGACTTTGACCAAACATAAGGATCGAGCCAGACATTCTTACAACCGATTTTAAACAAGAGGTATTGGATGTCTTTAAGCCATTGGTGGTTTTCACTCTTCATGGTAGAGAAGGCCTCATTTAGAATAGGGTTTTTCGATCCATGCTCAAGCCTCAGCCAATATAGAATGTTCAGTACGATCCATGCTCAAGCCTCAGCCAATATAGAATGTTCAGTACGATTATTTTGGATTCAATAGGAAATCTCCCTAACTCGCCTAGTGCAAGAGTAGTACTTGCATATTTTGATATACCCAGAGCAAACTTGCAACTTGTAGAGTAAAACACTTCTACCGGACAGGCCTTTCTGACGCCTTCAGAGGTTAAGTCCTCAATTATAAGAGTTACCGGTTGCTTTCTGTACGCAGACAGGATTTTGATTTTGTCACAGATATTGGCTAGAGTCACATAAGCTACCTGTGTTTTCTTATAGAATCTACAAGATAATATGTTTATATCCTCGACACCTAACAGTTTAAATAGTGTTAACAGATCTCTTTTTGATTTTACCTCAGATCCACTTATAGATATAGAACAGTTACTAGATGGCATACCCCATACTGGGCATCCGTATAAAAGGATAGGGTCGATCTGTTTGTCAAACAGGGACATAAACAATTTAGTGGATACATTCTGCGATGTACTCAAGGCTTGTTTAATAGAGAATAGTGCACGCTTTGCCTTTAAAATCCTTTCTGATTTCATGTTCGGGCAGATTCAGCCTTCAGGGCAATTCTCAGTGAAAAGCCTGTTCCAGACAGAATCTCAACATGATGGATTTTGCTATCAAACCCATATCAAACCCTAATAAAAACACACTTTTCGCACTTCTAGCATCCTAAAGTATTGATAAATTTTGTTTTTTGAATTTTTTGAAAAACAATTTTTAACCCCCTGCCATGCCTATTTATAGCCTAATAACTGAGAGCTACATGTGTACACCCCCTAAAAAGTGTCAGAATGTAGTGACACACGTCCATGATCGTAGTGGTGCCGACGTTCACATACCTACTGACGTGTGACACTGCACAACCACTCAGTCACTGAGTCTGTATCGATTCACTTACGGTAATAAATTACCGGTACACTGTCTCAGACTCAGACTGTCTCACTCAGTTCACCCGCGTGCCGACTTTGAGTCGGACTCAATGTGACACGCCTTTCTTTACTGGAGATGTCAATAGAGTTTGACTTGGAGCAATCATTTTTCCATCAAAACCTAGTACTTTGTACCTTTGATAGCCACCCATAACAGCACAAGCACAAGGGTTTTTTTTTTTTAGAAAATTTACCTTCGGAGATGCATCCGATGCCATGTTTTGATTTATTGATTCTGCTTTATATTGCCTCGACAATTATTGATGATATTACATCTTTCAGAAAAGGGAGCCCAGAAAGGAATATTATTATATATTTATAAACACTTATATTCAGTTTTTCTATAATCAAAGAATGTCTCTTTATGTTCCTTGGTATGGTTTATCTTGTACGAGGCAATTATAGTATACGTTGTGCGCATGCGTTCTAGCATCATCGTTCGCCATTTTAACGCGAAAGTAAACCAAACGTACGACAATCTGAATAAAGTTCGCGCAATGGGCTGGTAAAGGTATGTATAATCCCATGATCGGATCCTTTATTCTATCAGCGAATGGGTATTTGTCGAGATCATTCATAACAAGACTGCTTGCTAAGTGATGGCCTATTTTGCTTGCCTCTCTGAGTGAGTGAGTGACAGTATCACTATCACTAGTAAAACGAGTACTGACAAAAACTATCACACTGTCACTAAATTATAGCGATGACAGCCAAAAATCAAGACCTCAACAGAACTTCACAATCTATGCATTAACTGAAAGGGCTTAATATTTGCGTTTAAAGGCTTTTTGAATTAAGTTGATATTCCCAATAGAGACATTTTTATGGCAAGCTAAAAAATCTAAATAATAATGTCTTCTCCAGCATCGACTCATGCCGCTTTGTGGTTACTGGAACGATGATCCCAAGGAACGATGATCCCACGGGAACGATGATCCCATTTTCTCCTCCCCAGGAACGATGATCCCATCTTAAGGAACCATGATCCCACATTAGAATATCTCTCATTTCTTATATTTACTGACCCATCTGCACTAGTATTTCATGATTTGTTGGTGTTTTACGCATGGAAATTGATAGAAATGATGAATAATAATGATTAAATGCCCAGAAATGTCTGAAAAGAATTTTTTTCCACACTGCAGGCTACTTCTCCAGGCTACTTACATACCCACACATAATAGGCACAGTAATATCCAATATTTAATGATTTGTTGGTGATTTATGCATAGAAATAGATAGAAATGATGAATATGACTAAAATGCAAAAAAAAAAATTAAAAAAAATGTCCGAAATTGTCTGTACCTATAGAACTAGATCTATCATTGGAGTGATTTTTTTGTAATTATTTTACATAAAATTAATTATTTTGTATATATTTATTTTTTACTTATATTTCTTTTGATTATTGGGGATACATATCATTTACACGGATTAATCATTTTTTTATGGGTTAAAAAACTATAAGTACTGTACGTACACACACATTAGCATATTGTCACTCTCAAATTCTTCCTAGATTTCATGGAAAACTCTTCATCTAAATACCACTTTGTCAATTACATGTTTAGAGATAAGATACAAACACAATATAGCCATATTTGAAAAGTGGGGCCATCATTTCGTTAAGATGGGATCATGGTTCCTCAAAAGCTGGGATCATCGTTCTGGGATCATCGTTCCTTGGGATCATCGTTCATGTAATCCCTCTTTGTCTATGCTGTCATCGGCCCAGCCGTTCCCTACACCCCGGGGGAGCGCGTTAACACCTCCCGGTCTGCCGCGGCGCTGGCGCTATGAGTCGATGCTGTCATCGGCCCACATGTTCCCTACACCCCGGCAAGCCCTACGCATTGTTAACCTGTTGAGTCTATGCTGTCATCGGCCCAGCCGTTCCCTACACCCCGGAAGACTATTTCCCAAATGGAAAATTGGAAAACCCCCGCGTATAAGACGCACCCCTAACTTGAGGAAATCCTATAAGACGTAGTAGGCATTTGTTTGGCGTAGAGGAAGCATCTTCTACGCGGGAGATTACGGTACTTATGTTGAATCATATCTTTCTTTTGCTCTAGATTATCCTGAAATCAAACAGCACTTAAGGCCAAGGTCTACAGACTAAACACCCCTGCTTGTGGGTAAGTTCTTTTTTTTCCGCATGGACTACATACTGAAAAATTGCAGTGCAGAACTAGACAGATAGAGATAAGACTACATATACCGGTAACCTTTGAACATTCTGACCATGAATATATCTGATTTTTCACTTGCTCTTAAGCAGAACAAAACATTGGGGCAAGGGAATCCGGTGAGCCCTAGCTTATATGTAAAAACAAAGCAAGGGCAGTGCAGAATTCCGGTAACCGGACTTGAAATATCGTATTCGACCTAATTAAGGCACAAACTAATAAGTGCACACGCCCTCTTCTTGGTCATATTTCAAACTAGAAATTAACCAAAATTCTCAGATTTTTGGGCCCAATTAAACTCTTAACTACTGTACATATATTCTTTATATTTTTTAAGGGCACAGTGCGCTAATTGCGTTGAATACGGTACTTGGTGTTCCCACACGCCATGGAATTAAAAGTTGTCAGGGAAAGTCATGGAATGTCATGGAATTTTCCGAAAAATTCTTCTTGAGTCATAGAAAATTGGAAAACTGAATATTTAGACTTTTTTCCACCTTGAGTGCAGGAATTTCGCCAGGAGGTCAACCCCGATAATGTCCAAATATATGTCTTGCACAGATGACAGTTTCAGATTTTCTCTGATTTCAGAGGTTCAAAGGTGATATTTTACTACAGAAATAATAATAAAAAAAAATTTAAAATGGATATTTTATAATTCTGATATTTCTTAAAGATACACCCAACCCTAAGTGTTTAATTTTGAAGGTATTTGTCACTCTGATTAGGGTGTAACCCCCCCTTTTGAAGTGCCCCAAAATAATTTTCAGAGTTTCACCAAATATCGAACTGACATGTCAGACCTTCAGAGGTCCGTCTATTTTCAGATGTTCAAACTTTCAAAAAAATCAGACATCTCAGAGGCTCTTTTCAACTTGTCATAATATAGATAGAGAGAATTACATACGGCTGAGCATAGTTCCGTCTTCAGCAGGTGAAATTAAGCATGCCTTGTGCTGCCCTCTAGCCTTTTGTAGACCAGGGTTCTCCGCAGGTTAAAAAATCACACCGTAAACCCTGAGCGAGACGATGTGCGAAAGTCATTATGTAAACTTTCGATAAAATAATTATGGGTTAGATGCCCATTATAGTGATATATATGGTGGTTAAGATATTCATATTAGGAGATTTTCCCATCCTTTTCACAAGAAATTACATGTTTTGAACCAGGAAAAGTGCTAAAAGGGGCATAACTTTGGTTCTAATTGATGGATTTTCAAAATTCAAACATCTACAGAGAGCTTAAATGACACTGGCTGCGATTCTGGGGTTATTTGACACCGGCGGTAGTAAAAATGACGCCGGCGGCCCGCCGGTGTCATTGCAGTGTGGGGAGAACCCTGTAGACCACCCACTCTTCAGGTTCAGAGATCTCATTTCAGAGGACATGAATCTAGCTGGCTTCTGAGTTGCTGAAATTCTGATGCAGTTTTTCAATTGTCTTTCTATGACCATCCATTTTAGAGATAATTTTAAAAGTTTTGAGTGAGGGGAACAGGTTGAAATGAAGATGAGATGGGTGCTTTAATAAAATACATTGGGGGAAATGGGTGCTTTGCTAACACCCAAAAACTTTCAGAGGTTGAACCCATACCCAACTGACATCTCTGGACTTATGAGTACCCTTGGCCAATACTTTCTTTGGCAGGGATACATGCATAGAAATCTTTACAAATAATGAAACGATCCAACTGACAAAATTGCAAGATTTTAGTAATTGACATGTCTTACCCTCACAAGTGGACTTACAATAAAAACTGAAAGTGGGAAGTAAGTTTCTAACTAGGTGAGGGTAGTCATGATGCCTGAAAGTAGTACATGTGTACTCCTATACTTTAAGTTTCATAAGTCACAATCATAAGGGGGCGCCCCTGTAGGGTAGCCAGCTAGGAGGGCATGGCACTCACCCAGCCCCAGAACCCTATGCAAGCACTATGGAGAAAGAGACACCTCTCAGAGATGAGCTTTAATTTGGTGGAAGAAATGTACCCTCACCATCAAAATTACAGCTACACAGAGAGATGGTTTATCTACCTATTATATAAGGGCAATATCATCAGCCAAAATTTATTTAGATAAAGATAAATATTAGTGACCTTTACAAGTTTTAGAGCTGGGAAAGTGGGGTGCATGGGGGTGGTGTTGGTGGTCATAACACACCACAAGACAGGTCCCTTGGGGGCATTAAGCCAATTAAATGTAGATTATCTCACCATGGAGGGGTGTGTTAATTGTTATCACAGGCCTGTAAAGTTTATCTCCCTCCATGACTAGGGGGTGCTAGCTATGATATGTATTACCATATTCGACCTAATAAGGGCCTTCCCCTAATAAGTGCCCCCCCCCCTTTTGTGGAGCCTTTTCCAGACTAGAAAAGAGCCTTAATTTCACGATTTTGGAGGCAGTTTAAACTTTCTCCCTGTATCAGTGACCACGAAATGGTTTATGTTACTAGACGATTCACCCACATCCACAAAAAGGAGATATCATTCACAGGTAGGTCGTACATGAGTTATAAGACAAACAATTTCATTACAGGACTAAAAAATCTCAATTGGCTAAGCTTCTGGGCCAGTGACATAGCTGAGGAAGCATGGATGGTATTTATAGATGGAATTACATTTCTCCTTGACATTACATGTCCTATCAAGGAATTTCAAACAAGTAAAGCAACCCTGGATGGACACAGATAGGATAACGCTAGTAAAAGATAAGCACACTGCCTGGTCCAAATACAAAAAAAAACTAACAATATTGATGACTACAACATCTACTCCTATTTGAACAATTTATCAAAGGAAGAAAATAAGAAAGCAAAGGAAAATTATTTTCAGGACATTTTAACTACACACCAAAAAGACCCAGCAGAATATTGGAAAACCATCAGCAACATAGTTAATCCAAAACCTAAAGACATCAAATTTAATCTCACTGATCAGGCCTCAAACCAGGAAGTGAAGGAGGAGCACACAGCAGACTTTATAAACTCATTCTTTGCTAACATAGGCAGCAACCTTGCCAAAGACATGAACCAACACTGGCAATACCTAGGTACAAACGCAGCTTCAGTCTTCTCATTTGGAGAATGCACCCCCAATGACATTACTCAAATTATAAAGGACATCAAAACTAATAAATCATCTGGTGTACAGGACATTGCTAGAAATGTATTAAAGGATGCTATGCTTGCTCTTCCATACCACATTGCTCATATAATCAATCTAGTGATTACAAGACAAAACTTTCCCAATATCTGGAAAAAGGCACAAGTCAGTCCATTACCCAAAGGGGGCGACCCCTCTGATGTAGGAAATCTTAGACCCATATTTATCCTTCCTCTTACAGCCAAAATTACTGAAAAGGTTTTACACAAACAAATTGTTGACTATCTAAAGAATAATGATTTACTCAATAAAAATCAGGATGGTTTCTGATCAGGCAGAAGCACAATTACCCTGAATGTCTGTGCTCGGCCTAAGCATTCTCCCCCAGATAACAGGTAGTTAGTAGGTCAGTGAGTGTCAAGCTTGTGGTGGAATACACATCCCAGACCAAAGAGATTCATACTTAATTAATTTATTGCCCCTTTGAGACTGATAAGAATCTGATTGAAGTCAGATGTGTATTGACCTCCCCCCCCCGTCTACCCCCCTCCCCCTCCCCTTCAACCCTTAGTATAATACACATAGCACGGACGTGCAACTCCTGAGCCACACTACCCCCTTATCTGACCAATGAGCATGAAGTCAGGTCATTCTACTAGGACCTGGTCATTCTCTGGGGCTTGCTGGTTTGCTGATCTCTGCCTGTATAGTCGGTAGACGCAGGCAGCTGGTCAACCTAAAGCACAATAGATAGTCTAAATTAACTAACAACATTTACAGGGATGGAAGTCTTCAGGGATTTCCCTGATTTCAGGGATTTTCAATTTCCAAAAACCTATACATTCCTATACAAAACCTATATATATATAAGGGGTTCTTATAGAGCATTTCAGGGATTTTTGCACTCAGTGACTTACATCCCTGCATTTATAATGCATTTAATTAGCGCGGCGACTAGTGAGTACTACTCGTGAGATGAGTAGACTAGTGTATGGTTCACAGTCGCCACGGTGTAAGGGATAGGGAGGCCTTGCAATCTATTTTTGTTTGTGGCTCCTCTGCTATGGACTATTCCTGCTCACTTTTCTAATGTAATAACAACAGTGTGTGTACTTTACTTATCAGTGAAGGAATTTTCAGAATATATCTCATACTTTTGATTTTATTCGCAGATAAGACATTTCATCATTTGGAGCCCTATGGCAGATTAGCATTAGAGCATTTTAAGATTCAGAAATGCATCCCTGTAGCCTTTGTTTTAGAATTGTTCGTTTTGAAACTACTATATATATGTAGTACAGGTTTTATCTCAGTGGGTTATGGTACAATTGGATCATATTTTCTGTATTTGAACAAAGTATTCACTGTCAAAGATCTCTATGGAGAAATCAGTGCTAAAGTGTGTGTTGCCATATGTGCATTTTTGTAAATCAGAGGAGGTTGAAGTGTAAGGCCACCTTGTGGAACTGCTAGATTCTTTTCTGTGTAAAATTTTTAGTTTACATTGAAATAATGCTATCTCAGAATATGTATCTACTATAGGTAATGAAAGATTAATTTGATTACACCTTTCATTATATAAATGATTTTGTGGAACACTGAAAGCATGTATGTACACCGAGTTACTTACACTGTGCTCCCCCTCTATAGAGAGGTGGAGTGATCTGGCCGGTTTGCTGACCACTGGCCCGAGACGAGGTACAGACTATTACAAGTGATTGGCAGTTGGGTGTGTGTGTGGGGGGTGGGGGGGTGGGCAGGCAGAGCAGGCTCCTGGCAATCTGAGACAGTGTACACTCATAATGACACACCTGTTGACTATGGCATTGAACATTGAATAAGACAGGTCCCTGTGGCAGCTGAGTGAGGTGCATGCAGAATGGACAGTCTACAGACTATTAGTACTTAGCTGCAGTGGGTAGTTCAGGTTGAATTTGTGCTATATACTACCAAAAGCCCAGATGATAGTATGCCCTATCTGTCTCACCAACTGAAACTAGACACAAGATTACAAGTCGCCGCGCCATGTCTCACAGGACTATTCTCTACTATTGTATTAAATTCTACAACACTATGGTTTTATTTCAACAAATGTACAACAGCCGTATATCTGGATTTCAAAAAAGCGTTTGACAAATTCTGATAAAAAAATTAGTAAGACTCGGCGTTGACAATACTCTGCAAAATTAATTGAAAATTATCTTAGTAACAGAACCCAGACCACCAAAGCAAACAATATTTTTCAAGTTGAACAAATCACCTATGGTATCCCCCAGGGCTTCGTGTTGGGCCCCTTGCTCTTTTTGACATACATCAATGACTTAAGCCACTCACTTCAAAATTTAAATTGCCAGGATTATGCAGATGACATAGTCTTCTACATAGCACATGCCCCCTGAGGACCCCACAATAGAAGCAGCCATACCATAAATCAGGATTTAGATCATGTTTCAGCATGGTGCATCCAAAACAAACTCTCACTCAATACCAAAAAGACCAAAGCTATGAATTTCCACACTAAAGCCCTTGAGAAAAAACTAACATACCCAGTACTTAAAATAGGAAATGATAACATCCTTTTTACCCCAACTTATAACTCCCTTGGCCTACACTTGGATACAGTGCTGGACTTCAAGAAACAAGTAGATAATGTAGCTCACAAGCTAGAGTACAAATCATACCTCTTTAGGAAAATTAGGAACAATCTCACTGACCAAGCTGCCAAGGATGTCCTGAAAACCATGCTCATTCCAATAGCTAATTATGGAGACATTATATACTCACACTGCATCAAAACCCATCAAGAAAAAATCCAACTATTAATCAATAAAAATCTCAGAACATATCTTTGGAAATCTGGTACCACCAACACAGAAAAGCTCATGAAATTAGCCGGTTTAAACTATATGTCAGAGAGAAGGGACAAGCACCTGCTCCAAAAGGCTTTTGATTTGTCATTGAACATTGAAGCTTTGGAGAGGAGAAACATAAGGACTAGGAGGCATGATGAACGTTTGATAAAGGTCAAAAGACTCCTGAACCCCATATATAGACACAGTCTCGAGTATAGGGCAGCTTCATGCTGGAACAAATTAGACAACACTATCAGAGCTATAAAAGCAAAGGAGAAATTCAAACAATAGAACAATGGTAAGTATAAGAAAGTCCTGGCAGAGCTGCCAGACCATCTTGCTGTAGACAGGAGAATAGTGATTGCTGTCCCAGCCTACCCCTCCATCCCTCTCAGAGTTGACCCTAGTGACAGATCCATATGTGTGACAAATAAACATCCTAAGCTATTAAAGCTGTATATCTAAGGACAACACCAACAAGAATGGTCCCTTGCATATATATATATATATATATATATATATATATATATATATATATATATATATATATATATATATATATATAGGATATGTATACTGGACACTATATCTAGTGTTTAGTATCATGGCCCAGGATGGATGACTTGAATCATCTTATTTGTATGTTATTATACCACTATTATTATATTATTGTTTAATGACATCATAAAGAGACGTCTGAATGTACTGATGGTTCAAAACAGGTTCAATATCAAAAAAGGTAATCACCCTCTGTAGAGCATGTATAAATAAAAGAATAACAAACAAACTACCATAAAATTAATTTTTTAAGCACCCTGGGCGCTTTTAGGTAGAATATGGTATCTCTCCTCCAGTGTCCACCACGGTAATGACAGGTGGCAACCCTGTTCCCACCATCCCCTTTTCCTTTAGAATCACCCCTCCAGTGGTGCCCCTGTAGTAGGACCAAACTGGTCAGGTTACGTCTTTCGGGGAGAAGCCAACGTGGCGCCATTTTCGCTTGTAAAATATGAGCAGTAAACTTTCGCTGGAACCATGGACACACTTCCGATCATACCGTTTCTCCTCGTAAGGGTCCACGAACTGGTCAGGTCAGCACTAGTGCCACCTACTGTATCATGGTTGATGAAACTAGTGTATAGCTTGACCATTTCTGTGAGTGATGCAGTGTCAGTGACAGGATAGGCTAGCAGCATGGGAGTGAGACTTATTATTTTCCACTGATAAGAATCCTTCATTTCTTTTGAAACGAAATTCTGTACTGATTCTGTACCACCGGGTACTTTTTGACCCGATTTACGTGTTTTCAAGATTTGTATATGGCCTGTCGTGTTTTCCTCCTTACCACATGATTAAAACATCAAATACTGGGTTTTTATTTTCGAAATGACCTTTATAATTGCCTATCATATCAAGGGGGAAATCTGTATGCCACCTCCTCTTCACATATGCCCACTGGTGTACAAATGGCAGTAATACGCCACACGTTTCAGTCCCATTAGGCCCTACCGGCCTTAGGACGTTAAACAAATCAATCAATCACAAAGTCTGCATATAAACTTCCTACATTTAATACATAGCAGTATCATATGCTAGGTATAATAAATGTACCCCCCACACAAATCCAAACCCGGAATCGCAACATATAATAGACTTTGCATGGTTTCTCTCCATCAGGTAATAGTGTGTATAAAGAACACTTCTCTTACGGAATAAATTGTTCCATGGTTTACCTTATTACGAGCGGACAATGTATATGATAGCTCAGGGTGTACATTAGTATTGACTCCCCACAAAGTGGCCCATAGCTAGGCCATATGGCAGAGGGCTCTTGGTGTCACATGTGAACCTCGGCTTCTAGCAGCAGTCGGCTGTCAGCCCTACATTATCATATAAATTGTGTGCCATAAAACATGGGGGAAGGCGCTGTTAAAAAGTGGCCGCTAAACCCCCTTGGTGCCAGATGCGACGAGCTTCCAGCTTTCCCATTATGTAGACTAAGGCAGATGAGTATGGTATGGGGGTTAGGGGCTGGGTATTAATAGTTATGTCTCTTATATGAGCTTAGTTGGGTAGATTTGTAGATTCTGCACGTGAGTACTCTGAAGTATGTGGATGCTTGGTCAACCATTGCTAGAAGTTGCTACAAAAGTTCCTCGCGTATATGATTCATTCTGAGTTGATGCCAGATATATGACGTGCAGTTGATTTTGACCTAAATATTACCGGTAATCACACATAAATCTTACCCTACCTATATAGTCCACCCCCACTATCGGGAGGTTCTATAATGTGCACTAAGCCGAAGATTCGTGTATAATCCACAGCTGTATATATGATACACAAGGTGCTACAGTAGTTCAAATTATGGTAGCCTGGAAAGGGGAGTTTGAGGAAAAGAACTGCTATTAAGCATGGTATCCCATCTTGACTCTAGTGGAGGAGGAGTGAGATAGTGGCAAATGGGGGCTACGTCAATCCCACGGAGGTTTCCAATGGAAATCAATCGGTCTCATATCTACTTATTGACTCTTCCAATCCTCCCCTTCGAGTAATGCCACTTATTGATTTATTTTATTCATAAAATAAATCATTGATTTATTTTATTCATAAAATAAATCATTTTACATCAGCCACCATGTGTTCAAAATTTTGACCAATAGCTCATCTACTGAAATCCTAGACCTCCATGGGCATAGACTTACTAGATGAATCATAGCGCCTAGCACATGGTGTAGTGTTTAGTTCCCATTGAAATCAGGTAGACCTACCTACTTTATGCCCGTGTACACCATAGCAATCTGTCACAAACACTCCAAACTTGTGCACAGGTAGATGATTATAGCCTTTAGGCTCTGCAGTCCCTATACACCATAACAATCTCACCCAAGCACTCCAAACACACTGACAAGTAGATGATTATAACCTCTAGGCTGTGCAGTGATGCACTAAAACAGTGCTGGTGAGTAGAATCATTACCATTGCATTGGTGCATCATGATACATTGTGCAGGGCCTCAGTTAGCTATTTAAGGGCATCATGATGCACTAAAACAGTGCTGGTGAGTAGAATCGTTACCACTGCATTGGTGCATCATGATACATTGCGCATGGCCCCAATTAGCTATTTAAGGGGGTCATGATGCACATCATGATGTCTTGCCAGCTCTTCATTGAAGCATCAAGACGAACATCTTCAAAAAAGCACACTTAACCCTTTATGGGTGGCATGATGAATTGATGCACATTTAAACCTTTATGGATGGCATGATGCATTGATGCACACTTAACCTTTTATGGATGGTATGATGCATTGATGCACACTTAACCCTTTATGGATGGCATGATGCATTGATGCACACTGAAACCTTTATGGATGACATGCTACATTGGTGCACACTTAGACCTTTATGGATAGCCTGATGCATTGATGCACACTTAACCCTTTATAGATAGCATGATGCATTGTTGCACACTTAACCCTTTAGGGATGTATTGATGCACACTTAACCCTTTATAGATTGCATGATGCATTGATGCACACTTAACCCTTTATGGATGGCATGATGCATTGATGCACACTTAACCCTTTATGGATAGCCTGATGCATTGATGCACATTTAAACCTTTATGGATGACATTATGCATTGGTGCACACTTAACCCTTTAGGAATGTATTGATGCACACTTAACCCTTTATAGATTGCATGGTGAATTGATGCACACTTAACCCTTTATGGATGGTATGGTACATTGATGCACACTTAACCCTTTATGGATGGCATGATGCATTGTTGCACACTTAACCCTTTAGGGATGTATTGATGCACACTTAACCCTTTATAGATTGCATGATGCATTGATGCACACTTAACCCTTTATGGATGGCATGATGCATTGATGCGCACTTAACCCTTTATGGATAGCCTGATGCATTGATGCACATTTAAACCTTTATGGATGACATTATGCATTGGTGCACACTTAACCCTTTTGCAATGTATTGATGCACACTTAACCCTTTATAGATTGCATGGTGAATTGATGCACACTTAACCCTTTATGGATGGTATGATACATTGATGCACACTTAACCCTTTATGGATGGCATGATACATTGGTGCACACTTAACCCTTTATGGATAGCCTGATGCATTGATGCACCCTTAACCCTTTATAGATTGCATGATACATTGATGCACACTTAACCCTTTAGGGATAGCATGATGCATACTTAAACCTTTATGGATAGTATGATGCAATGATGCACACTTAACATTTTATGGATGGCATGATGCATTGATGCACACTTAACCATTTATGGATGGCATGATGTATTGATGCACACTTAACCCTTTATGGACGGCATGATGCATTGATGCACACTTAACCCTTTATGGATGGCATGATGCATTAATGCACAATTAACCCTTTATAGATGGCATGATGCATTGATGCACACTTAACCTTTATGGATGGCATGATGCATTGAAGCACACTTAACCCTTTATGGATGGCATGATGCATTGATGCACACTTAACCCTTTATGGATGGCATGATGCATTGATGCACACTTAACCCTTTAGGGATGTATTGATGCACACTTAACCCTTTAGGGATGGCATGATGCATTGATGCACACTTAACCCTTTAGGGATGGCATGATGCATTGATGCACACTTAACCCTTTATGGATGACATGATGCATTGGTGCACACTTAACCCTTTAGGGATGTATTGATGCACACTTAACCCTTTATAGATTGCATGATGAATTGATGCACACTTAACCCTTCATGGATGGCATGATGCATTGATGCACACTGAAACCTTTATGGATAGCCTGATACATTGATGCACACTTAACCCTTTATAGATTGCATGATGCATTGATGCACACTTAACCCTTTAGGGATAGCATGATGCATTGATGCATACTTAAACCTTTATGGATAGCATGAGGCAATGATGCACACTTAACCTTTTAGGGATGGCATGATGCATTGATGCACACTTAAACATTCATAGATGTCTTGATGCATTGATGCACAGTTAACCCTTTATGGGTGACCTGCTACATTGATGCACACTTTAAGCATTATCATTGACCATGACAAAATACATTACCATGGCTATGTCATGCTTAACTGATTTCCTTAATCCATCAAATACATGCCTCCTTTTTTTTCTTGACAATTTCATTTGTGAAAAGCTCTACTTTCTTTAGCATTTTACACTTACCATTCACTTCATGTCTGCAAACGAGTTCCAAAATGACCATATGATTGTTTGCAATGATTATAAAGTTCAATTTTGATGTGAATATCAAGTTCTTATGATAATGCACTATAGTGTGATAATTTTTTCTTGACAGTTTCCTTTGTGAAAAGCCAGTAAATAAGATTATATAATAAATGATAAAAATATTTAGAACACTTTTGTTCTTTCTTACAATACAATGTTATATATTCAACCTATGATTAATATCATCATTACTTTCATATATCATCACCTTAGCGGTGTTATTCTTAAACATTTTTTGTATTTTAATAGCTATGCTGTGCTACTTCTTCAAACTTGATTTTATTATAAAAAAAAAAGCTGATCATTTTGTTTCTTAACCATAACAAATAAATCACCACAGCAATGCTGTGCCTTCCTCACAATTTCCTTAATTCCTCAAAAATACGCTTCCTCGTACCAGACTTTCCCCACACAGGATGCCAGATTAAAGTAAAACCCCTATGCATTGCAAAAAAGGAACTTGAGATGTCTTTTTAGATGCTTAAGTCTATGCTGCTCTGCACCATTATATAGCCAATTTGACGTTAATAACTTGTTACGTATGCTTCAATATCAAAACATGGCTTTTAGAAATATCTTTTAAGACATAAATGCATTGCACTCTTGATAGCTGAACCTACTTCCTAAGGCAATGCAGGTTCTGATATGGAAATAATAAATGTTCCCTCCCTGACAATACCAAGGACCTTATACCTGACTGAATGTATGTACGAGAGTGGCAATACCCATGACCTTATACCTGACTGAATGTATATATGTGAGTGGCAATACCCAGGACCTTATACCTGACTGAATGTATGTATGAGAGTGGCAATACCCAGGACCTTATACCTGACTGAATGTATGTATGAGAGTGGCAATACCCAGGACCTTATACCTGACTGAATGTATGTATGTGAGTGGCAATACCCAGGACCTTATACCTGACTGAATATGTATGAGAGTGGCAATACCCAGGACCTTATACCTGACTGAATGTATGTATGAGAGTGGCAATACCCAGGACCTTTACCTGACTGAATGTATGTATGCGAGTGGCAATACCCAGGACCTTATACCTGACTGAATGTATGTATGAGAGTGGCAATACCCAGGACCTTATACCTGACTGAATGTATGTATGTATGAGAGTGGCAATACCCAGGACCTTATACCTGACTGAATGTATGTATGAGAGTGGCAATACCCAGGACCTTATACCTGACTGAATGTATGTATGTGAGTGGCAATACCCAGGACCTTTACCTGACTGAATGTATGTATGAGAGTGGCAATACACAGGACCTTTACCTGACTGAATGTATGTATGAGAGTGGCAATACCCAGGACCTTATACCTGACTGAATGTATGTACGAGAGTGGCAATACCCAGGACCTTATACCTGACTGAATGTATGTACGAGAGTGGCAATACCCAGGACCTTATACCTGACTGAATGTATGTAAGAGAGTGGCAATACCCAGGACCTTATACCTGACTGAATGTAACGGAGTGGCAATACCCAGGACCTTATACCTGACTGAATGTATGTATGAGAGTGGCAATACCCAGGACCTTTACCTGACTGAATGTATGTATGAGAGTGGCAATACCCAGGACCTTATACCTGACTGAATGTATGTATGAGAGTGGCAATACCCAGGACCTTATACCTGACTGAATGTATGTATGAGAGTGGCAATACCCAGGACCTTATAACTGACTGAATGTATGTATGAGAGTGGCAATACCCAGGACCTTATACCTGACTGAATGTATGTATGAGAGTGGCAGTGGAGAACTGGGGGACGATCCGAGTGTGTCTTTCTATATAAATACATCGTTTACATGGAAATTATCATTCTGTGACAAACAGCAGAAACTGACAAAAATTACAGAAGCTATGACTGTGGAACAACAATATTGAGATTGCCTTCATAACATACACGTTTCATTGTCCTGCTAGGTATGTTCCAAGGCTTGCATGATTGTTAACGTGGATAGGAATGGATTGATTGAATTATTGATCCCTACATATTGGATAAGATCCTAGATATACAGTGACCCGAGTTAATTCAACACGTAAATATCCCGAAGGTGTGCTTGTGCTGCCACCAATATGTCCATGGTAGATACGGTAAAACTCCATGTTCAAGCAGTAGTTAATGTTAATTATCAGATTGTCAAGATTAATGTGCTGCTTACACAAGAGGTATTTGATGCATAGTCTTCCGGTGTATGCTGATAAATACTTAAAACATTTTAACCCCCAGGCGGGTATTCTGGAAGTCTCCCGAAGGCAGGGTGTGACTTACACAAGAGGTGCGGGTATATGTGAAGTTTTCCTCCATATTCTGATACATTTCTGGCGTCCCTGATGATATATGTTCTTGTTTTCACTCGCTGGCCAGGCCTCCCAAGCCCATCATTAAAGGGTCAATGTCTTCCTTTTCTGTCCTCTCTGAGTGTCTGGTGTCCCTATGCATGGGCACAAAGTGCAAAGTTGCATCTCTTTACCTCATCTTTACTGTTTAACCAATATTACGCTCTCACCTTTGCATGCTACCAATATTGCACATACCTATATATGTATACGAGGTAACTTATCGGTATGCTGTAGTTTGTCCGTACTCCTATGGATTTTCATCATGAGCCATGAAGGAGAACTGTGACCTATGTACAGCTATGTATGTATGTATGGCTTCATATAAGATCCTGATGTATTTATATCCCTGATATTATAGCCTCAGGCATACATACAGATCACAGACTACATGTATAGTAGACATTGGATGCTTTAGTCAGATACATTGGCGCACTGATGTAGTCAGACAAAGTTGCTTATCTACACGGCGCAGAGTGAGCACCAGCCTCCCCGGCCTGTCCCCTGGTCCCATCAGTAGTATATCAGAATGGGAATTTAACTCTGGCTCACACAAAGCCACATTTCACCTTTCACCCCCATTATTCAAAGTAGATAGGATAGAGCCGGAACAATGCTCTTTAATAGGCAACATAAGCCAACACAATGGAGAAAGCATAGCAACGGTAAAGAATCACCCTCATAATTACCTCCTGATTAGATTGCGCGCAAAGCCAAAGGAGCCTCTGGGTGGTGTAATGGTGTTAGGTGTGGAGGAGATAGGGGGTTAACTCGTCAAAGCCAACATAGCTCATCAATGCTCTGTGGTCGACATAGTGCTTTAATGTATAGCTGATAGATAACTCTGCAATGCTGCATGTGTATGTCATTCTGACCCGATGTGACTGAAGGGTCGTCATGATGCAGTAATGCAGTGCTAGCGACTCGCCAGCACTGCATTGGTGCATCATGACGACATAGGAACATGAAGCTGGATGCATTGCGTTCCTTGGACCTTAAAGCTTTAAGGGCTGAGTGGACGTAGTGGTTAAAGTATGCCTATAGGTCTAGGCATCAAAAAGTGGGTGGCGTGTAAAAGGCTAATATTGATCGCTTATGTGTAATGGGGACGTGGTAGATTGATCAATGCACTTGTCGGTGCGCTTGATGTGGCACAAGGCAATATCTGTGCAGGGAGGGGCGGTGTGTGGTCGGGGTAGAATTTGCACACGCTCCATCATAGGCAATGCACAGGGATGATATACCGGTAGATCGAAAAGAACATGTACACAAAGTCCAGGGGTGATGTAAAGAGGCGAGTGAAGAAATCTGAATTATTAACACCAGAAAATCAGGAAATAGAGTAAGTGTTTCTAAGTGATAGTGTAGCCTGTAGGTGTTAGGGGACTGTAAAAAAAAAGTTGGTTAAGAATTGAGAGATTCCTCTGAATGAGAGCGAAACAAAATATTCAAGGATGACCAGAATCCATCCTGATGAAAGTAATTCTGTACATCAGAGCAGGGAAGGTTCCAGGGAAAATAAGTGTGAAAAAATGGAGCTGGTTTGATTTTGAGAAGATTTGAAAAAGTCCATCAACTTATTACTTTCCGTGAGGGGAACATCCGAGTTGCTGTTAACGCTCTCTGTAGAGGTTTACATTTATATCCCCGAAACAAATGCCCCATTCTTGTACTACTCACACATCCCATACCTCCACCCATTTCACACCATTACCAGCTATTGTCCAAATATAACCCACAAGCCGTCACGGCCCAACGACCCGCCCCCTCCCCATCTCCCACTGCAAATCCCTCGCCCACATCCAGCCTACCCGTTGCCCCAGAGCCACATGGGGTTGGGCGGGAATGGGGGGGGGGGCGGCGTAGGCCGTCTATTGATCGGTGGCGCATGCCGCTGCTACGGCTTCGGGACGGGAGGGAGGAGGCTGGCTGCAGGGAGGCAGGCTACAAGGTGAGCTTAGCCCTCCCCACCACCCACCCACCCACCCCCTACACCCAGCACACCTGGCACGGGCCGGCAGGCAGGGACCACACGCCGCCCGCAGTCAGTAGTCAGTGAGGAGTGGGCTCGGGGAGTACCGGAGCAGGAGCTGTCTGTGTAGGGGCCTGTTCAGTAGAGGGGTTGGAGATAAGATTTTGGAACCTCTAACCCGGCTACTGATATCAGCACGGCCATGTAAGGGCGCAGAGATAAGCAGCAATAGCAGCGGGCATCATCAGCATCACAGTAGGAGTAGGTAGGTGCAGGGTATGTGTATCTGTGTTTGGTGGAGATGTAGGCGTCAGGGAACACTCATGTCTCTGTGCGCTAACAGACTCCTACAGTACCGTTATAGTGTCACAGAACTGTACAAGACACCCTCAGGGCGCAGCGTACCACTGTTACTGTACATGTACATGTGTTAA
The DNA here is from genome assembly GCA_949317995.1 of Acholoe squamosa. Classification (NCBI taxonomy): domain Eukaryota; kingdom Metazoa; phylum Annelida; class Polychaeta; order Phyllodocida; family Polynoidae; genus Acholoe; species Acholoe squamosa. Next base: position 56,757,097 of record OX439041.1, on the reverse strand, counting down.
GTGACATAGGTGAACTAGAACGTATATATACAGTTCCTAAGTGAGCATTTCAGGTATTTCTGTGTTCAATCAAAAGGATGTATGACCCCACCCCCGACACACACACACCCTTTGCTGTACAATGGCAGTGAGACAAGACACACCCACCAGCCCCTGATACATATAACAATATTTACCATGTTCAAAATGTTACGACTATTGCGTCGCCTCAGCACACACCTAAGGTTGAAATTGACATTTGGGAAAAATGAGTTTTCTTCTATTTTAACATCTATTGACCCATACCTACCTACTATGAAAGTTCTGAAGCTCTGTCTGTGATATTTGTTCCTACAGGCCGATAGGATCATCATACGCCCCACATTCATAGATAACAATAGCCCAGCTACACAATGGGTAGTACTGCTACACACAGGATGGCTCAGCATTAATGTGAATGTGTAGTCCACAACTGCTGACTAGTAATTGTTAGTATCAATACAGCTAGAGCAAATACAACAGAATAGGCTGTGCATAATGGCTGTTCTCAATCCTCCAGTACCCCTGACCCCCTGTCTCACCCCTAACCCCCACTCCACAGAAGGCCCTGCCCATGCACACAGGCACAAGGAGAGTGTCAGTAAGTTACATAGCCCTCCCAATAGGGAGGGCAGGGGCGGCAGGTGGGGGTAAGTGGGCTCTGTGCTCAGTATGTACATGTATAGGAGTGTGTGTAGGGGGAGGGCTGAACCTTGGGTGGTCAGGAGGTTGGCTGACCTATGATGGATACCCTACACACCACCTCATCACTCCCCATCCATACTGTGCCTCCTGGGCTTCCTCTACTCCGTGAGCAGAGTCTTACCAAATACATGTACACAAATCGCCTTAGGAACAGGCTTTGCTGCTTCCATTTAGAATCATTTATGTATACAATACTATCAGTAATCTCATCAAAGCACCCTGGTGTTTTCATCATTTCCGAACTGGGCTTCCCTAGCCCACTTAAAAGGGTCTATTTCTCCTCTTTTCTATCCCCTCAGGATGTGTATGGTGCACATATGCGTGGGTACTGACACATTCCTCTGTGAAATGGTAATGTAGTTCTCGCCATGAATATGACCTAAGCTGTCGAAATGGCATTAAACATCTATTACTCACTCACTCATTTCCGTACACATATCAACCTCTGAGACTTACTACAAGGTGGGTGTGTATTTGAGACTTCATAGTTTAATGTGATGGTATATATATATATATATATATATATATATATATATATATATATATATATATATATATATATATATATATATATATACTACAATCAACTGCAATCGTTCATGTAAGCAGTGTTAAGTGTGAAAGATATGGGTCTCAAACACAGGTCTTGTAGTAGTCCTGGGGTAGGACCCCATTAAAGTTAAAAATCTCCTTGAGAGACGTCAAACGAGCACAGATGTGGTATGAGTGCATTGGATAACAGATACAGGTGCTCGTACATGGACAAGTATGGAATCTATACCCCAAACAATCAGGTACGAGCGGGTAGTATACAGCCTCAATACCAACAGTAGCTATGTGAGTACAAAAAGAAGGGTGGAGCTGGAATAACGCATTACAGCACAGCCTCGTCTAGCTTGATCAGAATGCCTGTCGTTTCATAATCAATTCCCATTGATTTACCTGAAGCACTTCCTCGCTAATGTTGTTGGCTATTGGTGCCTAATCAAAGAAGGGAGAAGTGAAAAGGGGGTTAGGGTACATCTTGCGCCCTGTCTGTGAAGTGTTGTGTGAGTTATTGTGAAAGTGTTATACCCCGGCCCCCGCACTTTCTATACAAGATGACACCATCCTCGTTAGAGTAAGTGAAAAACAACCCCTATCCACGGACTTTTGAGGGGAAAAAGGACCCTATTTTGAGCAAAATCACAGATCTTTAGGCTTTACTCTGTACCCCTATTTATAGGAAACGCTGACATATTTGGGACCTCCACCCATTGTATATAAAATGCTGACAACAAAACAAAACAGATATTCTCATTAGGAACAAGATTTGTGTCTAGGTATGATCTATTTCCAAATATTCAAATGTAGGCCTACATATGTGTTACTGTCTGTTATAATTGGACTACCCTATGTGAACTTCCACCAAATCAAAGCCCAAAACACTACCCTATATTAAAAAATCACTGACTTTTTTTTTGAAAATTGACCCCTATTTCTGAATAACTTGGATCATGCAGACCTGGAGAAATACAACCCTATTTCGATTTTTCTAACGTGGATGGTGTCAATGGTTCCTAAGTACGGGGGCTGGGGGGTATACAGTGCGTGCTGAGATTGGCGAGGCAGTAGGCAGAGATGGGTATTGTAAAGATTCTAGTAGTGTTTGCTGAATTGTGAAGACTAAGGTGTGGATAGAGACTTAACAGTATTATTAGCGCGGTGACTAGTGAGTACAACTCGTGAGATGAGTAGACTAGTGTATGGTTCACAGTAGCCACGGTGTAAGGGATAGGGAGGCCTTGCAATCTATTTTTGTTTGTGGCTCCTCTGCTATGGACTATTCCTGCTCACTATTCTAATGTAATAACAACAGTGTGTGTACTTTACTTATCAGTGAAGGAATTTTCAGAATATATCTCATACTTTTGATTTTATTCGCAGATAAGTCATTTCATCATTTGGAGCCCTATGGCAGATTAGCATTAGAGCATTTTAAGATTCAGAAATGCATCCCTGTAGCCTTTGTTTTAGAATTGTTCGTTTTGAAACTACTATATATATGTAGTACAGGTTTTATCTCAGTGGGTTATGGTACAATTGGATCATATTTTCTGTATTTGAACATAGTATTCACTGTCAAAGATCTCTATGGAGAAATCAGTGCTAAAGTGTGTGTTGCCATATGTGCATTTTTGTAAATCAGAGGAGGTTGAAGTGTAAGGCCACCTTGTGGAACTGCTACATTCTTTTCTGTGTAAAATCTTTAGTTTACATTGAAATAATGCTTTCTCAGAATATGTATCTACTATTGGTGATGAAAGATTAATTTGATTACTCCTTTCATTATATAAACGATTTTGTGGAACACTGAAAAGATGTATGTACTTACACTGTGCTCCCCCTCTACAGAGAGGTGGAGTGATCTGGCCGGTTTGCTGACCACTGGCCTGTGATGAGGTACAGACTATTACAAGTGATTGGCAGTTGGGTGTGTGTGTGTGGGGGGGGGGGGGTGGAAGGCAGAGCAGGCTCCTGGCAATCTGAGAAAGTGTACACTCATAATGACACACCTGTTCACTATGGCATTGAACATTGAATAAGACAGGTCCCTGTGGCAGCTGAGTGAGGTGCATGCAGAATGGACAGTCTACACACTATTAGTACTTAGCTGCAGTGGGTAGTTCAGGTTGAATTTGTGCTATACACTACCAAAAGCCCAGATGATAGTATGCCCTATCTGTCTCACAAACTGAAACTAGACACAAGATTACCAGTCGCCGCGCCATGTCTCACAGAACTATTCTCTACTATTGTATTAAAATCTACAACACTATGGTTTTATACTTTAACTGCCACATGGTGGATTACTGCTTCACATCCATTGGTTTTTACGATGTCAACCTGTAAGGGTTGAGGCACTTCTAGGAGGTTGTCTTGACGCTCCCATAGAGTGCTGGCGAGTAGACTCGCCAGTACGATATTGGGCATCATGGCGACCATGATACATGAGCCTGAAGACACCATGCTGCGATTTAAGGGTTAATGGGTAATGGGAGGTAGAGGGTGGGTACAGTGTTGTTAATGTGCTTTGCTTCAGCTGCAATTACAGGATAAGGTTTGACACATAATTCTTCTTGTAGTTGTATAGTTCTGTGGAAACCTTGGTTAAGCAGCATGAGTGTGCCCTTTTTGTCCTCATACTGCATCAATGCAGTGCTGATGAGGCTGCTTGTCAGCAAATGTGCATCATGCCGATAACCTCATTTAAACGACTTGACTCAATACATGAGTACACCTGGCCAGTCACTTACTAGGTCTACATACACATCAAAAAGGCATAGTGTATCAAAGCACTCTGTACTGCAGACTGCTGCCATTAAAGGGTTAAGATACTTTGACTAATGAGTTGAGTTAGAAATCGATACACACCACGTGGATGTGGTGTTGTGCTTGCTGTAACTGGTAATGTAAACTGTAGGCAGGTGTCAGTGAGCTCCCAGTGGTGTGTATACAGGGCCACTGCCACTATGTGAAGGGACAGAACGTTGGTGTTAATCAAAGGGACAGGCTGTGAAAGTAAGGAGACTGAAGTATCACTGGTAAAGGAGGACGTTAAATAACATTGTGGGTGTTCAATAAGACCATTGCTACGGTTATACAGTGGATCCTCAATATAAGCAGGATATTGAAACCAAAGCAATTTGTACTCTAAATGCAGTCTTTATTATTAGAGCATGAGACCATATGACTCATTTGGATACTAAAACATTTTGTTTCCTTTCAAAGAAAAAGGACTCTTAAAGTGTTATCCCAGCTCTGTCAGCTAAATGCTGATAATGTGCCTGGAAAATGTCATTGTGAGGTACCAAATCAAGTTAAAGGAACAATTTCTTCAATCTATAAAGTACCCGATAGCGAAGGATCTAGTTCTCCTTAGTAATCATATATCAGTAAGCATGGCATGTCCATTGTGAACTGGGCAGGCTGGCAGCAGCACCTCAACCACCCTAGGGGTACTGCCTTTATACCCCCCGTCCCTTCTCGCTCCTCCTCCCGGGGGTACCGACTGTGTGTAGTTATTGTTGGACACAGATCAATAACACGACCACTGTGAGGGGCCACCCAGGACACATGTCATTATAAACGGCACTTTGTCACATATCTTACTGGGCCTCGACTGTAAACCACAGCAACCCCCTCAGTGGCACCTTCATCGGGAGGAATAGAATGGACCCGGGAGGACAAGAGGCTGGAGGTACCAAGGTCTTTGGACGCAAACAGTCTAGACCAGAATAGCCTGTGTTGTACAGTCTACTGTCTAATGTGGCTAGCCTTGGGATTTATTGGACAGTCAACCATATTGGTGGAATGGCTGCATGAAAGGGAGCCAATAGGCCTATTCCACATTATTCCACGATTTCTGGGATTCTCAGTGCTTTTTCTGGATATTCCCATGCACATACCTGTCGATATTGCACACCATGAAGGCTGTAGCATCAATTTTGTAAGCCGTGTGGTTATCCAAGGATAACAGGCACACCGTGCGGTTATCCATGGATAACCTGCATGCCTTACATGTCCTTACATGTCATATGTTACATGTTAAAACCCACGAAATATTCATCGCCAGGGTAGGGATCGAACCAGCAGTCTCAAATCCCAAGTCCAACTCCCTATGCAGTGCGCCACAGGGACTGACAAGAAATGCTTGGTTAGAACCACGTCTGGATATGATTCAAAGCCTGGGGAGGTCACTCACATATAACTTCTATACGTTCAAAGTGTGAAAATCCCCAGCATTCTGGGTTGTGACCCCCCTAGCAAGCCTAGCTGGGCGCCGAGGTGTGTGTACCGATCGTGTATACATAACCACGGGATGCGTTCAAAGCAAGCCAAGCCGAGACGGGCACTGAGGGGTGAGACGCGGTGGTCTAGTGGTTAGCGCATTGCACTCAGCCGTTAGAGGTAGGCGGGACGAGTCCCGGTCCGGGCACATCTTTTTTTCACCGTGTGTTGAGGTGTGTGTACCGATCGTGTACAAACACTATTTTTCGCAGTGTGCCACTGCCATAACCGTGAACAAAGCCAAGCCTAGCCGGGCGCCAAGGTGTGTGTACCGATCGTGTACATACATTTATAACCACGAGACGCATTCAAAGCAAGCCTAGCCGGACGCTGTAGCTGTCCGCTGCCGGGCGACGAGGTGTGTGTACTGGTGGTCTATTGGTGAGAATGCCAACCCAGAGGCTGCCGGGCGCCGAGGTGTTTGTACCGATCGTGTACACACTATGGCTGGCTTTGAGTCCCGGGGAGGGTGAACAATTTTTGTTTTCAACTTGAATTTATTGGTATTTTATTGATTATCTATTGGTATCGTGGAATAAAATAAGTAGTCAATGGATAATTCATGACTTGTGTGTGTTAGCAAAGGCTAATTAGCGCGGCGACTAGTGAGTACTACTCGTGAGATGAGTAGACTAGTGTATGGTTCACAGTCGCCACGGTGTAAGGGATAGGGAGGCCTTGCAATCTATTTTTGTTTGTGGCTCCTCTGCTATGGACTATTCCTGCTCACTATTCTAATGTAATAACAACAGTGTGTGTACTTTACTTATCAGTGAAGGAATTTTCAGAATATATCTCATACTTTTGATTTTATTCGCAGATAAGACATTTCATCATTTGGAGCCCTATGGCAGATTAGCATTAGAGCATTTTAAGATTCAGAAATGCATCCCTGTAGCCTTTGTTTTAGAATGGTTTGTTTTGAAACTACTATATATATGTAGTACAGGTTTTATCTCAGTGGGTTATGGTACAATTAGATCATATTTTCTGTATTTGAACAAAGTATTCACTGTCAAAGATCTCTATGGAGAAATCAGTGCTAAAGTGTGTGTTGCCATATGTGCATTTTTGTAAATCAGAGGAGGTTGAAGTGTAAGGCCACCTTGTGGAACTGCTACATTCTTTTCTGTGTAAAACTTTTAGTTTACATTGAAATAATGCTATCTCAGAATATGTATCTACTATTGGTGATGAAAGATTAATTTGATTACTCCTTTCATTATATAAACGATTTTGTGGAACACTGAAAACATGTATGTACACCAAGGTACTTACACTGTGCTCCCCCTCTAGAGGTGGAGTGATCTGGCCGGTTTGCTGACCACTGGCCTGTGACGAGGTACAGACTATTACAAGTGATTGGCAGTTGGGTGTGTGTGTAGGGGGGGGCGGGGGGCAGAGCAGGCTCCTGGCAATCTGAGACAGTGTACACTCATAATGACACACCTGTTGACTATGGCATTGAACATTGATTAAGACAGGTCCCTGTGGCAGCTGAGTGAGGTGAGGTGCATACAGAATGGACAGTCTACAGACTATTAGTACTTAGCTGCAGTGGGTAGTTCAGGTTGAATTTGTGCTATATAATACCAAAAGCCCAGATGATAGTATGCCCTATCTGTCTCACCAACTGAAACTAGACACAAGATTACAAGTCGCCGCGCCATGTCTCACAGGACTATTCTCTACTATTGTATTAAAATCTACAACACTATGGTTTTATTACACTCGGGCTATGCCCTCATGTAATTATCCTTCACTAACACACACTCGTCATGAATTATCCATTGATTACTTGTTCACTGTACACCTTCTTCTATTTCTGGACATCCTAACCAGTGTTACAATACTTTGGAGGGAGGTTCACAATAGATTAGCCACACACTGGACGCCTGCTTATGATTGTTTGAATATACACTGAGTATAACTTGCATTGCAAGCGGGTATCATTGCATACACTCATACAGGCAAGAACATACTTGCACGAGAATGTTTTTATTGTGGCACCTAATGGACGAGTTAGATTTTCAAAGCAAAATAAATACCATGTGAAGGAATGAGAGGCCCATTGCTGAAAGCATGTCATCACCAACAAAGTGATAATTGGAATGGTTTCTAATGTGCTCCTAGTGAATCCCTTAAGTGTTAAATCTTAAGTACCACATGATGGATACAGCTCCATATTCCTTTGTCGACATGAGGCGCCAATTAATGCTGGTGAATATTCTCGCCAGCGCTGCATTGTCATTGGTACATGATACTGAGCCTTTGTGAGTGTGTTGAGCCTGTGAGATTGGCATGAGACTAGACAGACTCACCAGGCCTGCATTCATGCATCATCACAACATTTCGGTGATAATACCTTACTACAGTTTGGTCCTCACAGGACTAATGTGTCTTAGAGTGTGTCAGTTGAGGTTGGTATCAGTGAGGCTGGGGGATGTGAAGGGGTGAGGAGATAGTGGAAGTAGGATGAGCAGATGGACAATGTGTGAAGGGGATTGTTTGTCATCCTGTCTGTCCACACAGCACCCATGAGCAGGCACCCACCCTTAGTGAAGGACAGTAGTGGAATCCTCCAATCCTACCTTAAGGCGTTCACGGTACGAGTGAATTGTGCTGCACCCCAGGACCCACGACACTATAAATGATATGCCTCTGGATGAAGACATTTTTGTCCTTTGGGCGACAGCACGATATCCCACAGAGAATCATGCAGTAAACCAATAAGGGCAACATAGTGGTTTGCTGCACTTTTGGTGTCACAATTCATGTGATCAGCAACTCCGACTGATGTGCAGATATTCTGTCACTAACACATTATGCCGCTGTGTTAGGTAGGTGAATGAGGCTAGGTTAGTGCACGTTATTAAAGGGACAAACAACCTGCCAGCGGTTGTGTATGATGAGGTCCTTATCCTCTTAATTGTGTAATTGACTTTAGTCAATAACACATTCATATATATGGAAACAGCCACACAGAACCACATTAGATTAAAGAGGGTTTCTCATGGACATAGGAACATAGAAGGAAATCTGGTCTATAGTGTATCTTTGAACAATTGCCACCGCAGCTAGGCCATGGTTGAATAATCTCTGTTTGACCGTATATGCATTTAGTAAATAATATGCAGAACCAGGTATGACAAAATGGCTTGGACAGCTGGCTTTTGCACCTAAGAGATAGAGCAGAGTCAGCTGTTCATTGGGGCTTGAAGGTGGGAGGTGGATTACTGAGGTGGATTACTAACGCCTCATTGCTGGTGCACACAAACCATTAACCCTTTAGGGGCTGCATAGAACTTAAACTCTTTTTTTTCATTGAATTTTGAAGCCAATAACATGATGCTGACCATATATATTTTTTTGAATGCCACAAATGAGGTGTAACCAGAAGTAGAACTTATCTCTAACATTGTAGCATCAGTTTATTTGGTTTCTTTTCATACATTCATGTATTCTATTAATATTGAAGCATGTGAGGGAATGAATTTAAATCACAACATTATCTAAACATAGTTTGAACATCTGTTCTTAAGTCAACCATATAGCAAGTGTTTATAAATGGTATAGTGGCTCCATCTGGTGGCACATCTAGGAACCATTCAAATGATCATGATTAAGGTACAGTTTGAGGTAAATTTCAATTGTATACTGTCTTCTGACAGTTTTGACAAATCAACCACATCATGACCTATTGACATGATAACATGAAATTATCATGTAAAACAGTGATCTAGACACGATAACCTAAAATCCATTTACAACTACAGTAGTGGGAATACAATCTAACACATAATAAAAATGCAAACTGTATCTTAATCATAATCATTTATAATCCTGTATTCAGTAGGAATGGTTCCTAGAAGTGCCACCAGATGGAGCCAGTATACCATTTATATACACTTCCTATATGTTTGACTTAAGAACAGATGTTCAAACTATGTTTAGATAATGTTGTGATTTAAATTCATTCTCTCACTTGCTTCAACATTGATAGACTATATGAATATAGGAAAAAAAACAACTAAAAATCTGATGCTACAATGTTAGAGATAAGTTCTACTTCTGGTTACACCTCATTTGTGGCATTCAAAAAAAAATATATGGTCAGCATCATACCCAAACTAATCTTGACTCTATCTAAGGCTATCCCCAGCTACAAGGAGACTCAGACTAGTCCCCTTGAGTTTGGGGTGCGCCTTATATGCGGGGTTTTACTACATACTAATTCAGAGAAGGTAGGTGCGCCTTCTAGGCGAACCAGCCTTCTCTGAGTTGGGGGTGTGCCTTCTACGCGGGCTGCGCCTTCTAGGCGGGAGATTACGGTACCACCATTTCATGCATATATCTGACATAATGTGTTAGTTTTTTTACAAAAACAAAATTAAACTTTATTGACCACAAATATAGATCTTAAAGCCCAGTCACACTTATCTTGAAAACAAAGAATTGTTGTTGGATCTCAAAGCAAAATGTTTTGCTGCAAAACATTTTTGTCTTGAGACATAATTTTGTTTTGACCCCAGTCACACTTGTCTTGAAAAGCCAAGACAATTGTTGTAGGGAGCCTACAACAATCCTACAACAAATGTTTTGGCTTTTCAAGAGTTGAAGATAAGTGTGACAGGGCCTTTACATCATAAACCACACAATTTAGTGTCATGTGCCTGGAGGAATAAAACAGTTTAAACTTTAGGTACAGACAAATTATAGTGTTTAATTAGTTAAAGCATGGACTTGTACAACAGAACCTTGTGACATCCCTTGGATATTGAGGCCTGAGGGATTAAAAAAAACAAATTCGGAAATTCGCGCAGTCTAAAATTACCTGAAATAAATGTATAGGTGCACTCAGAAACCCATTTTCAATGTTCTCCCCCAGACAGCTTCATTAGCTACGATAATATGATTCTCTGTAGAGTGCATTAATTCGCCAGTCTCCACTGGAGAGCTAATGTCTTCTGTAAATTAACTCATTTGGAAACAGTGGCATACTATTGGATTCTCTCCATCTGCATTTCCTAATCTCATTTAGCGGAGCATGAAGGAGATATGCTCCTGATTACAGGATGGTGTGAGCGACATTGCCAGCAACTTAATCAACTGAATGTATGAATAGTAGTCCTGAGATTACTACCACTTTATTATATATAGGGATAGAATTAATCAGAGTTGATACCAGTTATTTTGTCAGTTAGCCCTGTCAGGTAGGTTCTGGCTTAATAGTGCCAATAGAGAAGTGCATGATACATTCTGATACAGATTATAGAAATAGCCCTAGTACATAATGCCTACACGGTATTCTAATATAAGTCCATGTGATTCTGCATTGTACCAACGCCCACCGGATGGATGCATTGAAAGGGGCTATGTAGCATCAGCACATCTAAGGCCACGGTAAAATCCTATGAAGTCAGTATAATAATATTGGATAGCAAATCAGCGATAATAGAAGAAAGGGCATTTTCCACGTTGGACATTGGGAAGCCGGTACCAAAGATCTATCCCCTGCTTGGTTGCTGTAGCCACCCAAGAGCCAATGTGGCAGTAATACCTCTGTCCCCAATGTACATTGTTACTGGAGCGGCGTCCCCAGTGGTAAGGCGATTGACCATCGTGTGACATTGGGCACTGGCTGCGCATTGACCTTGGGGCCTCAGGCCCTTGGTACATCAATTCTGCCTAGCCTGCTTCAAAGGCACAGAGTCATGGCCGAGACGTGCCCTGGTAAAAACTCTAACAGGATCGGCATGTCTACCAGCAATGGCCTTTGTGGAAAACTACCCTTTATACTTCTCTCTTTGTATGAGGGTCTATAATGAATAAAACCCTTGGATTTTTTTAAACAATTGGGGATGGGGTGAGTAGATGGAGAATGCTTTTTGAAATACCTATGTAGTATGTAGTATATACATCCAGTTAAAGGCTCTCTATGCTTATTTTCAGATGAATGATTGAGGCGTATTGATTTGCCTCTAAATAGAAGTCCAAACTCACTCGGCAACAAAGAGCATATGTTCAATTACATAATAAAATGTCAGCGCCATGCTTCCTAGGTTTTACTCATATATTCTCACAGATTGATTGGTTAAAGTGCTGTGTAATTGCAGCACATGGGCAATATTAGATCAGTTCTCATGACATAACACCCACCTGCCATGGGCCGCACATACCGTCATGCAACTGCACTATAAGCCTTTAAAGTCTACATGGTGCATTAAAACATCGCCCTGTGGTTGTCATGATGTATTAATTCAGCCCTGTGGAGTAACATGCTGGGTCCATATACAGTCATGTCTCTATAAACCGGCCACCTTTGTTTGAGACAAAATTTGGCTGGTTTCTGAATCGGCTGGTTCTTTAAATCATAATTACAATAGAAATTAATGGTTATAATTATATCTGTTTGGTGGTATAACTGGTTGGTAAGTGAATCAACCGCCTTATTGAAGGCCGATATATCGAGACGACTGTATGTACATCATGCCTGCTCTACAGGATTGATAATGATACACACTTGAGTGGGCATGATGCTCCAAAGTAGTGCTGGTGAATAGACTGCATCATGACGGATTAGAAACCTGACCATGGAGGCATTATTCAAACCTCAAAGGGATGAGGTGCATTAGGCACCAGCAAGTCGAATAATGGGGTACCTATAACCTCTATAAGGGACTTAACTGTCAGGGCGCTGTAAAAGGTACAACGCCATACCTAAGGCAGTCAATAGATACGCTGTGATTTGATGTAAAAAATATTCTCCTATATCCTTAATAGTTGTTTACAGGGGATGTGGTTTCATGTATTTTCAGGTAGGAAGGAGCGGGGAGGGCTGGGTGGAACTGCGTGTAATGAGAGTTTTATGTGAGCGTTAGGGGGCATGTCAACAAGCAGAATGTTATCTGACATGGCATGGGGCCAGAGATGCCACTTTTCCTAACTTTTTAGGAATTCCGAAATTTAGACTATCATTCCTACAGGTATTTCCTATTGGAAATTGAGAAAATTAGGGGAATTTCCGACTTTTTGGTGATCAGTGAGTGGCATCCCTGCATGGGAGGAGTTGGCCTTCAGTCTGCAGTGACTTTTTGAATAATGATGTCTTTTTAGGGAGAAATGGATCACAATTTGTTGGTCTGATTGATGATGAGTGACGGTCCTTTTAATGCAAGGGTACTTAAATTAGGAATTGTGCTCGCTGGAGGAGGCTGGATTAGGATCTCATCATGAAAAAGCATGTATGCTTTTAAAGATATTGAAATGCTTGTAGCCTCCTCCTCTTAAAGCAGCCAGCCTGGAGTTATTTATGTAGCAATATTATAAATAAAACCTGTAAAAACTACCTCTCCTAAGAAGAACGAAGTTCTAAAATGACTCTCTCTGATTCTTTTCTTTCTCAGGTCTAACCACAAGTCAAGATGTATAACGGAATCGGGTTGGTCACAGCCCGTGGTAGCGGTACCAATGGTTACGTCCAACGTAACCTGTCACAGGTCCGCCACCACAAGGACAAGGTAGACTACAAGTCTGAGGAGGAACTTAAGAAGCTGGATGCTGCCCTCAACAAGAAGCCCAACGCGGAGATCCTTGACCATGAACGCAAGCGCAAGGTCGAGCTCAAATGTATTGAGATGCAGGAATTAATGGAGGAACAGGGGTAAGTTTGAATTGCATTTTTCCTGTGAGCCCAAAGTTGAAAACCAAATTGTGAATATATGTCACCTAGGGAAGGGACTTTGAACTAAAACGGTGTGGGCAAAGTGCTGATTAACCAACTAGAATAGTGACTTTAGGATTTGCCTACTTGGATCTTTTACAGTAGTGTGTAGCCAATCCTTCAGTATCGTCCTTCATGTACAGACTACCACGCCATGATCTTAAACTCACTAATGTAAACCCATGGGCAGATTGTGAATCAGTGATGGGATTAAGTACAGACTAGAGTAGCATGAGGCACTGGTGCACTCCAAGTGAAATAGTATTACAATTTCAGTACCATCCACCGTCTCTCCCATCGATTGTTCTTCTGCATGGTAAATGTAAATCTACATCCCCTGCCTAGGCGTAACCTTATCAGGATTCTTCTCAAGAACGAAGCCTTAACGATGAGAGAGGTCGTTTTGGCAAGCGTGCTACAGGATATGGGATTAATAAGGCTTATATAATGTCCTAGATGTTTCAGGAAAAGATGCACCCTGCCTTTCGGAGACTATTGTATAAACCCATGCTAAGCCTATGTTTCATGGTTAATACAGCTTATAAGTAACTTAAACGGAGGTAACATTGAGTTTCTATACTACCCTAGAAACCTTATCTATATATATATATATGGCTCACAGACCATTCCAGACCCTACATGTGGCTTAAAGAATCGCACAGAACTGAAGGTTCATGAATAGAGTTCATGAATTGTATAAACCCTGGTACTAGTACAGAGTACAACTCTTCCGAGAGCCAATTCCTGCTTAATGAATTTTATTGGATTCAGGAAGGTGGAGCAATTCCTGAATCTGCTCACAGATTGGGAATAACGAGCAACTCATATACATTATATACTCCTACTATGAATAAATCCTGATTATAGACACAACAGATCCTCTTCCACAAACCATGCTAACCCATTAATGGTTCTAGCAGTGATGAAGAGTAAGGGCTAAATGCCAAGGTCTGACAGTGATTGATTCTATAACTGACAATAGCTGTAGGGAGGCTGGATGGGGTCACCTACTTGTACTGTGGTGTTGATGTAACCCCTGCCGTGCTGAGGCCTCCCGATGGCCACATATCGTGTGAGGAGGGAAGCTGGAGTGTAATTGGCTCCCTGCTAGAATAATAGGGTTAATAGTTAATGGGGCAATAACAGATATATCTAAATATTGTATATGTATTGGCATTAGTGTCGGTTCCACTGGGGATATATGCTGTAAGTACGACGGGAATATGGAGATGAACCGGGAATACAATGCATTTGTACAATGATTCTCATAATGGGTTAAGAGCAACCGTTCTTAAAGGACATGTCCACATATTTGTTAATCTGTGCTAGTTTTACATATTACAAAAGATGGTTGTTATGAACAGGAATGAATAGCTTATTTTATGATTAAGATATGTTAATTTACTTCATGGAGAGAGGAAAGTTCTAGATAATATACCATAGAGGAAGCAACCATTACATATTGGGTTTATAAATATACCGATAGCACCATTAATTGGCTCAGGGACCACCCTGAGTCTATACCGCCGGGTAGGTGGTGGCATTGGAAAAAAGTCAGTTATACAATTTTCAATCTCAATTTTCTACAAGAAAGAAAGCATGTAAAGAAATAAAATAACCATGCATGAGTAGTTCATATATCAGTCCTTAGTTACAGTAAAGAAAAAAATTCAAAAATCCATCCATAAGTTCATAAAAAATTAAAGAAATAAAAAAGTCATTTCATAAAAATATCTTCTCCAATCCAGTCCTCCATAGGTTTACCTCTGGGCTGGACTTTTCTCTCTTGGTTCCTATTTGGGTCCGAAAACAGCGTCTAAAAGTGAGACAGTTTGGATGCCTTTCAAAAAACGCGGGGAAAGTCCGGCAAGGACGGGTCGCGCATGTGCACAAAACATCAAAATCCAAAATGGCGGACAGCGAGACGATCGACTCATGGTGCTACCGAAACTGCTGGATTATAACAAAATGGAGGAGAATTACATTGTCTCATGCCTTTCTATGGTTAATATGTATCCTTATTCAAGACCTGCTGGTATTGTGCAATGCTTAACTCGCCAGGAGAGGAGTTATCCGCCATTGAACAATACGAGCGATAATGGGTGCATTCTCCATAGGCTTAATCATTGACGACTCGCACACACTGTCACTATAGCGACAAGTCTCATATGGTAGGTAACCTGAGCCATGAGTGCTCTAAAGCACATGTCACATTTTTTCTCACCTCCAATATCCCATAGCATTCCCCTTAATTTCCAGTGGACATTGCCTCAAAAAGACCACACGCCATACTTTATTAACCCCTTCACACCAAGGTGCATATCTACCTTTAGCTATTGTGCCCCTCTCATTATACTGCTCTGATTCATTCTCCATCACTACACATACCCATTATTAACAACCCAAAGCCGTACCAGCGTAATCTCCCACATATAAGGGGCGTCTTATATGCGAGAGGGACATTGCCTTGAGTTTGGGGTGTGCCTTATGGGGGTATTTTTTATTATAGAACAGTACTAAACTGACAAAAATCTGCCCTCAGGGGTGCGCCTTCTACGTGGAACAGCCTTCTCTGGGTTGGGGGTGCACCTTCTACGCGAGCTGCGCCTTCTACATGGGAGATTAAGGCAAATCCCCTAAAACCCATCTCCCCTCCCCACCACCAAAGCGTAGACAAATCTCTCTTAGATTACCCACCTACCTCCCCCCCCCCCACCCTTTACCCCCCACCATCACTGATCCTATAATCCAGGGTTATCTGCTTCTTGCCCAGTAACAGGAGCTTAATCCCACCTGGCCTCACGCAGCCATCCCAGGCTCTGCCCGGTAGTCCTCCAGGGCTTTCCACTAATGACCAGCACCCTGCTGGAACAAGGGGGGGGGGTGACGGAAGGATTTCAAAATGAACATGGCAAAGTCCTCTCGTCATAACTCTATATGTTAACAAAATGAGGAATAAAACTTCATTCTTTAAAAATGGCCCAGGAATATAATCCCTGAAGCCATGGAATTGTGATTCCTGTGAGAATCACCTCACCAGCATGCTGAACCGAAACCTTAATTTTGTTGAAATGTTTCAAGCATAGTGGTGCACGAGAGAAACCTTTTTCTAGTTTGATGGGAATCTTAATGCCCTGAGGAATGAGAGAGTGAATTAATGCGCTTTCTCCTTTTGTCATCCTGGTGTAGGTGGATAATTACGTGCGCCTTCTACGTGAAATAGCCTTCTCTAGGTTGGGGGTGCGCCTTCTACGAGTGCTGTGCCTTCTACGTGGGAGATTACGGCAAATCCCCTAAAACTCATCTCCCCTCTTTTGTTGAAATGTTTCAAGCATAGTGGTCCACGAGAGAAACCTTTTTCTAGTTTGATGGGAATTTTAATCCCCTGAAGAATGAGAGAGTGAATTAATGCGCTTTCTCCTTTTGTCATCCTGGTGTAGGTGGATTATTACGTGTAATTCACCTGTACTGCACTTTGTGTGTCACCCTCTTAGCCCTGAGGAACCATCTTATGATTAAAGGGTTGAATACCGTATACTACGATAGTACTAGCCATATGGCCTGTACATTTTAGGTAGTTTAATTAGAAGGCCTTATTGGATTACCACAGACTGGTATAATGAATAATTGGCTCCGGTTGCACCCTAGAGTGGCACTGGCTGCCTCATGGTATCTGACACACCCATGGTCTACACCACCCTCGGGTGTCATTTCTACTCTATACCAGACATAATTACTCTCATTATCATAGTACTGACATAAAGACTATCATGTTAACTCATTAAAGACCAGGGGTTCTTCTGTCACCATGATGCACAGGTCCAATGTTGGCATCCGACTCTACAGCATTGGTGCATTCAGCACACCCTTCTAGTCTCCAGCACTGCATTGGTGCAACTTGCACACCCGTTAGTAGTGCATTAACCCCATGGGTTCCTGATGACTTATGGAAACACTGTGTATTTGGCTCTTAATGGATGAAGAGGAATTCTGACCCCCCCCCCCTCCCCCAACACTCACACGTATACCGGGAACCCCAGTAGACATTTCATTCCACGCACCCTAATAACCAAAACGTGAGCCTTGTTTAGTTGTCTTAAATCTATAGATTGGCATCTCTGGAGTTTGACATAACCCACAGTGAACAATAACAGGTGTAGGTATAAGCGATGTACCATGTTCAAAGAGTGCCTTGTCCAGTCTGGTTGTCAGCCTCAACAGGCTGCACTTAGAGGCCTCCAGGGGGCGGCAGCAGTCTTTTTCTGTCCTTCCATACTGGGGCCTTGTGGACACGGATGTGCCATTATAGTCCACCATATTTCTGTCTCGACCGTTGTCAGTGGGAGCACTGCTTTTGGAAAGATGACAATATTATAGAACCAAATGAAAGGTTATTTCTTGTAATCCGTATTGTTTGTTCTCCCATTACTGTAATGTAAGCCATGGCTAGCCTATTACGTAGGGATTTACCATACCCTGGAGGTATAGATGTACCGTAATCTCCCGCAAAGAAGGCGCAGCTCGCGAAGAAGGTGCTTCACGTAGAAGGCGCCCCCCCCCCTGAGGGCAGATTTTTGTCAGTTTAGTACTGTCCTTTAGTAAAAATACCCCCTATAAGGCGCACCCCAAACTCAAGGCAATGCCCCTCCTGCGTATAAGACCCAGCAGCATTTTGTTTGGCGTAGAAGACGCGCCTTATACGCGGGAGATTACGGTAATATTTGAAGGGGCTTCATCCTGTACAATTAGAAATGTCACTGGTCCAGATACCAGCAATATTTCAGATGTTGATTGTGATATCTTACTGTAAAAAAGGAGTTGACAAAAACCGTATATGATTAATGCTCCACAGCATTCTTAAGTTCTTTTTTTTTAAAATACCAGCAGGAATGAATTTCGAATATGAATATGAATTTCAGACGTTAGGTCAATACATAATTGACATATCAGAAGTCTGTACAATGTTCTAGATTTACGGGAATTGGGGCCAGCTGTACTACTAGAGCTACTCTTACTGACTGTTGCTAGTCACCACCTAACCCTTGTTACCATCCTGTGTAACGTCGGTTGTGTTTTCTTGCAGGTATAACCCCGAGGAGATTGAGAAGAAAGTCTCGACCTTCCGCAAGATGCTCATGGACAAGGAAGGCGTTTCCGAACGTTCTGTCGAGCGAGATGAGTTCGGCCGCCCAATGTAAGTTACTCTTACTTTATATTTTCTGGCTTTGAGTTTATTCTTTAAACGCGTCATGGTGATTCTATTGTGGAGAGACAGCTCACCATCATGTCAGTATGGGGGTGTATCAACCCTGTAAAGGCAGCATGACTGCCTTAGCTGTATTCAAGCATGATGAGGGCCAATAGGGATAACATTTGTATTGTAGGCACATTTTTATTTTACCGTAATGTGATATTTAACTTTGCATATAAACGTAATCATATGGATAAGTACAGGTACCAACATTTCCTGTGTGATTTACATATAAAAGGCTATGACAGATTTTAAACATCAAAGTGAGTGTAAGTGATAAATAAAACATGTGGTGATGTATTACCGTAATGGTTGTTACCCTGTGATATGCCCAGATTAAACAATGGCCGGGGTCTCAAATAACGCTGTCAAGGATGAACAATGGGTTGGGATTCGGTGGTTGTCAGGGAGGGATAGGGCGCCCATGACAGTTACATTCCCCTTCACATAACTCACCATGGAGCAGCATGTAGGTTTCGCCGCTGATAAAACAACCAATGGATCTTCTAGGGACCCCTCTATTTGTGGCTAAAATTATTTTCGTTCTTGATACGTTTTCCATTACCTGTGCTATATGTACAAATTGCTCTATCTTTATTTACATGTACATGTATATATGCTAGGCAAGGATATATAGTGGCACGAGTTGGCTAGCATAGATATTCAATCTGTAAGTCTGTATTGGAGGTTGGAGGGGACAAATATAAAACGGTGATCAATATCTGTATCCTACAGATCTGTACCACTTTCAGCCCTAGATGCTGAGGGCTACTAGACCACTCTACCACACGCCATTCAGTATATTTGTCAAATTACACCCTCTAACATCAAGAAACATGACACCCGTCCAAGCAGTCGTGTGACGTATATATGGTAGATCTAATGAAAGTGGTATTCAGTATGTGCCAAGAATACGTCACCTGATTGTGTAGAATTGTGCATATGTTGATCGAAACCAGTTTCTGAGTATTCATTAGCCTGGATGGGGTAGGTTGCGCTGTCAATAATAGGTAGTATGTCTTGTGGGTTAATATATTCCTAGTATACCTCCTCCATCTCACGTCCATTTGTTTTACTGTGTGGTTCAAATCACATCCATCCATACCTGTATGGTCTTATTCCCAATGTGAAAAGTATCAAAAGGTGACTTTTGGTTATGGAGCCTGTGGAGGGTCTTCCCTCCATCCGGATGTTGATAGTTATTGCTTCTGATGTTATTCATGTTATTGTCCTGCAGTGAAGAGGTTCAGTAGAGTGAAGTGCACATTGCTGTAAGCATAAACCCTCATCTGTATGTTGATGCAATCACAGACCTAAAGACAAGCGGCTCAATTTTCTTATATGCTGATGATACTTTACTGATCACTAGAGCGGCTGATGTAGATACACTTAAAGCTTGCATGCAAGCTGACCTGAATAATATACATGAATGGTGTAGCCTGAATGGTCTAACAATCAATGTTGTAAAGTCCTCTTTGATGTTCCTGGGTCCTGAGGGTGTCAGGGGATTCTCCATGAAACTAGGAGGTTTATCTTTAGAAAACACGAACCAGTACAAGTATCTGGGCATACAATTAGACACAGAATTCTCATTCTCTTCATGCTGACAAGATGATTAATTCTATTAGACATAAATTGTGGCTCCTACTCCAAGCTAGATCTTTTATAGATAAGGACACAGCTTTAACGGTTTTCAAAACAATGTCTCTGCCCATTTTGACTATGGGCTCATTTTCACAACGGGACTATCAGCAGCCATACTCAAAAAGATACATGTCCTTTTCAATACTGGCATCATCTCCAAATTACAGCTTGTCATAGAATGGTGTTTTCCTCTCAGTCGGATATATTACATTCTGTAGGCACTAGAAACACTGAAGCCCCCACAATACGACAAGTTAGACCAAATACTGTTACTAATCTAAAGGACCCGGTATATCAAGCCCATCTTCAATGGAATAATTTACCTCCACAAATTAGGTGGATAGCAGATAAAGAACAGTTTAAGTCTAAGGTGAAAAGTAAATTGTTTGAGTTTTTCCATACCCACTGGGACACTGATAGGATGGTACTCCTGTATGAGGGAAGAAGTATTCTCTCCCCTATGGCATAGTTTGCTCACTGCCATTAATGCCATTATGATATATCCTCTATTTCTGAGTCAGGTGCTTTGTTGACTTGCAACTGTCTATCCTTCTATAGGTTATCCCAGGGATATACTAATGTACATGTTGGAGGTTCAAAATACTGTTCAGCCGGTGAATGCTAAGATCTGCTATATTGTAAATCAAAAGTGTAGGTCACAGACTCTATACCATGGATGAATTAACATACTGGTCAAAGATATTTAATTCTGTTTATATTTGTATAATATGTGTTAACCTTGTTTTAGAAGTTCTTGTATTCATCATAGCACAAAATGCTTGTATTTGTATTTAAATATTTGAGCACATTGATTCATACGGGGTCATAGTTTGTGCTATAACACTCCTCTAGACCATGTATACCGGCAGACCAATGCATTTGCGATGACGTCGATCTTTGTGAGTCTAGACCAAATAAAATTTTTGAACTTGAACTTGAACTCTCCCTATGAACCCCCACTGTGTATTCCCTTTACACCAAGCCTATCCCTAAACACACATTGTAGGCTTAGTCAAAGAGAGCCTGCTTATCATTAGCCTGTAGCCCCTGGAGCAGGGAGCCTCACCCGCAGGTAGGCGCCTTAGCCATCGATACAGGTCATCAATACTTAAAGCTGCATTAGCCCAAGGCCTGGTGCATGGACATGGGAAGGCCTTACTTCATTAGAGCTGCAACATGCAGGAGGGAGGAGGAGTCCTGGCTAATCACCCTCCCTGACTGTATATTCATATCGACCAGGGGTAGCTGGGTGTAGCCCTGGAGAACTGTACCTATTGAGGGGATCAGGGTGGGGGGGGGGCGGTGAATGCAGCCTCTAATCTGCACCCATCAGATATAAATGTGTGTATGTGTATAAGTGAATTGCCTGACTACGTTGAAGTGTTTCCCAACAGTCAGAAGTGTTAACTTGTGATTGTTTCACTTGCCGCAATATTGAGATTGATATTAGAGAGTTTAAGGTCATGACTTGTGTGGCAACGTGTACGTCTAGAATGATAGGAAATGGTAGGCTAGACGTTGCTGTAGGCAAATCTTAAACTCTCTATTGCCAGGTTCTATACCTGAACCACAAAGTTTCCTTGATATAATCTCACCTCAACTCGTCTCAAATAATCTAAAAATTCCGAGTACGGCACTTGAGTTTGATATTGTGAATGGTGGACCTACTCAAAATACTGTAGTTCAAAACAAGGTGGTACAAAATGTATTTGTTGCGGCGGGGGCGGATGGGTTTATTTGTCTAGGAAAACCTAGATGTGAGAAGATTCTTTATTGTTGCGGCTGTCTGTAGTGTTAATGGCACCCAGAGCTAAGTCGAGAAGTACTGGTAACACAAATAAGACGGCAGACGAAGCACGTGTTCAACCCCCCAGCCTCACCTCTCAAACACCAGCACCACACCCACACGTGGGGAATGAATGATGAGGCTGCTAGGAAGGTGGACCTGCTAGTCAGAAAATCTCACAGTATGGATGGAGAGTATGGGAGAGGAGATGCTGGGGTAATATGTTGGACCTGTCTCCAAGATTTATGGGGACGGTGAGGTCTAGTCTACAGGAAGCTGGGGAGTTTAAAATGTCAGTGGCTCCCTTAGCTGATTATTTTGCTTTTTAAACCTGCCGGTAAGAGATGCTAGTGCCGTGGAATGGTTGTGTGCCTTATGTTTGAGGATAGTTAAAGGACCCTCAGGGATATGGTTTGGGGATGGAGGAGTCACCATTGCTGTTGGACACCTATATAATGAGGCACGCACCGTGTGATGAATAGCTCTACCTAGTGCCACTTGTCCACGTGTCCTCCAGTAGTAGGAGTAGTGGTAGGGGTAAGGTAGTACACATTGGGTGGCATTAGTTGTACCGTAAACCCTGTGTGCAAGCCATGGCTTATCTATAGACCCATTTCAGAAGCTTACTGCAGCTTATAGTATGGTCTCTAGATATGCCTGGCTTATACGCACGGTTTTACACGTATAGAGTATCAAAAAGAATAGCAACATTTTCAGGCCCAAATCTCGACTCATGACAAAGCTAGCAACCCAGGATGCGGCTTATACACGTGGGTTTACAGCGGGTGTTGTGTGACACGGCCCCATCACCTGAGGCCATATCCCCCAGCCTTAATCATCAGTAATCAAATTTCACACTCCTCACTCCCATAGACTGCCATATCAGTGACCAGCTTGGTGGCTAAAATAATCAAACGAGGAAATTTGATGTGGCATTGCATCCCAGAAATAGTTTTTCGAGGCACAGTGGGTGGCGGGAAGCTATAGATCTAGGTTTTCGGATCATTACCACCAATTTCCATCTCTTCATCTAATTGGGATTTCATGTTTCGTTTGTCACGTGTTGTGTGTAAGTCATCTTTTTGAAAAGAGAACAGGGGCAGAAAACACGAGGAATATAAACATTTTTGATGCTGATGAGGAACCCTAAGGGGCTAGTGAACTGTTAAGATTTAAAGGATTTTGACAGATTGGTGCAGAGCATTGATAATTTAGACGTGCCATAGATATCAGTATAATAAAGAACGTCTCCATATGACACTGTCCCTTTCTGTGTACAGTTTGTGTGGTGCAAGATAGTTGACCTTTCGTTTGTTGAAATAGGCTATGAATATTCCATGTGTCCATCCCGACTCGTTTCCACAGCGCCTAAGGACAGGAAGCCACACACGACAGAAGCAAACCTATCGGGGAAGTTGAGGATAATGGATATCTTTGTGGCTGATGGAAACCTCAGGGCTTTGTTGTATTATATCAACAATTCAGGAAATGGGGAATTTCCCAAGAAAGGTCATTTTACCTCAGATGCCAATGCTGCCTTCATAGCCTGCTGCCTTTGAAGTTTGAAGTTTGAAAAAAACAAAACAAGTATAAACATACCAGATATATGTTAACATACGGATATCATGAAGCTTCAAAAAGCCATCACCAGTCTGTTACATAGTACAGCACTCAAAGTCAGGATGGGGCTACACACGATATCATATATGCCGCCCAAATGACATTTGCGAGGTGGATGAGGAAATAGAATTGGCATTAAGTAGGACGTTGACGTCTTATGGGCGTACTGTTGGCATATTCTAGTTGTAATGTGTACTGGTGCCACAGGAGGCCCATAAAGCAGCAGCTCTAATGCTATTCACCACCGCACCTTGTGCTGCCTTAACTCTTTAATGTCTACATAATGGCTCAAAACTCTTGTTCCCTAGTCGTTATGATGCACCAATGCAGTGCTGGCGAGTGTGCTGGCCAACACTGCATTGGTGCATCATGTCGACCCTTTACTTTGCCTTGTAGTATCGGCATGATGCATGAATATAGCCCTGGCGTGTAAGTCACACGTGGTGCATGGAATGACTATGTTGTCCCTAGAGGGTTAATGTAATACACCACTGCATCTTTTACTGCCTTGATACAGCTCAGTAATTACCATAACATCTGTACCCTTAGTGATGTAGAGCACAGCCCTGTGTCTTTCTTTGGAACTAAACCAATTCTTGTACTCTAATTGGTCTAAATATTTAATGCAGCCCAGAGCTGTACTGCTAACACAAGACAACTTAAAGGTTCAAAGACCAAAAGGGGTGATTGATGCACCGATTGATGGGACCAAATATGTTGTAGTAAGAAAAGTGGCAGTGCTAATGAATAATTGAAGAAAGGAAAATGAGAGAGACATAAAAAGAGACGACCGGGTGTGGGAGAAGAAGAAGAAAAATGGGGAAGAGATAATACAACCCATTTCCAGCCCTTAGAAATGATATAGGCAGAAACCGAAATGATAATCAGAAACCGACCACAATGTATATATCTTTGTGTTTGTGGTGTGTGTATTTCAGCGGCATGGGGGCCCATCCTCCAGGGTAATAAGACGACAGTCTTGCAGCATTAAGCAGCACATTGAGCCCACAGCACTTTCCATAAAGCATGTTGAGCCGTCACCAGCTTCCTCCAGTAGCCTCTCAGCACGGGGTGGCAGCAGCTGGGGGGGGGGAGTTCTGTACACCCTCCATCCCATGTCGTGTCACCGCTGATATCATAAATGCCGCTTGACCCCACTCTCAGTCTACACCCCTTCCACCAAAGTGTAATATATGGCCAACGCCCGCCCAACATGACCTTAACTATGGCGCTGATTATTAGCTGAGAGGCCTACTGGCCTACTCAGCTATTTAATTCTACCCAGATAGTATCCCTGGTCGGCATGAGCGTCGTTACAAAAAAAACAATACTTTTTCTTCTACTATAGATCAGCTACTAAAATCCATGGAATAGATGTGTATGGGGTCCCATAAATGCATCATATTTTTTTTTTATTTTATGCACTGTTATCCTATGTAATAGACCAAGTACTAAGGTTGTAACACCTGTCAATAGTAGGGTGGCAATACTAGTCTATGTTTTTCACACTTTTTTCACATATTAGCAGTCCACTCACGTGGGATTGCTACTTATTAGGAGGTCAAACTGACATGCCATTGTCTGATTAGAATGACAGGTACCTAAACAGCCAATACCCCCCCCCCCTCTCTCTCTCTCTCTCTCTCTCTCTCTCTAGCCCTAGTCACTTTAGACATGATGTATGAGTGCAGTCCTAGTGAGTCTAGGGCCTACACAATTAACTGATCAGCTAGTACACGTTTTGGTCTATTTTTAACTCACAATACATATCGTTATATAAAAAAATTAGACATATTCCAAATCAATCTCTTAAATACAATCCTCGCCATGCCAGATCTTGTGTGTGTGTGTGTGTGTGTGTGTGTGTGTGTGTGTGTGTGTGTGTGTGTGTGTGTGTGTGTGTGTGTGTGTGTGTGTGTGTGTGTGGGAGGGGGAGGGCAGTGTCATGTATGGATGTCAGAGGGTGGGCTAATGTTGGCATGGGGAGACCTTCAACTCTCCCACCTGACCCCCATCTTACTCACTCTCCTCTCACACAGCTCCTCCATCTTCTCTCTCCCCTGGGCTCCTCATGGTCCTCCTGCCAGCTTCAGCCTGCTGCTATCTTAACTCACAGACAGGGTTGGCATTGCATTGAAAGCAAAGCAGGATTTGTAAACAGCCTTATTATTTTTGGCGATGGCGGTGATTTATCAAGTTGATTTCTGAACGGAAATGAGCGGAAAATGACATAACAAGGGGTTGTCTCATGGAAAAGAAGGCAGCAATAGAAAGCAAAGAAAACGCAGCGATTAAGGCGAGACAAATAGAGACGTGAACTGTAATTATACAGTACTTGGCAGCAACCACTGGAGTAGGCACCTGTTAGAATGACAGGATGGGGGGGGGGGATGACGCCTTGTAAGGGCTACACATGAATACCGTCTTGTGGCGTGTGGGAAGAGGTGGACAAACAGAAACTCTCTACTCAGCATATTTTACTGTGGTGAGGAGGATATTTGAGCCTGTAAGTTGTGGGCGCTGTGATGTGGGGACGGGGAGGAGGGTAAGGTGGAGCGTGGATGTGGGGGTTGTAAAGTGATCTAAGGTGGCATTCTATGATCTGAGCATCACTTAATTCGACCACCTTCCTGTAAACATGAGAAGGTACGGCAGCAACAAGTACATACATAGATCCACTTTAGATGTCATCTAGTTTGCTGCTTTCCTCCCTTCGACAATAACCACGTAAAGTTATATACTTGTACATCATAATAAATCATTCCTCTATTGGCCGATGTGGTTGATTCTCCAGAATGTGGCCAAACTAACAGAAAAAAAGGTCTGTAGCATCCCTTAAATACTTAAGTTTCCACCAATAGCAACGTATATACATGTACAAAATAGAGAATTGGAAAGAGATTTACAATGTACTTCCCTTTAAACCAACTCCCCATAGATTTATCACAGAACAATGAAGCAATGTAGAGTGATGCAAAAAGTCAGCCAAAGTCTTGAGAAGCGATCATACTCCTGATGTCATATGGGATAAAATCTGACACTGATATTTGAATAACCAGGAACGTTTCAAAGTTAGTGTAGTGGTAAAGCAAGCAGCATACATCAGAATACTGTGACACTAAGCAGAATACCCCATAAACTGTGTATTTAATGCTT
This sequence comes from Acholoe squamosa, assembly GCA_949317995.1. NCBI lineage: Eukaryota > Metazoa > Annelida > Polychaeta > Phyllodocida > Polynoidae > Acholoe > Acholoe squamosa. The sequence goes on along the minus strand of OX439041.1, from coordinate 56,730,364 downwards.
TATATGCATTATCATAATGTGGATCCATTCACCGAGCTCTAGAATATCAATATTGGATGATAGTCGATCCATGTAATCCCCACGGGTGATGTAAGGCACATCACATTCATCCTCATTTACAGTAGCAGTTGTGATGAGTATGAATTAATCATTAAACACGGCATTGAATCATCATGCTGTACACTATAGTCACAGTCTGTCTCTACTGCCACTGTCAATGTTCTTCTCCTGGTATTGTGGTGTAGCGATAGTGTATGAGTAGTACACACAGGGGACTTTGCTGCAGGCAGCACAATAAGGACCCCAGTAGTATAGAAAGTGTGAGTAGTACACACAGGGGACTTTGCTGCAGGCAGCACCATAAGGACCCCAGTAGTAAAGAAAGTGTGAGTAGTACACACAGGGGACTTTGCTGCAGGCAGCACCATAAGTACCCCAGTAGTATAGAAAGTGTGAGTAGTACACACAGGGGACTTTGCTGCAGGCAGCACCATAAGGACCCCAGTAGTAAAGAAAGTGTGAGTAGTACACACAGGGGACTTTGCTGCAGGCAGCACCATAAGTACCCCAGTAGTATAGAAAGTGTGAGTAGTACACACAGGGGACTTTGCTGCAGGCAGCACCATAAGAATTACCCCAGCAGTGTGAAAGTGTGAGTAGTACACACACGAGACTTTGCTTCAGACAGCACTATTTGTAAGTACCCCAGGAGTATAGAAAATGTGAGTAGGACACACAGGGAACAGCACCATATTTAATAAAGCACCCCGGTAGTATAGAAAGTGTGAGCAGTACACATACTATAGACTTTGCCTCAGGCAGTAGCATAAGTTATCAAGTACCCCGGTAGTATACGGGACAGAGCCATTGCTAGTACCAAACAAATTTCCTGTGTGGCTCATGTAGTCGGAGGCTAGATCAGCAGTTGGCCTCTTTTTCCAGTTTACTTTGGTTGGCCCTTCCTAATAGTCTATATGAAGCTATATGCTAAAAATCTATACCTTTGGATAGCAAATACTTTAAACTTAAAAAATATTAGCTTTATATAGACTTAGTACTTCAAATACAAGAGAAATTAAATTTTAAAACTTTTCTGAGAGGGCACATGTAATCCAGGCTGAGTAAAACCAAGCTATTGTCTCCCTGTCAGGCTAATCCCCTCCTTTCACACCTAAATGGACAGGTAGTAAAGTTGATTAAGATAGAGGCAGGGGCAGCTTATCAGTCTTATCAATTCCCATTGTTTTCTGTGGTTGGAGGGGAAGATAAGAGATTACCCACATCCTCTGCCAGATCCAAGATGGCTGTCGGGGGCCAGTTACATAACTAATTTCAAGATGGCCACCTCCATACAAGAATGGCTCTGTTCCCTATAGAAAGTGTGAGTAGCACACACATTGGGCTTCAGGCCCATAAGTACCCCAGTAGTATACCGAGTTAGCAGGATTAATATCAGCCAATGAAATAATCTCAATTACATGTACCGTATTCAATGCAGACCTCTCAGGGGCAGATGGTACCCATTCGATAACCTTATAAAAGGGACTTTACTGCAGGCAGTATCATTACAAAGTGTGAGTAGTACACACTCAGGACTTTGCCTTGGGCAGAAAATGGTCGTGATAGCATCGTCTGAGCTGTTGTGTGGGCACTGTGTTCTACAGAATTAAAATAGAAATAGGTAGCGGTAGTAAAGAAAATGTGAGTAGTACACACACAGGACTTTGCCTTTGTCAGGAAAGGTGGTCATTTCATCATCTGATCTGTTGTGTGGGCAGTCTGTTGTACAGGATTGAAATAGAAACACGGGGGAGTAAATGAGGGAGTGTGGGCGTAAAATTCAGGTCGAATTACCTTGTGGGAAGAATACAATGGAATGGCTTCAATATTGTATACGTTTTAACTACTTCCCATGTGTTTAGATAATAATAATCGGACATGTGAATAATAATGACTGCACAGCACTACACCGACCGACACAACTAGTTAACTACACCACCGACATATAAGCATAGTATGTTCACGTAATATAAGCTAGGCGAAAATGTATAGGCTGACAAGTTGTGTTTTGTCAATAAATGGCGAAATCCATGGAGTTCATATTCGTGTGTTCAATCTTTGGGGAGACTCGGGGTTTCAACCGTTCTGTGTGCTCTTGGAAATGTCTGCTTTCAGTACACTACTACTACCTGTACTGCAACACTGTGAATAGTGTGAATACATATTTGACATATACCACTGGCTCATGGTGTAGATGACGTTATGAAGGACTTCTATTATTTATAAAGTAGTATTGTAAATCACTACTACTGAAAGAATGGTCGTAGGTCGATAAGCAAAATGTTTCATTTTCTGGTTTCTGGATCCAACAGGTGGATGAGGGGGGGGGGGGTTGGGGACACTAGGCATTAGAGTGATATGAAAGTATTTAACCATTAGGTTATCAGCTGAAATTACATCCTTGTCTCTCAATCCCTAGTGTGGGTGTCTACACACGTCCATGTCTGTCTCTGTTGGCTGCTAGAGGGGGCTCCTGAATGCAACCTATCTAGGCTGCAACCCCTGCTGCCACCTGTACTCAAAGAATGAACTAAAAGAGGTCTGTGTCTCAACACTAGGTGGGGTTAGAGGTAGTATTTCTGTCTGGTGCTGCCTTGTGTGGGGTCGGTACGAACTACCGGTACTACTAGCCTTATCTCTACTCTCACTCTGACAGTTCTGTACTGTACCGGTAGGTACTGTTATCATACAGGCAGGTCCTAAACCCACTATGCTGACAACCCTGGGAGACGTTTCGCATGTACCAATAATTCAAGTGCAACTTCATTTGTTTTCGAGGATTTAGTACTCTTCTCTGTAAGAACTTCTGGTATGCCGCTGCTGTAAAAAGCCTCAGTTCCCATAATAATCCAATCTTTTATACTAGGTTTCCTGGCTCTAGTCGTCCAGAGTGTGTCTGTATGTGAGGTATTGCAGCAATAAACCCCCTCCTTATACAGGCCCCCGGTAAGATTGGTTACCGCTATGTGTGTAGAGCTGCTAGACCAGAGTGTGTGAACTTTTAACTAAAATGTTCATCAGAGTAATGCAGTAGTTGGCCCATGTACAACCAACTACCCACACACAACCAGAAAGAGGCGCACTATAGGAATGAGGGATGTTGGGCCTCATTACATGAGTGTTTCCGATACAGGGAGCAGGGGGTTCAGGACATACAACACAGTACTTAAGTAATCTCTGTCCATTTTGTGAACGTGATACATGGATGCTCACCACAGCCAGTACACTTTTTGAGTTTGCCTTCCTTACCAATCCAGCGATGGCGCTGCAGGGGTGTCCTCATAACCTAGCTAATTTATCCAATTTGGGATAATATTACTTGGGCTTTCCAAAGAAATCTTCCATGCGATTAGTAGCACACACTAAAAAAAACCCAACTTACTAGTACATGTACTATCTTTAGGCGTTTTGCTGACAGAAGCTAAAGCTTTGTCTTGTTGACTGATAAGACATGACCCTATACCGTCCCCACGCCACTATACATGCCGTTTGTAGTCAGTAGTGGGGCCTGTGTTGGTGCCTACACACGACCGTGTTGACTTGACATTTCACACTGACTGCTGAGGGACATTAACCTGATGGTGATCAGGGTCCTACTCGTCTGGCAGCGTGCCACATGACCGCCCTTTGTCATGCACTAGTGATTCCTGTATATGGTCTACATCAAGGGCTACTAACCCTACCCTGCCACGCCACTATTCTCTCCAGTACCCATCACTGATATAGACGTTACCACCACACCTCTTGATCCATAGTCACGGCAGGTAGTTAGTTAATTTTGAGATCCTTAGCAGTTAAAAGGGAGACAAAAAGACTAATAGCTTCCTGATAATACTTTTATCTAATTTCTTTGTCTTGATAAATCTGTGACAATTAGTTCTATTTCCATATTGCTGCCCTCTTACTTGTAACGCTGACTTTATCCCCAGCCAACCCGCTTACATTGTGTGGAACTGACCGGGACGGGGCAGGGAAGGGCAGAGCATACCGGTCTACTTCATCCCCACCACCCCTAGGGCATGTTCCCAACTGACTTCAATTTGATTACAAAACAAAAAAAGTTGACATTGAACATTAATTATTAATGGAGCGAGGCGTCACTTAGTGGGCAGTAATACGTATTAATCCCACATTAGTTGTAACAGTCGGTCCCCTCACCATGCCTGGTGGCCGACAGTAGCCACCAGGCTGTGCTGTTATTGATCCCCCTGTCCTGGAGAGATGCAATCTTTACATGGCCTCTCCATGAGGTAGAATTTCCCATGGGACACTGCTGCCTCTAGTGGCCAATGGGCATACCAACTTATGTCCTCCATGGGAAAGGGAGGCTTGGTGATGGTAGCTACAGATAGGGGGCGTTTCAGTTCGGTAGTGTTATGATAGGATGTGATCCGACATATAAGGTTCTGTTTTCTAATGGTGTTATCTGGTGACAGGACATCACTGACAGAGTTTGTCACTGTCACAGTACAAACTGTTGCCTGGCAAAAGACGCTTGGCTCAAACGTCTCTCTGCATTACACAATTTCATTGTTAGTTCCAACCTGTCTGGCAGGTGAAAACAATCTGCAAGTCTAACATTGCCATTTATAGAGAGCATCCATTGCCTGTTTAGATATTCACTTGGAAGTTAATTATAGGTTTTATAAAACGATGGGAAATGATTCAGCGGAAACCGCATCCATGACAGGTCAAACATTTAAAAGTTCAAGTGGTGCTGGAAAAAAGACAGGTTGATAAATGATATTATGGTCTCCGATGGTAAGGCAACATCAGTGCAGGCAGTGATGCAGTACCCAGACTGTAACGGTTGGTGTAAGCTGGCTGCAGTTACATCAGTATTCATGGTGTGAGTGCGGCCGGACGGCCATGACACACGGCCTGGGTGTTAATGTAGACACACCCACAGTTATCATCATACACCTACCACCAGCCCCTGGAGGAAGGAGGGGATTGGGAAGTACTGGAGGAATGGCTAACCCCAGCCCCCAGACCAACCAGATGAGTTGTGGGGAGCATGGCCTAGGTGCAAGACCTGTGGGTTGAAGAGAGGATTAGGCTGGTCAGTACAGGAGGTCAGTGGGGAGGGCATGGATGAGGAGCTGCTATCAGCTGCTACCAGCCCGCCCATTACCCCATCCTCCCTACTGATACCACACCAGATCTATATACCCGCTACAACCTCATACATGACCTAATCACTGTCTAGGTGCCCATGCTGATTTTAGGGTGTAAAGTGTCAAAACTTTCCCTTCTTTTATTTCACAAAGAGTAGAGTCTCTTCTCTTTTTATCGATGACATTTCAATGGTAGCCTTATAGTTTTAGTTCACTTCTAAGAACAACAGTGTTACCATAGTAAAAACAATACATGTCTACATATAAGAAGTTGTGTGCGTCCGGCTAATATGGGGAAGCAAAACCATTAGGCCTATTAAACACTTAACATATACAGCATGTACATGGAATAGTGAGCCCCTACCTCGACCCTGCCAACTACGCCCCCTGAGCATCCCTCCCGCCCTCTTAGGCTATGGTTCTACATACCTGTTTGCCCTCACTAACAGTAACCGCACACTAAACAGTCATTTCACAAAGAGGACCGGCCACCACCACACTTAGCTGATGGCACTCAATGTAGCAGCTACTTCCTCCAGGGACTGGAGCAAAAGACTCCAGTACGTTAGAGATACCTCTCACGTCTAACAGACAACAAATGCCTCCATTTATAACGAAAAATAGATCTGGGATAAGAGCATGTAGTTGGGATTTGAATATACTTTTCCCCATAATAGATTACACAACGCTAATAAGTATTCTTTGCTTATCGGTAGTTGATCTAATTGCCGTCTAGATGGCTGGGACTACCGCCATATTACCTACCGCTGTGTGCCAAGACCAAGGGGGTCGCGAATACCTCCGTTAAATGCTAATCTCAAAAAATACATAGATCTTTGAGTCCCATGGACCATTTTCGTAGGGGGAGGGTGGGGGGGGGGGTATATTCCATGGAGGTCATAGATGTTCAGGTTATGCAAAATGTTTACTGGGACCTTTTCCCTACCACAGGCCGTTCCATCCTGCTTATATCATTCATGACATAGAGTTGCACGGTAAAGTGTCGAGACGACCATTTTCTTCACAAGTGGGTTTGGAATGACAACAAACCCACGAGTGAAGAAAATGGTCGTCGAGACACTTTACAGTGAAACTCTATTTATTTCATGGTTTTACAGTAGTAATTACAGAAAAACTCATTTATTAAGGTAATCCGATGCTGTTCCAACACGACGACTGCCATCTTGGATTTTTTTAGGTACCGCGCCGTGCATGCGCAAACTACGGAGTGTTAGGAAAATAGCATCGTGAAGAATGAGAAACTACGCTCTTACCATGAAATAAAACCATCCCCTCCCCCCCCCCCCCGCCATTTCTCCTTTAATACATGCGCCAAAAATCATGAACACCTTTATAGTGACACCTCTATAGGGTCTACCCCGCAGCAAATGTCATTACAATCTCTGCAATTTTTACAAGGGCTAATAGTAATTAATTCTTTTCTAATGGGAGTTATGATTAAGACATGATAAGCTAATGGTCTCCACCCAACCCTCTCCTGGCATGTAGTCCTTCTAGACTGTTACACCAACCCCCACCCATCCATGGCTAGGGGCAGCTGCTGTGCTTGCTGCTCCTTATAGATGAGCATCTTACTGTCTCAATTAGAGGTGATACGGCGTTGGTTTGAAGGCCAAGTAATGCCCTTCAGTGGACAAGATGGTGGCCTACACTGAACGACTGTATACTGCACAATAGCCAGTGGCGGTGGGTACGGGGGCGTCTCGGTAGGTGGCGTCAGGAGTAGCACACGCGATGTGCTAGTTTCCCGTGGTGCCCCGCGCTACTGACCACTTAAGACGGCATTGTTTTAGTGACGCATTACCCCATGGAGCAGAGTGCTGGGGGCTGTTCGGAAACAGTCCTCATGGGGGTCCTGAGTGCTGTCGAGTCAGTATAAAGCCAACAGGAGCTATGGAAGACAGTGGACTGTGCTCCAGTGGCTGCTTTGTCATGTGACTGTGGTCTTTTGTGGTGGGGCATCCTCGCCTCGTCCTTCCTCAAGGGGGTTCATCGGCTTCTAAAAGATGCTTTAACTATCCGGCTATATCTAAAGTAATGCTCACCTTGTAACAACATCAGATTAAAAAGAGAGAGAAAAAAAAAGAAGAAAATATTTAACAGCAACAAAAATCTCCAGTGCTTTGGGCTTCGTTGTGATTAATCCAAAATTGGCTAGGCTTTTACAATAAAATAATGAAAAAGAAAAAGATAAGGTCGTCTATGAAATCAACCTTAGAAACTGAGAGTTATGAATAAACATCCATGACAATGATCACATTTTATCAATGCTTATTGATATTTCGATTCTCTAAACCATCCCAATTTAGACGACAAAAATAAAGAGAACTGCCGTAAGTTATGCACATGAGCCTGTCTGTATTCTTGGAAATTTATTGATATTGGCCAGGTAAAATCCCATGCACACAACTGCTTCCGTTGACTGGGTTTGAATTGAAGCTCCGTGCTCTGCGGAGGGAGGTTGTCATACGAGATGGATGATTCAGGCACACACATACAATGGAATGTAGACGGCAATACTCGTATATCATTGTGTGGATTGGAGCAATTCACTACGCACTTCAAGTCTCCCTACACTCTTATTCAGCTTCAATTCACATAAAAGATAACTGTAAGAACTAGAAGTAAAAAAGTATATCATTATAGGAGTTTTAGAAAATCAGTCAGTTAAGTCCTCCTAGGGCGTATGTTCTCATGATCGCCCACCTCATTTAGGTATATATGTTTTACTTCCCATTAAGACACGTCTATATATCACTATCTGAAGCCATTGACTGTAGTTAGAAAGTAAACGCTCACAATGAGGCTTATTGTACACATTTCTCTCTCAAAATGGAGAAGTTGTAACAACAGGAGATATCACGCAATTGGGAATCTGCTGTAGTTCAGCATGCACAAGACTTGTTCTCCTTCACCCAATTAACCCCTTTAAGGGCATGATGTCTCAAGTCATATGCTTCTTCTATGGTCTACTCGCCAGATCTACATTGGTACATCATGCTGACCCCTTTGGGGCCATATCATATACCCCAAGGGTCCTCATTAAGCCTGGCGATTGGACTTCTCGTATTCTCACATTATGACGACCAAAATGTATGAAGCATTAATGTCCTATGCAGCACTTGCAGGGTTGAGCAGGGACCCATGTGGGGGATGCTGCACTATGCTGTCCTACCTTGTTCAATCTCATGTTAGTTCTTAGATTTACCACCTGCCGATCTACCTGTGTGTGAAAGCCCCCCCCCCCCCCTAGGCTGCATGCAATTTGCACATCATGGAATTGTAAGGTCAACCTTCTGTTAAGCAAGTGGCAATTTGATTGGGTGGTGTGTATTGAAGGGGGAGGGGGGGGGGTTACTTTGGAAGACCATTGGGAACTTGGGAAGAGCATTGGGTAAACATACAAAACAGGGATATCAACGAAATAAGACATAGCATATAAAGATGAACATAGAACAGGCACAGGTTGCCATGCTTTAATACAGGACGCGGCATAAGGACACACCGGAAGTACCATGCCCCCATAACAAAACCATAGCCACCAGGAGGCGCACAGTGTGCATGACGGCATGTGGGGACCCATTGAACACACCGTGCATGGCACACCTGCACCTCCAGGTTCTACATTACACTGTAGGCCTGTGGGTATTCCGTACCTCCATAACGGCACGGAACACAGGCAGATAGTCTAGGTTCTACATAGGAGGGGGGGGGGCAGAAACTGGTTGGTTGGGGGCATTGAGTTGTGCTTTCTTGCCAATAGTCCCACCTGGTGCCAACTGTCTCCGACCGTAATGATCCATTCACACAATGCCTCACTTAAATCATGCCCCCTCCGGGCATATCTCATCTCTGAATACAGGTACAAGGAGTTATCTGGATGTCTGCCTGATAAAAGGTGTGTAGTAAGGTGGATCCTTGGTTGAAGGTTGAGGCGACAATGTTGCTGAAACATGGCGACATGGTTATATTCTGATCAAGAGTAAAAAGCCCGCTATCTTGTGCCATTTGTGGTTCTAGTCGCAGGTTTTCTCTTTGAAATAAACAAAGCATGTCATTGAGGTAAGGCTGTTTTGCCTTTTGACTAGCTTAACGGTCAAAGCGAATGGCACCTGGAGTTGACAACAGCGTCTTTCACCGGGTGACACAATTAGTCAGGAATGAGGCCTCCTATTCAGCCAGGTGACGTTGTCATGTAGGTACACGGGTGTTAAGTGTAAATGAATACTCCCGGCCCTCCCACATCTACATGACTCACCAAATATAAAGTAGAAGACTGAGCCTTAACCTGGAGCCAATTGTACCTGCACATCTCAGGCTAAGCCAGAAGTTCCTCCAGGGTGTTTAAAGTGGACCCCTTGCCTACCAGCCTGCCCCAACATTGCAGCCTAACGAAAACTGTTGTCCTGATGCCACTGAGGTGCTCATCTTGTGGGAAATAACCTAAAAGCTGATGTCCTGCTCAGGTTAGGGAGTAGCTCAGGGCGAGGAGTTGCTCTAAGCTGCTCGTGTGGACCCTGCATGATGCCTCACGTCCAGGGAGTAGGAGGCAGGGTGTGTAGGTACTACTTAGCATAGTACTCTGCTCTAAGTCCCACTGCTCTGCATACTGAAATGATGAGATTGGATTTAGAAGTCATTGGGGTAAAGGAAACTGAATCTATTAATACGACCAGCGAATTCAGAACCTTGCTCCTCGAGTTGATGCACACAAAGGTGTGGACCTTTAGATTATTGGACAGGCATTCGAGGTGCAATTGCGATTACATAGTATATACTGTATGTGTAGCCACGTGAACTTCTTAAACTTCTATGTCCGTGGTATTCAGAATTAGCTTGGCCTATAGAATTTAACTAAGGATCTTACCATAGAAACTCGTGTGTACAAATGGTATTAATCGTTGAAAGAAACTGCAAAATCTAAAACTAACATACCTAAAAACTAGTGTAGGGGACCAGAAATCCTTGTGCCTGGTAGATTGACCCTCAGGGGCCAGATACCTGGTAATCACTGCTCCCCTTGTGTGTATCATACCGATCCAGGTGTAGTTGGAAGGTGGAAATATCAGGCAAGGGATCATGGTGTAATGGTTAGCATGCTGGAATGTCATGCCAGAGATCCAGGTTCGAGTCCCGGTGATCCTAGATATTTTTCACCGTCCTCTACACTAATGTACCAATGGTCATGATTGATGGTAATTGCTATCGGTTTAATGGATTACTTCTATTACGTGCTACAAGCTGAAACATTTAAAGGGCCATGTTTCAAGATTACCTAATGATACTCCCTATTCAAGCACCTTGTTGATACAACTAGCATGTAGCACGGAACACGTAGAAGGCCCTATTCTTAAACCAGCCTTTGGTAGCGCCCCTGCATGTGTTGGGAGAATGTTTTGAGAGTGTGCGTGCTCTCCAAGCATTGGGGCAGTGCTTGAGGGTTTTTTCATGCTCACTGTGGTCTGTTGGGGGAATACAGAGGAGCTGCTCAGTGAATAAGTGGAGCTGCTCCCCCTGTACCTGCCTCCCTCCACTATAACGTGGGACGCTAGTCTATCTACCTCCACCACTTCCAGCAGCACTTTAAGGTTAACTTTCCAGGTGAGGTGAGTTGCTCACTAAGCTGCTCCATTGGCTGCTAAATATCTGTTAGTTCGGCAGTCATCACTGTTCCTAACTTACATGTAACAGGCCCAGAGGTGGATTATCAGTGTGGTTATCAAGATGTGTCAGGATCTTTTAGGATTATCTTTCACTGACTCGTGAACATGTGTTAGGTTTCATGATGGCATTTACAGGTCAATATTGGATGGAATGAATATGTTAAAAGTGTGGATTATCATAACGCATTGATCCCAGTCCACTAGTACCAGCTGAGTGGATTAGTTTGTACCTGTACATTCTGCACCTGGAGGTCAGTGTGGGTAGTAGTAGAATGAAGAGGAAGGGGCTGTACCTACCTACCCAACAACCCACCTCACCAACCAGCCCATACCAGCCCAGCCAGCCCACCCCGACCACTCACACGCACGTGCTGCCCCAGTGCACGCACACACAGTGAAGCGGTACAGGGGGCTGGCGGCCCCCACTCACTGTAGTAGTTAGGGAGGAGTTGGGGCGGCAACTCCAGGCACTGTGAAGGGGTATGCACCCTGCTGCCATACACCTGGGTAAGACAGGGACCCAGGAGGAGGGGAACTTACCGAGGTCGTCTATGTCAAGGCACCCCTCACTCGTTCACTACCACACGCACCTGGTGACCAAGGGGAGTACACTTCACATGTAGAGATATGGAGTTAACTGTTTTACCTGTCTCATATTGGTGAGATATAGGAGGCTTTTAAGATAAACTCGAGGAGAGAAACATTAACAAGTGGAATTCTGGATTTTTCTCAGTTGTGAGATACAGATACCGTGTGGATGGATTCTAATTGTAAGGAGTAGAATGATAGGTAGTGAAAAGTTTGTTATGAGTATATACTCGAGTTCAGGCTCTGATAGGATTACTGTGACCATTGCGAAGGGATACTAGGATCAAATATTAAGCTAAAGGCTAAATATGCAAAAGGAGCAACACGACTTATGCGATATGGCTTAGATGTCTTAGTTATGATTATGGGAACAATTTCTGACTTTGCCGTGCTGCTTAAATTGTAGTTGTGAACATCACAGGTACCATCAGAGAATTTGCCACGGATATTGTACAGTGGAGGGATATGCACCACCACATACAGTGACCTGCCAGATTGGAGGAAATACATGTTCCTTACATAGCCTTTATTATCACTACACCCACCAGTACAGAGATGACCATGCCGGATAGGATGCTCTTTGCCCACTTCTGGCACGGTACCTTACAGATGGTGGGTGCACCGTCACACTACCACTGTGACTTCAATCAACCCTCATCCTCCTCTGAATCTCAGAAACACTGCAGAGAAAAGCACAAGTCAACTTTGACTAGAAGTAAACATTGTCCTGCCTCTACAAAGCCTGTTACAGATGAACCAGAGCCCTGTAGTGGAGGTACGGACACCTGTAGTGGTGGGGCCTTAGGGCACTGCTCCAGTAGGGGTGAGGAGACCAAGTGGTCGGTGGAGGACCCTGGAGGGGACTCTCTGTCAGTGTCACTGGAGGAGGACACAACCAATAGGACTATTAGTAGCTCTAGTGACAATGTCGTTAGGTGTAGGGGATCATGTTGCTGCTGCTGCTGTTGCTGCTATGGTACCCATTCCCACCTCTCCGGACACTCTCAGCTCTGCTGGCCGCAGCCCTTACCAGGCTTATCGGCCATGGAGTGCTGGGGTGGAGGAGCACCTGGAGGAGGAATGGGAGGGGGCTGCCGGAAGGGGACAGGCTTGGAGGGAGCAGGGTGGGCGTCGGACTTTGCCCAGGTGGATGTCAACTCTCTGTTCACTAACATTGCCGGGGTCGGCTACTCTGGTGCGCCCATCTCTGCTGGTGTTAACGGCATCTGCTTGTGGGTTCTTGTCTTTTATATTTGAGCTTTTTACACTGCCTTATAATCCGCAATTATCCATATTTGATACTATTTTCCTCCATACCTGAAAACGTACCCGTTCCTACCAAAATCAACTTGAACACCAGAATGGAAAGAAAATAGAAAATACGAAATTTGCAAGAAAAAAAAGTACCCCATTAACAACCACAGAGGCTTAAAAAATGGGAACCCCATTATGACACAATCAGAATTTCATGTCACACAAAATGAATTACAAAGAGATCAAAGTTAATTCGATTTTATTTCTGTCTAACGTTATCCAATTATGGGTTATCTGGTTACCTTTCATTGAGGATCCATTGGGTGGACTATCCCCATCCTGCTAATATTAATAAGATCCTGTGGTGGATTATCGTCACCTCCAGCTCTAGCTATCATGTGATGAGGACGATGTTTTTAAGGACCCCTTAGGGCAAAATTAAGTATTCTTGCATTATATCAGTCCAGTAGAATAGGTACCGTTCTGAAAGGTCAGCATGATGCTGTGTGCTGGCGACTTGTCTCACCAGTACTGCATTGGTGCATCATGACGACCAGAGAACATGAAGCTTGGGTCACCATGCAGCCTTTAAATGGTTAAAGATGGCATGGAGGAAGTGTTGGGGCTCTGTGTAAGGGTTAGTTATTGGGAGTGGAGGTGTGTGTCAGTGAGGGGGGGGGGGGTCAGGGGTTAGCTGACAGGCTCTTGGTCTGATTAAAATAGCCCCCGGACACACAGACATGCAACATGGCTGTCTGAGTGCCCCCCCCCCCAACTCTACACCCCATCCACAACACACACGCCCTACCTACCAGCCATGGCCATGTTAGAACTATTAGAGAAATTAGAGCTATCGTACTGTGGTGAGATATGGGGGAAGCATTTCGATTTGGATGGTTATCGAAGTCCCAATTCCTTGGGATGGGTAGCTCTGTGAAAAGAAACAAATTGCCCTTTAGGGGTCTATGATTCCCAGAAAATGTGCTCGAGGCCAGTCTTAGGTATAGGCAAATGTCCCTTTCAAGTTTCAGCGGAAAGCATCTACACAAATATTTCTGAGGCCAGCAATTTTACAGATATTTCTTTCTTTGTCAAGCATCTTCATAAATACTTCTTTTTCGTGGGATGCATCATCATGAGTCCAGTAAAAACGTATTTCTGCAGATATAGAAAGCTCATTTGAATATAGACAATTTCAGTCATTGAAGATTAATATAAGCTGTTTAAAGGCCTTATTAGTTCCTATTTAGATGATAAATTCATTGATTAATCCGTTATAGCAGGCAGGTGTTACATAGAGGTGCGTGTGAAGGGGGTTTACAGGTGGTACAGGATGTGTGCTGGAATGGAGTAGTTGTATGTGTTGTAGGATTGAGGCTGTAGCGTGCACTGCCCTATTGGCCGGAAGGTCTCTGTTAATAATTCATCACAGACTCAGGGAACAGCCAAGGGGGAGGTAGAAGGTGTGTGTGTGTGTGTGTGTGAGTGTTCGGGGTGGGAAGCACTGCCACAGGTATGGTACCTGTATGTAACTTGATAGTCTTCAAACTGGACAAGCCTATAATCTATCTCTTGGAGAAACACCTCCCTGAATATACCCCCCCCCCCCGACAAAAACCAAAAAAGCTTGCTTGATGGCCTGACTCACGGAAAGAGCTTTACTGGAGATATCTTCCAGTCCATTGGCCGTCATTAAAAGTCGATCACCCGTACACAGTGGTCATGTTTTCTGTTTGAAGTGTGTCGGCACTAAGTGTTTTCCGACTCCAGTTATTCATTTGTCTCTCAACACAAGCCGTGTTCTTTTTGTAGGCGTAAAAAAAGCCCATGTAGGCATAAAAAAAAGGCCCACTTTTGAAAATGCGTTGAAAGTGCAAATACAGAAAACAATAAAGATAAAAACAGTACTAAGTAAAGCGTGTTTTGAGTACTCGTAACTAATGTAACAAGTGCTCTCTGTCAGAACCAGAAAAGGCAGGAGATTAGAGGTGATTGCTCAATTTGGTGGAAGAAAAAGTTTTCTGACATGGAAAACTCGTTCATGTGTATAGTTGCTCAACCTCTAACCCAGAGCTCCCATACATACTGAGAGTAGTTGAAAAAAGAGGACGTTAAAACAAAGGAAGACAAAAAGAAACGCTCAAAATAAAATGGTCTTTATATACTATAGCAATAGATGAATGATCATGTGCAGGACAATGTTCATCTTACAGTCTCTACCATGCTGTGCACTTCCTGATTTTTGGACGTCATTGTACAATCATTATCACGTTGCTTTTATATTTACGTATGTGTATTTGTGTCTTTACAGCTCTAAAGAGACCCACCAGGTGGCAGAAGCTAACCAAGAGAAAAATGCCCGCCTGCGGGATGCGTTTGGGCTTGGAGAATTCTATGTTGACGGGTCAGCCTTTGACCCTGACCGCAAAGCCAAAGAGGAGGCTGCCAAAGCTGCCGCGAAAGCACAGAAAGAGTATGCGTAAGTGACAGTTAAATCATAATCATACTTAAAGGAACATGGCGACAGAAGATAACTTGTACGTATAATGCAGGGCCTCAAAGGGACATATGTGTCCTCTTAATCCGCAATCTCCTATACTGAGTTATCAGCTGTACCTAATGAGGCCGACCACCTTGTGATTGTCTTAAGCTGATCAGGTCCTGGCCCTCCACACCTGTACCCCACATCACAGCACACCATCTCCCTATCTGCTTTATTGAACTACTTCAGGAGTTGATATCCTTACCTTTGCACCATTCTCATCTTTCCACCTCACACTGGCCACACTCAGCACATCAAGGTCACCTACAACCTGAAGCTTCACATTTCTCTACTAAATGAACCATTTATAGAACCGTTTCACTCCTCCTGCCCTCTCCCCTCCTCCCCAAACACCTTCTACGCAAATCATGGACATTTCTGAGCACATCATCAGCCACCAGTTGCCCGCCATCCCCTTTTCAGTTCTTTATAGGCCCTTCATCTCTGCTCCCTTATCACTTCCATCCCAAACCTACACCACCTCCCACCCTACCCCACCCTGTGCCGTATACATTGTGGGTGGGCACGTACTAAATAAGCAGCAAACAGGTGCCGTAATCTGCCGTACTGACCCTGCTGATTAACCGTATGTCCCGCTATGCCGCCCCACCTCACGGCAGCCGCCAGAACCAATTAGGCTGGCTGTCTGCGGACTGGGTGCCTCCCCCTGGCGGGGCGTGAACCAGGTGCTGGGGATCGACCCCTAACGAGATTAAAGCCTGATTAAACGGCCTAATTTTCCTTTAGTCGAATAGTGGAGAGAGAGGCTTGGAGTGGAGATGGGGATTCGAACAGTGAGCGGCGGGTTGGGTGAGAGATTGGTAGAGGGCTGAGAGTGGACAGCTCGTTATGGATGTGGGAGTGATGATGAGGGCACAGAACACCTTGTCTGGAGCCCATACCCTCCTCAACTCCCAATTTACCTGCAGGCAGAGGACAGGGGCTGTGAATCTCTGTCTGTAATTCTAACCAGTTCATGACCCAGCAGTAGCAACTGCTTGATGCACTTACTTCAAGAAAAGACCTGATGCCGTTTGGGCTGTAAACTTAATTTGAGTGGATAATTATGCCAAAAAGGTGTGGAGAGTGTTCCTATTAGGCTGAGAATGGGGTGTGTAACTGTATTGGACATAGGGGAAAGCGGGAGCACTTTCAGTCACGGCTGACCAAACATCTAGGTTATTGCACAAGTGTCCTCCATAGCAGGGTCATGGTAGTAGTATAGGGAGAGTGTCCTACATAGCAGGGCAATTGGTAGTAGTATAGGGAGGGTGTCCTACATAGCATGATCATGGTAGTAGTATAGGGGGAGTGTCCTACATAGCATGATCATGGTAGTAGTATAGGGGGAGTGTCCTCCATAGCAGGGTCATGGTAGTAGTATAGGGGGAGTGTCCTACATAGCAGGGCCATTAGTAATACATGTAGTATAGGGGAGTGTCCTACATAGCAGGGCGATTGGTAGTAGTATAGGGGGGTGTCCTACATAGCAGGGCCATGGTAGTAGTGTAGGGAGAGTGTCTTACATAGCAGGTTCATGGTAGTAGTATAGGGGGAGTGTCCTCCATAGCAGGGCGATTAGAAGGAGTTTAGGGAGAGTGTCCGACAGCAGGGTAATTGGTAGTAGTATAGGGGGAGTGTCCTACATAGCAGGGTCATGGTAGTAGTATAGGGGGAGTGTCCTACATAGCAGGGCCATGGTAGTAGTGTAGGGAGAGTGTCTTACATAGCAGGTTCATGGTAGTAGTATAGGGGGAGTGTCCTACATAGCAGGGCGATTAGAAGGAGTTTAGGGAGAGTGTCCGACAGCAGGGTAATTGGTAGTAGTATAGGGGGAGTGTCCTACATAGCAGGGCCATAGTAGTAGTGTAGGGAGAGAGTCTGACATAGCAGGTTTATGGTAGTAGTATAGGGAGAGTGTCCTACATAGCAGGGCGATTAGAAGGAGTATAGGGAGTGTCCGACAGCAGGGTAATTGGTAGTAGTATAGGGGGAGTGTCCTACATAGCAGGGCCATTAGTAGTACATGTAATATAGGGGAGTTTCCTACATAGCAGGGCAATTGGGAGTAGTAGTAGGGGAGTGTCCTACATAGCAGGGTGATTAGAAGGAGTATAGGAGAGTGTCCGACAGGAGTGTCCTACATAGCAGGGCCATTAGTAGTACATGTAGTATAGGGGAGTTTCCTACATAGCAGGGCAATTGGGAGTAGTACAGGGAGAGTGTCCTACATAGCAGGGTAATTGGTAGTAGTATAGGGAGAGTGTCCTACATAGCAGGGTCATGGTAGTAGTATAGGGGGAATGTCCTCCATAGCAGGATCATGGTAGTAGTATAGGGGGAGTGTCATACATAGCAGGGCGATTGGTGGTAGTATAGGGGGAGTGTCCTACATAGTAGGGCAATTGGTAGTTGGATAATGAAGTGTCCTACATAGTAAGGCCATTAGTAATACATGTAGTATAGGGGAGTTTCCTACATAGCAGGGCCATTAGTAGTACATGTAGTATAGGGGAGTTTCCTACATAGCAGGGCAATTGGGAGTAGTAGTAGGGGAGTGTCCTACATAGCAGGGTGATTAGAAGGAGTATAGGAGAGTGTCTGACAGGAGTGTCCTACATAGCAGGGCCATTAGTAGTACATGTAGTATAGGGGAGTTTCCTACATAGCAGGGCAATTGGGAGTAGTACAGGGAGAGTGTCCTACATAGCAGGGTAATTGGTAGTAGTATAGGGAGAGTGTCCTACATAGCAGGGTCATGGTAGTAGTATAAGGGGAATGTCCTCTATAGCAGGATCATGGTAGTAGTATAGGGGGAGTGTCATACATAGCAGGGCGATTGGTGGTAGTATAGGGGGAGTGTCCTACATAGTAGGGCAATTGGTAGTTGGATAATGAAGTGTCCTACATAGTAAGGCCATTAGTAATACATGTAGTATAGGGGAGTTTCCTACATAGCAGGGTCATTAGTAATACATGTAGTATAGGGGAGTTTCCTACATGGCAGGGCAATTAGGAGTAGTATAATAGAGTGTCCTACATAGTAGAGCCATAGTAGTAGTATAGGGAGAGTGTCATACAGGGAGAGTCCTACATAGCAGGGTGATTAGTAACACATGTAGTATAGGGGAGTTTCCTACATAGCAGGGCAATTGGGAGTAGTAGTAGGGGAGTGTCCTACATAACAGGGTGATTGGTAGAAGTAAAGGGGGAGTGTCCTACATAGCAGGGCCATTAGTAACACATGTAGTATAGGGTAGTTTCCTACATAGCAGGGCAATTGGGAGTAGTAGTAGGGGAGTGTCCTACATAGCAGTGTCCGACAGAGCAGGGCCATTGGTAGTAGTATAGGGAGACTGTTCTGCATAGCAGGGCAATTGGTAGTAGTATAGGAGAGTGTCCTACAGAGCAACACCATTAGAAATGATATAGGGGAAGTGTCCTACATAGCAGGACCATTGGTAGTAGTATACGAAAGTGTCCTACATACCAGGGCCATTAGTAATAGTACCGGGGGTGTCCTACATAGCAGGACCATTGGTAGAATTATGCCTAATTGGGCTACCGTATTCATTCTAATAAGTGCACATGTGCGGAAATTCAATTGTTAGATTCTCAAAACATCAATACAAAATTAATTCTAACAAGCGCACCCCCTTAAGCCTTAAAATCGATGTTTTTGCCCTCAAAATCGATGTTTTTGCCCATAAAATCTCTGTTATTGCACTGTATTTGCATAATTTTAGGTCCCAATAGGTGGGGTGTGCGCTTATTAGAGCATATGCGCTTATTAGAACGAATACGGTATTAGCTATTGTTGAGGAACTACAAAAGGAGCATAGGTTCTCTTTTCAGATTTAAGTGTTCGGTTCCTTCTCAAATGTTGCCCTTTCAATAAGATACACCCAGTCTGGACCTTTAAAATCACCCCCGAGACATACTATGCACATTTCTAAATATTGGTATATGATCTAATTATCATTCTTATTGATTTATATACCGGTATAATAGAAACTATATCTGAGATTCCTTTACCTTGCAGCCTTATCAGAGAATCAAGCTCCTCACGGTCTCCCTCTCCCCCAGCCAAGAAGAAGAAAAAGAAGTCAGAAAAGACAGGGCGGCGCAGTCGGTAAGTAAAGACCTTGGTCTTTCAAAGCTTATAGGTCATAATCACCAGTGTCTAAGGATGATTTAAACCCATCTGAGATTGGAAATGGCAAATTATTGTAGTCCGTGTGTAGCTGTTACACTGGTTGTAGTTGCAGAGGTTGGTAGAAGGGGATGTTGAGGGTGGGGGTATGAGTTATGACACCAGTTCCGTGCCCTGACACCTGACAACAGTACTAACTCAGTCAGCCACTGGTCCAGAACTGTCACCACTTAGCGCCTTACCTCACGCCTGCAGGCCCTGCCTCCACACACCTCCCCATCTACTCCCCATGGCCTTAGAATACATGTTTTAGTGAATCAGGGTCAGCCGCTAGGAACTACATGCATCAATTTGTGCAAAATCAAATACCAAAAACTCGTTAGCCTGGCTAAAAATCATTTGACATACTGAAAGTATGCCTGCATCATCAGAAGCATAAATTCATACTGTAGACGACAGTGAAAAATAATGTAGATAAAAAGGGTTCATACATGAAGGGGAGCCAGTCATAAAATTATGCATATTTTCAGTGGTTATATGAGCTTTGCGCATGGGCATCACACCACTTGCAGTGCTTCCGGTCTCAGTGAAGGCACTGATGTATGCAAATGAGTAGGGATCACTAGGGCCGCTACAGTTGGCTGGACTAACAGTGTAGAGCTTTTAACACATAGGCTCACCAATACTGGTAGTTTTATTTCAATGGTACAATTTATCCGTCAGAGACGGAGATAACACAGTCTATCGATATTGAGAAATGATCTATTCCAGAATGTAGTAGCCTTCTAGGCTTTAGCCGTGCAGAAACAAGTTAATAGTGCTTGCTAGTCACGTCACTATGATAACTATAAGTAGTGTATACATTCCCTCTTAACCTGTGCACATTTGTACTTTCTTGGTGGCTTGCTGACTAAGATGAAACAATATGTACGAGTCCCTTTTGGTTATTGCTCAAAGGAGCTGGTTCCTTAGAGTTACGCTGTAGAGTGCATAGTTCATAGAGAAGATCCAAAGCTGTATGGATCCTAGAGTTATGTGCTATAGGAATACCATCAGAAAGATACCAGAGTGGGGTATAAGGAGATATGGGACGCAGGTGTACACTTTACACTCATATGGAGATATTCAATGCTGAGCTGACCCCAGCATAACACAACCTTGTGTATCACACTATGTGCCGTGAGTGTAAGCTGAGCATACGCTGTCATGCATTCTATACACGACTCAATAGTTCCCCCTTACACGTGAGGGGTGTGAAGGTCTTCCCTTATCATGCCACACCACACATGCTAACCAGACAACAGCAATGTTTCCTTCAGAGTGATGATCCTTTAATATTGCCGCTGAGATCTGTGCTAGTAGGTAGGAGATAACCCAATAAATTGAACGATGACTTGATACCAATGCCCTTTAAATTACAGCGTATGTGATACATGTATAAGTCATCAGCACATTAGATTCGGTGCAATATCTGCCGGTTTGTTAACTTCTGCTGGCGGGAATATGCTAGGTATATTGTAGGTATCAAAATACTGGATTAGTCCAATGCAATCAAATTGGTGTGGCTCGATAGTTCATTAATTTACAGCAATGAGCATTAGTAGTAGTACCCAACACTGCACCTGTCACTTCATAACATAGGGACAAGCAGCCCTGGGGATTTAAGTGACAGGTTTTGAATAAGCACCTTGGATGGTGCTTGTGTAGGGTTGTATTGAAATATTTAATAATGGTAAGCATGCCCCCCCCCCACTTGGATAAGCTGCAGAGTAACATAGTCAAGCTTCCAAATCTTTGAAGCGCATATGGTAAACATGGTTTCCAAGTTTGGACCCAGGATTTGCAAATTTAATGGGACACACAATTGGAAATTCGTTTAGAAAATAAATTTTCCAAAGCGGGGGTGGGGTGGGGGGAGTGGGGTTCTCCTTTTATATATATCCTCCCGAGTCTTCACTGTTGGTCGCTATTTAGGTATCCAAATCCATCATAACACAGTGCGCTTTACCAACCCTACAAAAATGTAAGCCTTAACAGAAATTTACACCAGTCATAGAATAATATAGTATCTGGGGAAAAAGGTTAAAACCTCACCTTGGTCTTTTTTTACCTTCATATTTCAATGCTATTTTGTCTGAAAAGATGTAGCTCATCATAAGTGAGATATAAGCCATTATCTGTCAAGGTGTTACGCCGCTCTACCCAGTGTCCGTGGTGATGTTCAAAAGGTATTGTTATATTCAAGTGACCTATACATATTTACTTGTATTTTATGTGCCTTTGTTCTGCAATGTGGACATGAAGGTGTTAGAATTCAACAAAAAGACGATGGGTTATATAAGAACGTTCTATTGATAGTTGGTAGGGGGAGACACTGGAGGCACATTGTGTCTCCTAGCACCTTGTAAAGCTCTCTCTTATGGGGTATGTGTGTTTTCTTTGCAAGCAAAAAACATAAACGGGAAGAGGACGAAGACAGGTAAGACTGGTTTGTCACCCATGTCTGTGTCCTGTTCGCATTAATCGTTCGTGGTAGAAATGACTTTTACAGCAACCTTTTGACAGACCAGGGAATGTACAAATTGACTTTGTCTGATTAGTCTATGTACTCAATTCGGTTGAGTGTGCGCTGTCAGTTTCGCGTCTTTTTTGATGAAAGGCTAGTAAAGGACGTCTGTGGTGTATGATTTTTAATTTAGGACTTTGTGGCATGCTTTATGTATTTTGGACTGTTTTAAGTTAGTGCTTTAATGTTGAATGTTGAATATAGTTAAGCACTTAAACATGAGGCATCGAAAGTGGAAAATCCAGTATATTAAGGAACGGTTAGAAGATTCATTCATCAGTTGTTTGGGCTGTGTTTAGTATAAAATTTAGGTGACAGATGGAAATTGTCAAATTTTCCGTTTTGTATTTAGGCATATAGCTAAAATAACATCAGTATTTATTTTCCTGTAAACACAAAGAACATGGCATGTTTAGTTATGGTCTAGGAGTAGTGTTTAAATATACTGTGTGAAGGATCTGACCCTCTCTTAACATCTGTGTTCTACTCTTCAGATCCGCCAGCCCCTCACCCCCTAGGAAGGACAAAAAGAAGAAAAGGGACAAGAAGCACAAACAGGAAGGGTAGGTTTCCGCACATGGTGACCATATATAGCATTATATAAAGCAAACAAAGTACATGTACAGACACTAGAAAAACAGGGTCCTCCTTCTTTGTCAGCTCTGCCCAGCGACAGCCCCTACGCCTACACCACACCCCCTTGTTCACAGCCTGTGACCTCGCCTCCCACTCTGCAAGCAGAACAAGAGGAAACCGAGCCGAACAAACTTCTCCGTATGTCTATGTAGCTTCCCTCATTTTTGTGATGTACCGAGTCCCAGATTGAAATTGGCATCCACCTTTCACTTTGGAATAGAATCACGCTTAAGTTTTGTTTCTGACCATGCATGAGCCGAGAGGTAAGTGACCCGACACCCCCACCATATTACTTACATAGGAACGAAAATACAACCTTTACCCTCACATATACATGTATATATTATATTCATATCTATGTTTTTTGTCGTTACTAAAAGATACATCTACACAAAATAACGCATGAACCATCGAAAAAAAATAGAAAAAGGAAAAACACACGCTAGGTCTGCCCATCCCTACTTTTCCTCTAATGCAAACGTGTGTCAAAGTACAGTTTATCAAAGCACATTATCATTATAATTCAGATAACCATGTACAATTAAGCTTATAAAAAGGCAAACCAACACTTCTAGAGATAAGTAATTTCATGGAAACCTATATATTTTTGTCTCTTTTGCTTTCAAACCCATGCCAAGGTAGGTTGTTTATGAGCCAGAATTGAGCCCCAATATACAGAAAGTGTTAACCATCCTGTGTGGTGTACATAATCTCTCTTGAAGACCGTTGAGGTGAGTTGACGAAGAGACTCACATACCAGTGTAGTTTTCGACAGAATGATGCGCTGCTCTGCTCTTCTCTTCTTATGAATGAGCAGAATTTCTACACAAGAAAATTTTACAAAACTGACGAAAAGAAATGTGAAATCATTGTCTGTCCTTTGTCTGGTGGGGCCACACTATACACCCAACACTGCTGACACCTAGTGACCATCATCAAAGTGACTAAACTATAGCTTTGTCTCATATTTACACTAGGGGCATTGGAAGATATTTTCCTATGAGAGGAATGGTATTTATTTTTTATTACTTAAAAGTGACAATGCCTTATAGAACTTCTTTTGTACATGTATGTATGGTACTAAAGAGTTATATGTGTCATATATATGCGAAGATAGCCATCTTATTTTGTATGATGTTGGAACTCATTAGCACTGAGACAAACGTTTAGCCTACACAACTCTGTTCCATATATTACTTGTTGTTGGTGTTTGTAATTTGTCACTTTTCCAAGACTGATGCTGAAGCTCATGCACTAGCAACCGTGCCATTCATATCTATATGTAGTAGACAGTCGTTTTGGAGTGAGAATACAAATAGAATTCTCTTCTCAATATCTAGCTCTCCTGTAAATGCCTTTGTATGGAATTCCCCCCAGTGTTACTCCAATTTCTTTGTAGCCATTGATAGAAATTTCCCTTTTCTACAAACTTATGAATCTATATTCATTCGTATTCCAGAAAAAAGGTTTTTATACGTATTGGTCATTACCACCATTTAAATCTTGTCAGATAAGATGGAAACATATATTTGTACATCACCAGAGTTGATGATAAATCTATTCAGTCAAGTGACTGTTCCTATTCATGGGAAGGTTTTTGCGACAGGAAGAATTGCTTTGATACAATACCAATATAAGTGCCTGTACCGTAAAAACAAACACTTCCTAAGGTGCTCTATGCTAAATATTGCTAATGTAGTAGGTCGTAGACTTTAGTAGAAATTGCTAGAATTTATGGCTAATACTGTCACACCCATCATTGATATGAGAAATAGCAGATGGGTCCCACTGCATCGAAAGTCAACCCATTAGAGGCTTTTATTCCAGAAAGTTGCATAGCACAGAATGAAAATGGGTTTATTCGCCCCCCACCGTATGTGCCCGCTGTCTTAGCACCACCTATGATGAATTGACCATAATGAAATGTTTCTCTCTGAAAGGACAAGAAGAGATAGACATTTATGAAATCAAACAAAATTGTACTAACAATACATTTGATAATCTGAACAGACTTTACCTCATGCGGTAATTACCTGCAAATGGTCGGTTGGTGCAGATACGGTGGTCAGTTGGTCAATGGTCAGTGGGTGTTGGGTGGGCAGGGTGGTTTCACTACCAGCTATCCTTGTAGATACTGTAAGAAGTGCACATGTGGACTCTAGACATGATGCTCCTAAGTGTCAAACGTAAGAGAAAGATAGAACAAATACATATGTGAATAGACACCTGTGCAAAACTAACTAATCATGCGTGATGATACCATCAATAATTGGTTGGGGTTGATCGGTCAGTGCGAAAAGTGTTATATTATTAAAATTCAGTATTGTTCTTTTCATAACCTTCACATTCTTAGTATCCTTGCATCCTTTTAGCTTTGTGGATACTTGACGTCTGTAATAATGGTTTTGGTCAGTGCCCAATTAAACCTTTAAGGTCACTTATGCATTTATGCATCATGCAAGAACACATGGCAGGGCTGCATTTGTGCATCATGACCCTATGCGGCTGATATAGGTACTCTCCTGAATGGTCGGCATGAGGCATTAATCATTAGCGGCCTTTGAAGGGCGAAGAACCTCTTGGTGTGCTCAGCTTGTGAAATATAACTATCAAATTGTTAACTCGAAAAGAGTTATAGGAGACGACTATATTCATATTCATATTCAGTCATTTTGGTGGTGCGAATAAGTTTTAAAAAAGATGGAAATTTTATATATGAGAGGCAGAATTACTTAATGAATTTGTAGTGCCATTAAAGGAGGAGATGTAGGGGTCTTGCAGGAAACGGTATTTCAGAACCAACTTTTGTCAATTTTGAGAAATTGTCTATATCGTACAGAGTCAGTTGGTTGGCGGCCATAAGACACTTTTTGCCTGCAATAGTGAAGGTATATAATGTTGGTCCATGTATCAACTTTCCGGCCTTTTTTGGCAGTGTGGTGCGAATAGACTTGCTCAAGGCTATTGATTTTTTTCTTTTCGAGTTACGAGCAATGCACATTGCTGCCGTATATTTTAAACAGACTAGCCCATTGAATCCCAAACTGTTCTAAAGTGGGTCAAGTGTTTCGACACCATGGTTAAGAGAAAAGTACTTGAGACATCATTTTTTAAAGCTAGTCTTTTTGTGGCGCAAGCACTCACCAATGATAACACATGAGATCAGTCTGTTACCGACGTCAATGAGAAATTAGGGACATGGTTACTTCTGCATGCCACCACTGACATTTCTCCTTCCACCTATTCCTGTTGATTTAGTTTACTGATCTTAATTTTGAGTCACCCCCTTCCAATACATCAAAAGATGTTTTGTTAATTGTGTAGGTCAAAGCGATATATACATTTATACTGACAGCTTTCTATCAAAAAGCATTTAGAAATGTATTTTTATATACACATATTTGTCTCGTCTAGACGAACGAATGCCAGAATTCATTTGTATTTGGATGTTACGCAGGTTTTCATTGTGAAGCTAATGTAAGTAGGAGAATTTGCTAAATAAACAAAATAAGCCAACCTTTGAGCTTTTACTGATCAGTATTTACTTGATTGTATTGACTCTCCTAAAAGCCTCTCCCAAGGTAGTTGACTATAAAAAAAAAGCGGAAGGCCAAAATACAATGATTGATGTTGTGCTAGTACTAGTTAGGGGGTTTTATGTCCTGGTACGCATTGTCCATTCCAACTACATATAAATCTTTTTGGGATCAGGAACAAGTTGGTGTTAGGTTTAACTGTCATGTTAGTCCACATGTATTCGTAACACTTTGTTTTTGTATTAAGTCAGTGAGTTGGCCTTACAAACCAATAGGTGCTGATATTCTATGAGTGGCCGCATATTCATTCTGTACGTGACAACGAACTGGGTATTACAGTGGAGGTGAAGCATTGTCTGAAGTACTACAATCTACTGACCTCGAAAACATGTACTGTATTGTGAAAAATGATACAATCTGGTACAGCATTGCCAGGTGATGCAAAGACATGTAGTTAGCAATGTGATAGATGGCTGCAACAATTCTCAAATCTACATCAATGATATAATATTGGGCAAGTAAAGGATAACTTCCAATTCCTTGACCTAATGGGGTATGCCCTTGAAACAGTCTCAAATCTTCACTTACTAAAGAGCACCCTGTATTCAGTATGATCTTCCATATTATAATGTGTGATGGCATCACATCCTACCTAATATGGTGTACCATAGTATGTGATGACATCACATCCTACCTAATATGGTGTACCACATCGTGATGACATCACATCCTACCTAATATGGTGTACCATAGTATGTGATGACATAACTTCCTACCTAATATGGTGTACGACATCGTGATGGCATCACATCCTACCTAATATGGTGTACGACATCGTGATGGCATCACATCCTACCTAATATGGTGTACGACATCGTGATGGCATCACATCCTACCTAATGTTTTCATCTCAGTGCAACAAGGTTGTAACTGACATTTTGGCAAAATTGAGTTTACTTCTGTTTAAACATATATTGATCCTTATCTACCTACCAATGCTATAGGGCTGTGGCAACTGTGTGCTGTAGTAATTGTAACACTTCATTTGCCTCTCCTGCAAAACTTGAAAAATGCAGATACAACCTTGTTGCACTGATGTGACGATATGGTGTACCATAGTATGTGATGACATAACATCCTACCTAAAATAATACACCATATATGTGAGGACATCACATCCTACCTCATTTGGTGTACCATAGTATTTTATGACATCACATCCTGATATGGTAAATCATATTGTATTGATGGCATACTATGATGTGTTACGGTGCTGTGATACCATATATTACAACAATTTGTAAATCAAACGCAGTAAGGTGGGAAGATGCCTTCCACGGGTTCCTTATATCAGGATGTTACAATACCAGGTGACACCCAACACGTGTTATTGTACACATCAGACACTAGAACAGAGGGTAGTCAATATAGGCAGGGCAGGACATCCTTGTACATCAAAGTTCAAGTTTGATATCTCCTCACAAAGCAAGACCTTTTTTTAAGAACACATTGATAGAATAGTTCAATACAACATACCGTAAACTCCCGCGTATAAGACGCGTCCTCTACGCCAAACAAAATGCTGGGGAGTCTTATAGCTTTCTCTCAAGTTGGGGGTGCGTCTTATACGAGGGGTAATTTTTCTATAGAAATGTACTAATCTTACAAATTTCAGCATTAAAATGTGCGTCTTATACGCGAAAATGCATGTGCTGAGTTTGGGGTGCGTCTTATATGCGCAGCGCGTCTTCTACGCGGGAGATTACGGTATTTTTGTCGGTTCATCTGTTGAACTCCGCAGAAACTCAAGTTTAATGTGTTATGAAGAACCTGGTACTGGCAAAATTAAGTTGTATTGCTGTTGGTTATTTCCTTAAAGATTTGTAATCATTTCTTATTTAGCAGTCACTAGCATGCACTTTTTGTTGCACCTGACCCTACTCAACATAAAACCCCTTTAATTGGAAAAAGAAATTATATTAGTATGGAATACACAGATAAATGAGAATGGTGTTGGAAATTATATTGGGAAATAAGATTTGGTATGGCTCTGAGGGTTGTGACTTCACCTTTCATATCATTCTTAGGTCGCTTGGTCCCCAGGACAATGTGACTTATGATAACGGATGATGCGCTTGCATGTTTTATTGTGTGTATGGGTCTTATAAAGGGGAAAGGGCATCAAATGTGTTGCCCACTAGTGCTATTCGTGTTCACGTCGTGTCCTGCTTTTGTGTGAATAAGTTGTTTGAATATCAGTATATTTCGTTATTGTTGTTCATTTATACTCATGTTTTTATTTTGCAAAAGAAAACTGAATGTTTAAGATGTTTCTTTATTCAAAGAACGTTAATGATGAATCAAATGCTGTCACTAATCTAAGGCTTTCTCCAGATGAATCCTGCTAGTTAGCTCTTAAGGTGATCTTTTCCTAGTATATTGTTTGCATGTAGCTTAGGATGTTTGGGGTCAAGTAAATAAAGTCTATGTATTCTAGGGTTTAAAATTGCACGATTTGCATTTAATTGGTTAAATCTATTATAGACTAGTTTGGATGATACATAAACTTAAATTAGAAAAAAAAAGAAGACACAGACAACTTTGGACTGGAATTGTGTCGTCGTTAACACATGATGGAATATCAGTTATGTAAATGTTGTATACGGACAAATATATAATCATGCGATAATTTACAAGTGGATCATAGCAAAACAATTTCTAGTAGTGACATGAAGAAAAGACATTGATATCCTCTGAAGATTCTACCCTTTCCTTTATCTCCTTACAAACCCAAGGACACTTTCAGCAGTTGAGGTGAAAATTTTGGGATTTTGGGTGTTTAAAAAGGCTTGCAACCTAGTTTTTAATTGGATTTATTTTCAATAATTTTTAGTTCTTTGGTTTCATACGTAGGTCTTCTATTATTATTGGGAGCTTCCTCTCAGTATGCTCATTTTGTCAACTTTTTTTTTGCACCAG
Organism: Acholoe squamosa; assembly: GCA_949317995.1. Lineage (NCBI taxonomy): Eukaryota > Metazoa > Annelida > Polychaeta > Phyllodocida > Polynoidae > Acholoe > Acholoe squamosa. The sequence continues at coordinate 56,701,249 of OX439041.1, read as the reverse complement.
TAAGATCTGGCCACGGTCTTTGCATTTCTCTGACTACTACTCCTTCTACTAGCTCATCATGGGAATGTGTGTGGATGCCTATGGCATTCCGTCCCTGCTTTAGCGTGTATAGATAATCCAGTTAACATCCAAAAGATATAAAGTACTTGTATTTGTGTATAAGATACGACGTGGTCATTTGCTTTCTTCTTCCTACCGTTCATGTTCTTTCATATCCTCTGCACCCAATCATTTGCCCTTATGTCTGCGCCACGACTGGCAGCATGGATTCTTTCCTGTGGTCTTTGGTTCTTTTGAAAACCTTTTCTGCACCCACCACTTAAACCAAACTGTACTGACGCAAGGTCAGCTTACCTTTGAGCCCTACCCATTATAATAACCCATATACAGGCGTTGTGTCTGTCTTCTACTATTACTATGTGTTGTTTAAGAAAACATACAGTCAGGGACTGCTGGGATCTGGAATTGAGTAATGATAGAGCAGCACCTGATCTTGCCTTTGTCTATTTCTCTCTGCCCGCTGACATTATATATCTCTCTATATATAACTCGTAAAATGCACCTGGCTGACCTCACCACAATCACATTTCACACCCACTTTGATCTATGAGTTTACGACAACTAATGCTGGGTGGTGGCCACATTTATTTTTCCCCTCAACCCGCAAGATATCTGGAAAAAGGGAGGACTCAGGTAAGAGTTCACATTGAAACAGGTTTTATGGCATCTCCACAATATATTTTCTTTACATATTCCACTTGTCAAACTGTTTGCTGGCCAAACCTTATTGACTGGGCTAGACGAAAAGATGAATGGAGAAAATGACAAATGTATTTACAAGAAAGTGTTGTTTTGCTAACTAAAAAAGAAATACTTTTTCAGTTCCTCATTTTCAATGAATTTCAGAACAAGAAGAATGACAATTGTATCCAAGTTCAAGCTTCTGATACGGCGAAAACCGCTACTCTACCACCTTGACTTTTATCCTATGTGTTATTCTATTGTAGATTCTAACAAAAGAACAAGGTGTACTGAATCCGTAACCAATACTAGTTAACTTGTATATGAATCAGATGTCCTTTTTTCACCGTATTATGTCCTTAGTTTCTGTCTGCTTCAACCAACCTATGGATAAGGAGTAACACAGGTCAGATTCCATTGATAGTTGGCTTGTCTGTTTTTCCCTTTCATGTCCAAACAGCCAAATACATTGCCTTCAAGCAAAAATTAGGCATTAGAATATCGGTCTCTTCTTTTCATTTCCAAAGTTACATTTCCTTTCAAATCAGTTACCCCTAAAGGAAATTAAAATCAGGATTTGAACATCTTAACACTTTCCAATGTTTTACCTTTTGGGTGTTTTTTTTTTTACCCCCTGTCCCTTCACGCAACGATGGTCCTTTTCTATCTCGTGTATATAAGAGAACGCCCCTCTTTTAACAGTACAGTGTAGTCAGAAGATGTGTGATAATAAGGCACACAAGGTGTGCGGGATCCTGTGACTACATTTCTTACTTCTTGTATGTCTTTGCTTGTCGCACTTAGCTCGTAACTTGAATGGGGTCCCATTTCGTCTTATTAGTGTATGGTTGGTATTTAGTCCCACGTGACTGCTATCTGCATGCTGATTGGCTGACATTTTGCCCAAACACCACAGCTAATGCGCAGTCGCATGTTGGTTTTCCAGGTCAGAGTCGCCAGTGAGGAAGAAGAAATCAAGAAAAAATAAGAAACAACATAAAAGGTATGGACCCCTTTATTGATCTCACCCCTTTTGGGTTCTCCACCAGTGTTGTTTCAGGTTGAAGACTACATAAATGGCGCCTCCACTCGTTCAGAAGAAGCTTTAGAGACAATTATCATTACTGATAGTTCACTGACATTTATCATTAAGATGAATATGTGTATAGATTATGTTGAGGTGTATTATTACCAGTTCCTGAATGCTGTTCATGATCAATGTGGTTTGAGTTGAGAGTGATGTGGAAGGCACTGCGAATTCACTAACGCAAAATTAATTGAAGTTAAAAATCTAACATTACAAATGTTCCTCAAGATAACTTATCATTCACGTCTGATGAACCTTGACGTTTTCCATGGAGGATAACGGAAAGGAAACTTTTATTTTTTCCTTAATGTACTGAAATAAAGCTTAGCTTCTGCCCTTACTCTTGAGCTTCCGCTGCAAAGGATTTAAGACATTTATTTTAAAAGAAGGCCGGGAATCAAGGTATCTAACGATTTTTTAAAGTTTTCGAAAAGTTTCAAGGAGAAGAAGGGATTTTTTCTTTCAAATCATTTCCTGTCGTACCTACATTAGCTGGCGACTTTCCTAAGTATTCTGTGTAGGATAATCTGTGAAGTAAGGCTTGAAATACTATTCCACGTTAATCAATGTCTTCACTTTATGAAAAAAGCGTGGAAATTATAGCGTAAGTGGTGACAAAATGCAGTTGGGCAGCGGTTTTATATGTGTAAAACATAAATTGTTTGTGTATATGTATCCCATAGATTAATTCTAAGAAGTACCTTGTTCACAAACTGAGGGTAACATTAAGGTAAAAATCAAATATATTGGACAGGATGAGTCTGCGTCAGTTCCACAAGTCTTGAGTGCTTTTCTTTGCTCCAGAGAATTATACTAAAGGAAATCTGTATCATGCGTTTTGTGGAGAAATGTACAAGGGATTTATAGACGAATAGCGCTTAGACTCTAGTTCAGGGGCTTTGATGTATATACTTAGGTGGGGGGTCCTATTATAGCCATTTCATTTTGTCTCCGTTTAGGTTATGTGATTATTTTAGTCGTTTTCCGAAAGTAGCTCTATCAATATGCACATGTAAAATAATGCAGGCGAAGCCATAAGAATACTGACAAAAAAGAGAACAGGCAGTGACCAGAGTAAATGAGCCAAACAATACCGGTTGTGGCTAGCTTTGGCACATACATCCATGTATGAGTCCAGGCCTTCCGCATGTGTTAATGTCTTTAGCCCTCTGTTAGTGATATTACGCTTTTTCTGTTGTACATACTTTGTGAAGGAATAGGGTGCATTGTTAACAGGGGTAGATTACTTCCACTATTGCCAAATGATTGTCAGTATCCAATTATTGTTTGATTTTAATTTCCGGGATGGGATTTCTACTGTGAAGAAATTTTTTTTCATGGTAAATTCCAGTAATATGGGTCCATCTAAAGAGTGTAACTATGAATTAAGTGCCATATTCAATGTGCCTTTCTTAAATTATCCACTATGCTAACAAAGAATCTACGATAACAAAATTATTATTAGTCTCACAAATATCCCAATCTTCAATGTGTTCAATGAAACTAATATACTAGTACTTGTATGCCCCGGTATGTATGTATTTGATATTGGACCGGTTTTAGTATTTATGTTTCTCAAAAAGTGATAATCTAGATATGTTCAGTTTTATTCTCTTTAAATAAACCTCTATACAAAGTCTCTTTATACACCACAGTATTATAATATCATCAGGTTCCATAGATGTTATTGTGTAATGTCGTTCTCGCCATGAATATGACCTTAGCTGTCGAAATGGCGTTAAACATCTATTACTCACTATTACTCACCCGACGGCGGGCTTCCCTAGCCCACTTAAAAGGGTCTATATCTCCTCTTTCCTATCCCCTCAGGATGTGTGTGGTGCACATATGCGCGGGCACTGACACATTCCTCTGTTAAATTATCAACCTGTGAAACACGGGATAGCCACTTAGTGCCGCTAAAGTGCTGTAAAACACAAATCAATCAAAAAAATCCATAGATGTTATAGCTCAATTCAGATTTGGTAAGGTTTTCACTGAAATGACCAAATCAAAATTAACTTTTTATTGGATACAAGGCAATGCAAGATCAATTTTAAAAGAGACTGCATATGAGCTAGAACAGAGCGTTACGTCTTCGGGTTGCGTAGTTGGACAGTCCCGTTACGGGAACCTTCGATCCTCCGCACCTCGGAAACCGCTGGTCCGACGCCAAACCTCCGCGGGAATAATTTGAGCGCGCCGCCATTCCCTTCGCTACGCTTCAAGAATCGTCCCGTTCCGACCGACGGATCCCGAGATATTCACGAAAAACATGCTCAGACTTACCTAGTTGGACAGTCCCGTTGTGGAAACGCGGAGTTGGACAGTCCCGTTACGAAAACCATCCACATCTCCGGAACCGGCGGGAGTCGGGCGACGAAATTCGGCGTGCTTTGTCTCCACCCATAGGGGTTCCTCCTTGCCGGGTTTCGTCGACCTGCGACCGTTTCATTTTTTGTGCGTAGTTGGACAGTCCCGCTGTGGGACTCTGCCAAATTTAGCCAAAATGCTTAGTTGGACAGTCCCGCTACGGAAAACCATCCACATCTCCGGAACCGGCGGGAGTCGGGCGACGAAATTCGGCGTGCTTTGTCTCCACCCATAGGGGTTCCTTCCTGCCGGGTTTCGTCGACCTGCGACCGTTACGTCTCCGGGTTGCGTAGTTGGACAGTCCCGCTACGGGAACCTTCGATCCTCCGCCCCTCGGAAACCGCTGGTCCGACGCCAAACCTCCGCGGGAATAATTTGAGCGCCCCGCCATTCCCTTCGCTACGCTTCAAGAATCGTCCCGTTCCGACCGACGGATCCCGAGATATTCACGAAAAACCTGCTCAGACCTACCTAGTTGGACAGTCCCGTTGTGGAAACGCAGAGTTGGACAGTCCCGTTACGAAAACCATCCACATCTCCGGAACCGGTGGGAGTCGGGCGACGAAATTCGGCGTGCTTTGTCTCCACCCATAGGGGTTCCTCCTTGCCGGGTTTCGTCGACCTGCGACCGTTTCATTTTTTGTGCGTAGTTGGACAGTCCCGCTGTGGGACTCTGCCAAATTTAGCCAAAATGCTTAGTTGGACAGTCCCGCTACGGAAAACCATCCACATCTCCGGAACCGGCGGGAGTCGGGCGACGAAATTCGGCGTGCTTTGTCTCCACCCATAGGGGTTCCTTCCTGCCGGGTTTCGTCGACCTGCGACCGTTACGTCTCCGGGTTGCGTAGTTGGACAGTCCCGCTACGGGAACCTTCGATCCTCCGCCCCTCGGAAACCGCTGGTCCGACGCCAAACCTCCGCGGGAATAAATTGAGCGCCCCGCCATTCCCTTCGCTACGCTTCAAGAATCGTCCCGTTCCGACCGACGGATCCCGAGATATTCACGAAAAACCTGCTCAGACCTACCTAGTTGGACAGTCCCGTTGTGGAAACGCGGAGTTGGACAGTCCCGTTACGAAAACCATCCACATCTCCGGAACCGGCGGGAGTCGGGCGACGAAATTCGGCGTGCTTTGTCTCCACCCATAGGGGTTCCTCCGTGCCGGGTTTCGTCGACCTGCGACCGTTTCATTTTTTGTGCGTAGTTGGACAGTCCCGCTGTGGGACTCTGCCAAATTTAGCCAAAATGCTTAGTTGGACAGTCCCGCTACGGAAAACCATCCACATCTCCGGAACCGGCGGGAGTCGGGCGACGAAATTCGGCGTGCTTTGTCTCCACCCATAGGGGTTCCTTCCTGCCGGGTTTCGTCGACCTGCGACCGTTACGTGTCCGGGTTGCGTAGTTGGACAGTCCCGCTACGGGAACCTTCGATCCTCCGCCCCTCGGAAACCGCTGGTCCGACGCCAAACCTCCGCGGGAATAAATTGAGCGCCCCGCCATTCCCTTCGCTACGCTTCAAGAATCGTCCCGTTCCGACCGACGGATCCCGAGATATTCACGAAAAACCTGCTCAGACCTACCTAGTTGGACAGTCCCGTTGTGGAAACGCGGAGTTGGACAGTCCCGTTACGAAAACCATCCACATCTCCGGAACCGGCGGGAGTCGGGCGACGAAATTCGGCGTGCTTTGTCTCCACCCATAGGGGTTCCTCCGTGCCGGGTTTCGTCGACCTGCGACCGTTTCATTTTTTGTGCGTAGTTGGACAGTCCCGCTGTGGGACTCTGCCAAATTTAGCCAAAATGCTTAGTTGGACAGTCCCGCTACGGAAAACCATCCACATCTCCGGAACCGGCGGGAGTCGGGCGACGAAATTCGGCGTGCTTTGTCTCCACCCATAGGGGTTCCTTCCTGCCGGGTTTCGTCGACCTGCGACCGTTACGTGTCCGGGTTGCGTAGTTGGACAGTCCCGCTACGGGAACCTTCGATCCTCCGCCCCTCGGAAACCGCTGGTCCGACGCCAAACCTCCGCGGGAATAAATTGAGCGCCCCGCCATTCCCTTCGCTACGCTTCAAGAATCGTCCCGTTCCGACCGACGGATCCCGAGATATTCACGAAAAACCTGCTCAGACCTACCTAGTTGGACAGTCCCGTTGTGGAAACGCGGAGTTGGACAGTCCCGTTACGAAAACCATCCACATCTCCGGAACCGGCGGGAGTCGGGCGACGAAATTCGGCGTGCTTTGTCTCCACCCATAGGGGTTCCTCCTTGCCGGGTTTCGTCGACCTGCGACCGTTTCATTTTTTGTGCGTAGTTGGACAGTCCCGCTGTGGGACTCTGCCAAATTTAGCCAAAATGCTTAGTTGGACAGTCCCGCTACGGAAAACCATCCACATCTCCGAAACCGGCGGGAGTCGGGCGACGAAATTCGGCGTGCTTTGTCTCCACCCATAGGGGTTCCTTCCTGCCGGGTTTCGTCGACCTGCGACCGTTACGTCTCCGGGTTGCGTAGTTGGACAGTCCCGTTACGGGAACCTTCGATCCTCCGCACCTCGGAAACCGCTGGTCCGACGCCAAACCTCCGCGGGAATAATTTGAGCGCGTCGCCATTCCCTTCGCTACGCTTCAAGAATCGTCCCGTTCCGACCGACGGATCCCGAGATATTTACGAAAAACCCCGTCGCCGCCCGGTGTTGGGGTGCGCGAACGACGGGACGGTTTT